>SJYO01006231.1:25844672-26336104 GCA_006410555.1 Capra ibex | reverse complement strand
CCCCCCCCGCCCCCGCCCGTGGAGTGACTCCATGATAGGAACCTTAGTCGATCTGTGAGGTGAAACAACAAAGTCACAGTGGGGTCTACGACAATCTGTGAACAGACGGACCACCACTCGAGAGAGAATACATGACCTATGTTGTAAATGTGAACGATTTTCTTACGGTAACGAACGTCTCAAGAACACTGTCAGTACGTGAGTTTTCGGTGTCTCTAGTACTTTTTTTCAGTAAGATCCTCATGTTTAACACTTTTTGGTGGGGTGACATTTTATTACTCGTACACTCTGTTTGTCTTTTTCCTCCCTCCCCGATGAACGAGTCTCAGGGTGTATCCAATAAAAATATCATTAAGTAAATTTTACAAAATTTTTAATTTTGAGAAAGAATTCCTTAACTAAAAAGTTACTAACCAGGTTTCCGAAACGGTCAGAAATAGTGAAGATTTTTATAATTTTCCTACAACCAAGTCCTTTTAGTTCTTTTCAAACATTGTATCAGGTAGAAAGGTAACACTAATTTACCAATATACCGGAGAACACCTACGTCGATTTCTGTCAGGACTTGGTCAGGACATGGAAACAGTGAGAAACCGAAGAACCGACACTAAGACCGGGTATTGACGATCCAAACTTAATTCTAGGACTGACCACCTTCTGTTTGTTTATCTTAGAGTAAAGGAGTTCCCTGTAACACTTATTTCGAGTAATGAATACAAACGAGTCATTATCATTATCTCTAAAGATCACTATCTTTTTTTTCAAAAAGAAAAAAGGGAAGGTAATGAAAAGGGACATCCGATTTATTTCTATACCTAGAGTAAAGGATTCGGGTCATGAGATAAACCCAAACGAAATTTATTTTATAGATACTTCACAGAAGTCGTACTAGTGATAAATTACTCTAAATCAACATTTCGAATTAAGTATAGTCTAAAAGATTTACTCTCTAGTGACAGTTGAATAACAATTAACTTAAGTTATTTTAGTTCCAAAGATATTAATTACACTTGGTGAATTAGAAAATCGAGGAACTTACTTACACTAAAAGATTTATGTCCATAGAAGAGTAAATTACTTTATCGTTGTAACACTCCTTTTATTTACATGTACACTGAGGAAAAAGACAATTGAGTTATAGTTTAATTTATATGGGGTTAGGAGAAATTTTATATTGTTTTCTTTTCATTTTTTATAATCGTTTGTATGAGTTTTATAATTATCATTAGGCTACCGTAGTGGCTGAGTTACCTGTACTCAGGTAGTTGAGACCCTCAACTACTACCTGTCCCTCCGGACCACACGACGTCAGACGCCCCATCGTTTCTCAGCCTGTGCTGACTCGCTGACTTGACTTGACTTAGGTTACTGTAGATCTTGTAGTCAGATTTAACTTATATATTGTCAATTTTTCACCGTAAGAGGTCATGTTTCTCGTCAATAAAGTCCCAGTCATCTATACCCAGTAACCGGACGGAGACGGAGATTAATAGATCCCTGTAACCCATTTGGTAGTCAGAAAACCTCCGAAGAACAAACCTAGTCGTTCCACTCACAACACGGTCTACCTTACTAACTTCAAGGAAAGGGATACTAAGACATGTGACACTAAGACACACAAGAGACTAAGACATGTGACATTGTATCATCGTCTTTGATAACAAGGGAATTTTGCAAAAAAAAACTCTTAATTTTTATAAGTTTTTTCATCTGATTTTCCATATTTATTGTGGACACCTGGGTAGTTAGTTGGGGTTATTAGTAGTGAGGTACTGGTTGGTACGGGGAAGGTGTAGATGTAGGAGACTGTGCGGAGGACCCATTAACATTCCGGTCAAGGTCTGTAGTCGGAGAGAAATAGTTGTATTAGGGAGACGGTAGACATGACAATCGAGACTCCAGAATCTATAACATAAAAGAGAAATTGCTTAGAGTTTGACAGAACGATAAAAAAAGGAAAAATCAAAAAGTAACCTTAACATTCTATGTCTAAGTATCCGTCATCATTTTTTATTAGTCTTTAAAGGGTACATGGGAATTGGATCAAATGGGGTCACCGTTGTAGAACGTTTTATCATCATATTATAGTGTTGGTCCCATGGTCGTAGTTATGTTAGGTGACTAAATAAGTCTAACAGGGCAAAATGAATACGGTCAGACACACACACACCTACCCACACATACCTCCACACCACACACACAAACACATACGTTGAAATAGCACGTACATCCAAGTGGACAGGTAGTGGTATTAGCTATGTCTTGTTCAGAGAGTAGTGTTCCAGAGGAGTACGACGGGAAACATTTGTATCGGTGGAGGAAGACGGGTGAGGGGAGTTCTGATTAGGCAAGAAACAAGAGGTAAAGATTTTAAAACAGTAAAGTTTTTACAATATATTTACCTTAGTATGGCAGACATTAGAAAAACCTAACCGAAAATAGTGCAGCATTAAGGACTCTCTAAGTGAGTCCACCAACACACATAGTCGTTAAACAAGAAAAGTAACGACTCGTCACATCCTACTATACGGTGTTAAACAAATTGATGCTGGACGACTCCCTGCAGACTTGACAGAGTTCAAAAACCGATAAGACTTATCTTGATGATACTTATAAGCACACGTACAAAAAGTAAAGAGACCCTACTTACGGGTTCTCACATTAACCACCTAACATACCATTAATCTGCAAATCAAAATCTTCTTTGACGGTATACCAAAAGGTCTCTCCGACATGGTAAAACATATGAGGTTCGTCGTTACATACTTACTAGATCAAAGAGACGTAGAAGTGGTTGTAAACTTCTACAGTGACGAACAATAAAATAGATAAAACTATCTACACATCACTATAGAATGACATCAAAATTAAACATAAAGGGACTACCTATTACTATAACTCGTAGAAAAATATACGGACAAATGGCAAACACATAGTTGAAACCACTAGAAGACGTAAAAATCAGGAGGTAAATGAAGAAAAGACTGAAATCACAGTTCCATTCGAACGACCACTTAGTGGACACTACAAACAATATGAATATATCCTCCCTTGTCTCGACGATGTCTACTTCTTAACGAATGGTCCCAACAGTAGAGACACAATCTCAGAGATCCTTATGTTTCTACTTACTCTGCTCTTGGAACCAGAATTTCAAAATTTTGGTAGACCGTGAAACGCTCTCCCTTTGTCTTTTATACATCTTCAGACTCTAAAGGTTTAACGTGCTAAAGTACTCTACTATAAACGTACCCGTAGTATTTCCACTGGTGCTTGCCTACCTTTCTAGGATCGTCTTTGTCCGGTTCTCAAGTCAAGTAAAGGATACTCAATTCCTACACTTTTGCAGCAACGACTATCTACCGACGGGTCTCGTTCCACGACCCACTCTCGTCGCGAGGGTCAACCTTCTGTCCGTGAGTCGACGGTCACCCTATCACCGACCTTACTTTGAAGATTAACCGAGAAATCCTTCGAAAGAGATGGGGGAGAGAGAATAAAGAAGTCGGAGGTTTGACAAGGTCTCTTAGACTTAGATACGGATTAACTCGTGGTCGATGTTCGTGGACCACAGTTGTGGTTGTGTATGTACTCACGAATTAAAGTCAAACCCATCTCCTGTCAGGTCATTTGTTCTGACCCTCGACTGACACCGAGTCTAGTACTTGAGGAATAACGGTTTAAGTCTGAATTTAACTTCTTTCATCCCTTTTAGTTATCTAGTAAGTCCATACTGGATTTAGTTTAGGAAATACTAATATATCACGTTCACTCTTTATCTAAGTTCCGTAATCTAAACTATCCCACGGACTTCTTGATACCTACCTCCAAGTACTGTAACATGTCCTCCGTCCCTAGTTCTGGTAGGGGTTCTTTTTCTTTACATTTTTCCGTTTTACTGACAGACTCCTCCGGAATGTTTATCGACACTTTTCTTTTCTTCACTTTCTATTTCCTCTTTTCCTTCCTATATGGGTAAACTTACGTCTCAAGGTTTCTTATTATCGTTCCTCTCTATTCTTTCGGAAGGAGTCACTAGTTACGTTTCTTTATCTCCTTTTGTTATCTTACCCTTTCTGATCTCTAGAGAAGTTCATTTCGTCTCCATGGTTCCCTCGTAAAGTACGTTTCTACCCGAGTTATTTCCTGTCTTTACCATACCTGGATTGTCTTCGTCTTCTATAATTCTTCTCCACCGTTCTTATGTGTCTTCTTGACATGTTTTTACTAGAGGTGCTGGGTCTATTGGTGCTACCACACTAGTAAGTGGATCTCGGTCTGTAGGACCTTACACTTCAGTTCACCCGGAATCCTTCGTAGTGATGCTTGTTTCGATCACCTCCACTACCTTAAGGTCAACTCGATAAAGTTTAGGATTCTCTACTAAGACACTTTCACGACGTGAGTCATACGGTCGTTCAACCCTTTTGAGTCGTCACCGGTGTCCTGACCTTTTCCAGCCAAAAGTAAGGTTAGGGTTTCTTTCCGTTACGGTTTCTCACGAGTTTGATGGTGTGTTAACGTAAGAAGAGAGTGTCGATCGTTTCATTACGAGTTTTAAGAGGTTCGGTCCGAAGTTGTCAAGTACTCGGGACTTCAAGGTCTACAAGTTCCACCTAAATCTTTTCCGTCTCCTTGGTCTCTAGTTTAACGGTTGTGACTTAGTAACTTTTTCGTTCTCTCAAGGTCTTTTTACACATAAAAACGAAATAACTGATACGGTTTTGGAAACTGATACAGCTAGTGTTGTTTGACACCTTGTAAGAATTTCTCTACCCTTATGTTCTAGTGGACTGGACGGAGAACAAACGTCCAGTCCTTCGTTATCAATCTTGACCTGTACCTTGTTCTCTGACCAAGGTTTATGGTCTAGTGGACTGGACGGAGAACATACGTCCAGTCCTTCGTTATCAATCTTGACCTGTACCTTGTTCTCTGACCAAGGTTTATCCTTTTCCTCATGCAGTTCCGACACATAACAGTGGGACGAATAAATTGAATATACGTCTCATATAGTACTCTTTTCGACCCGACCTTCTTCGTGTTCGACTTTAGTTCTAACGACCCTCTTAATAGTTATTGAAGTGTAAACGTCTACTGTGGTGGAAATACCGTCTTTGGTTTCTTCTTGATTTCTCGGAGAACTACTTTTACTTTCTGCTTTCACTTTTTCAAACGAATTTTGAGTTGTAAGTCTTTTGATTCTAGTACCGTAGACCAGGGTAGTGAAGTACCGTTTATCTACCCCTTCGTTACCTTTGTCACTGTCTCAAATAAAGACCCCGAGGGTTTAGTGACGTCTATCACTGACGTCGACACTTTAATTTTCTGCGAATGAGGAACCTTCTTTTCAATACTGGTTGGGTCTATCGTATAATTTTTCGTCTCTGTCATGAAACGGTTGTGTACAGGTAGATCAGTTTCCATACCAAAAAGGTCATCAGGACATACCTACACTCTCAACCTGATATTTCTTTCGACTCGTGACTTCTTAACTACGAAAACTTGACACCACAACCTCTTCTGAGAACTCTCAGGGAAAATAACGTTCCTCTAGGATGGTCAGGTAGGATTTCCTCTAGTCAGGACTTATAAGTAACCTTCCTGACTACGACTTCGACTTTGAGGTTATGAAACCGAGGGACTACGTTTCTTGACTGAGTAACCTTTTTTGAGACTACGACCCTTTTTAACTCCCGTCCTCCTTTTCCCCTGTTGTCTCCTACTCTACCAACCTACCGTAGTGGCTGAGCTACCTGTACTCAAACTCACTTGAGACCCTTAACCACTACCTGTCCCTCCGGATCGTACGACGTCAGGTACCCCAGTGTCTCAGCCTATACTGACTTAACTTGACTTGACTTGACTTTCCTGTCAGAACGGTCCTTAAAATAGGAGAGATCGTTATGACTCAGAACCAGTTGGATATAGACGTCAAAATACGTCTTCAGTAATTACTGGGTTGAGTCATAAATGAATGTTTGACCTGTTACTACCAGATTCTTCTCTTTATCGAGTTATCTCTTCTTATCTCTTATTTCTGTGTGTATGTGTGTTTAGATTAAATACCATTTTCACATAATTTTAGTTACCCTCCTTCTACCTAATAACCTTTAATAGACCCTTTTTAAGAAGTGTGGAATGTCTTTTTGTTTTAAACATACCAAATCACTAATTTGTGCAGTCAAATTTTTGTACACATGCACTCTCTCTCTGTATCACTCACACATCTTATTTGTTCAAATTGTAAACATATTAAAAATTCCTACTCTAACCTGTATCGTGTTTAAGCAGGTTACTTCTGTCTAATAAATCTTCGACGTTTATCTTTTACATGTCGAAACTGATGCACTTTCATTTAATATGTATGTTCCTTGTTTCAATTTTCTTTTGACTCACTTTCGTAAAATACGTGTATGCATAGTCTGTATATAAACGTGTGAACACATAAATACGTCGTGTCTCCATATATATAAAGACCATTATACAATAAAGATTATATGTTTCTCAAATATATTAAGTCATTCTTGTTACCTTTAGTTTATAGACTTTTTATCCTTTCCCTATTCTTGTCCATGTAGTGTCTTCTTATGTTTAATGAGTATTTATGTACTCATCTACAAGTGAAAGTAATCATTAGTTCTTTGATCTTTGATTTTGTTTTTTGACTATAAATTTTTAAGTAGTTTATTCGTTTTTGGTTTTTATTTATTAGATGTCCTAAATATCCTTAACCCTTTTCTGTAAGAAAATGTAAAAACGACCCTTATATCTAACTATGTAGGAAAAAGACTCCTGTTTAACTATCATAGACAACTTTAAATTCTACGTACATGGGAGAGTATGTAAATACAATGGAAATCCTTAGACGTGGTATCTTTTTATCTCCACATATTTTTATATACACGATTCTATAAGTGACGTCGTAATCAACAGCATCGTCTTTTAATATTAACTCGATTTTATAGATCGTCATACCTTTACAAATTTTTTCGTTTTTTGATACCAGTATATTACGCTATATTTTCTTCGTCGTTTTAGATGTCGTGACTGTACCGTCGTGTACCTGCATACAAGTACTCACTTGTTTAGTTCCTTGTACGTATATATGGTACCAAATTCACCCCTACGTTTCCACCCCATATCCACCTACATCATACACATATATACACAAACGTGTAGTTTTTTATTTTTGTCAGACCTTTTTATGTGTCACTGGAAGACTTTAATTAACGTTTAGACTCTATGATTTCACGACCCTACTCCCCTTAAAGTTAAAAAACGATTACATGAACACGTCACAAACGTCAATAAAAATCGGTATTACTAAAATATTACAATTCTTTCTTATTTTTTCTTTCTTTTCTTTAATATTTACGATTTGTTGAGTTAGAAACTCGTTTTTCTTACTTAAAACCGACTTTCTTAACGAACTTTTCTTCTACATAAGTAGAAATGGATTACTTTAAATTTATTTGTTTGTCCTTTTTGGAGAAAGAACGATGACATAATTAAAAGACATAGACCTTATAAATAAAGTCACCAAAGAAAAGTCAATGAATTAAGTAACACAAATTAACTATCACAAATGATCTCAAATCACTTTTTGATAAAACATTTATAGAAGTCAACACCAAATAGATCATATTATAGAGGGGGTCACTTAACTGACACTCATCCCTTAATCATTTCGTCTATTCTCTAGACCTCTCATCAGAGACCGAAATGAATAGAGGTGTCCTTTGGAATAAAGCACAACTATTTCAAACTTTAGAAAGGACAACGAGAAAAGTTAACAAGTAACAACAATGGTAAAATTACTTTCCATCTTTACTCAGTTTGGTTAGACGAAGAAGACAAGATGATTTTTAATTACAGCTTCTTTCAAGAAATCGGGTAATTTATTCACTTACACCTACCTTAGTCTAAGACTGAGTTGTACAGGTTAATTAACGAAGGTTTGCAATTCTATGTAATAGTTGTTTGGGATGTGTATTATTATTATTTTTTTAGTTGAACATCTCTTACTAATCCACTCTTCACTTGATCGATCTTGGTAGAAACGAATGTTTTGGGACAAATACAACTGTAACTATAAACGGTAGATGAGATAATATTTAGTTCTAAAAAACATCTTTACATGGTTTCTACCGTGTTATTATTTCTTTTGTCTAAGTAGAGTCCAAAACTTTACATGGATTGTTTGAGTTGGAGAACGTTTTATTGAAAAAATAAGTTTTACCTTGACCCTTAACAAGTCGTGTGTTACTTAGTAGAAAACCGTTCATGTTATCTTAGAAATCCCTGTAAAGTGTCATAGAACGAGTTAACAATCCTACAAAAATCGAAAGTGTCCATCCCTTCTTCCATCGAACATATCGATAGTAGAACAACGATTTTAACATGTCATTTCTAAAAAGTCTCAACGACAACGTTATCTAGAAAAGTGAAAAAAGGGGAGAAGGACAAAGAAATGAGTCTCGACGAAACAGAGAGCTTTTGTTAGACCTTAATGAATTACGATTACAAAAGACCAAAATGATAAATGGGTCCTGAGTTTACAATTTGTAATTACACCCTTTGAGGGAAAAGGAATGGAGTATCAGGATATAAATAAATTGACAATAAAACGTACTTCTTTTGGAGTCGAAAGAGAAACACACAACAATTACACGAAGAAAAATAACTGTCGGTGTAAGACAAAAACATAAACGAAAAAAAGTCCTCCGACATCTAGGGGGGGACCTACTAAAACTCCATTGGCTCTGGTGGTGCCGTCGGCTTCACTAATTTATACTCATAGTACAGAATATAAGGACGTCGATGGTTCACGGACACGAAATGAAATCCCGTTCGAAAAATCCATTCTGGTACAACCTTCGATTTACATTTAAGTATTGTAAATGTATATTCCGTCTTTCGTCTAAACCTTTTAATAAGAACTCTCTTTTTTTTTTCTCAATTTTTATTCTTTTGACACCCACTCCATTCCAAAATGGTCATTTAAAAGAGTACGAAATCTTTCTTATAGTTCTGAAATCTCACTTACTATAGTAGAGTCGGGATTCAGACTAGACGTCTAAGAACCGGAGGACGGGTCGCAACTGATTCGGGGGACCGGGAAAAAGAAAAGAAATGAAATTTGTTCATCCTTGTTGAATTTCGATGTTACAAATAAATGAAGATTGAAATGTCACTTTTAAAGAAAGTTAGAGTTTACTAGGGTAATTGAGTTTTCAGGGGTACGGAGGAAGGGGTTGTGATTAATAATAAAATCCTTGACAAATAGTCAGGTAAATTCGATACAAATTTTTATCGTGATTGTAAAGGAAGCCGGTAGATATGTAGAGGTCACGGAGTCGAAGGACGTCACAATGAGTTGAGTAGGGGGAACGGTTCTTCCACCTTGTGGGACAGAGGAGACTCCAGAACCGATTATTTCGAATAAATTAGTCGCCGGTGTACTTCAGGAGTGGGACGTCGTGTCGGTCCCGAGGGGCGAAGTGCAGGAGACTGATTTGGTCCAGTCGTAAAACTCCGGAGAGGTGGGACCCGAGTCTTCAGTTCTCCTTGGTGGAGGGGTCGGGTGGGGATGGGGTAAAGAGAAAAAGAGAGACCTGAATAGTCGTCGCAAAACGTAAAACTTGTCGGAAGATTGGAAAAGACCTATCGATTCTGTAGACTTAAATCGGTCACTATAAAATAAAAATTAATTTTTCATCGAATTCGACGAAACTTACACATAAACCATCTAAATTAGTGAACGACGGAATATAACAAATTACCAGAGATTAAAACGTCACAACCGCCAAATTGTTCGTGAATCCTAAATTTTGTGTTCTTGTTTAAGAGTATCTGAGGGACCACTCTTCTAAAATTAGACTCCACGTCGAGGATTCTTGACTGTTAAACCCCATTTAAAAGTTGTACCCTGTACCCCTTAATTCCTGTGACTCAAATGATTAAGTGTTTGAGAACGACGTCTAATTAGGTATACTAATAATATCCGGAAATTTTATGAGTGAAATAACACTAAGATGAACCAAACCTCGGGTCTCCAATTTCCTTCGAAGAACAGTCACTCGACACAATATGACTTTTTATCTTCCCCAATGTAAATAAATGACCTCCCCTCTTTTTACAGGAAGAGCCAAAACCAAACGTTCCTGAGATGGGTCATCGAAGACCTAAGTACAGCTCCGACGTCCATTTCCTTTGTCCTATGATGAAGAAGTTATGACATGAAAGTACATTAATCATAAGTGGTATTCGTCAATTAGTGGTCTCTTCTCGAGGGTCTCTGTTTTGTTCAACAAATCGAACAGTCGCAATCCCTTAGCCTCCACAACTTTGTACTGACGAAGATCGACCTTCACCCAGAACGACTCCGACCACCTACTCGAGTATGCACACGAAACGAGAATACACGGTTGTCGAGGGGAATGTCATGTCGTGTCATTGACAAGGACGTTCAAGTTAATATAAAATTACTTTAAACATATGAAAGATTCTAGAAAAGAAGTACCACCAAAAGACAAAGAATTTTTTTTGTGTGTTTTATTGATCGGAAAAAACTAAGATAAATATATAAAATTCTACGAGAAACAAATACGAAAATATTTCCTTTGTGTTTGTTCAGTAAATGAAACACATCTTCGTAAAGAATAAGAGGTGGAAGGGGTAAGACACAACATATCTTAATCGCAATCCTTAAAAATTTAAGGCCTTAAGTGAATCACTAAAAAGTCCACGTAATCTTATAGTCTAAATTATAAACGTTTCGTATGACTCACAAAAGAACACCTCTTTGTACTTTTTACCAAGAAAGGAAATAGTCTCAGACTATTAAAGAAAAGGAAAGAGATGGATTGAATGGGATTGTCCACAAGACTTTTACATAATAGGAAATGAGACCTCAGTATTCAAAAGGAAAAAAGGGGAGTCAGGTAAGGGACAAGTATACAATACACCAATGAGACCGGAAAGTAGACAATTTGTTTAGAGACAATCACACCACTTAACTTAAGGATTGTAGAAGAAGAATGAGGTACAGGTCTAAAAAGAAACAGAGTAAGATTCTCTTAAGGCTGGATCTTTGTCCTACCGATATTTTAAAGAACGAGTCCCCAGAAGAAAACAATAACAACGAAGTTTTTATCAAGTGAGTCGGAACAAAAACTGTCCATAAATCTTAAAAAAAAAAAAAAACGTAAACTCAGAATCATTTTTAATCAAAGAGACGAAACGAGACTTAAAATAAGATCATGGAAAAAAAAAAAATCCATTTCGTTCACCATTCATTAAGGATAAATTCAACTATAATGGAAAAAGAAAATAGTTGATCGAATCTACATTCTCCTTTAGAAATAAGACAAAGAATTTCATGTTGATGTAACCTGACACTAGTGGAGAATGAGGAACTATACAGGTCACAGACGGTCCGGTTGATAACGGATTCTGAGTCGACTGTACGGTAAACAACAATAGTGGGGACACAGTATAATATAGTGTAATATAGTATATAGTGTACAACGTACTATAGTCTTTTAATGAACAAATGAACAAGGGATATTTTACTATTAGATCTTCCCTCCTCCAATTCCATTTTTCTCTCTCTTTCCGTTAATTATCACTCATGAAGTCGGATGTCTCACTATTCGAAATGAGTATCTACACACACCCACACATTATGAATATACTGTATATATAAGAAACAGAGTGAGTAAAATTACGGGTATCATAATTGACACCGTGTTACAGTCGTCGATAAATAACTTACTTGGATCTCCTCCTGAAAGATTGGTAAAGACGCATGTCAAGTATCTATCTTTGGAGTTTTGGAATACTACCACAGAATAAACTTGAAAACACTACTCAATATACGACGATGACGACGATTCAGTGAAGTCAGTACAGGCTGAGACACACTGGGGTATCTGTCGTCGGGTGGTCCGAGGGGGCAGGGACCCTAAGAGGTCCATTCTTGTGACCTCACCCAACGGTAAAGAAAGAGGTTACGTACTTTCACTTTTCACTTTCACTTCAGCGAGTCAGCACAGGCTGAGAATCGTTGGGGTACCTGATGCCGGGTGGTCCGAGGAGACAGGTACCCTAAAAGGTCCGTTCTCACGACCTCACCCCACGGTAACGGAAGAGGTCTACTCAATATACTTTCCCTCATTAAGAAAACAGAGGTCCTTTGAGTCTTGGGTTCGGTAGAGATATAGAAATGAGAAATCAAACAACGAAGGATCTCTGACGTCCTTACCAACCAATTCCTTTCACCTTTCAGGACTCCTGAGTTTCGACTCGTAAAGGCGATCGACCCCTCGACAAGACGAAGACATTTGTGTATAAACGCAACCTAGGGACTTCCGTATGTCGGTTCCACCACGTTTTAAGACAAAGACCCGTGAAGAACAAACATGATGAAGCCGAATATCCTCGAGTCAACGACTCCCAAACTAATTAAATTCTCTCTTTTACAGGAAGGGTCACGAGAAAAAAGGGATAGGTGAGAACGGTAAAATCCAAACCCTCTCCACCACCCCGTACGAATTATGGTAAACGAGGGGTCGTCACCCACTCTCCAGTAACGTGAAGAGAGTCCGTAACTATGATTATTTATCGGATGGGATTTTACCACGAAATAACTGATACTTCAGGTAAGAGTGTTTCGTGACTATAGAAGTTCACCGACAAAAAGAGGAGGTTGTTAAAAATTTCGTGTGACACAATTTCTTAATAAACATAACACGTTTTCCGAAGATACATGACAAGTAGTAAGGTTGTGGAAAAATACAGGGTCAAAAGGGAAACACCCCCGAACCGAAACCAGTCTTCAACTATCGTTCACAATCTTTACACAACATTTAGAACGCGTATATGTATTATCGAAACCCGAAGTGGTCTGAGGATTCGAATGGATCAAAAGGGAAAGTAATATTGATGTCTAAAGATATAAATAAAGTCGAACTTAAGACTAATTAAAGAAGGGACAGAGAGAAGAAAAGGAAACAAGAGTTAGAGACAACTCTTCATCTGGTTCACCAAGAAGAGTAAAAGTCTTATAAATAAAGAAACCACGACTGTATACTCAAGAAGAACCCTTGGTAAGACTGTATAAAGAAATTAATCAATCTTCCCGTCGAAAACTTATCCCTTCCTTTGTAAAGAAGGTAAGTCGTTGACTTACAGACAAGAAAGAGTCCTAGACAAAATAATAACCAGATCCCTCATTCTCATCTCTTAATTTTTACATTGGGTCTATAAAGTATATCTTTTAAATAGGTGAACAATATACGGATTTGATACAAGTTTATCAGTTTCTTATTAAGTGAGAATTTTCGTCGTATTGGTTTGGTTCTATTTCCGGTCGAGTTTTCTTATTACTTTTCTAACCTTAATCTCGTCACAAATGTAGTAGTCCTTCCTTCTTCTTCTCCAAACAGGGACCACACCTTGCTCTCCCTCAGAAACCTGACACATCTTCTTCTATTGTCCTTTTGTCCTTTTTACTCCCAACCTCCTTCGACCTTTTATTTTTATTTTATAGGTATCGAGATTAGTTGTTGAAAGTTCCTTTGACATGTCGGACCGAAAAGACTTCTCCGACCCTTTTCAGGATCCCTTTCCCTCCACTTACTCACGGGTCGACCTCCCGACCTTTCGTACCGGACAAACCCCTTATCACTCTTCGACCAAACTCCTTTTAGAGATGAAGTTTGACACGTTCTACCAACCTTTCTATACAATTCCAGTGTAATACCTTCTCTTCTACCTTACCTAAACCTCCTATACTCTTTCTTTACTTCACTCTTCACTTTACTCTTCACTTTCTCTAACTCGTTTTCACTTACTCTAGTTCCCTCCCTAAAAGATCTTGTCTTTGATACTGACTCATTTTGTCTTTCTTAATTACTTCCTACTCTTCTTTAATACTTCTTACTTTAAAACCCTTTTCCTTAAAACTGAAAAAATCACAATAACAACGTTTAAAAATACTTCTTTTTAAATTTAGTAGAGAATCTCTTTCACTTGACCTTTCTTGTATAAAAGTCCTTTTTTTTAATGGTAAGGTCATCTCACTCTTAATTCCGACGAACAATTTGTCTTTTCTATCCATCTAATCTCTTTAATTCCGTTTTTACTAAGGTCAATTAGTGGTAGTACTCGTCTTTTATCTTATACTGAACCGTCTAAATCTCAGAATAAACTAATATCTCTTAAAAATTCTTACAAGTATTAATACGTTACCTTGTACTGAATATCACGTAATTTTTCTCTAAGATCCCCAACTTTACTTTAAACTTCTCGTTTGTTACTTTCAATAAAAAGAATTTATGTTTATTTTTATTTAATAAATTGATTATATTTATATAAGTTTGACTTTTCAAATTTACTGCCTCCCTTAAATTACTCCTAATAAACAACTTGGTCCATTTACAAACTTTGTAATACCCCTAAATTTCATATTCATCCTACGACCCCATTTTGTGTACTACCCTTATCTTAGGGTGACTTTTTAGTCCAGACTAAAATTTTGTATAATTTCTTTCCACTTTGTTTTGATCTCCCTGTGGATTAAACGATTTTCCAAATAAGATTGGATACAATCACGTTTCGTAGTACATGTGTTTCATTGTCTAAAATACACCTAAGTCTCCGGACCTTCTTCTGTACTTTTCCGTCTATTTAAATAAAAGAATGGACATTTTCCGATATGAAGTCGAAAGGACTTGTTTATTCACACAACACAGGGTATTACAGAAGACAGATGAATGAGAACTATTCTGTTCGGGACAAACTTTGTGGGTAATTTCACATGTACTCACGGAAGACACACGTGTCGTATTTTTAAGTAATCAGATAAATTTTTTATACGACTCCTTTTACCGACGGATTGACCTTTATCACATGACCAAAAGAGGAGGAAATTTCAACAGTTTCGTCTCAAGAAGTTCACGTATGTAATCCACGAGACGGCTCTTCCACCTCTGACACAAGAGGTACCCTTCCTCTAGTTCGACCTACCCAACAGTTCCACGACGATGGCCACAATTGACCAGGTACAAGACCCCCCAAGACTCTAAACTCTCTCGGTCCTCAGGTTTTACGACTCATGACCATACGGTCTCGTTCTCCAATTTTAGTTTTGGAGTCTTGTGAAACCTATCCTAACTTTCTCACAAAAGACGAAATCTTGGTTGTCTGGATTACATCTATACGTAGACCACTATACCAGAAGTCTCAAGACTACTTATCATTATAGAGTGTCAACCACAGAGCCCATAGAACATCTGGGTCACAACGAAGGGAACCCTGCAAAAGACTTTTGTCACTAAGGAGTTCTTTCAGAACACACATGAAGAAGATCCAATTCACAAATTGAATTAAATTTACTCTCCAATATTATAGTAGACGTAATTATATTCAAGACTTGTGTCTTACACTTGTCAAGTCAAGTCAAGTCAGCGAGTCAGGACTGGTTGAGAAACGCTGGGGTACTTAACGTCGTGTGGTCCGGAGGGACAGGCAGTGGTTGAGGACCTCCAGTGAGTCTGAGTGCAGGTAGCTCAGGCACTACGGTAGGTCGGTAGAGTAGGAGTCAGCAGGGGAAGAGGAGGACGGGGGTTAGGGAGGGTCGTAGTGTCAGAAAAGGTTACTCAGTTGAGAAGCGTACTCCACCGGTCTCACGACCTCAAAGGCGAAATCGTAGTAAGGAAGGTTTCTTTAGGGTCCCGACTAGAGGACGTCTTACCTGACCAACCTAGAGGAACGTCAGGTTCCCTGAGAGTTCTCAGAAGAGGTTGTGGTGTGAAATTTTCGTAGTCAAGAAGCCACGAGTGGAAAGAAGTGTCAGGTTGAGAGTGTAGGTATGTACTGATGACCTTTTTGGTATCGGAACTGATCTGTCTGGAAACAACCGTTTCATTACAGAGACGAAAACTTATACTTGTCAAATTCCACTGGGGTTTAATGAGAAGACAACACGACAACCCGTATAAGGAGTATTTTTACCTAACATTGTATGTACTTGAAAGAGTACATTGACTTTCTACAGAATGTAAGTAAAAGGTACACTTTTATGATCTGTTTACATACTGTAAATCTTGTGACCCCGATTTTTTACTGTTTATAATTCGTTATGAATATATTTAGTGATTAGACCTGATATAATCAATTCATATGAATCAACGTTAATTGACTGGGACTGGCACTATTCGTCTTTTTTTAAATGACCTTCCCATTTAGTATCTCAGTTGACTTCCGTGTTCATTATTCTACTCCCTTACAGATGGAAAGAAACCAAATCACCATGTCTTACCCTAGGACGGATGACGAATAAAACCTTAAATAGAGGGTTTATCCTTGATACAAACCTACCACTTTTTAGTTTAAAGGTGATATAGAAGTAGATGAATTATGATATCTAAATATACTCTTCATAAAATAACTACTGAAAAATTAGTAGTTAGAAATAAGAATCATTATTAACACCATTTAACGAGATCTTTATTACAACTTGTAGGTAGATAGGTTCGTAACCTTTTATAAATATGTATTCTGTTCTTTTACAAAGACCTTACGTCTCTACTTATTTCCTTAGTCCCTACTAAATACGGGAGTTCCTCGAATGTCAAATGACTCCCTTTGTTCTGTTTAAACTTTAAATGACATTGTTCATCTTATACAATTGCCGGTGTTCTCTCCATTTTTCTTTTAACAGTGGTCCGTATCTTATCCAATCACCAACTTTCTTCGACCCACCCTCCACCCTCTTTACTCTTGTACAACCAATTTCCAATTATGTCTAAAAGTCTATCTTCTACTCATTCAAGACCCCTAGATTACTCCTCGTACCACTGGTATCAATCGTTATGACATAAAATATGAACTCTTAATGATTCTCTCATCTAAACTTTACAAGGTTGATGCGTGTATGTGTGTTTAAAATTTATACACTCTCCTACCTACACAATTGATTGAAATAACACCGTTGGTAAAAGGTTTTATATGTACATAGTTCAGTAGTGCAATGTATAGAATTTGAATGTGTTACGATACATAGGTAATATCGGTTATTTCTACCCCTCTTTCAACGGTGGTACCGAGTCTCCCGTCTCTAATAGAACTCGACCTACTAGTCTACTTCGGGACCGGCCTCACTACGCCCTTTCCCGTTCGGACCGGATAATTTTTTAGATCCTTTCCGTTTTAAGATCTATCAGAATCCAATTCGTTACGACCATCACTGATGATTACTGTTATTTTTGTTATGGTGTTGATTTTATACACACATGGTGAAATATCAAATGTTTCTCGGGGACCATGTGCTGTTTCACCTCCCAGACCTCGACGAACCAAGACTAAGGAGCGAGACGAAGAATGACACACTAGAACACCCTCAATAACTTGAAAAACAAAGGCAAAAAAAAGTGGTAGATCTTTTTAAACTCTATTATTATGGATAAAATATCTCAAAACTCCAAACACTCGATTATATATTTCACCCCGAACCGTACATCATGGAAAGTCATTACGGTCGACTCAAGACATATAATTAGAAATGTTATTGTCACATTATATCCTCGACGATAATGGGACTACACGTCTGTACGTTTGACTCACGAGTCTCTCCAATCTACCAAATAAATAAGATCTCATGTATATTTTAATACCTCAATTCTAAGTTTGAGAAATCGAGGGGTGAGGGTTGAAATGACGTGTTTCGTCGTGGTTTTAAATTCATTATAACTTCTCTTCAACGGTTTTAGATATCAAAAAAACTTAAAAGTAAGTCTAAAGAACTCTGATTATTTCTGAGTCTTACATTTTTCACCTACATCCTTATTTATTTTTAATGTCTTAATCGGTCGTGTCATCGACTATTCTTGCATGTACTTGTTAATTGTGAGTAAAGTATAGTGTTATATTAAAAGAGTGACTTCGTTTTTACTTAAAAGAGGAAACTACCTCGTAGTAGAGACGGAATGACACCTCTTACTGTACTTAAAAATATCGGAAGTTTCGTAACAACTTCTGTTATATAACTTATTACTGTTTAAAGTAACACTTTTTAGGTGGTAAAGGTAAAATAAAGATGACTGGTGTAAGTCTTGTAAAAAGGATTTAAATGAGATTTATTAAATATGAGAGAGATTACAAGAAAGACCTCAATACTTTAAAATCACTTTCGTACGTGGTGTCCTATTTCCACTGAAGTCGTACGAACGTGATCTCAATCCATCACTATCACTTTATAGAGTACTACAATAAACTAAGTACTTTTATTATCGGGACTCTTTAAATTAAATCTTTCGAAGTCTAAAACTCATTATATATCTAATGAACTGTACATCCAATAATAAGTTAACTCTCTAAAATATACTTTTATAATTTAATTTGCGATGACCGTCAACGATTTCTAACATGAAAAATTAATAAGATAAAAAGTAGGTTTCAGAGAAGGAAAAAATAGTAACTGTAAAATCTAACGACTGTCTTATAAGGAAATCGAGTTTACACATTATAGTAAGACCTACTATCTCTGTGTATCATCCGTGAGTTATTTGTGAACAATTTATTTACTGGAATTAAATGGTACGAGTGAAACATCCAACGACGACTTTAATAAAACCGAAGATGAAGTTAAAAAGTTCATACGTTCCCTAAAATGACTCGAAGAGTCGAGTCACACTAATTACTCTAAAGATTCGTACAACTTTAACCACGATAACTTATAGAACCCAGACTTTGGTCCCTTAACAACTAACTCATACGAATACAGAGGAGACTGACTCCGGTCTATCTTTTTTATCCGGGAGATTTGTCCCGAATTTCAAGAACTAACTTCTATTGAAGTTGACTTGTACTTCCGTGTATTATTACACAAAGTACTCAAATTGGTTCATAAACAAATACAGGTGTAAAATTAAAATTTAATTTCAAAATCCAGAAGTCAAAAGTATTTATCCGTCTACCTAGGTTTTAGTGTTTTAATAAGTACAAAGACGGTATAAATTCCAGATAAAAATACTACACTAAATTTTTTTATATAAACTAATAGAGTAAAGTTACTAAAACCACCCTAAAGACTTCCGAGGTAAAACCAACACCTTATTAATCTCGGTGTCAGTATAATCTTATATAATAAGTACAGTCAACATATACAGTACCGAAACTTCTATAACGATTAGTCCAGTTTAAAAATAAAAACTCATTTTCTAGTGGTTCGATTAAACACATACAGAAACTAGTACTTCCACACTCGATACTGATCCTCTTGACTACTACTTCCGGATCCCCTTTCTTAGGTGCAGTATGAAGCAATTCAGTAATAAACAGTATAGACAGACACTCTCTGTGTCGGTATAATAGTCCGGAAGATATCACACTTACCAGTCGTCTTTGACCTTTCCAACCGTAAGAACAATTTCGTCGAACGTGTTCGTAAGTAAACTAGTAACTATGTACATGAAATTTTGCAAAAATATTTGTGTGACCTCTTACGTCAGTGTAAATAAGTGAATTTTTTTGTGGCAAAGGAAGTGTCGTTCGTCCATCGTAAGAATATTGGCATGCATTTCCTCATACTACGTAGAAAACTACAAAACTTGAATATAAAAATAAGGAACATTAACAGACAATAAGATTCAACTGGTCTAGTAAAAAAAAGAGGGTTGAGAAAAATAAAGATTAACCTCTTATTAACGAAATGTCACAATACAACCAAACATGACATATTGGTGTACTTAGTCGAGATTTATATGCATATAGGGAAGGGCACCCTTCCCCTGCTCTAGTAAAAAATTAAGGACATAAATTCCACAATGTAAAAGAGAGATTTAATCCACAACGGACTTTTGGATACTGTGGGAGTTTAAGATCGTAGTTTAGACCACTTTTATAAGATATTGTAAACAAAACCCAGAGAGGTGTTACAACGATCCGACGACTAAAAACGGAAAACGTACTTACAAAGGTCTTCTTATACGTTCAAAAACTGTCACCATTAAAGGTTTGGTAAATGGGGTAGGAATCTAACAACCGACTTTATAAAACTCTTTATTTTAACTCTAGTAATGACTAATAGTCTTAAATAAAAAGTCAAAATTTTAACTTTGTTTAATAATACCCGTTTTTTCTTTCTTTCTTTCTTTTTGGAACATGATCCCACTTTGTTCTTTCCACATCAATCTCCGACTTTTCACTCTTAGACATTACGGACACTAACTGAAAAAAAAGTACCAAACGACGAGGAAGGTTCAATACTAGCGATGTCCGTCGAGTGTTGTGTATCGATAACCGATGAAAGAGTGACATGAGAAGATTCTGACAGAATACATTATATTATGTCAGTCTCCTCACTGTTGGTAGCGGTAACAACATAAGATAACTAATCTTCGTTCAGTGTCCAGGGTGGACGTGAGTCCACCTCACTAATTGTCTAAAGTTTGGGTCGTAAGAAGACACCCAGACGTTTCAGAAAGGGACAAAGTCACCTTTATTTCAATTCCTTTCGTAAGAGAGTAAATAGTAAATAAGTCATTTATATTTTGTAAACGTCACACACTCACTCTGAATCTTGACGTGTCGTCGTGACGCCACCACTTTCCTGTTTCCGCCAGAAATGGGAGTCTCTGTCGTACCTTATCGTCCTTCTCGTGCCTTAACACTCACGAGGTTAACACTCTAAGGTCGGGGCCCCATCAATACTTGACCGAGGTATTAAAACCATCTACATATAAAGGACTCTGGAATACAGATTTTAATCATTAATATGGTCGACATTGTAAAATAATAAGATGTTGACTAAGAAAATTGAAACTGTAGACTTTTAATAAAATTTTCGTACAGTCGAAAATTATTAAACTGATAAACCAAAAGATAAACTGTGACTGTATGGATTCTACGACAAAGGGATCGTAGTCATGTGTATGTGTGTGTGTGTGTGTGCACGTATAAAACTTCTACACGTCCCGAATTCTAATTTCAAACCGGGAAGAGACATTTACACAAGTCTGTTGTTATATTGTGTCTATGTCTTCCGTCGAACAAAATTTGAACATCGATTTGTACTGTAAGTTTACAATTAACCTACTTATTTAGAACAAGTAAAATGTCTGTACCTTTACAGTTACCTTATTTTGATAAATAGTGTTCTATTACCAGAGGACGGCGGTCTATTTACGGTTCTACTTCTATGAATAACTTTTACATAGTTTTATAAGATAACGATAAATAACTTTTATTTCCAACTCCTTTTCAAGTTGAAAAGTCCAGTTTGTACTCTTTACGAGACAGATACCATAATCATATAACGACAGAATTTGTGTTACACGTACCATATCTTTGTACTCTTTTGAGAATTCTTTATTACCAGATATTTACTTAGAAAATCGAGATTCGATACTCTTAATGACCTTACCACGTTACCCCCGATCCTCCTCTATGGATTATATATGACTTAACAATACACGGACTGTGTCAGGACCACACAAGTGACTACATTCGGTAAGTGTTCCTATCTTAAACTCTTCCTAATGATAGGAGTAAAAGTCCATTTCAATTTTCGTTTTCTCATTTAATTGATATGAAGTCAATCTTTTATTGAACATCAGTGTATCTCTTAATTCACGGTTGTGGTCCTAAGTTTGAGTCGTACCTGAAGTCTAGAGGACGGGAAGGGGATATGGGGTGTAGACATGAATACGGAGATTCAGACTTACGTCATGGAAAACTAAACCTCCCGAAAACTCATCTAATAAAGAGGTTCAACATAACATGGATTACTAGTTTATGAAGAAACCTAGATTATCCGACTACTCAAAAGAAATTTACTATAACAGACGAACAAATTTCTTTTCTCGTGTGGGGATTCAGAACTCCTGAGCCAACTGAGATTTATTCGGTTCATCGTGTGATTTAAGACTTCCAAGGGACCATCGAGTCTACCATTGTTTAGTTGCATGTTACGTCCTCTACCACCAAGTCAAGGACCCAACCCTTCTGGGAGACCTCTTCCTATCCAATGGGATGAGGTCATAAGAACCCGAAGGGACCACCGAACCAGACATTTCTTAGATGGGTGTAACACCCTCTGGACTCAAGCTAGGGACCCAACCCTTCTAGGAGACCTCCTCCCGTACCGTTGGGTGAGGTCACAAGACAGGACCTCTTAGGAGTACGTGTCTCCTCGGAACACCCGACGTCAGGTACCCCAGTGTTTCTCAACCTGTACCGACTCACTGATTCGTGTTGTGCCACCATTTAAGATTACAATTCTGGTGGAAGAAAAGTCGCCACACTAAAATAGCATTAAGGAAGAAAGGCGAAAGAAAAGACTTGGATCTATAGATAAAGAGGTGAAATGAACACAGTATGACAAGAAGTATTTTATGTAATAAACCCACTAATACTTATATCCACTTATTGACTTCAACGAATTTGTTTCTTTTCCTCCTAACAAGTGATTTCTAAAATGGCTAAAGAAGTACCGTTCAGGAAGAGTTCAGGGAGGTGGGGATTGTCTGTCACCCACAATTACAGAGGGAGGAGACCTGAAAGTCTCTTGACGTCAAAAGGAGACCGATACTGGTTAGATGGTTAGTTATGTTTTATGACTCAAATCATAGTTATAAATGACTATATATGAACAGGATCAAAGGGATGAGCCCTTTGTGAGGAATGATCCTCTTTAATACACGAAAGGAAGATAAGGAGTACCATGGGTTGTCTCACCAAACTTGTAATGTCTATAAGTCAGTTGTCCTCCCACTTCCTTCATGTACCTACCAGACTAAATTCCTTGTCTCCTTCATACTTCTGAAGTCTCCATAGGTGTCATGTGGGAACACTTATACACTCAGACAGATGGACCAGGAAATGACCACGAAGACAAATAGTCAAAAGAGATTTTGTGTACACCTAGAATAAATAAAACATTTTAAGGATCTCCGTTATTCACTCGTCTATTAAAATGACGAGCTACCTACCTCTCTTCAAACTCATAAAATTAAAGGGAGACCTTCTTTTATCATTAAGTATGTCATGAGAAGACTATATATTTGTCATACATATGATTCATTTCCAAAAAATTTTTCAATATTATAAGAAAGTCATCAAAATCTATCTGTAATTCGTGGTGACACAGGTTAGTTAATGATTGACCGTCAGAAATGAAAGTGTCTACCTTCTGGAAATCGAGACTTCCTGTAGACCCTTCCTCAAGTACTCACGATATTCTACTCTAACGACGTCCCTGGTACCCTGTGATAATGAGTTGTCCAATCTCTTACAAAAGCAAAAATATACACTAAGGAAGGGAGACGCGCAGAAAAGAAGATCGAGACAGAGAGAAGAAAAAAAAGAAAAGATAAAGTAAGGAGATGAAAGAATGTCTAAAGTCAAGTTTCTGTGAAAGGAAATTTTGTAGAATGGTCTGGGTCCGAACCAAATCGAAGAGACATATTCGGGAGTATCGTGGGACATTAAAAGGAAGTATCATGTACAATTTTTAAATTTAATACATAAACCTAAAAAAATTAATTAAAAAAGGTAATATGACACACATGAGAACACCGATCTGGAAAAAAAAAAAGAGAGGTAACATATTGGTCGTGGTCACGTCATGAATGGTATGTCATCTAAAAGTTATTTTTAAATAATTCACTCTTGTCTTTGTTTCAACCGTATATGTGGTTCTTTACCTACTAAATCACACACAGTGGAGAATGACGAAGTCTCAAAATGAGTATCCACGTAAACGTCCTTTTTTTTTAATGAAAACTACTTATTATGCAAATGTTATCACTAAAATTTTTCAACGTTTTTATCTAGACGTTTTCATCTATATTTTTCAATAAACGTTTTCATCTCTTTTATTCAAACAATTAGTACATTCAGTAATAACGACAGAACGATTTTAGTCGTTGATTAATAAAATCTTTAAAAGTTTTTTATAAGTAATGGAACGTTGGTTAGTACCAGAGAAAAAATGAATATAGTTTTTAGAATAAAAGAGGGTCGGAGACACTTCGAATTAGTTTCGAAGGAAATTTTTACTGAAATAGTCGGTAATCTTAAAAATACGGGAGAATACACAAACTAGTATTACTGTCAAATGGAGGGTTAGTTGAATTCTTAGGAATCGTAGAGTATACATCAAGAGACTGTTACTAACGTTTACTGGTAAAGAATCCAAAATTAACTCCTTTTTTTGCTCAAAATTTATATACTCAGTGTGTGGTGGTGTGGAGGGGGACGGGGAACGAGTTTTAATTAGGAAAAAAGGACAAGGATGGTAGTGGAAGGACCAAACGTGGGACAACGGAGTGGACCTTGTTGATCATTTTGGATAGAAACCAGAAGACGAGGAAAGGAGGGACGGGGAAGGGAAATCAGCACAAAAGGATTGGTACGTCGTTCGGACGTCATCGACAGGTTCCCCGATACCGCACACCAGATTTACGGAACGGACCCAAGGTCCCGACGGTTAGGGACCCAGGGCGACCGGGAAAGGTCGAATAGAGGAGGAGGGGGTGAGATGTGTCAGCGTCGAGGACGGTACGTACCGACAAGTGAAGGGGTTTGGGTACGATATGTCACACAAGAACCTTAAGAAAGGTCAAATTACGAAAGAGACAACGGAAACAAGAGAGATATAAAGGGGGAGGAAGAAAGTGTACAGGCAAAGAGTCTTTGGTGAAGTCGAATGTTTTTACCAGGGAAAATTTAGGGTCAAGACATCTGGTCTTTAGTCACCAACGATACTCCTGTTACATTACTCTATATATTCGTTTAGGTAGTCTTTCCAAAAACCGTTCTCGGAAAATAAAGTACGTTTCACAAAATCTGATTGGAAATTCATACAGTTCCACTCACGATTCACTAAGTTGAAGGTCACAGAACAGTCACTGGTGTTTGACAGGTTTTTATATTTGACATCTCAGTCTTAGGTGTCCCGGACCTTTTACGAACCAAAACTCTCAGTTTCTTCTGTCGTTTCCTATCTCCTTCCCTCGTAGGTTTTTATATATACATAAATTGACGTCACGGAAAAAACAGACGAAGAAGAGTTAATACAAAATATAATACGTGGACTCGGGTTTAGAATACAAAAAGGAAAAATACAGAGATCGTCGGGATAGTAATTAGAGGAGTCACGTTTGGTTTCGTGTTAAGACCTACCAGACACAGTAAAACCCGAAATTAAAGTGTACAGAGACAAGATTGAACACTGCATATTTATTCTAAAAACTTGAGTTGGTGTAAAAGAATTAAAGGATTATACTACAACAGCTCTCTCAAACAAGGTGACTAACCTATGGATTCAACGATTGGGTTGGTGTACTGGGTTAGACATATAACTATCAAAATTTACCTTAACTGATCATAGAAAATAATTATCAAATGTCCGTAAATTCGTACTAGGTCTGACGGACAATCGTCTGAGAAAAAGGATGAATCGTCTCATACCATCATTACTAGTCTAGGATAGTGTTATTCTTAATGGTAGAATTATGGTTCATACTCCGGGTGAATAACCCTCCCTATAAACTATGTGGGTTTACCATTAGATTCATATTGTAAATCCACAAGGAAACCTTACACAGAATAACCCTAACTAGAACACCTGTCCATAGGGGTGAAAACTATTGCGTGAAATAAATCCGAAATCTTAACGAGTAGTGTCACATAGAGGTCCGTGACTTCTGGATCGTTCCGTGAATAAACAACGGTAACATGATTGAACCACAAACTTTGAGTAATACTTATAAGTGAAACCTCCAGAATCAAAAATTAGGGTCAAATGGATTACCCAACGACAAATACACGACAAGAAACGGACTCTAGAAACTCTCTCACACAGGAGTAAAAACATTCCGGGGTATACCTCTTTTTTATCCCACAGGAGTCACGACACTCCCCCTCCCACACCATGTCGTGACCCCTTCTCACTCGACTATCCTGTAACCACCGTGGTTTATCATCTGTGGTAAAACGTCTTAATATGATTTCTTGGTAATCGAACGTCTGACTTGTACTATTATTATAGGACAGGAGGTCTCACCGAATTTTTGTTTTCGTCAGAAACGTATTATATTGTACGTAAAGTGAAGTAAAAGTCCGAACTAACACGAGTATATCAAACAACGAGAAGTAGAAGTCATTAGTGTGAAGACAAGGGAGTCGTAAACAGAACTACTATTCCTGGATAAGTACAGTCAATACTTGAGAGAGAAAACTTCTGTTCGGTGAGTACTTAGAGTATGTAAACTAACACCACTAATGAATGGACGAAAACAGGTTGTAGTATCTGATGGATAATAGAGTTGGAACGTCGGATTATTTCTTAAAGATCTTCTTTCACTTGTCCACGGATCGAACCTAGACGGATTTAACCATGTCACTGACAGTGTCATTACTAGTGACCTTCCACACCCGTGACACAAAATCCATTTCTTGAGGATATTAGAACCGTCTCCGATTTTAGTTTTCTGTTCTTTAGTATGAAGATCAAAATGAACTTCTATACATATAAACATATACACTGACACATCACTAGTCTATTCATTAAAAAGAATGACAGAAGAAAAATTTTTAAAAAATAATACCCTTTAATATTTATATTATGTATACCCTTAAACATATTATACCCTTATACATATTATAGATATTATACCCTTTAATATTTGTATTATGTTTTTATCTCTATTATCACATCACATCACCAGGAGTCGGAAAAACCGTGGTCCTTTCTGTTGGTGAGTGAACGACACGTCTAGTCAAGGATTCTCTGGTACATGTCCATGACCCCCAAACCCTGGGGACCAAATCATGTGAATGTTTGATTACTGGTTAGAATAATAAAACCATAGAGTGGACTAGATTAAAAAAACCATCGTTTAAGATCTGTATAATAGAGTAGGTATTAGTAAATTCATACATACAAATCTTCTATTCCCGAGAGGTGTTTACAAACATCGTCGAAATAAGTATTATCGGGTTTACCTTTATTGAGACTTCAAGAAATCCTCCACGTACCAATTTGTTTATTACCATGTAGGAATGGGGCCTATGATGAGTCATTAAGTTTCATTGGTTGTTGGACTTACTTAGCGGTCTCTTAATAACTCACGTTTTTCAGTTAAGGGTTTCTAACGGACCATTTACTAAGGTAAATCGATTGTAAAAACTCTTTTAATATCCATCCTCTTATCTGACGTCAAAAGTCTCCAATACCCATCCTCCTTTCACCCACACCAATATTTTCCGTTCCTCCCTTAGTCCACCGTTATCCTTACAAGACATAGACTGACATAGTTACAGTCATAGTACCAACACTATTACATCCAAACAACACGTTGTATAAGGGTAACTCCCTTGACTCATTTCCCATACTCGTTAGAGAAACATAGTAAAGAATGTTGACGTACACTTAGGTGTAAATAGAGTTTTTTCAAATAAATTTTTTCCATTCTTAAGAAAATTTTTTTATTGGTGTTAAGATAATAGTGTTGATTTCAACAATTATTAAAGAATTATAGTAATTTCTTCGTTTACAAACTTACCGTAATCGAGAAGAGGTTCCTCCAAAAGAAGGAAAGTCTTACAAATAGATCCACGATATAGTCCGTCTTACCTAAATTGAAACCCATGGTGGTGAATACTCGATAGACTGGAACCCGTTTATTGTTTTTGAGAAGTACAGAATAGAAAGGTAATTTTAATTACCGTCGTAGATGTATCTCAACCACGCTTCTCATTCTCTTTCCCAACATATGTTTTGAGTTGGACACAGTAGAGGAAAGTTTATATATCAAAGATTGTGGACTTGACACACGAAATCTAAATCTTTTGATCCTTAAAACTCCATGAAATAAAAGACTAATAAATACAGACCCCTTCCGACAGGTTCACGCTCATTTACTTACCCTAACCTACCTATCTTCACCCTTCTTTGAGCTACGAATAAAAGGGTACACTAAAGTATGTACCCTCTTGACACTCTCTTGGCCGGATCTTCAGAACTCATGTGTAAGACGTACGGGGTTTATGGTGATTAAAGTGAATCTTCTAAAATCGTACAGACTTCGTACGTTTCCATACTACTAAAATCACTTAAAAGTAATATAAAGGTACTATTTAGAGAGTCCCATTTGTGTGTGTGTCGTTTTTTAGACTTTGACGAATCCATGGAAAACCACTTATCTAACGAAAACTGAGAGTCACTACGTCCTTCAGTGACCAATTCCTAAGAATTTATTACTTCGAACTATACAACGGACCACTAAATATTACTACCAACTATTTGACTACTAAATTAACACGAAGGAGATCATTATTAGAATTCACGAGCTCACTTCAAGGTCACTAACCGAAAGAAGACTTGAGTCAGAGGGATCTCAGAAATCCGTAGAGAAAATGTGTTGTAGGATATTGACTGAAAATTGACAAGATAAAATTTATTATGTTTAGTTAATTTTGTGTGTCGACAAATTGTTTTGAAGAGTCACAACCATATCCAGAGCCACCCATAAAGGACTACCGAGTATTACTGTAGTTAAATCACGTGGACCATCCTAGTCACACGTGACCTTCGCCGAATTAAGAATTTACTGTTCTTTTAATTCTTCGGAAATACCTAACGACGACGATGACGACGACGAAGTCTTAGTGACGGTCGAAGTAACGACCGAGAAAGTACCACCTCGAAGTGACTTTACCCTGGAGTCTGTAGTACACTAACAAAAGAGACATTAAACGACGATTAAACAACTAAGACTCAAAGAACCATAAATAAAACCTGTAATTAAGTAGTGGAATCACCCATCTAAATATTAGGGTGTCATTAATGTAGATAGAACGTCTGAAAAGACATCTTTGGGAGGTCACAAAATTATCGTGAGTCATTAAGATGGTGTGAGGGGACAGAATCCTCTTACTTTATGTGAAGTAGCAATATACTGGGAGAGAAACCATAGGATCCCATCACTACTATCACGACAAAAACAAACAGAGACAACCATTAATAAAAATCTAACAGTTAGATATGGACATAACACAGAAATTACAAATAACTTACAACTACGACACCTCAGGTATGTAGTAGTCTCATGAAGTAAGAGGTATAAGTAAAATAAAAAAAAAATAGTTAAGTCTTTATAGGAAACAGAGAGTGTGAGATAACACGAAAAGAACAAACCCCATTTTTTGTGTAAAAACCTTCAAAATAAACAAAGATTCAGAAAGGAATGTAAATCTGCATATACTTTCAAGAAAGAGAAATCTATAAATCAGTAATAGAAACTGATTTCTTTATTAAATTTTTTTTTAAAGAACTGAAATGTGGGACTTTACAAAATCCTTTAGAAGTATGACTTACGATAAATCCGTAAACATACTCTAATGAAAGAGTAGGTCGAAAACTAATAATTAAAGATTTTACAAATCAAAACAAAGTAAAGTCACTCTCAAGTTCTATATATCAATTTGTTCCTTACATAAAGAATGTTCATCGGTTGAATAAGAAAATATAAACCCAGAAAAAAGAAATTTAACTTAAAATAAAGTCATCTGTTATTTTTGCTCTGACCAATCCCATTACAAGAAACAATATACATATAGAGTGACTCGACTCATAACGAATCGAAAAATGGTAGTTTCAACGTGAAAACTGAATCGTGTACGGAACTTAAATATACTCTCGAATGAAATTTCTTAAAAGGTCGTAAAGTAACTAGAATTTTGAAAATAAGGATTTTTTCTTCGTCGAATATTTACACTTTTATTGTATGGTGAATTTTATAAATTATTAATTAAAATTATAATGAGTAGAATCGTGTAAAGTAAAACTATTAATGGACAGTAGTTAAAAATTAAAAATTATTTGTAGAATCAAGGTTTTGAAGTTCAAACTCCTTATAAATATAAGAGTAAAGGTCAAAAACTCACTAATCTCCAATAACCACCCACCCGTCATTTCGTCGTCGATCTTCGTCCATCTCTTCGGACCCTCCACCCTTCCGTCCGTGTCCTAGGTCTCTCCTACCTTCTACCTGAGACGTCTGTTGAATAGGTGTAGGGACACTCCCATGACCCGAAGGGTCCACCGCGATCACCATTACTTGGACGGACGGTTACGTCCCCTCCGTGTCCAAGATAGGGACCCAACCTTTCTAGGGGACCTCTTCCTTTACCGTTAGGTGAGGTCATAAGAACGGACCTCCTAGGGGTTACCTGTCTCCTTGGACCATCCGATATCAGGTACCCCAGGGTTTCTCTACCTGTACTGATTTCACTGACTCGCGTTCGTGTTCTTTCTACGACAAACAAAAGACAATAAAAACCGTGTTACCAGCGACGTGTACGTATGAGATATTACGTTAATAAGGTGGAAAATTTTTGAAGATAAAGGGTGGGTGAATCGGAAAAGAAAAATGGACAACACAAGGACCAAGAAAAGGTACAATCGACAATTTAAAGGGCATAATGTAAACGTCAGATATGAAACATCAAATTTAAAACCGTTTATCTCTATTATGTTTTATATATTTCGTACAAACGTTCAGTAATGTTAATAAAATAACGTACGACTACAATAAAAAAGTCATATAGTAACGATGAAGGGAAACAGGTCAGACTTAAAGTTTTTATAAATTTCAGTACATATATGTATATGAGTTTACATTCTAATTATGTACATGACATTTCTAATTTCTTTCACTCATTCTTGATTCACCATCTCTCCCTTTCTGTTAAAATGTCTTTTGGATCCGATTCCCTGTATACCCTCGAAAGATCTTGTTGTTTATTGTTTTTATCTCTTGTGGTTAATTTATACAACGAAAGTAAGACAATACTTTAATTGTAAATGGTTCTTTTTGTTCGGAAAAAGAATATAATTTAAAATCCTTCTATTAAAATGTTTATACTTTTTTAATAGAGGAAACATCTATGACGAATTCGGTGGAAATTCTCCTCCCCTCCCTCATGACTACTCAACACACCCTCTCAATGTCATTACAAGACGTACACACATCTAAATATGACGTTTCCAGGAATAATCGCCGAACGACAAGTCTAAGTTGGACATCTACATAAAACTCACGAACCTTTCGAAATACTTAAACTTTCGTAAACCTGATCCATACACGAGATATCAATTTGTACTAGTGAAAGAAAAGGGAAACGGACTATAGGACAAAGTGAATTAAACGGGTGGACAGAAGATTTCCGTAAATCCAAACGAACAAGGTTATAACCATGTTCTATGTTTCTTTCTCAAATCTCTAAGACATACATACTTAGAGTTATGTATAGAACCTGATAGAAGTTCATTTTCACGATAGTATACTCACATTCTAAAAAATTATTAAACAAAAAAGACAAATTTTTTCAAAATATACGACTAGTAAAATTTATTTTATACCTTATCGTATTCTTTTTTTATTATTAACGAGTCAGAGTTTGTAATATTTAATGGTGACAATTGGAAGGTCACATATCGAAAGATCTTTATAACAAATAAAAAAGTATATTAATATATATTACATATAAGTGTGTACATATATATTATATACGACCACGACGACGATTCAACGAAGTCAGTACAGGTTGAGACACGCTAGGGTATCTACCTTCGGTTGGTCTGAGGGGGTAGGGACCCTAAGAGGTCCGTTATCATGACCTCACCCGACGGTAAAGGAAGAGATCACGTACTTTCACTTTTCACTTTCACTTCAGCGAGTCGACACAGGTTGAGAATCGCCGGGGTACCTTACGTACGTCGGATGGTCCGAGGTGGTGGGTACAATAAAAGGTCCGTTCTCATGACCTCACCCGACGGTAACGGAAGAGGCTATATATTATAAATTTATATGTGTTTACGTATACTCTAGTGTGGACAAAAAAATTTAAATACAGTGTCTATAGAAAAGTATGGTTATAAATTTATGTAGATTTAAAAGGAAGATTATTGACGTATCTTAAAGTTATATTCCGTTATGGTATTAACAAAATTACAACAGTTGGAATTCAAGAAAAACGTTGACAAACATAATATCTTCACTTCACTTCAGTGAGTCAGCACAGACTGAGAAACGCTGGTCCGAGGAGACAGGTACCCTAAGAGGTCCGTTCTTATGACCTCACCCAATGGTAAAGGAAGAGGTCCCATAGAAGGGCTGGGTCCCTAGCTTGGGTCCAGAGGGCGTAACCTCCGTCTGCGAAATTGGAGACTCGGTGGTCCCTTCGGGAACAAACATAATATTTGTCCAAGATTTAATTGTAAGAATAGGTATGTCAAATACGTCAACATTCTAGTAAAGGAACCTTATTTAAGAATCTTCACCTTAACCACTTAGTTATTCGTAAGTGAAAATTTCTAAAACAATCTATTAAGGGTTCAGTCAGAGTATTCTTGACATGATTGAGGACAATGGTCGTCCTATAGTCTCTTGGGCAAGGGACTCACGACCGACTGTAACCTGTATTAACAAGAAAAATTGCACAATGTTAGACTACAGGTAGTCCGATGTATAACCTCGGTACATAGACAGTTAGTTACGGTTCCAATGTCTATTTACTTTACATCCAAAAAGAACGTCAACTAACCCGTGTATGTAAAATCTGTAGCTCCTTCATATCAGTCCTAATTTCCCAGATGAAACGTAGGAAAGGTTCGGGTTTGGTACAAAGACGACACGTCTCCACGGACCTCCTCATGGACGGGCGTCCCGAGTCCGAAACGAAACATTTCGAAGTAGTGAACGTGGTTACTACCTCGTCTTAGGTACCTTCGTGATTCAGGACGAGGAAATTCGGACCTTCTATCCGAGAACCTACCGTTCTAAAAACACTCGACCTTAATAGTCAGTAGGGGGAGTGGGTTTATTGTTCTGTGTTCACCTTATAAACTAACTTATTTTACCATAGTATCGTCCGGACGGTCCTACTTCATTGATAATTATGTGAAGGGAGGTCTGTTATTTGTTATTTTCCCAATCGTAAAACTTACGAAAGTTTTATGATAGGTAAATTCAGGACTTCTTGTAGAGGATTTTGACTGTGTAAACCAAAACCGTGTCAGCACGAACTCGACAAGGAAGACCGTCATTAACCGACACTCTAGTTATATAAGAAATTCATCTTGGTCCAGTAGTGGTATATTTACCCACCAACAGAAAGACAAACGACAGTGTCCTTTAGTTCATGAGTGAAGATTTTCGAGATACTTTAACTTTTACTTAAATTTTCACACCCCTGTACTAACGTTAAGATGATATATTGGAAAATTCGACTCTTAAATAGAACAGGTGTATAAAAAGTCATGTTATCCATTGTGAATCCCTTGTAATGGGTTCACGGTCCATGAGAAATTTATGTAAATAATAAAGTGAATTAGAAGACTTGTGGGTATAATCCAAGTAAAATAAAATGTGTAAAATGTCTTCCCCTTTAGTTCCCTGTTCCTGTAGTCTATTCTACGATTTCCAATTTGTAGACAATTCACTGTCCTGGTCTTTAACTTGAGTGGAAGTACTTGAGTACTGAAACTCTCGAGATAGTAATCGGTGATACGAAATTGGGAGGACATTTCAAATAGAATCAGAGTTCTACAATAGTATATCTAAATTAGGTAAACACATAGTACCTGGAGTAACTCTTAGACTACTTTTTAGACCCTGGAAAGGGATCTATGTGTTTTAAAACGTTGGTACAATTTCTTCTTGTTAGAAATCTTAAACATCACTGACAAATCAAGTCAGCGTGTTAGTACAGACTGAAAAACGTTGGGGTACCTGACTTCATACGGTCCGAAGGGACAGGTGTGGGTAAGGGCTTCGAACGAGTTTGAGTACAGGTAGTTCAGTCACCATGTAGGTTGGTAGAGTAGGAGACAACAGGGGAAGAGGATGACGGAAGTCAGAAAGGGTCTTAGTCCCAGAAAAGGTCACTCAGTCAAGAAACGTAGTCTACCGGTTTCATAATCTCAAAGTCGAAGTCGTAGTCAGGAAGGTTGCTTATCAGTCCTGACTAAAGGAAATCCTACCTGACCAAATTAGAGGAACGTCAGGTTCCCTGAGAGTTCTCAGAAGAGGTTGTGGTCGTCAAGTTTTCGTAGTTAAAAAGCCGTAAGTCGAAAGAAATCTCAGGTTGAGAGTGATGACCTTTTTGATATCGAAACTGGTCTACCTGGAAACCACCGTTTTATTACAGAGACGAAAAATTATATGACAGATCCAACCAGTATCGAAAAGAAGGTTCCTTTTCACCGAAAATTATAGTACCGACGTCAGTGGTAGACGTCACTAAAACCTCGGGGGGTTTTATTTTAGAGAGTGACAAAGGTACAAAGGGGTAGATAAACGGTACTTCACTACCCTGACCTAGGGTACTAGAATCAAAAGACTTACAACTCAAACATCCTAATATTGAGTTGTAGGTAAGGTGGGAGGAAGAGAACAAGGGAAGTACATGACGTCTGTAACCTCTTAATTTTATATTAAGAGGTAGAAGGAGAACCTCTCTCCAGACTTAAACTAATCCAAGTAGTATAACCAACGTAAACATGTCCCCAAAGTCTCCATCTTCACAACCTCCGACATGACACAACCTTCGTGACACCCAGAACTCCCAACAGACACACTGACATCACAGGTTAGTGATCGAAACTTATACAGTTCTCCGTCACCTACACCGTTGACAAAACGACCACACTTAACATCGACCACACCGTAATGGTACCTCCTCTACCTCATCTTCGTTCAAGATTAGCACCCTCAACCTCCATACTAAGATTTTACCGTCTATTGACTAGACTTTTCTGCGTAATATAGTAAACCAGAGATCAAGAGGTCCTACCGAAACCCTTAACAAAGATCTTTCAGTAGATCTTAAACAACTAAGTAGAGAAGATTACTCCCGAAGTCAGACTGTTTCCTCCGAGACAAAAAAACGTTGATTAGAACTGCCTATGCTATAATATATCGATGTGGATTTTTATCAAAAAAGTTGTCCCACCTTCAAACCAAGACTTCTGTCTTAGTAAACCCAAGAATGAGTCCAAGATGAATACACTGGTCTCCGTTTAATAAACTACAAAGTGGAAAGAGAAAGTGTTTTACCCTTTAATAAAGATATACCCCTGAAGATATTCCTCCTGGGGTAATCCAACAATACTCTTAATACACTCAATTACGGACACTACACGGATCGTACTACAAACTGTGTATCAACCACGATTCTTATACGTGAGAACGACCCTCGGTCGCACTCCTTAGGACGGGCACCGTCTCCAGTACTCCTTCCTTCGGGTTGTTTTACGTTTCCGCGCTAGACCGAAGTCCCCAAGGGGGACCCAAAAGGACTTGTAGATGGGGGTTTTTGGTCTCAGACGGACGAAATAACATGACACGAAAGGTGAGAGGACTGTAAGAGACCTTTTTCAATTGAGTCCCGAAGTCAATTGTCAGAGGACGTATATTTTTCTTCCAGAGCCAAATTTGGGGAAACTACCGAAAGATGGAATGGATTGGCCAGACGGACCTGAAAACGTCGAACACTTAACAAATGCCGGGGGTTGGCACTCTCCGTACTTCGAATCTCGTAGAATCTCTATGTCTCGGAAAAGATTTTTCGATTTTTAACATAACCACTACCCAAAGTGACAACTCAGTTACTGACGACGGTCCGGAGGTATAAGAAATAGCAAATCCGTGGACCTTCTATAATTAGTTACATTAACCCTATATCCTTTTCCTTATATCATCAAAACTACAATCGTTGTGATCTGAAAACTCAATTAATGAAAAGAGAAACAATACTTAGTGACATGAAGAAAGTAACAATATTCAACAACACAGGAACGATACATTCTTACATTGAAATAAATCACGAAAGACTCTCACCGTGGTCTGAAACCCTTCTTGTTGTGACAATTCCGTTTATTCAGAAGACCAACTGTTTGGGAATAGTCTTTTCCCGGCATTTTACAATTAACCGGAAGACCGGTCTTCCACTACATTTAGTGGATTCTGAATATATATGTTCATCCATACGTCTCTCTTTCGGACCAGAGCTATTCTCAGTCCCGACGACTACGACGTATTAAAACATAATAGGTAACTAGAGATACATTGTAGTTTTCATATATTCCGGAAAGGCCTGTTATCTTCTCCCGGTCAGTGACCTGACCAAAGGGGACACAGAAAAGAATGAGATAAAAGACCGACTTAATGGTAGACCCTGCACCTCCGAACGTTACAGACGAATGAACAGGACCGAAAATTCTAGGTGCGCTCTCCCTCGGGTTCCACTCCGGGGGGGGGGACGATAAGTTCTCCTGCGGTCACCGGATTGCATCTACCACGTTCAAGGAACAGAACCTTGAAATAACCAAAAGGTGCATTTGGTTCAATAAGTCGTAGAAAAGAGGTGATTTAAAAGGATGATGTGATAAAGAAGGATTAGAGAGAAATATAAAGATTTATTTATTCAAAAAGGAGCGGTACGGTAGGGGAGAAGCTTAATGGGACCTAGGTGGCCCCGACCTGGGGACGTGTGAGAATAATAGTAATTAGGTATTTATGACACTTTTCCTTTTCGTCACCCGTATTAAACCCAAAACCTATTTTATGTCGTGACGTCACCAGTTATCTTACTAACAACTCGAAGTCCAAAGGACGGTGTCATATGAGTGTCCGAGTTTGACTAAGAAATAACTTCTCCTTCGACCATCTCTCATGAATCCCCAGTATAAGCGAATCAATTGATCAAAACATCAACAGTAAGTTTATCGTAAGTTTTTTAACGGAAGGAGTCCTCTCGGGAAGTCGAAATCTACCGATAAAGTCACACGACAAAAAAATGTACTACCCCAATCGTCTCGTACCCTCCCTACAGGGTTCCGATATTTCTCGTCTTCATCGGGTAGACCCGGACCCTGTCAGGTAGACGTCACGAAGAGGGTTCGGTACGGTACTCGTAGAGGGCTTCGGTACGGTGCTCGTAACGCACGATGTTCGACATCAACAATAACACGAACACCGATTTGGATGTCGAAGGGTGACTCTATGTCTTTACAGATTCGTACAGAATGTTATGTAGATCTCAACTCAAAAATTTCTTAAAAAATGTCATTACGACCCTTATTCACAAAAATTTTAAACAATGTATATTCTTTCACTTCACCTATAATTCCGAGTAAAAGATCATCGTAGTTTCCCATTCCTTTGTATTAAGTCTATACTAAACAAGTTAATATCACTTATCGGTTGTTCCGATTGATTTAAAATTTTTATTTTCTTTACAAGAAGTCAAATACCCGTTTTATAGAAGTCCTTAAAACGTGACAAACACGTCATTTCAGACCAAGTAATTTAGTGATGTTATAGGGGTCGTAACATGGCCATTAACACTATCTCGGTCTCCATCATGTCCCATAACATGAACTGATCTTTTCGAACATAATATATGACTTCTCTTTTACCATTATATGTACCTACGACACTCCATTTGGTGAACGACCAATTTCTCAAATTTAACTTATGTACAGATTCATCGAAGGACATTAGTTATTCGAGGAAAGACGGTCTGAAAACGGGGTAGGGTGGGGGTGAGGTGGGGAGATTGGAATAAGTTCATCTGAAATTGTCGGTTCTTACGTCACCGGACAGGGAATATGCGAGTGTACCGTCACGTCCGTTCAAAAAGTTTGAATCTGAACAATTATATGTCGGTCACCCCTTGAGGTGTATTCCTGTCGGTCTGTTAGTTACAAAATCTGGAGTCTTCCAACGTATATATTGGACAAATTTCCAAAGATTTCGGAAGGGGAAGAGACACTGAACTTCCACTAGTAACGTTTGTCGACAATTTCCTCTTGTATACACATTCTCAGGGCATTTTAGGTAGAGGATACATCCTTATTAATCGTTTAACGTTAACAAAAGGTATAAAATAAACTTAAAGAAGAGTCCGTACAAACTGTAGTTCCAGTGGCGGTCTTTTCCGATTCACTAGTTATCACGACCAGAGAACTTATACACTTACTACGAAGGGGAACCTGAAACTAAATCCTTTAAATTCAATAATGACACTGTGTTCAAACCGACAACAAAAGGGGTAACTAGTTTTACCGGTGGGGACCTCCACACCTGGTATACCTCTGTCAGAAGAGTTTTGTCCAGAAAGAAGATGACTACTTCGAAATTAGTTTAGTAATAGTAAAACATATAAGATTAGAGGATTTTCATACTACAGTCGATTAAACCCAAAAGTGTGTCACAAGTCCCTTCGGTGTACACTTAACCCCATAGAACTCCGATAAGACACACACAATCCTACATATACTCCCACACTCCCCCTACTCCCCTACATAAACCCTCTTAGGTTTATTCCATCTACTCAGAAACCTCGAGACGTGTAGTGAAGTCAGTTTCGTGGAAGTGAAAGAAGAAAAAAAAAAAAAAAAAGCTAAAGAACATTCCAAAATAAACGTTTTTCACAAGACGACGAAATTTTACAAAATTTTGCAGACTCGATCTCCTGTATAAAGGTTCTATATTAAGTTTTCTGACAGTTCAATTTCGATATATTGATTGTCACGAAACAAGGGACTGTTCCCCTTAAAATCTGTACAGTTCAGATAGAAAACTCTCTCAACTTAGTCCTTATATATTCAGGTATAACAAAGGTCGTCCAATGAGTCTTTTTCTAGGAAAACCAGAATTGACTCTAGTCACACCGGTCCGAATGGAAACGTAGACGATTTCAATAAAACACTTCGTCGACTTATTTTTATCAAGAATCTCGGGTGTCGGAACCTATACTGTCAAGTAGGACAGTTTGACTCCGTTGAAGATTGTTGAGTGGTATACCAGGTCTTTCTTCCACTAGTCCTATAAACTTAACTCGAGAGGTAGAACCGTGAAGGATCCTCTGTCTGAAAACCGGGAGACCCATAAAATACCTCTAGGAAATATTAGTCTTTTACATCGGGCAATTGAAACCTTTGATTCCTAGAATTCAAAGATATCGACGGTTATCATAGAGGGACCGATTGAGTTGGATAGACATAAAATCCATTTCGAGTGGTTAGACATATGTGTGGTTTTACCAAGTCCCCTTTGTAGGCCCTGTGGCGAAGAGGGAACAAACGCACGTCAGACGAAAAAGGGAAGAGAGTAAGTACGGACCGGTTTGAGAAGTCGGTCTTAGTCTCCAAAAGGTTTGGTCAGACAGATTCCTGTCGTTACTGAAAGGTCCCCTATCAAACCTTTAGAACCCACGGGGAATACAAATAGACAGATATAGATTACTCTTTTAAAACACACTAAACACACGGGTATGATTCAAGAACCCCGAAGGGTCCACCAAATCACCATTTCTTAGACGGACGGTCACGTCCTCTGTGTTCTCTTTACCCAAACTAGGGATTCAGTCCTTCTAGGGGACCTCTTCCTTTACCGTCGGACGGGGTCATAAGGACGGACCTTTTAAGGTACCTGTCTCCTCGGACCGTCCGATAGCAGGCACCTCAACCTTTCTCAGTCTGTAGTGACTCGTCACCTCGTGTACGTGTGTGTGGTCTAAGTGTAAATCCCCAAGTCCCCTGACTGGAGTCGATTTAGTTCACGGGACTCGTAAGAACGGTTCCCGACTACAAATTGCTCTTCATTTTAAGTAAAGGATAACTTACTTACAAGAGAGATCCAGGACCAATGACGGGTCATAATGTACGGAACAGGTACTCTTCCTCTTTGGGAGTGTATAAAACCTCACTTTTATACTCCTTTTAACCCTCTGTCCCTCTCTGACCCGGACTCCTTCCAACTAATTCCCCTAAGTCGACCATTACTTCATATAAAGGGAACCCTAAAAGTAAATTAAGTGGACGGGTTAAGGTCGACGTTAAACATCTGTGAGATTCATTATAGTCTAGTTATATTCACTCGTTTTTCCTTGGTCTAAACGTAAATTATTGGTTATATCTTCGCTCCTATTTCTACGTAAAAAAAGATGTACAAAAGACATCAAAACTGTAGTTGAATCTTGAGTGAGGGTTCTCGTTTCTAAAGTGTTCGACTTAAGGACCAGATTCTCCAATAAGGAGAGAGTCAAAAGTTGTAAGATTCCTGTCCGTCGATAACATAAAATTAACTTTTTTAGGGGTCTCCCTTTGTCATGATCTTATCAAAGAACCCTAAACCCCTGGACGAACTTTGAAATTAACGACAAAACAAACTGAAAAGTGTAACTGAAAAGACTTCTGGTTTGTGGGATTAAGGTAGACACCTTCATAATGAATTACCAAGTATATAGTGACTAAAAATTGTAGGACATTCCTTGTACGATATGGGATTTACAAAAGTCCATGTACCCGTGTAAGACAAGTGTGATACAATACATTAATCAAAAGGGGATCAAAAAGAACGTGCACAAAGTCAAGTTTCGTCCGTCCAAGGAGATTAGTAAGTAAAATCGACGTCTTTAAGAAGTAAAGATTTACAATTATAAATAAAGAAGAATATCTCTTCAGACCATCTTTAAAAGTTCAAAATCCACCTTAATTATCTACTGAAGATAATAATACTTTCTTTTGTTTCATTTAGAGGTTCACTTTGTTTTTATCAAAGTGACTATAATTTTTTTGTAAAAAAGGACTTATAAATGACTGAAAAGAGTTTGTTACTTTTGATGTACCCTCTTAAACACGCTCTAACAGAGACTGAAAAGACAAAATTAATTATTTAAAGGATGGAGAACTATTCATCTTACATTCAATAATTCAATGTAACTTTTATGTATCGTGCACATAGTTCTTTCTTTGTTTCCAACTTAGACGGGGAAAATGTTCAATATACGGAATACAGTTCAATGTATTTTTAGTGAAACGGATGACATTATATCGTTGTGGTTGAAAGAAAACCCATCATAAATAGACTATTTGAAAAGAGACGGGAAATAAGTAGAAAGAGACAACAAGAACTATATATCTTGTAAATTTTTTAATACATGTATACCTTTGAACGACATACTACATTCCTCGAGTTTAGACCACGAGACACTGTTGGATCTCCCCACCCTACCCCACCCACCCTCCAAATTCTTCGTCCCCTGTATGTATATGGATATCGACTAAATACAACGATATACCGTCTTTAGTTGTTATAACATTTATATAATGGGAGGTTAATTTTTATTTATGTAAAATTTTACATAATAGAAGTAATGGAGGTGGTATCAAACCGGAGTCCAGTTTGTTGTCCCTCCTTTGTGTCGGGACGGGTAGTTGTATTTTAACCTAATTTATAAATGACCACCGAGTCTTTTCGTATACGGATGTTACGTCCTCTGGACCCAAACTAGGGACCCAGTCCTTCTAGGGGACCTCTTCTTTTACCGTTGGGTAAGGTCATGAGAACGGACCTTTTAAGGTACCTACCTCCTTGGAACACCCGATGTCAGGTACCCCAGTGTTACTCAGTCTGTGCTGACTCGCTGAAGTGAAGTGAAGTGAAGAAGTAAATGACTCGTACCGGGGTGGGTAGTCTTGTTCTGGGTCAAATTGGGAGTCAGTCAGTAGTCCTTCGAAGGTATTCGGAGAATAGGAATAGGGAGTCTCCCGTCTGTCTTACTTTTGGTTTTAGTGTCTTTTGATTGGTTTGACTGGTGTACCTGGCGTCGGAACAGATTGAGTTACTTTGATACTCGGTACGGTACATTCCGGTGGGTTCTACCTGCCCAGTGTCACCTTTGAAGACTGTTTTACACGAGGTGACCCCTTCCCTTACCGTTTGGTCATAAGAGCGAAACTCTTGGGGTACTTGTCGTACTTTTCCGTTTTTCTATCCTGTGACTTTCTACTTGAGGGGTCCAACCATCCACGGGTTATATGATGACCTCTAATCACCTCTTTATTGAGGTCTTTCTTACTTCTCTACCTTGGTTTCGTTTTGGTTGTGGGTCAACACCTACACTGACCACTACCTTCATTTCAGGCTACGACATTTCTCGTTATAACGTATCTTTGGACCTTACAATCCAGGTACTTAGTTCCGTTTAACCTTCACCAGTTTGTCCTCTACCGTTCTCACTTACATCTGTAATAAACTTAGTCATTTGATTTTACCTGACCTTACCCACTTAAATTGAGTCTACTGTCAACATAGATGATGACACCTGTTCTTAGGAATCTTCTTTACCTCATCGGTAGTATCAGTTGTCTTCTCAGACTTTACGTCATGAACTTACGTTAGACTTTTTGCTGTCTTACTAGAGAAAACAAAGGTTCCGTTTAGTGAGTTATAGTGTCATTAGGTTCTCATACGGGGCTGGTCATTACGACTTCTTCGACTTCAACTTGTCAAGATACTTCTGGATGTTCTGGAAGATCTTGTTTATGGGTTTTTTCCACAGGAAAAGTAATATACCCTGACGTTACGTTTTCATCCTTCAGTCTCTATGGATCTCTTTGTCCGTTTAAACCGGAACCTCATGTTTTACTTTGTCCAGTTTCCGGTTGTCTCAAAACGGTTCTCTTACGTGACGAGTATCGTTTGTGAAAGAAGGTTGTTGTGTTCTCTTCTGAGATGTGTACCTGTAGTGGTCTACCAGTTATGGTTTTAGTCTAACTAATATAAGAAACGTCGGTTTCTAACTTCGAGATATGTCAGACGTTTTTATTCTGACCCTCGACTGACACCGAGTCTAGTACTTGAGGAATAACGGTTTAAGTCTGAATTTAACTTCTTTCCTCCCTTTTACTACTCTGGTAAGTCCACACTGGATTTAGTTTAGGGAATGCTAATATGTCACCTTCACTGTTTATCTATTTTCCCTAATCTAGACTATCTCACGGACTTCTTGACACCTGTCTCCAAGTACTGTAACATGTCCTCCGTCCCTAGTTCTGGTAGGGGTTCTTTTCCTTTACATTTTTCCGTTTTACCAACAGACTCCTCAGGAATGTTTATCGACTCTTTTCTTCTCTTCGATTTCCACTTCCTCTTTTCCTTGTTACATGGGTAAACTTACGTCTCAAGGTTTCTTATCGTTCCTCTTTATTCTTTCGGAAGAAGTCACTAGTTACGTTTCTTTATCTCCTTTTGTTACCTTACTCTTTCTGATCTCTAGAGAAGTTCTTTTAATCTCTATACTTCCTTTGTAAAGTATGTTTCTACCCGTGTTATTTCCTGTCTTTATAGAAGATTGTCTTCGTCTTCTATAATTCTTCTCCACCGTTCTTATGTGTCTTCTTGACATGTTTTTTCTAGAAGTACTAAGTCTATTGGTGTTACCACACTAGTGATTAGATTTCGGTTGTAGGACCTTACACTTCAGTTCACCCGGAACCCTTCGTTGTGATACTTGTTTCGATCACCTCCACTACCTTAAGGTCAACTCGATAAAGTTTAGGATTTTCTACTATGAAACTTTCCCGATGTGAGTTATACGGTCGTTTAAACCTTTGAGTCGTCGTCGGTGTCCTGACCTTTTCCAGTCAAAAGTAAGGTTAGGGTTTCTTTCCGTTACGGTTTCTTACAAGTCTAATGACATGTCAACGTGAGTAGAGTGTACGATCGTCGAGTTTTAAGAGGTTCGGTACGAAGTTGTCATGTACTTGGTACTTAAAGGACCACAAGTTCGACCTAAATCTTTTCAGTCTCCTTGGTCTCTAGTTTAACGGTTGTAGACGACCTAGTAGCTTTTTGGTTCTGTCAAGGTCTTTTTACGGATGAAAACGAAATAATTGATGGGATTTCGGAAACTGACATAACTAGTGTTGTTTGACACCTTTTTAGACTTTCTCTACCCTTATGGTCTGGTGGACTGGACGCAGAACTCTTTAGACATACGTCCAGTCCTTCGTTGTCAATCTTGACCTGTACCTTGTTGTCTCAGTAAGGTTTAACCATTTCCTCATACAGTTCCGACATATAATAATGGAACGAATTTAAGGTCCGACCTACTTAGTGTTCGACCTTAGTTCTAATGGCTCTCTTTATAGTCCTTGGAGTCTATACGTCGACTGTGGTGGGAATACCGTCTTTCACTTCTCCTTAGTTTCTCGGAGAACTATTTTCACTTTCTCCTCTCACTTTTGCCTCCGAATTTTGAGTAGTAAGTCTTTTGATTCTAGTACCGTAGACCAGGGTAGTACAGTACCGTTTATCTACCCCTTTGTTATCTTTGCTACTGTCTGAAATAAAACCCCCCGAGGTTTTAGTGACGTCTACCACTGACGTCGGTACTTTAATTTTCTTAGAACGAGGAACTTTCCTTTGGATACTGTTTGGATCTGTCGTATAATTTTTCGTCTCTGCAATGAAACGGTTGATTCCAGGCAGATCAGTTTCGATACCAAAAAGCTCATTAATACATACCTACACTCTTAACTTGATATATCTTTCGACTCGTGGCTTCTTAACTACGAAAACTTGACACCACAACCTCTTCCGAGAACTCTCAGAGAACCTGAAGTTCCTCTAGTTTGGTCGGGCAGGATTTCCTTTAGTCAGGACTTATAAGTAACCTTCCTGACTACAACTTCGACTTTGAGACCATGAAACCGGTGGACTACGCTTCTCGACTGAGTAAACTTTTCTGGGACTACGACCCTTTCTAACTTCCGTCCTCCTCTTACCCTACTCTCCCCTACTCTACCAACCTACCGTAGTGGTTATGTTATCTGTACTCAAACTCGTTCGATCCTCAACCGTTACCTGTCCTTCCGGACCGCACGACGTCAGATACCACAGCGTCTCAACCTGTGTTGACTCACCGACTTGACTTAACTTGTAAATTTTTTAATAAATGTCATTTTAAGCGAAAAAAAAAAGACATGCCAAGACACCTTAAACTCTTTATATACCTCTATGTATTGAGTGATGCTAGTTCTACGCGTCGTCGAGGAAATGGTGACGGGGCCTAAGGGGTCACGTCGGTGAACATGAGTTAGGAAAGAGGACGGGGTCGGGAACAAAAACCACGGACACAAAAGGAAAAGATCTATAACACGTACCTAAAATGATATATGTCATAAACCTCACAATTCAGACCGAAGGAAGTGAATGGTGTTACGTAAACTTAAGTAGGTACAACGATATATAGTTATCAAATGAAAAATAACAACTCATCGTAAGGTAATATATTTACGTGTTGTAAAAGAAATAAAGAAAAGGTGAACTTCTGAGAAACTCAACAAAGGTGAAAAACAACCAATCTTTATTATGGGACAATATTTTAAGAAATCGTACCTTTATCAAATTTTAAGTAACTGTACAAAAAACCCAACTATATTCAAAATAAAGAGAACCCATTTATGAATCTTTTTGTGGTCTGACAAAAGGTTTTTACAAACTCGGTGAAACGCAAAGTCGTCAAAGACTCTCAAGGTTAACAAGGTGTAGGAGTGTTCGTAAACCGCAACAGTCAAAAATTTAAATAAAATTGGTATGTATAATCACATAGCATCATAGAGTCACACCAAAATAAAACGTAAATGAATTACTGGTTGATACAAGTATAGAAAATTACACGAAAAAACCCGAATGATATGAAAGAAACCAATTTACAGAAAATAAAACGGGGGGTGGGAAAAAAAAAACCAATCTACGAAATATAAGAAAAACAACCCAAAATTCCCAAGAAATATATAAGATCTATGTTCAGGAAATGACCTATACACTATATGTTATACACGAGGGTCACATACTGAAGAGAAAAATAAGAAAATTGTCATAAAAAGTGTCTCGTTTTCAAAATTTTAACATGTTTTAGGTTAAATAGTTTTTTGTAAAAATTATATGATATGAAAATCATAATAGTTTATTGACGGTTTCGGTTCCAGTGTTTCTAAAAAATATCTGTAAAATATGAACGTAGATACTAGGCAAAACTCAATTAAAAATACATTTCACATTCCACACTCCATACTCAAGTCCAACTAAAATATAAAATGTACACCTACAGGTAAACCAGATCGTGTCAACCAACTTTTCTGATTAGAAAGAACTACCTCAACGGAATATAGAAAAAAGTTTTTAACTTAACCGGTATATACTCACCTAGATAAAAATCTGAGAGAAAAAACAATGTAAATAGATAAAAGAGAAGAAAGTGATTATGGTGTGACAACACGAATAATATCGAAATATAATTCAGCACTTCGAAATATAATTCAGTTTTAGAGAGTCGGAACGACAAAAAACTGTTTTAACACAGTCGATAAGGAGACGGAGTGTCAGAAAGGATCCGACCAAATCTAGACAGGACCTATACGTGAGTCACTCGGACCCCAAAGATAAACACATGTCTTACGACGACGACGACGACGACGACAGTGAAGTCAGCACAGGCCGAGACACGCTGGGGTATCTGCCGTCGGGTGGTCCGAGGGGGTAGGGACCCTAAGAGGTCCGTTCTTGTGACCTTACCCAACGGTAAAGGAAGAGGTTACGTACTTTCACTTTTCATTTTCACTTCAGCGAGTCAGCACAGGCTGAGAAACGTTGGGGTACCTGACGTCGGGTGGTCCGAGGAGACGGGTACCCTAAAAGGTCCGTTCTCATGACCTCACCCAACACATGTCTTACTCCCCGGGGTAAAGAGGTCGAGAGAGGTCAAAGAGGGTGTACGAGACCTGGAGTTTCTGAAGAAAAGGACCAGAAGACCGATCTTTCTCTCCCAAAGAGAACCTTAAAATTGAAGAACAAGACGTACATCAAAGTATAATGATCCTGATGGAAAGTCTGCTTTGTCGTCTTCTTTTCTTTCTTCCCCCTTTTTTATTAGGTCTGTCAGGGGGCATAGAAGTCTGGTGTCACAGAGGGAAAGGGTCAAGGAGACCGGTCTTTGTACCCACAAAAAAAAAACAACAACAACAACAAAACAAACAAAGTTTCAAAATCCGACAGGTACTGACACCTGTGACGTCCAGGAACTGACCCCGGTAGGTAGGAACACCGTCCTGACACTCTCTTCTTTCTCCCATTCTTTTTTCAGTGTGTCTAAAAGGGATGGGAGAAGTTGAGTGTCCCTGGGAAAAGAATCGACAGACCGATCACAAAAACACCGGGCGTGAGAAACGTGTGGTGGTGTGACCCGGTGGGGACCCAGTTTCGGTCCTCTATACTCTCCTTTTCGGTCCCTCGAATGAGGGGATCTTCAAGAAGAAGTTCAAAACCGAAGAGAGGGGTTGGACGATGATGACAATTGAAAAGTCTCAGGATCTCATCAAAGAAAATTTTTAAAACAAAAAAACCGAAATCAGTTTACCTCTCTAACCGACATCACCCGAATGAGGTAGAACCGACCGTGGTCTTCATCTCTCAGGAATACAAATTCACGATAAATATATAAGAAGAGTATGACGACATGAAATTTTTAGGTCAGATATTAAAAAAAGAAATTTGGTCGTTCAGATTAGACAAATGAAAATAACACTACTGACTATACCAAGTAAAAAAAGGATATAGAATAAACACGAAGACAAACAGAAAGAAAAACAAAAGGAGTATATCATAAGAAGAGTAAAATTTCTCATTACATTGAAAATCTTCTAAGGATTAAAATTTGAGATTTTACCTCTATTTCCCGAAATTGATCTCATAATCTTTAATTATTCTATTTTATAAATTCTATAGATTGTGTCCGGGTCCATGTCATTTGTATTGAATTATTATAATGGACAATACACAAGTCATTGTCTCGTTTATATTTAATGACGAGAAGTACCTTGAGATGAGTCACAATATACCGTCGGACCGACGCTCCCCTCAAATCCTCTCTCACCTATGTATATATACACATACATATACATAGGGAAAAGACAAATGGACTTTGATAGTGTTGTAACAATTAACCGATAAGGGGTTATGTTTTAATTTTCAATTTTTTTTTTAAGGACGAGAATACTCGAATGTAGATCATCCCCTCTGTGGTTATTTGTTTTATTTATCATTTGATGTATCAGACTATCTTTTACTTTTAACGATACCCTTTTTATTTCGTCCCTTCCCCAATCCCGCTTGTCACCCTCCCATCTCAACCGTCGATCCTTGACCGTTAAAGTAAGGGAAGTCATACTCTTTATCACGACGAAATAAGAGACGTGTAAAGTAGATGCATCGTAAAACATACAGTAAAACGTGCCGTTCAATTATAGAGATAAAACAAAAATAAGAGTAAGTATCTAAGTTGTTTACATCCGGGCTAAACACGATTTGAGACCCCATGTTACTTCTCGTTTTGATCTGGACCGTAGTATAATCCACTTCAGTTACTATGTTTACAGAAATAGAAAGTATTATAAAGAACTTAATACGAAATAGTGTCCTACGAAATCATGAACCATCCGTACCAGGGATAAGAGTACTTAGAATATCATAAATCACCCTTCTGTTTAGAAATTCGTTTCTCAACGTCGAATGAGACCGACATCACACCTCTTCTGACCTTACCTCGTTTTGAATTCCGTCCTCTGGTCAATCCTTTTCTTGTGTTCTCCTACCGGACCTAACTCCCCCCGGTCAACTCCATACCCTCTATTTTTTACTAAGATCTCTATTTTAACTTCAAAATAAAATCCTTCACCTTAACTGTCGCAACCCCTTTAACCCATACCTACTACGATCAGTATCTCTTCCCTACCCTACTTAAGTCAAAAGTTCTAGGATTTTCAAATTTCTAGTGAGTTCTATAGGTTCACAGTACAGAGACTTACAGTACTCTTGTGTAGTCCTTATATTTACACCTAAACCTTCAACAGTCGTTATTTATCATTAACTTCGGTACCTTTATCTACTCCAGTGTGTCGGATTACATTTTTAGTTTTTGGTTTTTACCGGATTCTCTCTTAAAACTTCATATAGTAGTAAATTCTCTTGTCATCTTCTGTGGATACATTCCTTCACTCTTTCCCACCGGTCTTCGCATCCTCCTAGAGTCCTTTAAGAGTCCGGGATCTCGGATCTCCCCTTACCAAAAGTCGAGACACTCGATCAGCACAAGTCTCTTTGGTCCACTCTTCTCTGACTTTACTCGGGTGACCCAAGTCGTTACACCAGTAAACATGAACGCTACTCATTTTTCTAATAATAGTCAACTATGGACTCACCCCTCTACCCCTTCATCTGTCTCAATTATTAAGAAAGTAATTAACCGTCTCTTTCTATTCTACTAATAACCTTTCCTTTTACTTTCCCTTTCTCCCCAAATGAAAAGTAACATCAACTGACAAACAAAAATTCTACCTTTCCTGAACTCACAAAATTTTTGGGCATCCTTTGTCGGTTGTCTCTCTGTTATATCTGCTCTCTCTTAAATCTCTCGTTTCAAGGCCTTTTGCACCCCTGCTACCTCCCTGTTTCTACCAAGAAGGAAAATTGTTTTCATCTCTTGTTCTATACCAATACCTAAGTCTACATAAAAATCAAACCGTTCTTTTCCTATAAAATACCAAAAATGTAAAAGATATTGTAACCTTCGTGTAAGTAGACAACTGTCCCTAAAGTCTCGAAATCTTTCTTCCCTCTAAACTGAAGGAAGGTACACCTACCTTTTCATCTGATCTCTTTATCCTGTTTCTCCTCCGTACCTCCCAGATGAACTCCATACGGTTCAATATATTAGAAGGGTCTGACACGAACTGTTGAGCCTACTTTCACGTTTCATCTCAGTAGGTCTTAACCCTAAAACGGTCTACAATTTTATCCGTCATCTATTCCAACTCTTAAACCCATTCGTACACTAACTTCACTGTCTTATCTCAGATTCAAATTATTTCTTTTCTCCTCCACTCGAGTATCTTTTACACCTGGTCTCCAAGGATACTCTGGTTTCTTTGACTTTAGAACCCCTAGAAGATTCTCTAGACTTTTCTATCCTATAAAACCAGACTCTGACCAAAATCTCCTTCTTACTGAGAACCACAACTATTTAGGGAGTCACACCGACGACCTCTCGCATCGATTTCATCTTCTGTTCTTTCTCTTCAGTCTCCCAACGTACTTAGTAGGTATACCTGTATTTCAGTGAAACCTACTACCGTCCTGAACTTCATCTTCCTTTCTGACACTTAGTTTACGATTTGTGAATCCGATGTAGTTCTTTACTACCGTTACTCTTCCCCTTGTTTATATCCTGTTTGTAAATCCTTGTCTATCTTATAAGACTACTATTTTTTAAACTCTGTCACCTCTTTAAAACTTAAAACACCCATAAACTACCATATATCTTCAGCGACAATTAAAAAAATCTACAGTATTATAGTAGTAATTAAAAATCTCTATATACGACTTTATAAAACCCGAAGGGGTCACCGAGTCACCACTTCTTAGATGGACGGTCACGTCCTCTACACCAAACATAGGGACCTAACCCTTCTAGAGGACCTCTTCCTTTCCTGTTGAGTGAGGTCCTAAGAACGGACCCTTTAGTGTACCTGTATCCTCGGACCACCCGATGTTAGGTGTTTTCTCAGCCTGTACTGAATCGCTGATTTGTTGCTATTGGCTTTATAAATACGTTCTGCACTTTCTCCCAGACTCTAATTGAAGTTTTATAAGGTCCACATCCCCTGTCCCTCACAACTCATCCACCTCCATATCTACTTAGTCATAACATGTCCCAAATATTGACAACTTAGATTCATTACCAATAGTTTCAAAGGTAAGTACTACGAGAGACGAGAGATGTAGAAAAACACAATCTTAAAAGGTACTTCAAAAAGAGGTATTTTTATAGTTTAGATGTTTGTTCTGGTTTCGAAGGATTTTGTTTCGTTTGTTCGGGTTTGTGTAAGGTAGTGGGAGTATCATAAATTTCCGTGTTTGTTTTGAGGTTCTCTATTAAGATATATTTAACAAATATCTAAATTTTAATGTTCTTTACGCGAAATAAAAACATCAGAAATAAAACGATCATTTTAACCATAAGGGGAACAAATATGTGAAGTTTTAAAGTGTCTTAAGTAAATATAGGAGAACTTTGAAGGAAAAGACCGAGTAAAGAACGATAAAAAAAGACATGAATATTTTCAAGAAAACTGTACTTATTGAGACCATGAAACCTGTAAATTTACTAAACGAAAAGGAAGTAAGTCACTGGGTCCTATACAAATTACTTTACATATAGTCTATTATTTGTATATTCTTGTTCTTTTTTTTTATTATTGTCGTTACCCCTTCTCCATCTTCCATAATCTTGGGTTACCGTACATATTATAGTGTCCTCGATAAAAGATTTTTATAAAAGAATAACTTCATATTGTTTGTAAGTGTTCGTATGTGTTTAGTCTACATATGTTTAGTAATTGTTATTATATCACCAAGACGGACACATCGGTGGTAAGTTGGTTCTTTATATAAGATTTTAGAGTCGTCGCGGGTGGAGTATGAACGAGCGTTAGTGAAAGAAAAGGAGGAGGTATTTACTTCGACAACAGATACAAGAGTTTGAAATGTAATCAAAACGGACAAAAAACTTGAAATATATGTATCTTGGTATATGATACATAAAATAAGAAATTTAAGACCAATGAATTCGTTTTATACAAAAATTCTAAGTGACTACAACAACGTGTATGGTCTCCAAATAATTAAACGTAACGATACATCATCTCATAAAGTAACATACTGATATAATGTTAAATGTCATAAATAGAAAGATGACAACCACCCGTATACCCACGGGTGGAGTACTAGTACAGAAAACTATGTATATGTATACGTAAAGAGAACCCACATATGATTCCTATTTTAACGACCTAGTACTCCATACTTATACAAGTTGAAATCATCCAATATGGTTAAAAGATTTTGACAACTTAGTCGTATCTGAGGGTAGTTGTCGTATCCCTAAAGTTAAGGAGACATAAGACTGACGATAAACTTTGATAGTCAGAAAAATTTAAAATTAGTAAGACCACCTACACAAAACTATAAAGTGACACCAAACTTAAACTAAAAGGAGTACTAATTACTCGAATTTCGTAAGAAAATACTTCATAGTTAAATCCAGTTAACGGTAAAAAAGGCAACCCAACGGACAGAAAAAGAATGACTAAACATCCTCAAACATTATATAAACTCCATACTGAGGGAACCACCTGTATACATATCGTTTATTGAAGAGTATGTATCATCGGACTGAAACCTAAAGGAATGACCATAGAAAAATATTGGTCTGTCAAAATCAAAAGATTACATTAGATTAAATACTTAGAAGAGGAGATATGAAAAACACACGACAAACTCTTTTAATAGATGGGGGTTCAGTACTACTATCAGATACAGATCACGACAGGTTATTGAAAAACGCACGCACGAAACAGCGAAGTCAGCACAGGTGTTGAGAGACACTGCGATACCTGGTACCGGACGGTCCTAGGAGACAGGTACCCTAAGAGGTCCGTTCTTATGACCTCACCCAACGGTTAAGGAAGAGGTTTAGACTGGACTCTGTTCGGTTTGGTTTCACATTTACAAATGTAGACATGACAGGTCACGTTATCAGCCATCGGTGTACAAAGATGGCTCGGGATCTTTACACTGACCACACTAAGTCCTTTATCTAAAATTTTAAATAAACTGAAATTATTTAAATTTATCGAAAAATCGTAATAATTAACCCGATAATTCGTCGAAAAATTAGATCTACGAAATAATAAAATTAAAAGTCTAATAAAACCACTCGGTGACCCTTAACCCAAAACGAATACCATAATCCATACTTAGTTTAAAGTAGAAAAAGACATACTTATAGGTTTTCCTTGACGTAGTAAACAGTTTTTTAGTAAGAAAGACGTGACGAGACAGTAGAACCAGTGAACAATTCAAAGACTTATACGTATCAGGCAAAGACCTAAAAAACAACTACAACAAGGTAAGTGAACAGAAAGTGAAACACGACTATGGTATGATTGAAGTAATGACACCTAAATACAATTTATAACTATACGTCATCTCTTTCAACAGATTAAAGTAAGAAAAAGAATTGATGTGATTTGAGTAAATTAAAGGTAAATTTGAGTATTCGTCGAACAGTTAAAGGTGTTTTAGTAAGACCCTAAAACCATGATTTAACCTAGATCTCTAATTAAACTTCTCTTGTCTTTTAAAATATTATAAATGAGAAGGATAAGTACTTATACCAAATAGAGAGGTAATAATCAAATTTTAAAAAGAAATTATAATAAAATATCGTAAGGTAAATAGTTAGACCGTATCGAAGAACGAAACAGATTCCGGAGATCATGTAACAACTTATCTTCACCACTATATTCATAGAGTAAGGGTTAAAGTCTCCTTTTGGAAAGTTATAAAATTTACGTTCCTAACGTAATCCAAAATAACATCCATAAGAAATAGACTAACTCCTTCAAAAGTGGATAAAGATCAAAAGAGTCACAAAAACTTTACAACTATAAAAATTAGTTTAAGAAAAGACGTAAAAAACTGCACTAGTTTACTAAAAAGAGAAAATAAGAAATCATATTATTTAATACCCGAAAGAGTCACCGAGTCACCCATTTCTTAGACGGACGTTACGTTCTCTCTATCCAAACTAGGAACACAGTCCATCTAGGGAACTCTTCCTTTACCGTTGGGTGAGGTCATAAGAACGGACTTTTAGGGTACCCGTCTCCTCGGACCACCCGATGTCAGGTACCCCAGTGTTTCTCAGTCTGTACTGACTAGTTGATTTGTGTGTAACATTTAATGTGACTAACTAAAAGTTCACAATTTAGTTAGAATGTAGGGACCCCTACCCGTCCTTTAGGTTGAACCAACATTATGTGACAGGAAGATTATACAAAGACCTAAGTAATAATAATTATAAACAGAATCTTGTAAAATTGAGTAAGTATTTTCTTTAACTAGACATCAAAAAGAATATTATAGGAACAGTCAAAATCTATAGTTCGTATACAATAGGAGAATTTTACAAAACCTTTCCCGAGAATGAAAGACGAGACAACTCCTCAAATACAATACAACCACAATAAAAAAGAAATTTACAAACCCTCTTAATTAGTCATTTCGGTAGGTCCAGACCTCAAAAGAAGTACCATTTGAAAAATTATTATCTAGACTAAAAAATTATTGTCCTATGGTAGTCGAGTAACACCGAAGGAACTTCCAGTAGAAAGAAAATAGGACCTATAAAGGTCCTAATTGAAGAACCAAAAATTGATGATATACAGATATACAATATGAGACATACACATAGAAGGAACTTTAAATACCGAGGAAAACTTAGTCACCGAACTACAAAAAGTAACCAGAAATTTAAAGAACCGGTAGAGAAGACGGGATTCCAGAGATAATAGAGAACACTAAGGTTAATGTTCACAAATCTGGAGGACTAGAGACAAGCAGAGGTTCCGTTTAGTAAGTTATAGTGTCAATAGGTTCAGATACGGGGTTGGTCATTACTACTTCTTCGACTTCAACTTGCCAAAATACTTCTGGATGTTCTGGAAAATCTTGATTGTGGGTTTTTCTACAGGAAAAGTAAGATCCCCTGACCTTACGTTTTCATCCTTCAGTTCTTTGTGGACCTCATTGTCCGTTTAAACCGGAACCTTACGCCTTACTTCGTCCCGTTTTTGATTATCTCAAAACGGTTCTTTTACGTGACCAGTATCGTTTGTGGGAGAAGGTTGTTGTGTTCTCTTCTGAGATGTGTACCTACAGTGGTCTACCAGTTGTGGCTTTAGTCTAACTAATATAAGAGACGTCGGTTTCTACATCTTCAAGATATGTCAGTTGTTTTTGTTCTGGTCTTCGACTGACACCGAGTCTAGTACTTGAGGAATAACGGTTTAAGTCTGAATTTAACTTCTTTCATCCCTTTTGGCGATCTGGTAAGTCCATACTGGATTTGGTTTAGGGAATACTAATATGTCACCTTCACTCTTTGTCTAAATTCCCGGATCTAGACTGTCTATCTCACGGACTACTTGATACCTTACTCCAAGTACTGTAGCATGTCCTCTGTCCCTAGTTCTGGTAGGGGTATCTTTTCTTTACGTTTTTTCGTTTTATCGACAGACCCCTCCGGAATGTTTATCGACACTTCTCTTCTCTCCGCTTTTCGTTTCCTCTTTTCCTTTCTATGTCCGTAGATTTACGTCTCAAGATTTCTTATCGTTCTTCTCTATTCTTTCGGAAGAAGTCACTAGTTACGTTTCTTTATCTTCTTTTGTTGTCTAACCCTTTCTGATCTCTAGAGAAGTTCTTTTAATCTCTATGGTTCCCTTGTAAAGTACGTTTCTACCCGAGCTATTTCCTGTCTTTACTATACCTGGATTGTCTCCGTCTTCTATAATTCTTCTCCACCGTTCTTATGTGTCTTCTTGACATGTTTTTTCTAGAAGTGCTGGGTCTATCAGTACTACTACACTAGTCATTAGATCTTGGTCTGTAGGACCTTACACTTCAGTTCACCCGGAACCTTTCGTAGTGATACTTGTTTCGATCTCCTTCACTACCTTAAGGTTAACTCGACAAAGTTTAGGACTTTCTACTACGACACTTTCACGACGTGAGTTATACGGTCGTTTGAACCTTTTGAGTCGTCACCGGTGTCCTGACCTTTTCCAGTCAAAAGTAAGGTTAAGGTTTTTTTCCGTTACGGTTTCTAACGAGTTTGATGGCGTGTTAACGTGAGTAGAGTGTACGATCATTTCATTACGAGTTCTAAGAGGTTCGGTCCGAAGTCGTTATGTACTTGGCACTTGAGGGACTACAAGTTCGACCAAAATCTTTTCCGTCTCCTTGATCTCTAGTTTGACGGTTGTAGGAGACCTAGTACCTTTTTCGTTCTCTCAAGGTCTTTTTGTAGATAAAGACGAAATAACTGATACGGTTTCGGAAACTCACACACCTAGTGTTATTTGACACCTTTTTAGACTTTCTCTACCCTTAGGGTCTGGTGGACTGGACGGAGAACTCTTTAGACATACGTCCAGTCCTTCGTTGTCAAGCTTGACCCGTACCTTGTTGTCTGACCAAGGTTTGTCCTTTTCCTCATACAGTTCCGACATATAACAGTGGGACGAATAAATTGAAGATACGTCTCATGTAGTACTCTTTGCGACCTGACCTTCTTTGTGTTCGACCTTAGTTCTAACGGTCCTCTTTATAGTTATTGGAGTCTATACGTCTACTGTGGTGGGGATTCTTCTTTCACTTCTCCTCGATTTTTCGGAGACCTACTTTCACTTTCTCCTCTCGCTTTTTCAACCGGATTTCGAGTTGTAAGTCTTTTGCTTCTAGTACCGTAGGTCAGGTAGTGAAGTACCCTTTATCTACCCCTTTGTCACCTTTGTCACAGTCTGATAAAACCCCCCGAGGTCTTAGTGACGTCTACCACTAACGTCGGTACTTTAATTTTCTGCGAATGAGGAACCATCTTTTCAATACCAGTTGGATCTATCGTATAAGTTTTCGTCTCTGTAATGAAACGGCTGATTCCAGGTAGATCAGTCCGAATACCAAAAAGGACACGAGTACATACCTACACTCTCAACCTGACACTTCTTCCGACTCACGGTTTCTTGACTACGTAAACTTGACACCACAACCTCTTCTGAGAACTCTCAGGGAACCTGACGTTCCTCTAGGTTGGTCAGACAAGACTTCCTCTAGTTGGGACCCTAAAGAAACCTCCCTTACTACGATTTCGACTTTGAGGTCATGAAACCGGTGGAGTACCCTTCTCAACTGAGTAACCTTTTCTGAGACTACGACCCTCCCTAACCCCCATCCTCCTCTTGCCCTGCTGACTCCTACTCTACCGACCTACCGTAGTACCTGAGCTACCTGCACTCAGACCCACTTGAGGTCCGCTACTAATACCTGTCCCTCCGGACCGCACGACGCTAAGTACCCCAGCGTTTCTCAACCTGTGCTGACTCGTTGACTTGACTTGACTCTGGAGGAGTAGTACAGAGTATAAACCATCCGACAAAGGGAGGGGTGGAAACAAAGAGACACGAAGAAAGACCTGAAAAAAGGGAGACTGGACAGAAGGTCAAAGTAGATACATTCAGACGAGACTTTCGCAAAGTAACTTAAGAATTAAACTCAATATCATAAAAGTCTAGATCGTAAAATTAAACTAAGTAATTTTTTTGAGTCAAGGGATGGTTTTACAAGTTCGAACAGAATTTACGTAATTGTCTTCAGATTTCTGTTACAGACGATTAAGGACCAAGTACACCCAACAAAGATAACAGACAAAAAAGGGAACCCAAAAACAGTTCAGAAAAGTAAATACATAAATTATCAAAGAAAAATAATCCTCGGTCTGCAACACGTATATTTTTTAAATGTCCCCATTAAATTCAGAGACACTTTACAATAAAAAGAGGTCTCTCCTAAATAAAGAAGAAGTCCGTCCTGTGATCGTTAAAGTCCGAGTGTAACTAGGACGATTCCTAACTCTATAAAACTTCGACCCAAAATCAACGATATTCCCGACTAGACAAAAGTTATAGGAATGAAAACTTCATATCAGGAAGGTTTAGAGAAAGTTTTAGAAATACACGAGTGGTCTCGGGGAGAAGGAACTATCTAGGACTGGAAAGTCTTAGTCGTCAATGTTTCCTTTTCCGTTGAGGTTTACGATCCGAGAGAAGCGACTCGAAGGAAGAAGAGGTCTAAGAAACAGGATGTTAGGGTAGAAAAATATTTAGAAACTACGGAAGTTTACCTATAACGATTTGAAGAAAGGTGCAACGGATCAAGGATCATCCTTGGAATGACCTGTGTCTTGAGTAGAGTTGACCCCGAAAACTTCTTCCAACTCCCCTCCTTTGACAAACCTCAACTGTCATCCCTTCCTAGTGCGGACAAGATGAAGATCCACGACTCATAGATAAACTCTCCCGACGTTCCCGTTCTCTGGAATCTCCACCAGTCTAAAATCAGTCCCGTTTTCAATGCGACTCCCCTCCGATTTCTTCAACCTCTCAAACCTCCTCCCCTCCCAATTATATTTTCACAAAAACAACAACAACAAAAAAATGAAATCCTATCCAATCAACTTGATCTACTGTAGATTCAAAGGTACATTAAACTTTAAGATCCTAAGATAATTTACTCAACCCGAAGGTAAATCCAATTAAATCTTCAAATTAATCTTGAATTTTTAAGAGGATATCTCTATTCCTCCGAATAGTAGTATTTCTTTTGAAGGTTCAAAATTAAACTCGTACCATTAAGGGTCAACATTTGACGACTTGATCGAAGAAAGGCATCACACGTTACCCTAAGATTTTAGACTTCAGGTTTCCCTTGGTCAACGTTATAATTGACGATCTTTAAATGATAAGATACCTAGTAACACATCATATGTAAATACCTTTGTAGGAGTAAAGAAAAGTAGAATATGACATAATACTAAAGAAACAAAGAACACATATCACATGTCCAAGACCTACCAAAAAACAAGTTCTACATTCACAGAGGTGAGTGGATTGGAGAGGACCAAGGAGTATGACTAAGAAACTAGGAAGGAGACGGGATTGACAAATGGTGACAAGGGAGGTACCGTACGAAATGTGACACGAGAGATCTTAAAGAGAAGAAACCCCCGTTTTCGAAGGTTGTAAGAGTCGGAAAGGTGACTTGTAAGGAAAGTCGATAAAACGAATTGATTTATAACCGACAGAGTTCTCCTAGGACGAAGAGGACATCGGAAGAGAAAGGACCTATAGAATCTGACAGAAAAATCGAGTACTGAGGAAATAGGAACACACTTTAGAGGTCGAGGAAAGTCCAGTCCCGACTACGGTAGATCGGAGAACTAACGAGACTACACGTTGAAGGATACTGAGGGGGAGCAAGTGTATGAGGACGAGTTCGTCAGAGAGCCGAACTGACTCAGGAAATCAAGTCAGTGGAGAGGTGAAGAATGACAATTGTGGTGATGTGGAATCTTAAGAGTGTAGAGAGGTCTAGGTCACATCCAAGGTACCGGGTTCAGTCATCAGTACGAGGAAGTTCGAAAAATAATAAAACATAGAGAGAGTGTAACACGGGTGTAGAGACAACCTTTTGAGTGTGTTTGTGTAACGGTTCCGAGTGAAGTTTAACTACTGGGGTTTAGAGTTTTCCTCTTACCTCTTGTCGGTGGGGAGATCATTTAGGGTAAGGAGTTCCCGTGACAAAGTGTGGAAAAGAAGAGTGTCGAGTCGAGGAGAAGAGGTGAGAATGGAGTGCCACTCTTATATCTAGTCCTCTCTCAGGGGAGTAGAAGAGTCGGAGTTACGGACTCGGATGACTGTGGACATGGGTGTGGGAGACGGAATTGAGGACAGTGGTACCCTTTTCACCTGGACGGAGAAGGGTTGTGATTGGGGATGGACCCAGGATTTGGGAGACGGAAGAGTTCCTACACTGAGGACGTCATTTCGGGAAAAGGAGACAGTAGTAGTACATGGGGACGGTGTCCCAGGAAGGGTAACGACATGGTCATAGAAACAAAAGTGGATAGAACTCTTTGAAAGAGAAGTTTCTAATACTTGTCCGTTAAGTTTCTATCCGTGTGTGTTCGTACAATTTATAAACTTTTCTACGAGTGTGGGTGACTGTTTCTCAATTCATTTAATTTTGATATGACTTTCCTGTAAGAATTGGTTGGTATAATCGTCTCTATATTTTTAAACTTTTGTATTATTCTTCTTCTCATACCCCCTTTCCCAAAAAAGTGTGACACTTTTCACCTTCGTTTATCCATGATGGAGTTACTTCCGACCCCGAAAGGACCACCGAGTCTACCATTTCTTAGACGGACGTTACGTCCTCTGGACCCAAGCTAGGGACCCAACCTTTCTATGGGACCTCTTCCCTTACCGGTGTGGGAGGACATAAGAACGGACCTCTTAAGGTCCCTGTCTTCTCGGACCACCCGATGTCAGGTACCCCAACGTTTCTAGTCTGTGCTGACTTGTTGATTGTGAAAGTGTGAAAAGTTACCTCTAGTTAGACTGTTGTAGTTTTTTTAATGGTTTACGTATACGGGAAACTGGTTGTCGGGGTGAAGACCTCGAGTAAGATACAATCTGGATTTTTGCAATCTCGTGAAGGTCCTGAAAAACCTGAAAGACCCAGAGGTAAGAGAAGGATTCAACCAAGATGGATCAAGGTACAGAAATTCATGGTAAATATGTGGTCACTGAGATTTCAGTCTAGAAACTGAGTCTCTGAGGACACGTGAGGTCTGATCGAGTAGAGTTGTTGGAGATGTATTATCAAACTACCATAGAGTGTAAATTCTACCCAGTTTTTCCTAACCAAAAAGGAGGAGGGATTTAGGTGAGGTGTAAAGTGGTTTGGAAAAATTGAAGTTCGTTACTAAAGTGATGGGAGGGACAAAGAGTCCGATTCTTTTGGTCACACGTACGTACGAGTCAGTGATCAACACAGACTGAGACGTGGGGTACGTGACATCGGGCAGTCCGAGGAGACAGGTACCCTAAAAGGTCCGTCCTTATGACCTCACCCAACGGTAAAGGAAGAGGTTCTTTTGGTTGTTGTATAAACTAAAGTCAATTGGGACGTGAAGACCGGGGATAAAGAACTGAAATAAGGTAAAAATTGAAGGTAAAACCTCTTCCCTTACCGTAGGGTGAGGTCACAAGAACGGACCTCTTAGGGAACCTGTCTTCTCGGACCGTCCGATGTCAGGTACCTCATCGTTCTCAGCCTGTGCTGAATCGCTGATTTGGTGGTTGAAGAAAATTCAACTTCTACAATTGAAACGAAGAGTGAGAAGGTTAAAGACAAAATTTGAAGTAAGAACCTGAACTCTGTCTAATGGTAAAAGGTCCGACTCTCAAACCAAAGAGGACAGGTACCGGGGCCGAAGAGTAGAGAGGGACGGAACCGACGCAGGTGGATGGATAGGGACAGGTTGGACCATTGGAAGAAAGGAGACCGGTGGAGGAACGAAGTCCAGAAACCGCTTTTGAGTCTCCTATGGTTGGTCTCAGAATTCACTGACTATACCTTTTGAATCTTACGGTTACATAATTAAATATTTATACACAACATTAACGGTACACTTACCCTTTCGATCACAGTCGATTATTCGTGACTTCTCCTAATAGCCTTCGGTGGAATATTATTCTTATTATAGATTACTCGGACCTTGGAGTCGTTTCCTCTCAATCTACTAAAATTTTCATTGCAGATCGGAGCACACCGGTCAACGTGGCACATATAAAGACGGTTGATATGATCAGTGAAACAGTAGACCAGATTATTCTACATCCTAACTACTCTTATCTCAGACATAGAAAGTAATAGTGGTAATTTAGGTTATAGATTGGGTATCTACCTATACGGGTCTTAAAGGATAAGACCAACCACGATATACTCGTGACGGTTTGAAACGAGAGACAAAAGATAAAAGGGGCTAGGAACGATTAAGAGACAGAAGACAACTATGTCAGAAAGACCTAGTAAGTCTACTCTCAACACGAAAGAGGTGAAACCCGGAATCTATGACAGAAAATTCCATACACACGGACGAGTCAGTACAGGCTGACAAAAACTGGGATACTTGATATCGGGAGGTCCGAGGAGACAGGTACCCTAATTGGGTCGTTCTTATGACCTCACCCAACGATAAAGGAAGAGGACCCCTAGAAGGGTTGGGTCCTTAACTTGGGTACAGAGGACGTCGAGGACGTAACTGTCCCTATAAGAAACGGTGACTCGGTGGACCCTTCGGGATAAAAAATTCCATTGAAAACATGTTTAAATTAAAGTTTGTAAATCCTAACTAAAATACTCAAATTAATACTCAAAGACGGAGTGACAGTGGATTTCATGTGTAACCGGGTTAACACGTAGTCTTCGACCTTTGTATTCTATAGACAAGTATAGGTACCTAAAGGGGGATCATTAGAAACTTGTGACGAAGTACTAGGTGTCTATAAATTTATACTTACGGAATACTATTTTTATGACTAAATGGTGGTTTTTCTTACACGGTGTTTTAGACTTCCGTAACTCTTATATCAACTGAAAAAACTAATCATTTTGATCTTGTTGTTTTTTATTCCATACTATTACTCGATTTACATACTATAAAACATTCGAACTATTTCTATTAAACCATCTTCGTCTACTTCTGATGATTAAATGTCTTCTAAACGTCAACGTAACAACAACGTTGTTAATATTAACCCAAGGTTAATATTAATAATACTAATCTGATTACTCTATGTAAAAAATTATACTTTTTTTAAATAAGTCCTCAACAAGAGTGGGAAGTACACATTTCTTAGACTCATTATTTCGTAGTGATAGATGTATACGGTCACGACACAACATGGATTCTTCTATTAGTCGGGGAACCTCGACTCCATTGACGAGTCTGGTCCGATATCGAATGGATTTCGGAAGACGTCCGTTCACATAGAGAGTGCCACCTCCCCGAGGGAGTAGTCTACCGTCAGTTGTGGCAGTTTCAGGGACGTCCCTTGGTTTACGTTTGATCGTCGGTTCCCTCACATGTGTCCTGGTAGAAGGAGACAAGGTCTCCTGCTCCTGGTACACACAGAGGTGTCGTAAGGGTTATGGATCGGTTCACGGACCATGTAATCTCCGAGAATGTCAAAAATAAATAACAAGTAACGTCATATTGTCTAATAGGGTTTTATATCACCGAATTTTGTAAACAATGGAAGGTAAAAGACACCCGGTCCTTTTGTCGTACCAAAGAGATCCAGGAGACCAGGACTTAGACAGGGACCCGACGACACCAAGGTTCTGAGCTGATTCTTTCTAGATGAGACATCGAGTGAGTACACTATCAACCGTCCACAAAGAGTGTCCGACAACCTACCTCCGGAGGGAGAATAGGAACGGTGTACCCAGAGAGGTATCTCTTAGAATGTTATACCGTCGAACGAGGTAGTCTCGATTCTCTACTTTCCCGTTCTCTTCTTGATCTTGATATCTCCAACCTTGGAAAACATCGGACAAGTACCTCTACTATCAGGGAGTGAAACCGGTGTTCGGTAAATAATCCTTGTTCACTGATATAGGTCGGGTGTACGTCCCTCTCCCCTGATGTGTTCCCTTACCTATGGTCCTCTATTCCTAATAACTCGATATCTTCCGACGGATGGTCTGGGACTCAAAAAATTTACTCTTATAAGAGTCCTTTTCTTATAATTAAAAGTGAATAGAAAATTTTTTTAACTTGATTTATACGATATAAATAAGTCCTTGTAAGTAAAAAAAGGACTTTGTTTTTTGTTTCAAATTATGGTAATTCATCTCATGGACATAACTGGTATAAATTTTTTATAAAGGTCTAACAATGTAACATTATTTATTACTGGAAGACTCTTAAGTTTCTGGGTTTATGTTCCCTCACATAACGTCGTCCGAATTAGTTACAAATCACTACTACCTTACATTTTAGCTTTTCGGTTCCTATCTTTAGTTTAACGGAAAGACGTCTTTCTAGGAGTTGTTAACTTTTTGACGAGATATTTTGAGTTCTTGTCGAACTACTAAATCTTTTATCTTTGACGTCTTTATAAGACATCTAGGATCAATACAAGGGTGACGAATAATCGAACAGACAAACTCTCGTTTCTCCTTTCCGCTGGTTTTCTCTAAGTTTAATCACTTAAAACGAGACCGGGACTCGGTGCGACCGAATTCTGATAATTACGATTCATATGGGACCTGATTTTTATTTAGAAGACGGGAAAATAAAAGTTCATTGAAAGAAGTATAGGTGGTCTTGTGTCTGTGTATAATCTTTAGATATAGGTCTGAATCAACTACCTGAGAAATTACTTACCTCAAACTACAAGACTATACTATTTTTAATAAGTAATATCAGTGTCATTACAATAACAAAATTTTATTGTATTAGTTTAATCAGTGGAGTCGTTGAACATGCTGAAGTTCTTACGATTAACCTATACATATCTTATTATCTAGTTACTGTCTGACCGTTGTGAAGTCGTTTTCGGTGAAGATCTATGAATTGGATACTGGTCCTTTACAGAATCGGATGATTATCTAATAAGATTTTACAGATCGGTTATTTTGAGTATGATAATTCTCAAAGGTAATCTAAATAAAGTAATATAAATAAATAAAAGAATGTTGATATTTTTACTTCTACCATGGTCGTTGATGTAAGAGAAAAATAAACTTTAGGTAGAGTGTCTTCGTTTTACGAATTGGGAAGTTGTTCGTACCAATCTAGACCTCAATTTAACATTGTCAGTACCCGAAGCGTCAATCTGTCCGTAGTTAGAGACGGACAAAGGGACTATCGACACACTGGAACTCATTCAATGGATCGAAGGGACCTTTGAGTGACAGAAGGTTATATTTTACCCTCTTTACTAGTACTACTAATACCACTACTACTATTACTAGTGTCGATTGCTCAATTCACGAACAAGACATGGTCCGTAACAATAAAATATACGTAATCAAGTAAATGGGAGTAGCATTGGGATACCCCATATTTACGTCAAGAATAAGGTAGGTACAGAACAGTATGTGTATATATACTTAAGAAAGGTAGAAAGGTAATGTACCACTAAAATGGTAAAAGTTACAAAGACGGGAATTAGGTCTCGATATTAGTGTCTAAAACGTATCTGAGATTGAGAGAAGATTACTTTCTCCCTTTAAGGAACACCTTCAAATATCAGGTTGTACAATAATCCCCGACAAAAACGAAAGACATGGTACCACCAAGAGAAGACGATGTCCAAGAGTTACGAAAAAAGAAGTAAGGACTATGACAAATAATATGACTGAAGAAAGCACACTTATTGAAACTTAAGTACACAGAATAAAAGTGGAAACCTCGTGTACACGTATACATGTCTTACTGGCAACGATAATATCGAAAGAACATAATTTCTTCAAGTCAACAAAAGATATAAGTCTTCCCTTATCACCTCTTTCTGGGTAATTAATGTCCTTATACAGTCAAAAGAGGTAGAGGATAAATGATAGGTCTAGACCCCGAAAAAATGTACTTAGGTCTCTGACACGAAAAAGATTATACATCAATTGTTAGACTGACTGTGCAAGAAATATCATGGTGTTATTAAGACAGGTAATGTAGTGAATTAAATACCCTCACGATTGTGGTTTTAGCTATTTGTAATAAAGACTTTACAGTTCTCACAATTACCACACTAATTTTTTCTTTTTCTAAGATTTTTAGAGACGTGTCTTAGGAAACTATATGACAACAACTCCGCATGGATGGGTTTCGACGCTATACCTTCTGAATTTAGTAATTCTGAGACAGTTGAAATTTTTACACACACTCTTCGATAAAAATCGGTGTGCTTAGAGAACACGGTATAACACCTTAAGACAATCGTCTCTTTCCCTCTCTGATATACAGAGTCTCTTCTAACAGAGTCCAACAAAACTCTGTATAGTTGTCAACGATTCCTTGGCAGCGATTACGAAGACCCTTTAAGACATTATAAAGTGAATCTTTAACCCTCTTTAAAAATATCTCGTTTCGAAGAATCTGTTCCTTTCGTATACTTCCCATTATAATCCCTTCTCGAAGTTTGACCTTTTTTCATAAAATTTCAAAGGATCTTCTAACTCAAATTTACCCCAAAGAGTCGTGGTATATTAGTGGAGAATGTCTTAGGACCTTCGAAAGTAAATGTAGACTAAAATCTTGTTCATCGTAAAATTTTAGACCAGTGTAAAGTCAAATAAAAGGTACTAACTACAAAATTTTACCTCTAATCGTGAAGAAAAGTGTGTCTCTTAATTAATCGTACGGTCCCACCACCAAGGTGACTAAGGAGAAAATGATTTTCCGATATAATTATCATTCGTAAATTATCCGTGACCGACAAATGATCCAAGACGTCTCTGTGTCAGAACCGTACTTTATCAAAATTTTGGGTTTCTCAGGAGAGACTAATCGAGACCGTAACAACTATCACTTCTCTGAAAGTCGTCGGTGAAAGTGTCTCCGAATACAACGACCTCCTCAGTCCGATCGTCGGATTGTTAGTCGAGTCACGGGGTAGGGTTACTCTTGACAACCCGATCAGTGAACGGTGTAGAGTCATACGATAATAGACACCAGACGGATCGGTGTCTCTTTACCAAACGAAGTATGTCCTCGTAATGAAAATCTGTTCGACTGAAATTGACATGACAAACCAAATGTACGAAATAATGAAGACCTGAATAATCTTAGATTTCTTAAAGACAGTACTGTCTTTACTTCGTTATTAAGTAAAAAAAGGAAAAGAGAGTAAGTAAGTGTTTGTAATTTACTTGTGGACAATATTCGTTCCTCGATACCAATCACAACCCCAAGTCAAGTCAAGTCAGCGAGTCAGTACAGACTGAGAAACGTTGGGGTACTTAGTGTCGTGCGGTCCGGAGGGACAGATAGTGGTAGAGGGCCTCAAGTAAGTCTGAGTGCAGGTAGCTCAGGCACTACGGTAGGTCGGTAGAGTAGGAGCCAGCAGGGGAAGAGGAGGACGGGGGTTAGGGAGGGTCGTAGTCTCAGAAAAGGTTACTCAGTTGAGAAGTGTACTCCACCGGTTTCATGACCTCAAAGTCGAAATCGTAGTAAAGAAGGTTTCTTTAGGGTCCCAACTAGAGGAAGTCTTACCTGACTAACCTAGGGGAACGTCAGGTTCCCTGAGAGTTCTCAGAAGAGGTTGTGGTGTGAAGTTTTCGTAGTTAAGAAGACGCGAGTCGGAAGAAGTGTCAGGTTGAGAGTGAAGGTATGTACTGGTGTCCTTTTTGGTATCGGAACTGATCTGCCTGGAATCAGCCGTTTCATTACAGAGACGAAAACTTATATGATAGATCCAACCAGTATTGAAAAGAAGATTCCTCATTCGCAGAAAATTAAAGTACCGACATTAGTGGTAGACGTCACTAAAACCTCGGGGGGTTTTATTTTCAGACTGTGACAAAGATGACAATCCTGCGTAAATTATGTGACAGGAACAGAAGTTTCATGAATATAAGACCACTCCTCTTTTAAGATGTTTGTTCGTTAACGTTTTGTTATCCTATTCTCAGTGGTCTTCTCACATTCCTCGACCCCTTCTTTACTCACGTCAAAAAGACGGACCCGGTTCAGAGTATCTACCTCAATTTATCCTCATACAAGTAGTATGTGTGTCCCTTCCCCCGTTCTCCCTCGCTCGTCACATGTGTCCCAGGGTGGCCGTAATTGTCCTTTGTCCGAAGGTAATTGGGAACTACGACCACGGACCCTGGGGTACTCACCTAATTTTTGTCTCGTCCTGTCACGTGTCCCCGGGAGGGTAGTTTCCGAACAAGAAAGTTGTGCAATTTGGGAGGATAAAAAACCAATCTTCTGATGACGTCACCCAGTTATTATTTTCCCTACCTCCTCTTACACACTTCCACCCTTCCTTTATTATAATCTCTCTTTATTATCCTCTCTTTTATATACTGAACCACTTCCCAACTCCATCCTCATGTCCAACTCCTCTATTTATATACTAGGCTGGAAGGGGGTCGTGTGTCTGTTGAAGGAGGACAGTATAAGAGGTAGAAAGATGTCGGGAGAGACACGAGGTACGACGAAGTAATGAGGTCCGGAGACGAAGGTACCAAGACAGAGACCTTGTGAAAGGGTGGACCGGATCACTAGGAGAGTCTCGATCGTACCGAACAGGAAAACTACGGGGACGTAAGAGATAAATCCGATGGTGGACCTTAGACAAGTTTCTCTATGGAGAGGATAAATTCATATCGGAGAAGGTGTCATCCCCGATACCAAATAAAAATAAACACATTGTACGTATTCGTCCTATATTGAAAATACATTTGTTCTCGAATATTTACAAGTGACTACATGTGGGCACCGACTAAGTACAGTCACATACCGTTTTTGGCGGTGTTATAACATTTCATTAATCTGAGGTTAATTTTATTTCATTAATTAATTTTTTTATTTACAAGTGACTACACTTGACCAGACTATCTCAAAATGAAATTTGATGACACATATGAAAACGGAAGTCTAACGTCTAGTCTACGGTTCACGTCATTATTAAATCTTCGTGGGTCCACAGTCTATTAGTGTCCCTGTCCCGTTGGGTCCGTTGTACAGAACCACAACGGTAAACAGAATACAGACAAGTGAGACTACAAGAAGATTGTAGGTCTCTTCCGTTTTCAGTCGTCGTAGTCCGGGAAACCGACCTGAGTCTTAGGTGTCAGATCTCGACCAAGTTCTTGAACACGACCGTCACATTCTATATCCGTACGTTTTTACATCTATGTTTGTTTATTTTAATTACGATCGTCCTTTGTTTACGATTCATAGGTCACTTACTAAGTCTGAAAACACACGATCTCCTGACAACTCCTCTACGTTTTCCGGTTATCGGGAACTCATACGTCAGTCGTTTAAGTCGTATCACGACTTAGAATTCGGGATTGAAACGTACGGTTAATCTTATAAGTGGTTTCTTTACAAAACGATCAGAAAATCACATAGACAATCGTCTCTTCGAATATAGTCTCAACGGAATTTCCAGTACGAACTTCATCTGGTTTTACACTGTAACTTATCATGAAAAGAAAGATGTAATCTTTCGCCTTCGATACTCTCTTGTGACAATAACAAATTGATCATGGGAGAGAGGTCCAAATGTCTTTCACAGTGTCACAAGAACTACTAAGACATGAACAAAATCGACTTAGGCAGATCAGTCTGTTTAGTGACCGGTAGTGTTTTAGGTATTATGTTTGTTACCGTACCTCGTACAAAACAACGTTTCCATTTTAAAGGAACCTACATACCTCCTTTTGAGTCTTAATAATTATGATCTGTGGATGGGATTCTAGTTGGGTAACTTATGGTGTATGTCAACTGGGAACTTACTGTGTCCCAATTAAATGTGTATTGAATGTCACCCGGGAGACACAGATGTCGACGAGGTGTAGGTACCCAAGTCGGTTGGTACTTGGTACATTATGACAAATGACAACTTTTCATAGGTGTACATTTACCTGGGACGTTAAGTGTGGGTGTAACAAGTTCTCAGTTCACGTATACCTCAGTACTATTTAGAGACTCTGATAAAAAGAAGACTATACCGTTCTGTCTTATATCAATCATTACGGAGTTGTAGGGTTAAATTCTGATCTTGATTTGTCTCAAGAATAGTGTCCCTTTTTAATAAAACAAAAACGAAGAATAATTGGTTTAAATAATACCGTTAGTAAAGTGTTATATACCTTCAGATCAGTAATGTGGAAATTGAATATGTCTCGGTATATAGTGAATATAGAGTAATTTTGACCCCCTTTTTCTTACGTTCTTTTATTTACTATTTGTCATATTGTATGACTACTTCTGATAAACTGAATGCCCTGAAAGAACCATGTCATCTATTTTTAGGTGACCGGTTACGTCCCCTGTGTCCAAGTTAGGGACCAGGTCCTTCTAGGGTGTACTCCTTTTCGTTACTTCAGATACGAGGTGTCGATGACTGGGGAACGAGATTTTGGGTACTCGGTATCGATGACTTTGGGAACACGACGTCAGTGACTTCGGGTACACGGAGCTCGGGTACGAGGGGTTGTTCTCTTCGGTGGCGTTACTCTTCGGACACGTGACGTTGACTCTCATCGAGGGTGAGCGACGTTGATCTCTTTCGGACGTGTGTCGTTACCTCTGGGTCGTGTTGGTTTTCAGTCAATTAATTACTTTTCTTTTCACCACAAATTTTTTGTTAACTAAGTCACGGTTTCACGAATCCAAGGTTACGACCTAAAAGTTTTAATCAACACTTTGGACCTGGATCCATTACTAAGAGAGACACGGAATCAAAGGCGTAGTCATTTTACCACTGTCATCATCACGTATGAAGTACCTCTACAACGTACCTAGTTTATTTCATTATTCATATTTTACAAATCTTATCTAACATCGTGTATCATACGGTAGTGTGTTATTTATAATCGATAATGACAATAATTACTGAAATAGAGTTCAACGACGATTCGTATTAGAGAGAGTTAAGTAAGTTATTTAAGTTTTAATTGTAATGATACACCGACGACGACGACGACGACGATTCAGCGAAGTCAGCACAGGTTGAGACACGCTGGGGTATCTGTCGTCGGGTCGTCCGAGGGGACAGGGACCCTAAGAGGTTCGTTCTTGTGACTAAAGGTGTTTCACTATTAGTGACGGACTACTGGGTGGGGTGGGACTGACAACCTTTAGTAAAGTGTTATATACCTTCAGATCAGTAATGTGGAATTTGAATATGTCTCGGTATACAGTGAATATAGAGTAATTTAACAGTGTATAGAGTAATTTTCGGTGATACACCGATCATACCCTGTATTAGAGTCTATTGTTTATGGTGATATGAATATATCTTTATTTAAGTGTAATAAAATGGTAGGTTGTCAGTCCCACCCCACCCAGTAGTCCGTCACTAATAGTGAAACACCTTTAGACAGTGACCTTATTTATCGTTGGGTGCACCTCTGACGGGATCCGAGATCCTCCGTCCACAAGAAGTCTCAAAGTCTCGTGAAGTTGACACCCAACGTATCCTTACCCACCTTGACCTGTACGGTCCCATTGTTAGTCCTGTGTAACAAGAAAATCCGAAGATTCTTTTGTGTATAGTACGAATTCTTTACAACAGCGGAGTACAGACTATGTCAGTTTTCTTATCGTAATGTTAAACATACGGTGAATGAACTAAAATTGCTCCGTAAATTCATAATATTCGTACAACCATCCAATCTTTTAAGATACTTTTGTCAGACACCCCCTTCAAACATTCGGTGTAAACAAATGAGACGATCCTTTACTACGACTCTCAATATCTACGTCTGTCTCTATCGCTTACGTAAATATCACTGATTGTCGTGGTTTCTTCCGATGTGTGTATATGGTAATGACAGACGAAAAAAAAAATTACACAAAAAACAAACAAACAAAATTCTACGGGAAACAACGGAAGTTTCTAAAACTAAGTACATAATTGTACTTCCAATCCAGTCTATCAAGTCAAGTCAAGTCAAGTCAAGTCAGCGAGTCAGTACAGGCTGAGAAATACTGGGGTACTTAGCGTCGTGCGGTCCTGGGGGACAGGTAGTGGTTGAGGGCCTCCAGTGAGTCTGAGCACAGGTAGCTCAGGCACTACGGTAGGTCGGTAGAGTAGGAGACAGTAGGGGGAGAGGAGGACGGGGGTTAGGGAGGGTCGTGTCTCAGAAAAGGTTACTCAGTTGAGAAACGTACTCCACCGGTTTCATAACCTTAAAGTCGAAATCGTAGTAAGGAAGGTTTCTCGTGGGTCCTGACTAGAGGAAATCTTACCTGACCAACCTAGAGGAACAGGTTCCCTAAGAGTTCTCAGAAGAGGTTGTGGTGTCAAGTTTTCGTAGTTACGTAGATTAGATACGTATACATCTACCGTTTTCGTTTGATAATAAACCTTATATTCGTTGGAATAATGTATAACAGGCGTACGGTTACGGACGTGTGTCCACAGAGTGACAGTCTTACTACTTATTGTCATCAACCCAACCAAACGATTCAACACATAGTGAAACCAGTACAAAAGTTAGGGGTTGGTCTCTTTCTGAGACTTTAAAGAGACCTAGTGGAACTTTCAATCTCTATGAAAAGTAGTAGAGTCACCATAGTAGAAAACGTTAGTTAGTCGTTATTGGTGGTTTATCTCTAAATCACCACCACACACAGTTTCCGTGTCACTATCTGTCGTAACAAACCCTTTCTTTTTAGTTATCGTACCAGAAGAAATGGTGTCTACCCCACTATTACGTGTCTTAATTAGTTATTATTATTCAATATATCATTCTATTGAGAATTCTCCACGATGTTCGTCATATACTTTTTCACGGTCTAGTGACTATCTCTATCTCTTCTTTCAAACAAGTAACACTCGACTTTACCAAGACTTTTCTGAAGAACTTTTTTTCTCTCTATCTCTACCTCTACCTCAAGTTCTACCCCTCTCTCTCCTCTCTCTCTACTTCCTAGCAAGATCCATCCCTTATTGTCGTGTCTGTGTTCCTTCGTATTCCATATGACTCTCGTCTTTCGTTTGGGTTCATTACTGTCATATTTGATGGACTTCTCGGTCCAATGGTTTTGATCCTTAACGTATGTAAACTATTATACATCATCGTCCAGTCCCACATTCTTCTGTGCCCTATTGACACCCATGGATCTTATACATATCGTCTTCTTGGAAACAACAGAACGAAACGACAAATACATCCCGAATCTTATAAGTGACCCTACACCACCCACGAGTTACTTCCGGAGTGAGAACAGACACTAATCCCATGGGACTATCTTCTATTCGGATCTTTTTGTCAAACTACGGTCAAACGTCCCTTTGACTTATCTCTCTCCTGGTACGTAAGTTTGAAACGATATATCCAAACCTAAAAAAAAAAAAAAAAATGGGTTCCCAGTGTTTAGGGGTCCGAAGTCCTATATAGTATCCGTTTTCGGACACGTAATAAGATGCCAGAGATCGAGAATAGCCTATAACATCCTGTAAGTAAGGGGGGAGGTTTAATTCGAAGGGAATTATTCATTACCCATCATTCCTTACTAAAACACGTTCACACTATATTTTAACAATTGACCCTACTACTGAGTCCACAGACACGTCCCACTCCCTATTTGGTCTCTCTGCCCTCGTCTCCTGTGGTCGTCCTTCGACACCGTCCAACCTTCCCTTCTCCACAGACACTCGACTTTACAGACAGTCCACAGACAGTCGGGGTACCCCCCATGACTGTCAGAAGCTCCTCCATCTCCCATCTCCTCTACAAAATTTCCTGTCGACACGAAACCCCTTATGACTACTTTGTAAACACCTCTTCGACCCCTTTACCCTCCATCACTTCAAGTTTAGTCAAAGGTTTCTTTAGTTAGTTAATTGCAAATAAATAAGTTCGGAGAACTCAGAAATGGTACAACTACATTCCGAAAGCACATTCTTGAGATAAGGACAGTGTTACTCTTGAATCTTAAAGGAACGTTCCGGATTAACCTTTCTACACTTTTTATTCCTGTCATCACTTAGTACTTGACGGTTGAGTAGACTTACGACTTTAAGTCTACCAAAGAAAGACTTAATAGACTAACCTGTAAGGTCAGTTTAAGTACCTTCGACTTTACAGAAGTTTATAAAACCTATGGAGACAACAACGTCCGTAAATCAATTGGTCAAATTATTGATTCGGGAAAGCGAGAGAATTACAGTGTCTGAGGTTTCAGTTCTCTGAAGTTGAAATATCCACATCTGCCTCCTCGGACCATACGACGTCAGGTACCTCAGTACTTCTCAGTCGGTGCTGACTCACTGAAGTGAAAGTGAAAAGTGAAAGTACGTGACCTCTTCCTTTACCGTTGGGTGAGGTCACAAGAACGGACCTCTTAGGGTCCCTGTCTCCTCCGACCACCCGACGACAGATACCCCAGCGTGTCTCAGCCTGTGCTGACTTCGCTGAATCGTCGTCGTCGTCTTTATCTGTTCAGGGAGCAGAGTCAAGTTTAATAAAACCCAACTAGTATAAATTACTCTCTTATAATCTTAACACTTTTTATTGTGTAAGGTCGACTGGTATGTCATTTTGTTTGTTTTTAACATGGAATGGGACTCTATTATACTTCCGGAATCCCCTTCCAAGTATAAACTAGAACTAGTGGACTCAGTCATTCCTTTTATTTGGAGGACCCGAGATTCAATTAAGGGTGGGTTGACAAACATCAAGTCGTGTAGACCCTCCGTCTCAAATTCTCTCTGTGACAGAAGTTTCTACTTTCGTGAAAACGAAAGGTACGTCTAAAGTTCAGTTAAGTCGACGGTATTCATCAGACTTTTGGTTTCATGGAACCAAGGTAATAGACTATACCGACACGGGGTCGGTGAGCAGTCCCAGAGACGACGGAAGAGGATACGACTTCGGTAAGAGTCAACCCACGGAAGACACGACAAAAAGTGTGTCGTCTATACAATTCCTCGTAGAGGCTCGGATGGCCCACTAACCTACCGAGAAACCGCCAGAGACCACCATCTATAATCTATACGAAGATCTCCCTTTTCGTGTGATAAACCGAAGTAAACTCGTTTACGTTTTCTTTGTAAACTTTCCTAGACGATTTTAAGAGACCACACTCGAATTCAGACTTGAGATTGAAGATGTATATTGAGTCTTCCTAGTGATATAACAACTATATACCTCAATAGATTAAGTCAGTCAAGTCAGTGAGTCAGTACAGGACGGGAAACGATGGGGTAGTGGTTGAGAACCTCGAACGAGTTTGAGTACAGGTAACTCAGTGACTACGGTAGGTTGGTAGAGTAGGAGACAGTAGGGGAAGAGGAGGACGGAAGTTAGAAAGGGTCGTAGTCCCAGAAAAGGTCACTCAGTCAAGAAGTATAATAGATTAACCACAAATTGAGACAGAGACAGGTAGAGAAAGAGAGAGGTGGTTTTGGAGTGTCAAACGGTCACCAAGAAGATTGTCCGTCTAGGATTCTACACGGACACATATACAGACACCCATATACGTCAACATAACGATTAAAAAAACTAATGGTGTAGAAGTATCTATACTCGTAATTTCAAGAATTATAGTGTCAATGTTCATAGATAAACCACTGAACGACGGAACATAGTCATTTACTTAACCTATACGACTCGACAATATCGTTTCTCTCGACCATACACACGGAATTTTGTATGTAAAGGTGTGACGTACGATGATCCATGTACTTCCAAGAAAATTGAAAAAAAGAAAAATTAAGAACCATCTCGTACATATTAGTCACTGTATTTGTAGTAGGTAATCAGTCAACTCGGAAGGGACTTCATAATCATAAGATTTATTAGGATAATGGTTTCGTAATAAAACTATGAAATAATTTTCAGGATACCGAGATCGTAACGATATGAGTTTGTGTCGAAATACGTTAATCCTAATATTACCTTCGAAATAATGTTACTATATATTGAACATAGTAGGATTATTTTCAAGGACATGTATCGTTACGAAATTATTACAACAAAGACATTGTCACTAAGGAATCATTACCTCGAAGAGAGTACCGTTGAAGTAATAATCCTTTACTAAAGTCATTATCTTTACGTTTATTTCTAAAACTCTCCTCGTAAACTACGTACCGAGATAATGACTGGACGATAGAAAAGTACGTAATGTAGATTAGTAATATTTGGATAGTACACCTAATATCAATACGAATAATGAAAGGATATTGTAAAATCGTAAACACAGGAAGGTTTAATACTTTTAATTGACGGTAAAATTTTATTTTAAGTTCCCAATTTTATTAAGTTTAAAATTAATTTAAAACAAAGTTTCCGTAAGGTTTACAAAGTGTTTTGGAAGAGATTAAAAATAACACAGTCTCTAACTCACCCGGTTGGCGTAAGTTTGACCTCATATACATGGGGACTCACCTACACTTCAGTAGGGTTTCATATACACCCATATGTCCTTTATTAAAGGTCTAGAAGATGAAGGTATGCATGTGAGTATTTTAAGTAGACGGACTTTCGAGGAATACCTCTAAAAGGAGGGGATGGAGGGGGAAAACGGAAAGAGGGCGACACTTACTGTCTCCGTATGTCGTGTGGGGTAGGAAATGGTGCCTATACAACGGTGCCCGTAACCCAGAGGTCCTGGGTTAGGTATAAAAATTCTCAGTCCTTGTGTCTTAACACCAGTTCACGGACCTGACATCTTGGTCCCTCGTAACACCTATGTCCGAGACTCTGGAACTCCTCAGATTCAAAAAAGTTGGAGTCGAAGATGTAGATAATTTACCCCTATTATTATTATTCCCATAACACTCCTAATTCATTTAAGTTTGTGTAAAATTTTTTTCATACTGGATATCATGTTTGACTACGACAATTGGATACTAAAGCTTTTTATAAAGTGAAATATACAAATAAATAGTTTAAAATATTATAAAACGAAACGAGTCGACTCACGATGATTATTAATATTACTGTTGAGTTAGTATGTAAAATCAATTATGATTTTACCAGTGTCCTTTAAAACCTTTTATTTGAGGAAAGAGAGATAAAAAAAAGGAAAGATAAAAAACAAATGTTCTTACACTAGTTATTTTTCGAAAATTGGTATTTCATATGTAATCCTATTTCAAGAAACTCACTTCGTCTTACCTCTACTTAAGTTCCTCTTTTTATATTTTATAGGTAAAGAAGTATATAAAAAATTTACTTACTACTATCCTTAGCAGTTATTGTGACCCCACAAATAAAAACTAACTCACGAAAATCCTCTCATTGTTAACATAATAAATTGTAACTTACGAATTCATTTTATCATACAAAAATTTTAACAAGTATAAATTTTATGTGGTCTTTAATATAGGAAACGTTGATAAATTACTTTTTAAAATCTCCTGTCGAAACACGGAACCCCAAACATCTATATATATAAATTTTACATCCACACACGTTCGTTTTTGTAGTCAGTGACATTATTTTGTGATATTTAGTCTCATTACCACATTCACTTTCATCTCCCTATTTTAATGGAAATGTTAAATACAAAAGACTTATGATCTATAATTCTTGTATCCAAATTTTATAATATTGTAGTAGGATTAGTTCAAACCTTTCATTTTAACATCTTAAAACTATGAGAAAACCATCTTTAAGCCAAAAACACATCTGGCCAAACCGACTCAAAGAGACCACGAAGTGTCATCCAGTCACACCTCTGACGTGTAAACACGAGGGTCCAACTAATCATTACGGATCCTCTCTCGGGGACGGAACCTTCCCCCTCGACCCAAACAGTAAACTAGATGAATACCTTCCACGAGACAGTCTGACCTAGGACAACTCCGTCTTTACCCCTCCGACATGACAACCTACCTCCGAGGCACTTAAAATGAAGTACGACCTTTTCCGTTGAGAAGGACGAAGACCTCCTCATGGTCGATCCTGTCCTTTCTTACTTACCGGGGGAGTACTCCTTGAACGATGTGTACCCGACAAAGGATACATTTTTTTTAATTCACAACTTCTTTACCACATACGGGAGTCCACACACATGAAAGTTAATATAAACATAGTTAAACTACACGTGTCAAAATCAAAAGTAAGAATAAAGTACGGTACGACGTTTTACTTTCAAAATCTACGGTAAAAGAAGGACCCGTTCGAAGTACAGTAGTATAAGTATCAACATTGGTATTACTTACATGTTAAAACGCACGACCAAAAGAGTGAATCGCAATAGAAGGTCTGGGAACGGTTCCTTTCATCTTGAGAATCTTCTCACTATACTATTATGACATCGGTATAAATATGGTTAACCGTGTCTTAGACTCCTCTCGTATTCCAAATCAATTACACTAAAGACGACCGGATAAAAGTACTGGGAGACTCTGGGTTCATGGTTGAACGACCTTTGAGTCAAGCCTATTACGTTCGGGCGAGACTATCGAGTCCGTAACCGTGTGGTGAGGAGTTTTCGACGACTGGGAAGGAGTCGGTTAAACCTTTTCGTAGTAGGTCCCTGTGCTACACAAATGTTTGGAAGTTCTCTCAATGGGTTGGGGTAAGACTCGGGATTCAGAAGAAGGTATACGAGAGGACTTAGTTCAGTCATTAAGGGTTTCCGACGTAGGATACCGGTTCAGTCTTCACCGTATTTCGGATTCGACTAACGAAGTTCAGAAACATCGTAGACACTACAAAAACACTTTATAAAGTTTCCTACCAGATTAAACATTGTAATCCTGTCACGATGAACTTTGTCACTCCCTCATCACCTCGTCACACATGACCACCTTTATAATTAATCAAATTAGTAAAACCTCCCTTTACACTATTATGTCTAGTTATCGGTACATTTATAGGGGTAACAAAAATGAGGAAGGACTTTAAAATAAAATGCGTGTATGTACGTGTATTAAATATTGTTATATTTGGACCTTTTATTAGATTTACAGAGTGTCACCTTATAGATAATACTATATAATCAGTCTACCTGACAAAATATCGATTTTCACTTCAATACTCCTAATACGTTTTATATCCTTATATAAAGTAACATACTTTATTACAATTCTCCATTTCCCTTTTAACTTAGTATTTTAATATATAAGTGACATATGTATTGAAACTTACTATCTTACCACCCATCCATCTACAGTTACTTTAACTCTTCTTTAGTTGGAAATTCTCCTTCCTTTTCTTCCTCAACTTCTACTGGATCAGACTTCGTCAGTACTCTAAATAACTGAAACGACCAGACTTTCTGGTACCCCTCCTTTATTACCACTCGAGTCACGAGTCAGAAATTTAGGTCTAAGTGAGGACTCAAGTACACCTTTCATACACATAAAGGACCATGGTTAAAAGAAAAAGTTAAAATCTGAGAAAAAACCCCCAGGATCTGAAGTGACAGATCTTTTATGTCTCGATCTAGGTTTGATATTTTTAATCAAAAATTCTAAGACTGTTCAATGATACCTATTTACAAACCAGTTCTTTAACCTGATCTCACATTAAAAAAAATAGAATTGTAATAATTCAACGAATATAAAAATTATATTTTTTAGAAATTAGAAATGATACTTTTGACGGTAAGAACGGGTATACAAAGTAAAAAAGGAGAAAGAATGGATACAAACGTTTTATGGTCCTATATCAATAACGGACTTTTTTTTAGATACTAATATAAAAATATAACTTCTCATACTAAAACATTATGACATAAATAAACATTATGACATCAGACAATCATCGTAAAAAGACAATGGACCAACGTTTGCCATCAGATTTTTCACCCTCTTTATAGAGTAACATCGATTTAATTGTAAAAAGTAATAATCTACTCATTGTCCAAAAAATTACCCAAATAGTGTAGAGAATCCTTAAAAGAAAGTATATAGTGAAGATTTCTCTTTTTGACTAAGATTGCATTTAGTGAGAGACGAAGTCCACAGACGAAGACCCTTATTTACTCATAAAAATAATACTTTTGACCCATTCTTAGTACTTCCTTTATTGACAATGGATACTTACCCCCATGAAAACTATCTTCAAATATGACTAATATATTTCTCTTCGTGACACCATAAAATTTTTAGGAAGAATTTCTAATTAGACATACAAAAACAACGAAATTTTAAAACTGTAGTGGGATTTTTTATTAAGACGATTATCTAACGATAAAATAAAACGAGATTTTTGTAGAAAGATACACTATAAACGGTCTGTAATTATAGATCAATAGTTATTTAATCCGACAAAACACTCAAACAAGAACTTTTAGGAACTGAAAAGACTAACGACTTAGTGGTGAAATAATATTGGAGTTGTAGCAGATTTCACCACAATGACAAAATCACTCATAGGGTCTTTATTTGAATCATTCGGGGTTTAACAGTGACAATATATTACATCACCCCCTCCCCCCTAATTACGAACCTTTCGTGTCCAAGGGCTAACAAAAGGAAATTCTGTTTTTATCTTGTTTACATTACGGACGTTCAACAAACTACAAGTTCACGACGTAAATCAGAATCGTCCGAACCGTAACCATCCCTTTCCGATTCAAGATAAGAACTCAGACCTGTACTCAGAACCTCGGTATTAAAGACTCACGAACTCCCCAGCTATTCTGTGGAGATATTCGTCTAAAGATGTTTTACCCACCTTCGACTTACTTCCAAGACACACCGGGAGGTTTGTGAGTCCCTAAACTGATCTCTCTGTCCTCTCACTCATACAGGACATGACGGTCATGGTGGGTAGCCTATAGAACTTTTTAACCACAGAGATTGGCTTGTCTTGTAAAATTATTTTTGTAACCATACCTTGAATTGTTCCCAAAAATTGTCTCTGAGTTGTAGGAAAAACAGAAGTAAATTTAGACGAAATAAAAAGAAAGGTACTACGATATATTTTTAGAGTAGTTATATGTTTTAGTAAGCCTCGAGTCTAAAAGAGTAAAAGGGACCTACTCTCGATACTAATCGAAAAAATGTTGAAGAAGTAATCATTAACCGAACACAAAAACAAAAACCGATAACAGAGATTATTCAAATACAAGATAGTTTCTGAAGAAACTCCTACCAGACTTTATGTGATGACACAATATAATGTCTTATAATGTTAAATTATAAGAAATATTTTACGTTGGTTGTTCACGATAATCCTCATTTACAAGTAAAGAAGGAAAACTACGACTACCGACCCCACCCAACAAGTCAGAATAGTAGTACGGACTGGATCAACACGTCGGCAAGGACAAATTAATTATCCGTAAATGTATTCGAGAAAAAAGGGGGTCGTTCGAAATATTACCAGCACAACCAATAGAGGAAAGTGGGACACTTCATAGTCGTCACGATAAAGGTAAATGTATAGTTTTATGTCTGTCTAATTTAATACATGTTGTTTAACTATTGACTTATTCAAACTCTTGAGTCTCAAGACCGTATAATTACCACAACGAATTTCGTTGTTGAGTATATCTAAGATATTTATATAATTTTGAAATGAGACATTAGGTCACAAATATCAACTCCGACAATCGTCGGATTCCTCCCTCGGGAAACATCTAAATACGTCCCCATCCTCTTAAGCAGAGACCTTAGGGAAACCTCGGTACTTTCCTTTCCAAAACAATCATCTCCCCTACCACAGACTCCTGATAACGAGACTACAGATATTAAAAATTATTTTTAAGATCCTTCGGATCACCGAAGACACATTGTATACTTAAACTAGTTGACAGGAAAAAAGAATTTAGGTGGAAGGGTCTGTGGTAATCTTAAAATAAGGGTTCATTGACCAGTGTTTCATAGTTATCCACGTCGATCTTGTTTCGTATCGAACCCCTGGAAAGAACTCATGAACCCCTTCTGAAAGTAAAGGAAGGTGTAAAAAATTTTTTATAAAAGAGTGACAGAAAGATTGACATAGAAGTACGTGAATTATCTCAATCTTCACACATGATCCTATATAGAAGAATTGGGGCAAAAGGGACAGAGAAGTTCCATATTCTCTCCTAACTTGGAGTTTGGAACGAAGAAACAGAATACAGTCACAACTAATGAAGGTCATTTATGAAGTCTTAAATTTCCCTAACGGAGTTAGTAAATTGTTGTGTAGTTTGTTTGTTTGTTTGTTTGTTTTTGTTTACTTTTTGGGTTCGTTTGTTGTTGTTTTTTATTATCCGTAAAAAAAGAAGTTGAATGGTTTGAATAGTCAAAATAAGTTTTCTACCATCCATCAGACACACGGAGAGTGAAGTAAGGGAAGTGCAATGTGACTCTCATCGGAGAAAGACAGAGATCAAGACACCGGTGTGAGAAGGGGACGAGGTTCAGGAGAACCTACGAGGTTCGGGTAGGAGATCCCAGACATGGTCCAATTTGTCGTGTAGAAGTCCTTTAGAGACGGTGAGCAAAGAGGAAGTAGTCTTCACTCGAAAAGAAAGAGCCTCAAGGGTATAAGGACCCAAACACGGAAAATTTACAACATAATATCACACTAAAGACACTAGGAACTTAATCTACAGGATTGCGTCGTACCTCTCTTTACTCCTCTTCTCTACCGGACAAAGTAAACTGAGTTCCAGGGAGAGTCAGTGCTTTTACATATGTAGAACATAAGTCGAACCACAAAGGGTAACTTCTCGTAAGTTGTGTCGTAATATCTACAACGCGTTGATGTTATTCGCAATCTAGACGTCCCACTTTTGTCATAATTATCACTATGATAGAGCACTAAGGACCTCAGGTACTCAAAGTAAGGTACACCCCAGAGTCCGGACCGGTGGAGACACATTAGCAAAAGGAAATCAAATGACTACTCGAGGAACGACCGGAGTCCGTTAATGGGCGGAAAGAGTCCTGTGGGAGGTAGGATGTTACCCCCCGTAAAGTAAGATACGGTCACGGTGACACTGACGGATGTGTCAATAGACACCTCATCCTTCGGAGGGGTCGGAGGAAAGTTTTACTACCCCCCTTTTATTTAGAGAGGTGTTTTCCACGGGGAGAATGGTCAAAAAGAAAAAGGCCCAGTGTTCAGGACAATAGGTAGAGGGTAGTAATCTGGTCTGCTGTGACGACAAGAGGGACCCCTAGACGAAAAGGTAAGAGAAATCTTTGGGATTTCCTTCCCTTCACTCATCACTGTTTGAACAAAATAGAAACCTTGAGACGGGATCTAGACCCTGAAAGTCAGGACCCATACATTATCTTGGAGTTCCTAACTCTATTATCTTACAACAAAATATAGAAAGATCATGAAGTTTGATTTATATTTGAGACACTCTCGTCTAAAATCGAAGACGGAGTTCATACGAATAGAAAGGTCACAGATCTTATCACGGACCACGTATCTTGTCGAGATATTTATAAACAACTTATTTACTCACCCCCCTGCCTATCTATCTATCTGTTCCCAAATCGTACCACAGAATGGGTGTTATCCATAAGTCACTACAAATAACTTACGTACCCGTTTTTAACGTACTTCATTATTTCCTCACTCAATTCATCTTACCGTACTAGAATGATATATAAAATCGTCATAAACTAGACGAAGACTCGGATTCATTGTCTGAATCCCCTTATTCCACCATACCGTCTCCCATCCGATTAAGTGTCTTGATTTTATACATAGAACGTAGTCAAAAATTTTTTACTGTTATTTCCTATAATAAAAATACATCTAAATCTCATATAACTTATCAACTGTCTTCAAAAAATACATCTCTCAATAGGATTGGTACGGGAGTTTGAGAAAGGAAACAAGAATCTATGTAAAACCTCCTTTATAAAGTCTTTTGTCTATAACTTCAAGAATAGACTCCTGGGAACATTCACATGTCCTCCACGAAAGGGACCAAAACACGGTTCCTCTCTCTTACAGAGTCAGAGAAAGTACAAGGGTGTCTCAGTATCCCCAGAAACCACCAAGGACGTGTTTGTAAGAGGAAATACCTTGTCCGACGTACATGGTCATAGTCGAATGAAACCGTGTTCTCCTACAGAAACAAATACGTCATCAAGATGTTCATTAACAACTCACTGGTGGTCTGATTTCCGTGACAGGACCTACGACTCCAATTTTATCATTATTCTTATAAAGAAGACGGGAGTTCTTTAATCTCCTCCTAAGGACATTTGTCAGTTAAAGGACATATTCTGTCACACCTTAATTCGTCATCTGAACCCGTACCCACGTCACCCTTGTGTCTCCCTCCCATGGACTAAGTCCCAACCCCTTTTCTTTCGACTCTAGATATCCCTTCGTTTCCCGTAAACATCCATTCTCTCCTTCCTCCCGACAAGGTCCGTCTCTGTTCAGTTTCGGGACCTCTATTCTTTTCCTTAAAAGAAACCGTTCGTCGTTCATCAAAGTACTATTTGATATGTATCTATATCCATTCATAGACCAAAAGATTCAGATTTCTTCTAAAAAATTCGTATTTTTACTACCTTTATCGCCCTCTTTTTAATAAATAAATTAATAAATTATAATGTAAAGTATAGATTTAATAGTACTTGTTTTAAATTGTTGTTTATCGTTAGACCTTTATTTTTTATAAAACTTATAAGTCGTTGAAGATCTTCTAGTCCCCACTAGACAAATATATGGTAACACAATGATTATAAACTGGGTCCCGAGTGATACTAACAACTTACTTACCTTTCTTAGTTACAGAAGTTTTCTATGATTTCTTCATTATATTTACTTATTCTTTTTGGTTTGTTTAATATACTTCCCGTCTCACTTTCTGCTCTCACTTTTTCAACCGAATTCGAGTCGTAAGTCTTTTGATTCTAGTACCGTAGGCCAGGATAGTGAAGTACCGTTTATCTACCCCTTTGTCCCCTTTGTCACCGACTGAAATAAAAAGACCCGAGGTTTTAGTGACTTCTGTCACTAACGTCGGTACTTTAATTTTCTGCGAATGAGGAACCTTCCTTTCAATACTGGTTGGATCTGTCGCATAATTTTTCGTCTCCGTAATGAAACGGTTGTTTCCAGGTAGATCAGTTCCGATACCAAAAAGGTCATCGGTACATACCTACACTCTCAACCTGACACTTCTTTCGACTCACGGCTTCTTAACTACGAAAACTTGACACCACAACCTCTTCTGAGAACTCTCAGGGAACCTGACGTTCCTCTAAGTTGGTCAGGTAGGATTTCCTCTAGTCAGGACCCACAAGTAACCTTCCTGACTACAACTTCGACTTTGACGTTACGAAACCGGTGGACTACGCTTCTCGATTGAGTAAACTTTTCTGGGACTACGACCCTTTCTAACTCCCGTCCTCCTCTTCCCCTGCTGTCTCCTACTCTACTAACCCACCGTAGTGGTTGAGCTAACTGTACCCAAACCCACCTAAGGCCCTCAGACACTACCTGCCCCTCCGGACTGCACGACGCCAAGTACCCCAGTGTTCTCAGCCTGTACTGACTCACTGACTTGACTTGACTTGACTTATTTTTATTTACTACTTTCATTATTTTGTCTTCTGTTTCTTTGAATCTCTTCTAGTCGTTTTCTGTGTATACTGTCCCTAAACTAAAATTTAAAATTTTTATCTATAAATTTCTCCACCTGACATCTCCTAACTTAGATCCCCGTTAGGAACTGTGATCGAGACTAGTCACCCTACTCTCCCACGATACATACCGGTACGTGAAACCTACGAGTGAACCTACTGACATTCCGTATTAGAGAACCTTGATCAAGAGATGTCACCGTTATGATTCCGGACAGAGTTTTTTCTAGGGGACCTCTTCCTTTACCTTTGGGTGAGGTTATAAGAAGAACGGACCTCTTAGGGTACCTACCTCCTCGGACCATCCGATGTCGTTTCTCAGTCTGTGCTGACTCGTTTAAGTGAAAGTCAAAAGTGAAAGTTTCTCAATGACCCTTTCCACTGGGACGTTTCGAGAATCGTGTCATGGACTATTACATCTGTGAGTCACCGGTAAAAGGGTCGGAGGTCCCCTTCCTTGCCCCTCTATGGGAAGAAATAAAGATTCCTTGCATGGGTCTCACTTTCCGTTTAAACTAGTCAGACCTTATACTTTGATCTACTTTCGAATCGTGCACTTTAACATAAACACTACAGGATCTCTCGGTTCTTTTAATTCTTTACTTGGTTCGTTGAGTAGTATAAATAATCTACATTCTTACTTCCACGTCATAATAGTAAAGGAACACTATCAACATAGATTATCAAGACTTTGGTTAAGTGTCATAAGTACAGTCTGAATAAAATACTCTGTAAATTGGTAACGATTTAATTTAAAGGATTCTCTTACACGGTGATATTGAAGAGACCTCAAAGTCTCTATCTTTAGACTGGGTAGTAAAGATAAAAGTGCTTTTGGTAAATTGTCTTGAAACAAGGTCATCTTCACAAATAACTCAACATTCGGATTGTGTCAAGTAACCGACGTACGTAAAGGTGTGACTGTAAAAAGAGTCACGTCTAAACGTAGTCAAGTAATCATGACTGTCGTCTACCATCGTGAAAGTGTGTTTAAATGGAAGACTTAACTAGATTCTTTACAGTGATTTTTCTAGGACTGTCAAAACTACAAGAAGGTAAAGACTTTTACCATACAATTTGTTTATTCCACATCCTAAAATCTAAAAGAACTTGAGGTTGTGTATTAAGGATTTGGTTGATTTCTACGAAAGTAGAGACTAAGATCGACAGACTTCCTCTTTCATCTTTTACGTCTATTAGAAAGGACTATCGTATTCGGAATTTTTTAGTGATAACGTCTTTTTACCGAAAACTTCTTATAACAGATCTAACAGGTGTGACTAGTTTACGGAGTTTACTAAACATTTAAGAGACGGAATGAAACAGACTTAAGTTTTAACGAACCGAGCGTCCTAGTCGAGTAACTGACAATGACTTTTTATCATAATCGAATTCAGTGTTCCGTTTGAAATTTAAGAAAGTGAAGACGGCGTAATTCTATAGGTCTTCTAATTGATGTAAAATTTTAATGTCTAGAAAACGGAAAATCAATCCTAATTTAGTAATATATTTAATAGTGTGTTCTTCTGAATTATAAACGATTCACTTACTTACTCCCTTATATATTTAGGATTAGTATAGCTCCTTTGATAAAAGATGTAATATATGGATAATAATATAAGGATTATTGAGTTTCGGAACATCATAAGTCATCATAATACATATATTTGTTCCTAAATAAAACTCATAAAATTTTTAATTAAAGGTAGACGTAAACTTTTCATTAATCACTAAACCAATTAAATGGTTTTCTCTTCGACTAAACTCTTTCGTAACCCACAATTGACATTTAACAAATTGGTGTATTAATTTATATCATGAAAATTGTACAACGATCTTCTCACCAGTACTAATTATTATATGAAGTTACTAAATAAATAGTTGTTTTTCCTGGAAAAACGAAGACAACAACAACAAGTCAACGATTGAGTACAGGCTGAAAAACACTGGGGTACTTGACGTTGTGTGGTCCGAAAGGACAGGAAGTGACAGAGGGACTCAAACGAGTTTGAGTACAGGTAACTCAGTCACTACGGTAGGTTGATAGAGTAGGAGACAGCGGGGGAAGAGGAGAATAAGAGTTAGAAAAGGTCGTAGTCCCAGAAAAGGTCACTGAACCGAGAAGTTTAGTCCACCGGTTTCATAACCTCGAAGTCGAAGTCGTGGTCACGAAGGTTACTTATAAGTGTTAACTAAAGGAAATACCGACTGATCAAACTAGAGGAACGACAGGTTCCCTGAGAGTTCTCACTACGAAAGACTGACGTGGTGTCAAACTTTCGTAGTTAAGAAACGTGAGTCGGAAGAAACCCCAAGATTTACGAGAGTTTTTGTTATGGGAAGATTGTAGGATTGTGATCTTTATATTCAATTATGACTGAATTAGACCGATTTTATTATCACTAAAGTAAGTTATATCAAGATCAGGGAGGGAAGGAAACACGATAATAACAATGTATATGATGTAGATACATACAATATTTGGGTTGCGATGTCATAATATTAAGAACGAATATATTAGGACAGATAATTTCATTGATTCTCTTCTTTTTTATGAATCGAGTGGAAAATATAAATGGTAAATACTACGAAAAATAAAAAAGGACACCTAAAGTCAATAGGAGACCATAATAACGGACTTCTTGAAGGAAATCATATTCCATTCACTTAATCGTTCCCTAAGAGAGTCAGACAAGGAAACCTTACATAAATATAATGGAAGTAAAAAAATTTCCTGTCAAAACGACCTATACCTTTAGAACTAACTGTCCAGATCCCAAAAAGGGGGATTCTGAAACTTATACAGAAAGACGACGACAGACCTGACTACTCTTTGGTCGGTAATGATATAAAAATAAAGAGAAATATACTACTTAATAATGAAAGAACGATGAAAATTCTAAAGGAGAATAGAAACCGAAAGTCGGTAAATTGACATTATACAGATCCATACCTAAAGACACAAAGATGAATCCCAAACGACCAGACGAACATAGACATCTAATTTACAAAAAGTAGTTTCAATTCTTGAAAAGTCGATCACAAAGAAGTTTATAAAAGGAACGGAGAAAGAGGAAAGGAAAAGTCTGAGGATTAAGTCCAAACAACCATACGAACCATAACAGGGTGTCTAGAGACTCCTAAACAAGAAAGTAGAAGTAAAAAAAAGAAAGTTTAACATCTTAAAGATAATTATATAGAAGTTTAAGTAATTAAGAAAAATAACGGTAAAGTATAGATGACAACTCGGTAGATCACTCAAAAAATAAAGAGATAATATGAAATGTTGAGGTTTTAAAATACACCAATAAAAATATCAAACACAAGGAACTAACTCTAATGAATACACGTCAGTAATAATATTAAAAAAGGAAAATTGAGACTTGTACCAAAAGAAATCAAGAAGTATGTACAAAATTATCGACGGAACTTAAAAAATTTTAGGTTATTAGTCCGGGTGAGTCTCAGTCAAAAATAATTTCCTGAAAAAGAGGAATCACACGTAGACAAAACTAAGAAATATTTAAAGAGACTCCCGAAGGGACTATCGAGTCGTCCTGTAAAATCTATTATGTCTTATCGTTAAGACCTAAGGTCATAAAAAGAGACTCCCAACGGAAAAACAACAAAAACGATAATAAAAACAGACAAACAAAATCATTGAAAGTATCTAAAAAAGAAGGCTTAAACGGATGAGACATTTACACCGGTAACTACAGAGATAAAACAGAAAGTAAGAATTACAAGTACAAGAACGGACCAAAGGTACTCCAGTGGTCGAACCAGACGAATGGAAGCAATCGGTCACTAGTCTTTCTCCAACACGAATATATGGAGTTCGGATGTTCCAAAGGGAGTAAATAAGTACCGGCACATACACCCGCCCCTCGGGTAGGTTTAAAGCAACTGCAAGTTCAGTAGTAATCGAAAATGAAAAGCAGTCCGGAAGAACATAGAGGGAACGTGTACACGTTCAGTCGGGACGACCGTCGAGACGATAACCAAGAGATCAGTGACCGAGGTGAGGGTGTTTTGGAGGGACAACTACCTCGGTCCATCCCCCACCTCGACCATACCCTCATAAAGATCCGTTCTTCCAACGTCTGACAGAGACACAGATTGAATTGCAAGATCGTCGAAAAGTACTTAAATTTTTCGATAGTTTTAAAAATAAACGAAAACCAATTAAAAGTGTAGGGTCTTTACTAACAAAAAAATGTTAAAACAGGACAAAATATGGACAAAAAGTTCTAAACAACTGGAGATACAGTAGGACGAGATCAATCTTCAGGTGATGATAACAATAAATAATTATTTTGAAAAGAGTTTTCTAATGTTTTATAGGGAAAAATATTAAGGACTACTCTAGTTTGTAGAGGAATGGACTGAAAAAGTTTGGTTTCGTAGAATGGTTTTGTTATATTAAAAATAAAAATTTTATGATAAATTTGTAAAATAAAAATTTGTGTCAGTAAGTAAATTTATATAAAACAGGTTAATATGTTCAAGAATCAATATCATTTTCTGTTTCATAAAGAATCCACCAGTTTGGACGTATTTGTTTGATAGGTCCGACAAGATTTTTGGGAAGATTCCGTATTTCACTTTCACAATCAGTGAATCAGTACAGGTTGAGAAACGATGGGGTCTCTGAATCGGGTGGTCCGAGACAACAGATACCTTAAGAGGTCCGTTATTATGACTCCACCCATCGGTAAGAGAAGAGACCCCCTAGAAGAGGTGGATCCCCAGTTTGGGTCCAGAGGATGTAACGTCGGTCTAAGAAATCGTAGACACGATGGTCCTTCGTCGTTTCGTACTTTCAGGGATAATAAATTTTTCCACAAAACACGTTCGTAATGACACGTAAAATAGTCGTATATTGGAATTTATGATTACATTGACAAAATACACTCCTTTTTACTTATAATTTTACAACATCTAATGACTTCACAAAAACTTCACAGACTCGATAATAAAATTAAATTTAAGTAAATTTAATAAAAGGTAATTAAACAGGATAGTTATATAACTATTAAGATCACTGATATATATGGTGACCCGAAGGGACCACCGAGTCTAACATTTCTTAGACGCATATTAAGTCCTCTGGACCCAAGATAGGGACCCAGTCCTTCAAGGGGACCTCTTCCCTTACCGTTGGGTGACGTCATAAGAACGGACCTCTTAAGGTACCTGTCTCCTCTGACCGTCCGATGTCAGGTGCCCCAGCGTTTCTCAACCTGTGTTGACTCGTTGATTGTGTAATTATATGACTATTAAGATTGACGATATATATGTATCTGAAAAATGATTAAGTCTGAAAAGGATAGGAACCAATATTAATCAATAGTATACAAAGATTTGTAAATCTATGATCAGTCACTACAAAATTGATACGACACATTGATGTATCCTTGAAAAATAAAAATCTATAACTTTAACCTGAAACAACATCCCATAATATTTTTGTATGAACTCAGTATAATACCTACAGATCCACAACAATAAGAATCGATAAATTTATAGTTATTTAACTCATCACTATCGGTTGATTCACGAACAAAATACAATCCGTGATAGAACTTACCAAAAGACCGTAAAAAAAGTAACTTCCTAGTGTCAGTTAGATACTCCATATACGACAGTAATCAGGGTCAATAGTCTATTCCTTTGTCTCTATACTTTACTAATTCACCAAACGGAATCGAGTTAAAAATTGATGTCTAGGGTTCGGACGAGAATAGATTAACGATATACCTTACTCGTTATCTACACTAAGTTCAGGTCCAGAAATGATTCGTCGTAGATTACTCGTCTCGACGTTCCACTGTGTCCGGTTGTAGACGAATCTTTTACTGGGAGACTTGAAATTGACAAAGACATATAGAGCCTCTACAGAATATGTGACTATACCAATAAGAAACCTCTAGAATATTTCCAATCCGGTGTCTGGATAATATTCCCTCTCCGTTCCAGAACAGATACACTACTTCGGTACTAAGTACTGTCAAAGGTCGAGGAGTTCCTCTGACTTGGTACTTACCAATTCTAAAAACCTCCTGTGAGAACGTATCATTAACACTCACGAAGGTAGGTAGTACGTCCGGTCTTTCCCTCTCGGGTCGGTTCTAGAGAAGGATCACAGGGGGTACGAAGTTTACGCGGACACTTTCACTTTTAGTGAGTCAGTACAGACTGAGAAACGCTGGTGCACCTGATATATCAGGCACCTTAAGAGGTCCAGTCTAATGACCTCACCCATGGAAAAGGAAGAGGTCCCCTAGAAGGGTTGGGTCCCTAGTTTGGGTCCAGAGGGTGTAACACCCGTCTAAGAAATGGTCGACTCGGTGTTCCCTTCGGGTTCTTATGACCTCACCCATCGGATACGGAAGAGGTTACCTAGAAGGGCTGGGTCCTTAGCTTGGTCCCAGAGGACGTAACGTCCGCCTAAGAAATGGTTGACTCGATAGTCCCTTCGGGAGTCTACCCGGACTCTCGGGGTCATAATATTGTGAGACTAGAAAATCTCGGGACAACAAGACACACAAACAATGGGAAAGTCATAAGGGTCCGAAAGTCATCTCAGAACAAACTGATCAAGTAAGATGGAGTCGATGTACTTCGGACCCGAGTTCACAAATTTCAACCTCTCAAGGGGGTACCTCACCGGCACTATTAGTTCCCGACGGTTCGCCCCTTACGTAGGACCTCATCACCTCTGACGTACTAGTTCGACGGAGAGACGAAACACTCACAAGGTACGTCGCGAGAGGACCTCCGGATCCAAAGTAAAATAATTTCTTCCATTTGTACAGAAGTGTCTAAACCAGTGTCGAGAAGTAAAGAAGGTAACCAATGATATGTTCATTAGGTTCTTCTTAAATCTGATTTAAATCGGAAAATTTAGGATCGAGATATTTGTCGTTAATAAAAATCAAGTCTTATTAAGATTTTAAGAAAACGTAAAGGAGACGTGTAAAGGACATGACTAAAGGGAAATACCAGAGACGTAAACAGGTCAAAGAGACGTGTCAACCTAAAAAGAACGGTAGGACTAGAGACAAATTTCTAGTGGAGAAGTCATTCCGGAAGGGAAAGTGGTTTAGACTTAATAATGGTGGTTTCAACATAATGGAACGAAACAAAATAAGTATCGTATATAATAATAGATCTAATAGGATAAATGAATAAACAAGATACACAAATGACCGATAGAGGACGTGACCTTGTATTCAAGGTACGCCACTCCCTGAACCAAATAGAATCTCACTAGAGACATTGATAACTATCTAGGTCTTGATAAGGACCGTCCATACATTCTCTACTAGTGATCTATACACTACTTAATTATTTATAATCAAATTCCGGTCATTCCCCTCGGTCTTAGTTTAACCTGTACTCCTGAACCACTATTCGTATTGTATAGACCCGACACCAGTGTCACAGTCCAATCTTTGTCCTTACTCCCCATCCTCTCTCGTCCTCTCACCCCCGAACTCGAGACACACATTTAGTCCTGGGACCCGTCTCTATAGACCTCCACCGGGGAAATTCCTCTGTATGAGCAGGAGGTCGGATGAACGTTACTTATTGAGTCGGGACGGTGTGTGTGTGTGAGTAGAGAGGTGTGGGTTCCAGTGGGTATGTGCATGGAGGATAAATAACACCTATCCACACAAGTGAACACGTGTCTGTATCACCTCCTACATTCCACATTAAGAAGGGTACCTCTCGAGACTCAAGTTGAAGAGGAGTCTGACCGACTCCTCTCTTCGTCGGTCCCCTTCTTCGGTCCGTCGGGAGTCAGGTTTAGGTCGGATACCCGAACAAAATAAACCGGGCGTGGTATAAAAATTGTTTACCACGGTTATAAATTTAAATCCTCCAAAATGTATTTTTAGACCTACAGATCCAATAAAACTGTTCACCCTTCTGGACCGTGTCGTTCGCACGTAAGGTGGACCGTGTGTACCGGCCTCGTCTCATCGTTCCTGTTCGAACCGACCCGCGTGAGAGGTCCAGGTGCACCGGGAACAGTGACCGACCACGTAAAGTGACGGGGTCCAACTCTAGAGGTCGGGAGATAGTAGTCCGGGAAAAGGTCGAACGTCTAACGAGTGACACACGAATGTACCGTCTTCTCCTATCCGATCGGGAGACTTCGGAGAAAATATTCCCGGAAGTAGAGTAGAACTCCCGAGAACTGGGAGTGAACGTACTGGATTCGTGAAGGGTTTCCGGGATGGAGGAGGATGGTAACGTGTAATCCCAAAGTTGTATACTTAAACACCCTGGGTTTGTAAGTCTAGTATTGTCATAACCTTAAACACCAGAGACCGTATTACCGATTACGTGTTACATTCGTTGACTATTTAAATAGTTGTTTTTGACAAAAGTCCAACCAGTTTAAATACGTATCTAGTGAGTGGTGTATCGTTGGTAGAACCCTAGGGGTAACGAATGGTGTACTACAGATGTAGGGATCAGACGATCGTCAGGCTGGACATAGGATATAGATTAGTAAGAGAATGTTTCCGTCACCCCAAGACGGAATACCTGAACCTTGAGTATCTTTGTCGAGGTATTCGAACCCTCTCTGTTTTCCTCTCTATATCTATTCGTCTCTTTGATTCCCTTTCTCTCTCTGTCTGTTCTCGTCATGTTAAATTTACTTTCACAATCAACGAGTCAACACAGGCTGAGAAACGCTGGGGTACCTAGCATCGGGTGATCCGAGGAAACAGGTACCTCAAAGGATCCACTCTTATGACCTCACCCAACGGTAAGGGAAGAGGTCTCCTAGAAGGGTTGGGTCTCTAGCTTGGACCCAGAGGACGTAACATCCGTCTAAGAAATGGTAGACTCGGTGGTCCCTTCGGATGTCAAATTTATCACGGTCAGTAAGGGGAGAAGGTGGGACAGGAAATGGGACAGATGAGTGACCAGTACACGGACCTACGTCAATCCGGACTTTCTTAATTGTACAACTGTTTTAAATCCATTCTTTTATATACTCCTGAAGGGACCACCAGGGTACCAATTCTTATACGGACGGTTAAGTCCCCTGTACCCAAACTAGATATCATGTCCTTCTAAGATGTACAACACCCCGTCGATTCGGACACACGGTGTTGATGACTTCGGACGCTCGAGAGTTCTGACAAGGTGTTCTCTTCGGACGTCACTGTTCGGACGCGTGACTCTACTTCTCATCGGGGGTGAACGACGTTGATCTCTTTCTGACGCACGTCGTTACTTCTGAGTCACGTTAGTTTTATGAGTAAATCTTTTCCTTCCTTTTATACGCTTATTAAAACGAAGGGAATGGTGACTGACAACGACTTCGATTTTGAGGTTATGAAACCGGTGGACTACACTTCTTGACTGTAAACTTTTCTGGGACTACGACCCTTTCTAACTTCCACCCTCCTCTTCCCCTGCTGTCTCCTACTCTACCAACCTACCGTAGTGACTGAGTTACCTATACTCAAACTCATTTGAGACCCTCAACCCCTACCTGTCCCTCCGGACCGCACGACGTCATGTACCCCAGTGTTTCTCAGCTTGTACTGACTCACTGACTTGACTTGACTCGGTAACTGTTTGTCCACTTACTTTACGTAACAAGTTTACCAGTCTGAACTCAATTTCGACTTCTTATTAATATCCGGTTTCCTTTGTGGTCGATTTCTTGCTCTATTTTACATAGACGTCAAACATAACTCACGGTAGGAGATAGTCATTTATTAAAGAAGAGTGGTTGGAAAAAGAGTACAAACGTAATACTTAATATAAAATTTGATCCTTAGCTAGATATAGAATTAAATTATTAAACTTTAAATAAAAAATTATTAAACTTTAAATTTTGTTTGAAAATAGAATTTCCTCATCTGGACTCATACCTAAAATTGAAAAAGTTTCATTAAGTGCGGTCGTTAGGACCCGGTTGAGACTAAGAAGGTCCTCGTAGGCTATGAACCTGTTGGGAAAAAACATGAAGTAGGGACGTTCTGCTCACTTAAGTACTGAGGACAAAATTTCTTAAGAGTTTTTTAGTTATCCATTCTTTATGGTAGTTCTGTGTAACCGAAGTCAGAATAAAAATTTCATATTTAGGAAAATACACTAAGATTTTCGATTTGATTTTTTCTCTATAAGAAACATTATTATTATTACCGATTGTAAATAACTTAAAAAAATGACACAAGATCCGTAATAAAATTCATAAAGTCTATATAATTGCGTGACCTAAAGACATTGTGGGGACACTCGATTCATGATAATAAAATGGACCAAATGTCTCCTCCTCCGATTACGTGTCTTCCGGATTGATTGGTTCCAGTGTATAGAACAACTCGTGTGGGGTCCGTGAGAACGGAGGCTCGGTGTGAGAAGTGGTGACGTGAGACGATGGAATCGATTTCGACAGTCTACCCAGTTTGACCTTAGTGACTCCTTTCAGTTCTCGTAGTCACGGAACTGGGAGGGAGGGAATTCGACGAAGTCACCCCCGAGGAGTCGGAGAAACCGGGGGTTCAGGGACAGATCGTTGTCTAACCGTAAACTTTTACGACTCTAAGGTTCACTGGTCACGTGTAGAAACTTCTTTCGGATTAAAGAGACTAACAACCATTTACTAAAAGATGATGAGTTTGTTGGTGTCACCTTTGTCAAAAGACACAAAGTGAATGAAGGGTCCTTACAGTTGATGTAGTGCAGCACCGACTCGTACCATCCCGGTCGACAGCCCGACTTAGAAGGAGACTCAATGCGGTGTCGTCGGAGAGTCCTCCTTCCGTTACAGTCACCTGTTCCATTTTTCTCTTCGGACGTGAGGTGCAAAGGACAACGTCTCTAGGACCCAGAGAAAACGTAAACCGACACAGGGGCGATGACCTGGGTCGTAAAAGATTCAGACGAAAGTGGAGACTGCCCTGTGACTAAACAGACAAAATAAAAGGTCTGTTGGTCGCAGGTGAGTAAATCCTTCGAGAACGGAAAGGACATCATTGTGAGTGGGTTGGTGTCTCGACTCACCAAAATAAAATCTTAACTATAAGAACTTTGTTCAGAAATGACGAGTCAATTGGAAGAAAGTAAAAGAACCGAAAACAGAACAAGACATCTAAGAAGATAACTCGCTTTTTCGAATCTTCTTGTGACTCTCAAATACGTCGGCCGGGACCAAAATTACCCCGGTCATACCATACTCTAAAGTCGAGTGGCTCTAAGACTGCACCTAAAAAAACGGGAACCTTCATTTACAGACGTCGTTGACTATACGAGATACAAATCTTCTTTGTGCCGTTTCTGTGTTTAATGATTTTTATCGTTTTTTCTCGAGATCGAACCATTGTCTTTGTTACTGTAGTAGTCCCGTGAAGGTCCAAGAAGACAGTACAGGGACTCCGAGCAAGAGAACTAGAAACTAAACTCTTATTGTTCTATGGAGTGTTCCAGCGACACTCTTTGTGTGCTCTCGGAGTCACACACTCTTTCATACCCTTTCATAATTCGTTTATAAGTAATTTACCAGCGGAAAGAATATGAACTAACAGTAAGTGATCAGACAGTTATTCAAATTTTCATTCCATAATTCTACTTGGTACCTTTAAAACCAAACCCCAACGACAAAGCAAAAAGTAAAATTGAACGATTCCAGAATTTGGTTCTCTTTTTGTATTAGTGGAGAAATCTCGTTGATCTAATCACGGACAGTCACTCCCTGCGTGAAATCTCAGTAAACTCCTAGGAAGAGTTGATATCCGTGACCGGTGGACGACCTTGACGGGGAGGCCCACTAAGACTCCATGGACGAGGATTTCTTCAAGACGAGACCTACATTGAAAACTCGACGTAAATAACTATAACAAAACCAGAGGGTTATCCGGAAAAGGTCAAGACCCGTGTATTGACCTGAAGTTCGATCTGAATGAAGGATTGTGACAGGTCCAGAGTGGGTTCTCTGACCGATCGTTCCGTAGATCCTCCGTGGACCTTTCCGTCGGGTGAACGTCCCTCGTCAATCGTACTGCCCTAATAGACGACCGCTTAGTGTCTTCCGGGACGGTAGGGACAATAAGAGATCCAATTCCCGACGTGAGAGTCCGTCCCTCGTTTTCATCTCTTCCCCAATTAAGTTTAACGACCTTTTCGATTTTCATTTAAAATTTTACGACTCGACGTGTATAAGTACGACCATACTCTCGGACGAATGTACGAACGACCCGTAAAACCATAAATGGTGAATTGTAGAAAAGTTGAAGACGTTCCCTAAAAAGGAGGGGTGAGAGGGATTACATTTGTGTCTAAAGAATCGTTCAGTAAAGAGTTCGGTACAGTAAAGACCCTAAAATTTTTTTTTACATTATTCCACAGTACACCTACTACATGAGTAGACCTTTATAATCAACAGGAAACACTTGTCTAAGACTCCACTATCATCAGACAGTCGAACCCTCGTCACACATCAAAGAAAAAAAAAAAGTTAAATTTTACAAAAAAGAGACTAACTATTTCTAGACTTTTAAGTAGTGACCATCTTTTTTCAAGACTTCTCGAGGAGATTCCAACACCTCTGGTGGGAGGAGTCAATCCAGGAAGAGGAGTTCGTCAAGATAAAGAAAAGTCTTAAAAAAAGTGAATTTGAAAATTAAAACCCAACTATTTTTAAAGGAAAAAATTTTCTTACGTCATTTTATTGTCTGACAATAGGGTTGTCAGTATTTTAATCTTTCTACAAAACAGTTTCATTGTCAAGAAAGAGACATTATACTCTTAAAGAAGGGATTCCCGAAGGACAGGTCGATTATACTTCCGTCTCGAGGAACAGTCGTTGTTCTGACCCATGTCGACGACGTTCGGTCAGAGGATTTGAGGTGAAGACACACTAGAATCATTTGGGGAAAGTGGAGAGACTAGGAGTGTAAGAAGTAGACGTGGTACTCCTTCGAGTCGGTACACTGAACACTCCGGGTGGGTTGAGAACCCAGACACTTTGACCCTCTTAAGGTCTCTCGACTTACCACCCCAACCAAACGATGATCGACGTAACGAACTCGATTAAAAGAATTAGAGAAAATCAGATAATGGTGAAGAAAAAATTTCAGGTATCATAGTTGGGGTGAGTGGATTGTTCCCGTGTCTCTAGTTTTACCATTCATACAGATTACACGAAACATTGGTTGTGTCACGGAACACCTCAGTACACTTCTCCCCTATTAGTCGGATAACTCCGTAGTATAGACGAGGGAGGGTGGAGTCAAGACCGGACTGAGGAAGGGTCCGTCCACTAGTCCGTGCGGAAGAGACGGGTATCGGATAGACTGGTAATGAATACGACCAAGGGTGGACCTTCACGAAGGAAGGGGTATAAAGATGGGTTAAGAGTTGGACGAGGTACACTAAGTGAGAAATGTTTTGGTAGAGACTGGGGTGTTCGGGGGTGATCCCCTGAAGGAGGAAACGATAGTGACATGAATCAGTGTCTTCGTACATAGACAGAGGAAAAGTGAGACTGAACTACCTATCACCGATTGAATGACTCGGTCAAAACCCCCCATACAACATGTTACCGTACGTGTCTTCTCAACGATAGACGGGACATTCACTAGGTCCCGGACGACAGTCAGACCCCTGGGCTCATCCACCCCAAAAACAAACTCACTGGCAACTTCCCGTTGTCCGACACGACTAATAGTCCATGATCGGATGTTCGATGTCTAATGTTTTTTTTTTTTTCTTTTCTTTGATGGTACGACTTAGGTTTTACACATTCCATTTCTCCTTTTTTTTTTTTAGTCTTCACCCAAAAACGCAGGTAAAGAGGGACCTATCCATATCAAAAAGAATTATGAGAGTCACATAATCCTTTACCTCTCGACGATCGAAAATGTATTAAGTCTCTCAACTATGAGGTCACTCAACCTCAAAACCCCCCTAACTTTAAAGTCTCATTCTTATACGTCTATAAACGAACCCGTCTATGAATGACTCAAGGAGCATACACGACTCGGGATCCGATCCACCGTCCCATCGTCTACCTCTCGGAACTGAACCGAGTATGTTTACGGGTCAGGTCACCCCTTCTGTTTGTTCTCCTTCTGTGTCCCTACCGTCCTGCACACGACACCGTCTCCGCACCTTTCGTTCGTAGTCCTTCTAAGCGTCTTTTTCTTATACTCATCTCAACACTTTTTGAATGATAAATCGGTCCAGTTCTTACCTTTTTTCTTTCTGGAACTTCCATACACACCCCTTCACCATTTCTCTCTGGACCGTTCGTCCTGACCCCGGTCCAGACCTCCTCGGAAATAACTGTGTGGCTACTAAACATAAACCGGACTCTTGGTGTTTCTCGACGACTCCCTTAAGTTCATCTCGTCAATTTCATTAGTGTAAACATAAAATTTTTCTTGAACATAAAAATTTTACTGATTAGTGTGCATGTGAAACAGGTTAAAAAGTGGTCGTCCATGACCGGGTGTCTGAAATCTTCTATATTCTCACACCTTTCCCGATCCTTATACAGTTCCTACTAGAAACTAAAAACGGATTGTGGAAAGTTTCGTTTTGGACGGTCATAGGACTTTTCAAACTCAAGACTGAATGACACAATGACGCCCGTTCCGTGACGTGGAGAGCCTCGGAGACGAAGGATTGTATAATTTACCTTTCTTCCCATAATCTAGTTCATTTTGGTCAAATAACCAAATACTGGTCATAAAAAATACTTTGTCTTATAGAGTTCCTTTTCGTCAGGGACACAAAGGAAATGGCAGTGTTACGACACTCTGAGTGTCGTGTAGACCGTGATCTACACCCAAAAGGTGTGTAACCTGTGTAGACGTTGTGGTCGATCCACAAGAGGTCAAGTCAAGTCAAGAGTATCGCAGACGGAATCCAATCATTGTCGAGGAGGTCCAATTTACGAGTCAGGGTGTTTTGACGGGACGAACTCTGTGAACGTCCAGGGTCTGACAGTGGGTATAAAGATTGACCCGTCGACATTCAGTTCCAAGGGTACTGAAGGAGGAACCCAAAGTCATTAAACGACATTACTGAGTGTCACGAGTCCCTTTGTGAACACGAATAGTCAAACAATATATTGTTTTGTACTATTTCCTATGTCTGCTTCTTGACGAGTCCACTCCAGGTCGTCCTAAGGTTCCCATCTTAAGGACAGGGGTACCTCGACCCCACGTGGTGGGAGAACGGTATATATCTACACAAGTGGTTGGACCTTCGAGAAACTTGGTACTTGAAAACCGTAAAAACACCTCCGATGTATTCGTACTAGTTAGTAATTGAGGTGAAGATCGGGAAGAGGGAAAGGGTCTACTGCCTCCCACCCCGACTTTCAAGGTTCGAAAATTAATACCGAACCAGAAGGACCATTAGTCCTTCGAGGGAAGGACTTCGATAAGTTGGTTCTCAGTTGGTAATCGTGTTTCGGTGAGGATAGTGGATCCTTTAAGGTTCCGTAAATCCTCGAGACACAGTCCTTGACCCCGTCTCTGGTTTATAACCCTGTTTTCTACGAGAAGTTCGAAAATGGTGAACCCTCTAAAGTTCTTAAAAACCTCTAGACAGGGTCCTAGGACCCCCGTCTCTGATTATATATAAAAGATAATAAAGTGTTTATGTACCTCTTTTTCATACAACGTGTGTCACTCCCATAGTAACAAAACACTTTGAAACTAAAGTTGATCTACGATCTTTTAGACACGCACACACACACACACACACACACACACACACACGCGCGCACGCGACCAAAACTACATTTACATCGACATTGAGGTCCCTCGTCTGACTTCTAAAATAAACTTTTAAACACCTGTTTATTCGAGGGAAGATTAATATTCTGGAGACGAAGGGAAGAATATGACGACTGGACATTCAACGATTTTCAACAAAATCTTCCATATCATTTATGATTGACAATCGAACGGGTGCCGTGACCCGATACTACGGTACCCGTGATGAAACTATACGTGTATCCAAGGACTTCCCAGGGAATATCTAAAAATATCCTAAACAGACATTTTCACGAAAGCGTAAAAATTCAGAATTTAAAGTATCACACAAGAAATTTCGTCAAGACATTTCGAGAACAAGAAAATTAGACTGAAAACACAACAGTGAAAGGACGTGACCTCTTCCGTTACCGTCGGGTGAGGTCACAAGACCGGACCTCTTGGGGTCCCTGCCCCCTCGGACCACCCGGCGGTAGATACCCCAGGCTGTACTGACTTCGCTGAATCGTCAAACACAACAGTTATCGCTGTAGATCACTATTTTCTCGGGATAACGTTTATGGAACATAAGATCTGTCTCGACTTTTTACTAAAATCTCTAGTGGTTCAGGGTAAAACATTTAATGATTGCGTTTGATCTTTGCGTGAACATAAACATGTAAGTATATTTGAAATGTACTTTTATTTATTTTGGACACCGATCCACCACTAAAGAACCCAATGAAATTTCGAAAAGTTTATGGGTCTCCAGAGTATCAATGTTGATACTCCGTCTTTAATTTCGTCCGAATTGTCTTTTAGTATCAAGTCATATAAATGTCACAAACCACGTAACCATAAATGTACACGGACGGTCTAGAAGTCCCAAATCATACCACCACCACCAACAAATCAGGACTACCCTAAAGGGTCCGTTCTTGTACCCTCACCCAACGGTAAAGGAAGAGGTCCCTTACAACGGTTGGCTCCCTACCTTGGGTGTCGAAGACGGTGCAGAGGGCGTAACAGTACCCTAAGGAATGGGGACTCGGTGACCTCTTCGGGATCATACCACGTACGCACGATTCAGTGAAATACAGACTGAGAAACGTGGGGATACCTGACATCGGGTGGTCCGAGGAGACAGACACCCCTAAGAGGTCCGTTCTTATGACCTCACCCAACGGTAAAGGATGAGGTCCCCCTAGAAGGGTTGGGTCCCTAGCTTGGTGCAGAGGACGTAACGTCCGTCCAAGAAATGGTGGACTCGGGTAGTCCTTTCGGGTATCATGAGTTATTTATAAACACCTTACCAACACATACACCCACTAGTGACAGGGGCCCCCTTCGAAGGGTACCGGAGGAAACACGTCTGTGACTCTTGACCTAGACGAAACGAGGACCCTTGATGATGGGTGAGATAGGAAACTCCAAAGAAAGGGAACAATGGTCGTCGTCTCACCCTACTCCAAAAACGTCGGGAAAGGAAGTCGTCTAAGTCTCTCTAAGTCTCTCGTCTAAGATGGGTTCGGGAAAGGACTTACAAAATAGAACAAAAACAAAAAAATTTTGTTTAAGTGAGGAACCCCGCCCACAGAGTTCCGTACACCCTAGAATCGAGGGGTTGGTCCCTAACTTGGGCGTGAGGGACGTAACCTTCCACTTCAGAATTGACGACCCGGTGAGTTCTTCAGGGGGAAAGGACGTATAACTATCCCTCTACCAATTTATTTTACACTATCACATGTCACCCCGAAGAGTCCACCGTGATCCCCATTTCTTGGGTGGACGGTTATGTCCTCTACATTCTCTGTGTCCAAGTTAGGACCTAGTCCTTATAGGGGACCTCCTGTCGTACCGTTGGGTCATAGGAACGGACCTTTTAAGGTACCCGTCCTCTCGGACCGTCCGGTGTCAGGTAGCTCAGGATTTCTCCTCGGACCGTCCGATGTTAGGTATCCCAGGGTTTCTCAGCCTGTGTTGACTCGCCGAATCGTGTGTGTGTGTCAAATGTCATCAATTCATCTCACTTAAGTAGAGGTACATAGTTTTATCCGTTAAAGGTACCTAACAACGCAATTTTGTCTTCTGCTTCTTTTGATCTGCGATTGATCCGTACGTTGAATCGTGATATAGTTTTTATGTGATTGTGGTGTGTACAAGACATCATGTATATGTCAGACACATAGATTTTTGTAATTTTACCAGATCTTCCTGTGTGTGGTTTGAACATTCTCCCCATGGAGTCTCCATACCTCTCACCCTTGAACCTAACCTTTACTAGTTTCTTCTGGACCCGAGAAAAACATAACATCACCTGTGAATACATAGGTCTCTTACGTTTTGATTTGTAAGTATTTTTTTTTAAAAATCAAAAATACCTATTAAACCTTCAACGTCTTTTTAAACTTCCTCTTTTAAATTTTGTATGAACACAAATAGTGGGTCCCTATAATGTTAATTTTATAACTTTATAAAAGAACGTGATTTGTATAAATCAATAGTAAGACATATACCAAAATATAGGTCTAAAGAGGGTGAATAGTAAAGTACACGTCGTAAAAGGGGTACAGTAAATTACAAGAAACTTTTTTGGTTTACTGATCGTAAAGAAAGTATAGTTTTATACTGTTTATTAAAATCCCGAAAATCCAACAGGGAATAAGAAGTGACAAATAAATTTAACGTAAGTAACTCGTGAATAAAGGACTTACCAGTCCTGGAGACGATCCCAATGTCACAAGTCATCCCGTAGGGTTCGAAGGGGAGGGGAGGTCTCGAAGGTTTACATTCCTTCTATACACACATCTTTATCGACGAGTATAACAAAGGAACCCAATGTGACAACGATTCCCTTACTTCCCTGGTTTTTCACACCATACAGAATTCCAAAAACTAAGTGCAACAATGAGACAAAATGGTCATTTCACTTTCACTTCAGCGAGTCAGAACAGAGAAACACTGGGGTACCTGACATCGGATGGTCCGTTCTTTAAGGAGGTAGGAACCTTAAAAGGTCCGTTCTTATGACCTCACCAACGACAAAGAAGAGGTCCCCTAGAAGGACTAGGTCCCTAGCTTGGGTCCAGAAGGCGTAACGTCCGCCTGCGAAATGGAAGACTCACCATCCCTTCGGATTATTCCGATATGGTTAAATGAAAGGGGTTTCGTCAGACACAAAATGGTAAAGGATTTTAGAAACTTTTACTAAAATCAAATGACACGAAAAATAATAACTTGGCTAGTAAAAAGAGTTGATCGGAACGATACGTACCTAAGAGTCGAAACAAAGAAGGACTACATAGGACACAAAGAGTCACGACGGTCCCAATCAAAGGGTGAAGACATGACAGGTACACTAACAAGGTGTAGAAGTAAAACGGGGATAGTCTCGACTGACATGACCGAGATCATGTTGGTCTCTCACGTCGTTAATTTGTCAATCCTACGCATACACTAATTTTTTTTAAATAATACCCTTTAAAGTAGGTATGGGTTTTCATTTCTTCTATGATGTTACTTAAAATTGTATGGATAGTTAGCCTTAGTCGTTAATGACTCTAAACGGGATAAACGAAGTAAATTGGGAAATTTTTTTAAATATAAACGAGTTTATAAAATTTCGTTTGTGTCTACAACACAGTTAAAAAAAAAATTGACGTGTAAAAAATAAACTAGACAGTTCAAAATGCAGTCAGAATCCACGGTTTCACGGAAACCCAGAAACCAGGAGACGAAAATAAGGCCCCCAGAAGAAAGAAAAGAAAACCAGTACGACATGCCGTACATCCTAGAATCAATTGAACTGGTCCCTAGCTTGGGTCCGGGGGGCTTAACCGTCACGTCTCAGAATCGGTGACCTTGTAGTCCATTCAGGATTATGAGAGACTAAGACGTAAATGGTCACTGTAACTTATTGGAAGTAAATTTTACTGAGTGACGAGGGACGAATGTAATCGACTACGGTAGTCTCGATTATACTTTACACGTCCAGCGTCTCACACGTCGGACCCAGTACGTAGGTGTCTAGGAGGGGTATGACCCCTGTAAGGTATTTAGTACAGTCTGGTGTCCGTTGGAGAGTGTTGACAAGAGTCGACACTCACTTGACTTTTAATACATTGTTAACGATATTTCGAATTTGTCATCAACCAAAGAACCCTTATTTGGTGAAGTTTTTAGACTTTTTCACATATCTGGAGGAAAAGTCTTTTTATAAATAAACACCCACATATGCATATATACATACGTATGCGTGTACATGTATAAATATAGTCTTTTAAGACGTATGTCGAAGTCCTCTAAAGATCTGGAAGACTTTAGATTAGGTTCTAGTTCTTAGAACCAGTTATTTACAGTAAGTGTTAACGAAAGAAGACAATGTGTGTGTGTGTGTGTGTGTGTGTGTGTGTGTGGGGACACAATACAGTACCCGTCCTTCTTCCCATTACACTGTTCCTCCTTTTTTGATGGATTAATATTTGTATTCTTTTACACATTTTATATCTTACTTGTGTCAGTTGATAACATATATGACCTTGACTTTAAGATTCCTTTATGAACTTTAGACAACCCTTGGTTTCCTCTCCGTCACACCAGGTTAAATGGACGTTTGAGTGTGTTTTTGTCTTATGGTCTTCGACAGTCCGATGTATCTTTGTTGTCCGAGTCAACGAGTAGCACAGACTGAGAAACACTGGGGTACCTGACATCGGTCGGTCCGAGGAAACAGGTACCTAAAAGGTCCGTTCTTAACCCAACGGACGTCACCCGACGGTAAAGGAAGAGGTCTCTACTGTTTAGAAGAGTATTTGACCTATTTGTTTAAGTGTTTCGACAACTCCCCCTCTTTCTACCCTGCTTTGTAGATAAAGTGTAGTAAAGGTTTCGTCCACAATTACCTGTTTTACACAAAGTTGTTCTTTCTGAAGGGAGTTGACAAGAGTCCACACTAACCGTATTTTTTTATAATGAATCTTACACCGAGTGAGAGGGTGATAACATGTCAAAATTGGTAAACGACCAACTATTTCTCCATGTCTTCGTAATATAAATAGTCGTCGATCTGAGTTGACTTTTTTACCCATACGAGTCGCACAGGATGTGAAAATTGGGTCGATCCATTATACTGGGTAACAAGACGGCGGTTAATTGAGGTCACTTTCTCCAAATCTTTCGATTTGTTTACTTTTGAGGATGTGACACTCATCTAGTCTGTTAAACACAACTATTAAATAATGATGTTCAATCGTCTAACGACCATCCTTAGACACCTCCTTCGACTGTGAAGACTGACCTCCCAGATAGACTTCTCGCTAGACCCCGGTGTCAAAACAGGAGAGGGAGGATGTCCTTCTCGAGAGGAATCGCAGGCTTAACGAGAAACTTTCGAAGTCCAGGAGACCCTTCGTCCCCTCCAGTCACTGCGAGCTGTCCGGACCGAGTTCGAGATTCCCGACACACCCATACCGAAGGAGTAAAACTTCTGTGTGTGGTATGTGACTTCCGAATTCACTGTCAGACTTACTTTACCGTTGACAAACACACGAATAAACCTTTATGACCAATAGACAGTGAGGACCTTTTTTCACTTTCACAATGACCCAAGGAAGTTTACTAGTGACATTTTTACTAAAAGGGGTACTCTGTTACATACGATTTTTGTAAATTAACAATCTACGAAATTATGAAACGAACTTTTGAGGACACCACTATAATGGTACTGTTATGCGAAATTTTTCAGGTGAAGAAAAGGAGTGTATGATTATTTGTATTACAGTAAAATGGTTTATTATACCTATCTTTAACACGATCTTTGATTCTTACGAATCATGTTGGACGGTTCAGATAGGTAGGGGAGTTCATATTATAGTATTCTTAATACTCAATTATGAACGTTCTAGGTAAATTTGTCTAAAATATCCAAACTTATTTCTAATATGTACATCGACAATCACTTAAAATATTATTATACCATTAAATACTAGAATCAGAGAAAAGAGTTGAAATACATTTTGGTTATTTCTTTACAATCGATGAGACTGTTGGAACTTTGTCTTAGGTTCTTACAATGGGTGTCGCACTAGTTGGAACTTACTTTGTGTCTTTTAAGTATATATCTGTGTGTAAGTTTAAAAGTATCAGCAGTTAAATCTTGACAGAGAGTCGAGATAGTTTTTTATTTTCCTTTTTTTTTTGCATACAAAGTTCATAATAAAGGGATTATGTCAAATTTAAAAAAAACTTCTGGTAGTCATTGACCACAAAGTCGTAAAGGTATATTTGTGTCAAATATACCTTTATATTCTGGTATTTGACAGAGAGTTGAGATAGTTTTTTATTTTCCTTTTTTTGCAATACAAAGTTCATAATAAAGGGATTATGTCAAATTTAAAACAAACTTCTGATGGTCAACTTTGACCACAAAGTTGTAAAGGTATATTTGTGTGTATCATACTGTGTCAATGGTCGACACAGTATGATAGGGGAAGGAAAGTATTCCATATGTTGTTTTTGAGAATAATTTATGGACCATATGTAAATAAGGTGTTAAACGATTCGTCGGTGGACATTCCATCAGAAATAAAAAAACGATATTCCACGTAGAGGTTATCCTTGTAGAATTTCCTATCTGACAAAGACCAAAGTTGATACGACTAATGAACCTGTTTTACAAAGTTTTTATGAATTTTCGATAGAAAAAACCCGAAGACTGAATACTCCACCGACTTTATGTCGTCACCATAGGGGTATTCACTCCTTTCGTGGGAACCGAAGTATTTCTTACGAACTGTCGAACAGTTATTCTGTTCAAAAGGATCTTTTGACATTTCTAACAAAGGGTCTTCTGGTTCCCATAAACATGTCAGATTGTTTACGGAATCCCCGAGACTACAGGACCTAAACCCCTGGTGTCCTAATGTACCAGAGGTCTAAGAAAAAGCTAATTGTTAAAGACTAAACAAACCTCAAACGATTCGTTTATATTCCCCATTGTTTTCAATTTATTAATGAATAAGTGTTAAAAATTTGGAAAATTAAACATTGATTCTTAGTGTTCTTCAACGTTTTTCTTATCAAACATATGAAGTGGGTTTAAGCCTAATTATCGTATAAACTATTGGTTCCCATATAAAAGTTTTGGTCATTTTAACTGTAAGTCAAGTCAAGTCAGCGAGTCAGCACAGGCTGAGAAACGCTGGGGTACTTAGCGTCGTGCGGTCCGGAGGGACAGGTAGTGGTTGAGGGTCTCAAGTGAGTCTGAGCGCAGGTAGCTCGGTCACTACGGTAGGTCGGTAGAGTAGGAGACAGCAGGGGAAGAGGAGGACGGGGGTTAGGGAGGGTCGTAGTCTCTGAAAAGGTTACTCAGTTGAGAAACGTACTCCACCGGTTTCATGACCTCAAAGTCGAAATCGTAGTAAGGAAGGTTTCTTTAGGGTCCCAACTAGAGGAAGTCTTACCTGAACAACCTAGAGGAACGTCAGGTTCCCTGAGAGTTCTCAGAAGAGGTTGTGGTGTGAAGTTTTCGTAGTTAAGAAGTGTCGGGTTGAGAGTGTAGGTGCGTACTGATGACCTTTTTGGTATCGGAACTGATCTGCCTGGAATCAGCCGTTTCATTACAGAGACGAAAACTTATACGATAGATCCAACCAGTCGTGAAAAGAAGGTTCCTCATTCGCAGAAAATTAAAGTACCGACGTCAGTGTTAGACGTCACTAAAACCTCGTGGTTTTTTTATTTCAGACTGTGACAAAGGTGACAAAGAGGTAGATAAAGGGTACTTCACTACCCTGGCCTACGGTACTAGAAACAAAAGACTTACAACTCGAAATTCGGTTGAAAAAGTGAGAGGAGAAAATGAAGGTAGTTTTCCGAAAGATCAAGGAGAAGGGAAAGACGGTCTCCCACCACAGTAGACGTATAGACTCCAATAACTATAAAGAGGACCGTTAGAACTAAGGTCGAACACAAAGAAGGTCAGGTCGCAAAGAGTACATCTTCAATTTATTCGTCCCACTGTTATATGTCGGAACTGTATGAGGAAAAGGATAAACCTTGGTCAGACAACAAGGTACAGGTCAAGATTGAATGAAGGACCGGACGTATACCTAAAGAGTTCTCCGTCCAGTCCACCAGACCACTGTAATGTTATCAGAATTGATGTCTTGAATTGAACGTAAAGTAGTTAAAAATATATATGAAAACCCCCTGATACTTTAAGGTAGGGTTCATAACTAAACACACTTGTGGAGGTGTCAGTCCTGTGTCTCGACAAGGTAGTTGTGTGTGTGTGTGTAACGGAAGACGGTGGGAAATATCAAACTGAGATGGGGGTAGTAAGTAGGTACCGTTGGTGGGTACAGAAGAAATAACGACATTAAAACAGTAAAGTTCTTCAAATATAGTTACTTTACTATGTTCTACATATATTGGGAAACTCTGACCGAAAAACATGAATCGTATGGTGATCCAAGTTTCTTCAACAACGTACACTGTACAGAATACTGGCTCATCGTAAGTAAATACCTATATCGGTCAACTAAACGGGTGACTTCCCGAATCACAAATCATAAACCGATAGTGTTTATGTCAACGGTGCTTGTACACACGTGTTCTAAACACACCCGTCCGTAAAGTAAAGATACATTATTGATGGGTCCTCACGTTAACGACCTAGGATTAATATACAATTGAAATATGTTAAAGTCTCAGGATGATTGTTAGGTCAACGAGTGGTCAGGAACCGTAAAAAAAATGAAATCTGTAAACCATGAACATAAGACTATAGAGTATAAAAATTAAACGTAAAAGATTACCGTCTACTATAATTAGTAGAAAAGTACACGAACAGTAGAGAAGTAACTTCACAAACAAGTAAGTAGGTAAAACGTTATCCCAACAAAAGAATGAAACTCTAATCGTTCAAGAAGTATATAAAACCTATGTTCAGAAAGTAACCCATATACTAAACGTTTATAAAAAAGGGTCCGATGTCAAAGAAAAGTAGGAAAATTGTTCCATAAAGTGTCTTGTTTTATAAAATTAAAACTACTTCTGGTTTAATACGAAAGAAGAAGACCTTACACGAAAACCATATTACAACATGTTGAGAAGTGGATTCAGACAGTACTTTGACAAGACGGAAGATTTCAGAAATATCGAAAGAATATGAGTCTATACACTAGGTAAAACTCAATTAAAAACATATTCCACCCTTTAAATCCAAATTCAGGTGAAAGAACGATTAGTTTCAGGTGGTGAGTATATGACTTTTATAATAGACAGGTGGTGATTTCACGAAAACATAGAGAGTTTTTAGTCAACCAGTATGGACATATTCGGATGAGTCAGAGGATCAAATGACTAGACAGACAGGGAGGAGGTTATAGTTTGAGAGAACTCAAGACATCAATGTTTGATTCAGAATTTTAGTCAAACACTAAGGAAGTAGAAATAAGTAAAAGGTACTACAAAATCGATCAGGTCACGGAAATGTATATTTAAAATCTTAATTGAAAAGAGGGTTCCCGAAGGGACCATCGAGTCGACCATTTCTTAGATGAACGTTACGTCCTCTGGGCCAAACCAAGGACCCAGTCCTTCTAGACAACCTTTTTTCCTTTACGATGGGTAAGGTCGTATGTCAGGTACCTCAGCGGTTCTCGACGACCCTAATAAATTTTATACGTGGGTTCCAATCACGGAGTAAAGAGAGGAATGTCCTCCCAGTCCAAGTTCTCCTAGGTTCTTACTTCCCCGAAAGTAGTGTTCCACGACCCCCTGATTTCCTCCCCTACCACCCTGATGTGTCCTCCGTCTCTTGAGTGTAGTCCTAGTTTGTAAACCCAGACTCCGTGGACACACCTAAATACCCAGTCAGTCAACAGTGTCCTGTCCCGTAGGACCCCGTGGGTCCTCTGTTCGTGCTCGGAAGTAACGTCCCACAGAATTGAGGTAGGTCGGAACAAGTAGAACTGAAGAGTCCCGACGTACTCGATCTACGACCTCCTCCACAAGAAGATCCGGGAGTAGGACTGAGGAGGTGTAAAGACGTGTGGACGACCTCATCTCGAAGGACGACCGTCTCGGTGTGGGAGGATACATAAGGATCCTGACTCGGGGCCCCACTTTGGTGTGTCGGGAGGTGTCGTAGGAATCAGATCCACTCACTCCGGGTCCCCGAAGACGAAACCTAGTCAATGTGGGTAGGTCTTCGTAAACCAGTCGAAAACCCTTACCAAAAATTGGTCACTGACGTTAACCTCCACGATGTTTCTCGACCGTACCGTTAGTACTTGACACAATCAGTGAGTCAGTATAGGTTGGGGTACCTGACAACGGGTGGTCCAAGGACCCAACGGTAAGGGAAGAGGAAGACTGGGTTCCTACCTTGGGTCCCGAGGACTTAACGTCCGTCTGGTTTAATAGTACATGTAGAATATAATTAAAGTTAATTTTTTACGGGACAGAGATGGCAAAAAGTAAAGTTAGGGTTTCTTTCCGTTACGGTTTCTTACAAGTTTGACGACGTGTTAACGTGAGTAGAGTGTGCGATCGTTTCATTACGAATTTTAAGAGGTTCGGTCCGAAGTTGTCATGTACTTGGTACTTGAAGGTCTACAAATTCGACCTACATCTTTTCCGTCTCCTTGGTCTCTAGTTTAACGGTTGTAGGACAACCTAGTAGTTTTTTCGTTCTCAAGGTCTTTTTGTTGATGAAGACGAAATAAATGATACGGTTTCGGAAACACACCTAGTGTTGTTTAACACCTTTTAAGAAGTTCTCAACCCTTATGGTCTGGTGGAATGGACGGAGGACTCTTTATACATACGTCCAGATCTTCGTGCAATCTTGACCTGCACCTTGTTATCTGACTAAGGTTTAGCCCTTTCCTCATACAGTTCCGACATATGACAGTGGAACGAATAATTGAATATACGTCTCATGTAGTACGTTTTACGACCCGACTTCATGTTCGACCTTAGATCCAACGGTCCCTCTTTATAGATATTGGAGTCTATACGTTTACTGTGGTGGGAATACCGTCTTTCACTTTTTCTTGACTTCTCGGAGAACTTTCAACTTCCCTCACTTTTGCATCCGAATTTTGAGTTGTAAGTCTTTTGATTCTAGTACTGTAGGTCAGGGTAGTGAAGTACCGTTTGTCTACCCCTTTGTTACCTTTGTCTGAAAAAGCCCCCTCCGAGGTTTTTCAGTGACGTCTACCACTGACGTCGGTACTTTAATTTTCTACGAACGAGGAACCTTCCTTTCAATCTGGACCCAAGCTAGGGACCCAGTCCTTCTAGGAGACCTCTTCCTTTACCGTTGGGTGACGTCATAGAAACGGGTCTTTTACGGTACCTGTCTCCTCGGGCCATACGATGTCAGGTACCCCAGCGTTTTTCAACCTGTGCTGACTCGTTAGAGTGAAAGTGTGTCGTATTATTTTTCGTCTGTAATGAAACGTTTTTTCCAGACAGATCAGTTTCGATGTCAAAAAGGTCATCAGGACATACCTACACTCTCAACCTGATATTTCTTTCGACTCGTGGCTTCTTAACTGCGAAAACTTGACACCACAACCTCTTCTGAGAACTTGCAAGGAACCTGACGATAGGTCAGTTAGGATTTCCTTTAGCCAGAACTTATAAGTAACCTTCCTGACTACGACCTCGACTTTGAGGTTATGAACACCAGTGGACTGTCCTTCTTGACTGAGTGACCTTTTCTGGGGACTACGACCCTTTCCGTCTTCTCCTACTGTCTCCTACTCTACCAACCTACACTTCAAACTCATTCGAGGTCCTCAACCACTACCTGTCCCTCCGGAACGCACGACGTAAGGCGTCCCAACGTCTCAGCCTGGCCAGACTCGTTGACTTGACTTGGGAACACCTTTCTTTATTAGTGAGTCAACACTGTTCACATTCGTGTTTACACTTAAACCCTAGTCACGAAACACCACCCTCATCATCCGTTGGATGGTCCACGAAGGACTTCTACCTACCCTTTAGGTCCAAACTCTTTCAATCTCCAGTCACTACGATTCGTCCGTCTTTTGTGTTCCAGAGGATACGGTGTCATTCCTAAAAGACAAGAACTAGATTTCTATCTTTCGGATTTTAGAGGTAAAAGGTTTATAGGACTTTCAACGAGTCGACACAGACTGAGAAACACTGGGGTACCTGGGATGGTCAGGTACCTTAAGAGATCCGTTCTTTTGACCTCACCCATCGGAAAGAGAAGAGGTCCCATAGAAGGGTTGGGTCCAGAGGGTATAACGTCCACTTAAGAAATGGTCGACTCGGTGTTCCCTTCGGGTTTATAGGTTTTGTATTGGATTGTGATCTGAAACTAGTCTCTCGTTTAATTGAGTATGGACTACAACGGCTTTCGTCAAGTCTGGTGTCTAAAACATTCCGATCATTCAAAATCTATATAGTAAAGAAGGATACCATTAAAACTTTCGTTAGACACCCGTCCCCTAGGGATACATGGGTTGATTATAGATTCGAAGTTAATAGTTTTACATTCGGTAGATCTGGTAAAGATGGATCTGTGAAGGTAATCACACGGAGTTTCATTTAGAGTTCCAGTTTTTAGATGAAATCACTGTTCGAGTTCTGTGTATTTTGGATCTGGTATTGACCAGAGGGAATGAAAAGGGGAGACGGAATTAAACGAACCGTATGTGAAAGTAATTGTGGATGGATGATGTAGCACAATTACGGATTCAAAACGATGACATTTGAGTTAATGTTGTACAACTACCGGAAATCCATTTTACTTTAGTGATTTTCGTCTGTCATTGGACTCGTCTCGTATATGTTATAACCTAGGGATGTCTCCATCTAGGTTCTTATACAAAGAGTTCTAAAGTTTTACTAAGGATGATCTTTGAGAAAACTCAAAAGAGTTGTATGACATGTAAATAAAGTCGAAATTGATTATACCAAATAAGGTACCTCTTTTTTAAAATACTTTGGGTAAATGAGATCTTTCTGTCAAAAGGAACCCACTCCTTTTGTCCTGTGTTATATAAAAACCATATCCTTTTAAATAATGATAGCACGAAAGTAGTAGTTTTAAATACTAGAACCAGAAAGGAAGAACGGAAACATATTTCGGTTTTCTCTCTGTAACCGATGAAACTGTTGGAATTTCGCCTGAGGTCCTTACAGTGGTTGTCGTACTGGAAACGCTGGTTTAGGTCGTTGGTCTTGAAGTAGTAAAAGGACCTTATTTTTTGGTTGTCAAATGAAGACCACATTCACCGTTAGCGGGTTTTGTGGGTAGGTAGGATATTTGTTGGCCCCCTTTGAGGGGATTTTTACCTTCTTTGATTTTGTGAGTGGAGTTATTTTAAGTTCGTTGGTAGTAACCCATGTTTTCGTCACTAAAAAAACGGTAAGAACTAATCAACTTGGGACTGTGTGAAGGACTATCGTCTTAAACCGACAAACCGAAGTTGAGGAGACTTTGTATTTGTCGCATTCTCACTGAACCGAAAGACTTTCCCCTGTGCAAAATGAAGTACTTCATATTTCGAATAATGTTTGACATCATAAGGATGTAAAAGTTGTATTAGAATTTAGGGATTGAATGTCGATTCAAAAAGAAATCAGAATTTAAGTAGTCTGATTGTAGTCCCGTTTGAATGGCGGAGAAATGTCGTTATTTTGTACTTGGTTCTTGATCTCGATCTTTATTACCTAAGTTTAGGAGTATGTTAGACTACCCTGATGTGTTTCAATAGGAAAACACTTCAGTTTTTTGTCAACACACAACCGTTTAGGTACACCGAGTTAGAATCGACATATTGTAATCCGTTCATTGAAGAGAGGTACAAAACAGTTCGTCTTTGAACCCCTCACGGTTCTACTTCGTCAACTACCCGCGTTTGACGAATTTTCGAGGTGTGTGTAATTCGAGAGTCTTACAGGGAACAAATACCAATGAAAGAGAGGAGGCTACAGTGGGGTTAAGGAGATTTCATCATAATTTACGAATTTTTAGAAGGCTCGAATGGATTGCAAGGTTTTTTGCACCTGTGTGTTTTGGGATCTTCAATGTGGTTGGAAATTCACGTAAATAGGGCTCAATGGTATGATTTTGGTACTTCCCTGGTTGTTACCAGAAAGTGAATGTGAAAAAGGTCGTGTTAAGGGAACCGCACTCTTCGCGGCGGTTTTCCCAACCGGAAGTCCCGACACGGGTCTACCCGAAAGAACATGACGAATAGTACGGTGAAGACCAGAGCAGCCACCGATGCCTCGAAGGACCGTCATGCTTCTGGCGCTGTGAACGGATTTTTAGTGTTAGTGGAATCTAAGGGGCCATTTTAGTGGGTGCCAAAAAATAAAAAAGTGTAATAGAGTTCATAATCGGAGTGGATCTGATGGCCGACCGTCCGAGACTGTAGTGTGGAGCCGGGTGCCCTGTTTGGTGTTTCCAGGGGAACTTAGTTGATTCTGCACCTTTGTTCACGAGGTCGCCGATGTGAAAGAGTTTTCCTGCTTCGGGGCGCGGTAGCGAGCCCCCTTCGACGCCGCGAGGCCGAAGGGAGAATTGAGGCCGAGGCGCTGCGGGTCCGGGGAAGGGCGGCCCGGTACACCGACGTCGTCCCCGCGAGGGGACCGCGAGGAGTGGCCGGGAGGGGTACCGAGGGGGAGTGGCGAGACAAAGGATAGAGGGGCGGCCAGGGGCTTTGGGGTTCAACGTGCACGTCCGGTGAGACGGGTCGTCTCTTCTGTTGAGTGGGTAGGACGGCCGCGGTGACCGGACTCGCTTTCTCTCTCCTTCGCGTCCTTCCTCGGTGTTCGGGGGCGCTCGTTCGGGGCGGGTCGGCTCCCGGGAACTCCGACAGACGCGGCGCGGACTAGGGCCGACGGCGGGGAGCCATCTTTCGCTGTTCGGTCGTGGTGAAAGGTCTTAGACGCAGAATAGATTAAACACACGCTAAGCCCTTATAGATTACAAGCGACACTAAACAAAGAAAAATACGCTTATGGCTCCTGCCTTCCTTGGCGCTGATGGTTAGGGTCTTCGGAAACGTACTCGGGCCGCGGGCCGCGGGCCGCGTCCGCGAGACTCGTTTGCGCGCCCCGCCCGAGACTCCGCGACTCACTCTCCGGGTCCCGCTGATGCACACCGCCCCACCCGTGGAACACGGACATCAAGCCATTTAATCTGGAGTCTTCTAGGACTTGAGGATGAGTTCTTCGTGTCATTTAACTTTTTGTAAATCACTTCGTTCCACTGCATCATAAATTTTCGAGTGAGATCACTCTCTGGCTTGAGGGTTTCGACGACAAAACAAACACCCTGGAACTAAGAAAGTCACTTGAGTCGAACAGGACCTCTCACTTTATCTATATTTTCAAAAGACCTCGGAGAGTATAAGACTCTACCGGATGTAAGACACCTCACACAAAGAAAGATTTATTTAGGTGAAGAATGGTACTCTTTCTTTCTTTTCTTTCGAGACACTCTACAACCAAGTACAGTGTTGAGAAATATTTTTACAAAATCTAGGACGGACGACAAGGTCCGTGAGGTTCTATTTCCAAAGACGAGAATCTTTCAAATATAAGATCCATACTCTCCTGTTTTATATTCACAGTCAAGTCAAGTCAAATCAGCGAGTCAGCACAGGCTGAGACGCTGGGGTACTTAGTGTCGTACGGTCCGGAGGGACAAGTAGTGGTCGAGGGCCTCAAGTGAGTTTGAGTACAGGTAGCTCAGCCACTACGGTAGGTCGGTAGAGTAGGAGACAGCAGGGAAAGAGGAGGGCATGAATTTGTATTTTTCTATGAAAATGTATAACTATTCATGATACCTCTTTTACGTGGACCAAGTCACTAACTACACCCCTCCGTCGACCGACGAGACCCATCCCCTACAATCTTCAACAGAGACCTCTAATGTAAACTCGACTCTACGACTTCTTTCCGTCGGTAGATTTATCCATATACCCATTTCAGAAGATTCTTCTCCTTAGGAGAGATTCATGTCTTACTCCGACCCTGAAAAATTCTCGACTTCCTAGTTCCTTCCGTATCGACTCACGAACTTCTCATCATACCGTTCTCCACTCCAGACTCTCACGTGTCCCTGCACCTCGGACATCTGGTACCATTTCTGACAAATGAGAAGGACACTAACCTATGGAAACTTTTCAAAGTCGTCCCCTCATTGTTCTATCCCAAATATAAAAACACCCAAGTGAGACCGACAACACTCCTCTTTGTTTCATTCTCTACTTAGACATTCCGGTCAACTCTCTCACAATGGGATGAAGTCGACCCTCTATTACGTGCAGAGCCAGGTTCCACCATTTTTCACCACTCTAATCTAAATGTCAAACTACCACCTCGGTTGTTCTAAACGAGTCCTGACATCCGACACTCCACCGCGATCACCATTTCTTGTTCGGAGGGTTTCGTCTTCCGTATTCTCTGGTCCCAAGTTAGGGACCCAACCCTTATAGGGGACCTCCTCCCGTGCCGTTGGGTGAGGTCATAAGAACGGACCTCTTAGGATACCTGTCTCCTCGGACTGTCCGATATAAGATATCCCAGAGTTTTTCAACTTATTCTTGATCGTACGTTCGTACGTACATCCGACACTCTTTCCTTAATGAATACTAAACGTAAGACTCGTTAACTTACTAAACACAATAAATGACACACCCTTTATGACCCTTTCCTCATCTAAATCTTCCATTATAATTCCCACGACTTAAAAGGCTTAAACGACCGTATAACTCACGTCGTGAAAGTGTCGTAGTAGAAAGTCCTAAACTTTGTCGAGTTGACCTTAAAGTAGTGGAGGTGATCGAAACAAGTATCACTACAAAAGGTTCCGGGTGAACTGAAGTGTAAGGTCCTACAAACCGAGATCTAATCACTAGTGTGGTAGTACTAATAGACCCAGCACTTCTAGAAAAAACATGTCAAGAAGACACATAAGAACGGTGGAGAAGAATTATAGAAGACGAAGACAATCCAGGTCGGGTGAAGACAGGAAATAGCTCGGGCAGTCGTCACCGGTGTCCTGACCTTTTCCAGTCAAAAGTAAGGTTAGGGATTCTTTCCGTTACGGTTTCTTACGAGTTTGATGGCGTGTTAACGTGAGTAGAGTGTACGATCATTTCATTACGAGTTTTAAGGGGTTCGGTCCGAAGTTGTCATGCACTTGGCACTTGAAGGTCTACAAGTTCGACCAAAATCTTTTCCGTCTCCTTGGTCTCTAGTTTAACGGTTGTAGACGACCTAGTACCTTTTTCGTTCTCTCAAGGTCTTTTTGTAGATAAAGATCGAAATAACTGATACGGTTTCGGAAACTGATACACCTAGTGTTATTTGACACCTTTTAAGACTTTCTCTACCCTGATGGTCTGGTGGACTGGACGGAGAACTCTTTAGACATACGTCCAGTCCTTCGTTGTCAAGCTTGACCTGTACCTTGTTGTCTGACCAAGGTTTATCCTTTTCCTCATACAGTTCCGACATATAACAGTAGGACGAATAAATTGAATATACGTCTCATGTAGTACTCTTTGCGACCTGACCTTCTTTGTGTTCGACCTTAGTTCTAACGACCCTCTTTGTAGTTATTGGAGTCTATACGTCTACTGTCGTGGGATACCGTCTTTCACTTCTCCTTGATTTTTCGGAGAACTACTTTCACTTTCTCCTCTCACTTTTTCAACCGGATTTCGAGTTGTAAGTCTTTTGCTTCTAGTACCGTAGACCAGGGTAGTGAGGTACCCTTTATCTACCCCTTTGTCACCTTTGTCACAGTCTGAATTAAAGACCCCCGAGGTTTTAGTGACGTCTAACACTGACGTCGGTACTTTAATTTTCTGCGAATGAGGAACCTTCTTTTCAATACTAGTTGGATCTATCGTATAAGTTTTCGTCTCTGTAATGAAACGGTTGATTCTAGGCAGATCAGTTCCGATACCAAAAAGGTCATCAGTACATATCTACACTCTCAACCTGACACTTCTTCCTATTCGTGGCTTCTTAACTACGAAAACTTCACACCACAACCTCTTCTGAGAACTCTCAGGGAACCTGACGTTCCTCTAGGTTGGTCAGGTAAGACTGACTTCTAGTCAGGTAAGACTGACTTCTAGTCAGGTAAGACTGACTTCTAGTCAGGTAAGACTTCCTCTAGTTGGGACCCTAAAGAAACCTTCCTGACTACGATTTCGACTTTGAGGTCATGAAACCGGTGGAGTACGCTTCTCAATTGAGTAACCTTTTCTGAGACTACGACCCTCCCTAACCCCCGTCCTCTTCTTCCCCTGCTGGGTCCTATTCTACCGACCTACCGTAGCGACTGAGCTACCTGTACTCAGACTCACTTGAGGCCCTCTACCACTACCTGTCCCTCCGGACCGCACGACGCTAAGTACCCCAGTGTTTCTCAGTCTGAGCTGACTCGTTGACTTGACTTGACTGACCCGAAGAGTCCACCGTGATCTCCATTTCTTGGACGGACTGTTACTTCCTATACATTCTCTGTTCCCAAGGTAGGAACCCAGACCTTCTAGGGGAGTACCGTTGGGTGAGGTCATAAGAACGGACCTCTTAGGGTACCTGTCTCTTCGGACCGTAAGATGTCCCAACGTGTCTCAGTCTGTACTGACTTCACTGAATCGTACGTACGTTCATTCTATCTCCTCACAATCATGACTTCAACTATTGAACTGATTACTTATCTTATGTCTCAGTCGTTTTCTGAGGATATCTTCCTCATATCTTACAATAATTCACTGTCTTAATCTACAGTCTAGTCACACATTTTCTTCTTAACAGTTTGTCTACCTCAACGTGTTTTTCACCAATGGGTCTAATTTAACTCAGTGGTAAAGTCCGATTTTTGTTTTTAGTCAAGGTCCGTCTAACTCCGGGACATACAGTTGTCATTTTAAATTTTTAAGACTTATCTTTTGTTTCCACTCATAGAGGTACTTGAATTCTTTCATTTTATAAAGATTTATTCTTCTTACTATTTAAACTGGTATAATTCTTTGAACAATTTTTTTTTATGTGGACTTTCTTTCTTTTTCTGTTCAATGTTGGACTCAACTATCAGTGTTCTTCACAAGTACATTTCAATCCTATCTAACAAGTAATTTTCAACTCATTTTGTAGGACATTTTAGTAGACCCGACCCACGAAAGAAACACCTTTTCAATATTTGTGGAATTTATAGAAAATTTAATTTAGATTAAATTTGATTTAGAGATCAATGTCTTACTAAGTCTCTTGGTACTAAAGAAGAACTCAGTCTAAACAAACCATTCAGTAAAAATTTTTAAACAGATAAAGTAGATTCAAAAGTTTTAATAATGTATTCAACAATACTGTAAGATAATACGTACTTATATACACAATATATATGAACCTTCAACAAAATTGTTACTCACATTTTACGATATATCATGATATGTCCAATAGAGAAAAGTTCACTTAAAACCATTACACGTGTAAAGTTTCATAAACGGGTACAATAGATTCAACAGTTTACATACCCGTATTTCAACAAACATCATAAGGAAATATTAGAAAAATTATAAGTATCTAAATATTACTACAGAGTAGAGGGCAAGGACTATAACTATTAGACGTAGAAGAAAGAGAGAAAAAAAAAACAAAAACAAAAAAAAATTTAAGATTAAAATGTTATCGGTGGGAGACAAGTCAGTCAAGTCAACAAATTAGCACAGACTGAGAAACACTGAGGTACCTAACGTCGTGTGGTTCCAAGGGACGGGTAGTGGTTAAGGACCTCGAACAAGTTTGAGTACAGGTAGTTCAACCACTACGGTAGGTTGGTAGAGTGGGAGACAGCAGGGGAAGAGGAGGTCGGAAGTTAGAAAGGGTCGTAGTCCTAGAAAAGGTCACTCAGTCAATCAGTGTGACCCACCGGTTTCATAACCTCAAACTCCAAGTCGTAGTCAGGAAGGTTACTGATAAGTCTTGACTAAAGGAGATCCAAACTGACCAAACTAGAGGAACGACAGGTCCCCTGAGAGTTCTCAGAAGAGGTTGTGGCGTCAAGTTTTCGAAATTAAGATGTCACGAGTCGAAAGAAATACCAGGTTGAGAGTGTAAGTAAGTACTGATGACCTTTTTAGTGCCGAAACTGATCTGTCTGGAAATAGCTCTTTCATTATAAAGACCAAAAATTATACGACAGATCCAAACAGTATCGGAAAGAAGGTTCCTCGTTCGTAGAAAATTAAAGTAAGGACGTCAATGGTGGACGTCACTAAAACCTCGGGTTCTTTTATTTCAGAGAGTGACAAATGTAACAAAGGGGTAGACAGACGGTACTTCATTACCCTGGCCCACGGTACTAGAAACCTAAAACTTACAACTCAAAATTCGGTTGAAAAAGTGAGAGGAGAAAGTGAAAGTAGTTCTCCGAGAAATCAAAGAGAAGCAAAAGACGGCATTCTCACCATAATAGACGTATAGACTCCAATAACTATAAAGAGGGTCTTTAGAACTAAGATCGTACACGAAGTAGGTCAGGTCGTAAAATGTACTATATGAGACGTATGTTAAATTTATTCGTTCCACTGTTATATGTCGGAACTGCATGAGGAAAGGGTTAAACCTTGGTCGGACAACAAGGTACAGGTCAAGACAACGAAGAATTGGACGTATGTCTAAAGAGTTCCCCGTCCATTTTACCAGACTATAAGGGTAAAGAACTTCTTAAAAGGTCACACAACACTAGGTGTGTCAGTTTCCGAAACCGTATCAGTTTCTTTGTCTTCATCTATAAAAAAGACCTTAAGAGAACGAAAAAGTCACTAGGTCTCCTACACCGTTAAACTAAAGACCAAGGAGACGGAAAAGATTTAGGTCGAACTTGTAGACCTTCAAGAGTCAAGTACATGACAACTTCGGACCGAACCTCTTAAAACTCGTAATGTAACGATCGCACACACACACACACACACACACACACACACAATCAACAAGTCAACACAGGTTGAGAAACGCTGGGACACTTGACGTCGAACGGTCCGAGGAGAGAGGTGCCCTAAAAGGTCCGTTCCTACGACCTCACCCAACGTAAAAGGAAGGGATCGCACACTCTACTCACATTAACACGTCATCAGACTTATAAGAAACCGTAACGGAAAGAAACCTTAACCTTACTTTTGACTGGAAAAGGTCAGGACACCGGTAACGACTCAAAAGGTTTAAGTGACCATATGACTCACGTTGTGAAAGTGTCGTAGTAGAAAATACAAAGCTTTATCGAGTTGACCTTAAGGTAGTGGAGGTGATCCAAACAAGTATCACTACGAAGGATTCCGGGTGAACTGAAGCGTGAGGTCCTACAGACTGAGATCAACTCACTATTGTGGTAAAACCAATAGACCCAGTAATTTTAGAAAAAACATATCGAGAAGACATATCAGAACGGTGGAGAAGAATTATAGAAGACGAAGACACTTTAGGTATGACAAAGACAGGAAATAACACGGGTAGAAACACACTTTACAAGGGAACCATAGAGATTAAAAGAACTTCAAAAATGTAAAAATTTTTTCACATGAAAAGTAAAAAAAAAAGAAAAAATCGGTGCACCGTACACCCTAGAATGAAGGGGTTGGTCTCTACTTGGACGTGGAGGAAGTGACTTTCACACCTCAGAATTCGTGACCTGACGGTCCCTTCAGGAGAGAAAAAGAGAACCAGTGAAGCTTCAAATCATTAGAAGAACTAGATGAGTTTCTTAGTCGAAAACGAAAGTGACTATAAGAGACAATAAAGAGACAGAAGTAAAAGTAACTAAAGACCATAATAGAAAAGAATAAATAAAAAAAGACGAACAGAACCTCAATTTCCCTTCGAAGACAATAACTAAACTCTAGAAACAAGAAAAAATTATATATATCACCATACTGACAGGAAGATTCATAATGAACTCAAAACCATACAATATAAAATGAAAATTAAGTAAAATTTTGTAAACGATTAAAGAGAAAACTAAAGGGAAGAGTGGATACCTAATAAATCTTAACGTAATAAATTAAAGGTTTATAAACCTATTGAAGATTTATAGATACAATAAATCAAGATTAAATCACAGTAATACCAGATTCTTATAGGAAAAAACTAACGTCATAAAATTTTTAAACAACTTCAAACGGAATACCGGGTCTAAATCAGTGAGAGTCACTTAAGAGGAACATGTGAACTTTTCTTTCATATAAACGACTCCTTCTTACATGATAGTCACAATTAATCGGGTTCCATCAACTATCACGACAAGTCCAGAAGACGTAGGATATAAGTCCCACTATGATTGTAACACACCTCTCTCACCTCTAGTATTACCCTACAACCCAACACAAATGAAATACGTCATCCAAATTAATAATATAATAATATATTTGTTTGTTTATTTATTTCGTACTTGGTTACCAATCCTACACGATACTTGGTTCCTAAAACTAATGATATCGGTACTTATGTTAAAAATTTCCTAAACTAAAGACACAAACCTCGAAACTTAAAAAATGAAGGATTATTTCTTGAATAATACATTAAACCTCGGACTTTCCTTTGTCTTAAAGGAAACTGGAACCCGGGATTTAAAAGATTTTCCCATGAGTTTGTTCTTAGTCGAACTCCTTGGTCTTCTTTTCTTTAGACAGGACCGATTTCCCATCACTTGATCGGTGTTTTGACTCCTTCCACTTCAAGTTCCCCACCCGTCCTGGTCGAGTACAGGTTGGACATCCGGCTCTATTCTCAGACCCAAAATAAGACTCACACTACTCTTCGGTAACCTCCGGTGTCCACTTTCTGACTGTTTTTGTACTACACGTATCGATTCCACCCCGTGGTGTCTCCCTGCTCTCTCGGAACCGAAAGGTTCCTCCCCTGATAACGTTATCATGTCCACTCTATAGTCTCCAGCACCATATTAAACCCCAATATAGTACAACCTTTCTCGTTTTAGTAACTGTAGTAGTAGTAGTGATGGTGGTGGTCGTGGTGCTACCAGAGATTCCGTATGATTCATGACAAATCCACGGTTCGAATCTTAAAGTGTACGTATTAAAGAAAATTGGGTGTGTTATTGAGGATACACAATCTTCAATAAATAAAATGGTAAATTCAACTCTGAATTTCTTCAATTGAAAGAATTGGTTTTGTACAAACAACCAAAGGTCCAATCAATATTCTGTGTTAAAACTAAAAATTCCTCGATTCCTTTTTTAAACTACTTACATTTATACCGTATCTTAACTACCCTTTATTAAAAGATCGGTCGTTTTGACCGATCTTTTCTTCCCAATATCAAGAATTCCAATTTCATAAGAATAATATCAAACATTGGGATACAGGTACCCAATGATTTCCATACATTTTTGGTCATCTGTGAAACAGTGTTTTCTAGGATAAACCATCAAGATTTTTACAACTCCCGTACCTCCTTCCTTCCTCTTGTGTAAAAAGAGAAAGGATCATAAAGGAGGTTATCTTCCTCAATTTAATCACATTATAGAGACGGTAAATGAGTAAGGTACGGTCCACTCCTCTTCACTGTAGAGAGAAGTTCACCATTCAAATCTTTTTTGTCAAATCTGCACAAGTCGAAAAGGACAAAAGGAAAAACCCTGGATTGGACGGGTGCCTCGTGTGTAAAGGAGGACAAAGAAGACCCCGTCCGGAGAGAAGGGACACTTTTTGGCCATGATGGCACTATCCGACGGTACAGACAGAAGACGTTCCTCCCCAAGTCAATGTTAGATAAAACGAGGAAGTGATTCGAACAGGAGGTTAGACCGGAAAGTATCATTCTTTCCACTATAAACTGGGAGATGAACAGATTGTAGAACAAAACCACCAAATCAGTGATTCAACACAGACTGAGAACACTGGGGCACCTGAACCCCCATATCGGGTGGTTCGAGGAGACAGGTACCCTAAAAGGTCCGTTCTTATGACCTCACCCAACGGTAAAGAAAGAGGTCCCCTAGAAGGGTTGGGTCCCCAGCTTGGGTCCAGAGGACGTAACGTCCGTCTAACAAATGACTGACTCGGTGGCCCCTTCGGTTTGAGAACAAATTTAAGAGTCAATAATTATCAAATCGTGAGTCCACCCCGTCCCAAAGGGACTACCGAGTCACCCATTCCTTAGGTGGACGTCACGTCTTCCGTGTGTTTTGTACCCAAGTCGGGGACCCACCCCTTCTAGAGAACCTCTTTCTTTACCGCTGGTTGAGGTCACAAGAACGGACCTTTTAAGGTGACTGTCTCCTCGGATCGTTCAATGTCGGGTCCCCCAGAGTTTCTTACCCTGTACTGACTCGTGTTCCGTGCCCACCCTGTCTTCTCATAATAATAAACTGAAGAGAGTCTCGGAGGATGGGGTTGATCTTTCTTTTTAACTAGAAGTATTTAATCTAGTCAACTACCCCCACTACGACTAAGAAACATGACATACTTTATCTTCAATTGAAAACCCCTTCTTACCGATTCCCAAAATTATTACAACTGTTAACTATAACCTCGAAAATCTTACCAATCTTCAATAAGGATCACGAAATCGATACTTTAACTCCGTAATCAACGATAGTTTACACTGTTCTATTTTATTGTCGAAATTCACCCGTTCTTCTTCGTCCTTTTCACTCTGTCTACGAATGTACTAGGCATATCGATGATTACTACTTATAACTCACGAAGTAAAAAGGACTAATTTAATACTTTGGGTTGAAACGGAAATAGGTTTTAATTACTCTAAAGAATAGGAGAGTAAGATCGATGAAAAACCATATCAACAATAAAGAAGAGTATAGATAAGACACCTTGATTTCTGTATCACATAACGGTATATCAGAATGATTATGAGTTCCCACTAGAAATTTTAGAACAATAAGTCAATTTGGAGACACATCCTAGATCCCCCTTAACTGTTACGACAAGAAACTACGGGAAAATTTTAAGGACCTTCCCTCAATAGTAAAATTATACGTATAATTTTCAATAAGAGGTCCACAAGAGATTGAACCGACTTTTGGTTTGTTTTCTTTTATCCGGAGATAAAGTCGTCCCTGGAAACTCAATATTCTTTACTTTCTATTAAAAAGAGTGATCCTTTTCTTTCTACTAAAAGAAGTGAGTCACCCTACAATTCAAAATCTTAGAGTAAGGGACCTCTCCAAATTCTTGGACATCTACTGAGAATTGGTCTAGACACGACAGACTCAAGTCATCCCTGGTCTACTAGAAACACTACCTTTTACCGGTCCCAGTGAGAAAACGGAAACGTAAGACATCATTTTACTTCTAAGTGGTTCTGATGAAGATCCACTAAATTTACATTCTTATAATATGATATTTTTACATTTGAAAATATTTTCATTCACACATTTTAAAACTCGTAAAATAAGGATTGTAAAATAACAAATTTCCTGAAATTTATTCCATTTCGTTCTAAAAAAGGGGTATCTAACCTTTTTTTTTTTTTTCTCTCTCTTTTTCATTACTCCCTCACCTTCTTCTCTCCTTCTTGTCTTCACTCCCTAAGACCCAAAGATATCGATATGTTTCTTGTCACTATTAAAAAGGTGACTAGATTTCGTAATGAAAAACTAGAACCAAGACCGTCAGCAATGACTGATACTTCTAATGGGTTTACTTACTTAGATATTGTTCAAGTATATATTGACCAAGTAAAAACATGATACACGGTCACTTAAAACGTTAAATGAATCCAAAAGTCAATTTTTCAGACCCAAATACAATTAATACATCTTCTATCATAGAACCCAAAAATGGTTCATCAACATGTATTACGAGACACTTCATAATTAAAAACAGGTTCCTTAGGTAAAAAGAGAAAAATATTTACCTTCGGATTCCTTACTACGATTTCGACTTTGAGGTCATGAAACCGGTGGAGTACGCTTCCCAACTGAGTAACCTTTTGTGAGACTACGACCCTCCCTAACTCCCGTCCTCCTCTTTCCCTGCTGACTCCTACTCTACCGACCTACCGTAGTGACTGAACTACCTACACTCAAACTCACTTGAGGTCCTCAACCACTACTTGTCCCTCCGGACCACACGACTTCAAGTACCCCAGCGTTTCTCAACCTGTGCTGACTCACTGACTTGACTTGACTTGACTTTCATACGACGATGACGATTCAGCGAAGTCAGCACGTGCTGAGACACGCTGGGGTATCTGCCGTCGGGTGGTCCGAGGGGGCAGGGACCCTAAGAGGTCCGTTCTTGTGACCTCACCCAACGGTAAAGGAAGAGGTTACGTACTTTCACTTTTCACTTTCACTTCAGGGAGTCAGCACAGGCTGAGAATCGCTGGGGTACCTGACGTCGGGTGGTCCGGGAGGTAGGTACCCTAAAAGGTCCGTTCTCATGACCTCATCCCACGGTATCCCGTTGTAGTTTGTCGTGTATGAGAGTTACACTCAAAATCAAATGACTTAATTTTGAGACTGAGGACAGAGACAACTCCATTCCTGAAACGTCTACGGACAACTCTCGTAAAAACTCTCATCACCTTCGGAAAAGGAGGGATCAACGGAGTGGAGAAGTTTTCTCCATCAATACTAAGTAGGGAACAGAGATAGATAAAGTATCGACAGAGAGAAAGGGATAGATTAGTCGGTAACAAAACTCACCTCCACCCTGGAAGTCTCTTCCAGTAATTAAACGATCCACTTTATAGGGTTTTCACAAATGGGGTCGTTTATACACAAGTGTATAGTGAACAAACCCTAGAAGAACCCCCGTTTCTAATCCAGGAAAAATGTGACATAAGCACCGTAGATCGTGTACTGTTAGTTACAAACGTTTTACCCTGCTAAATACTTTGTCGTTCGGAGGATAAAGTCAAATCGAACTCTTTGTTCTTACATTTTTACACGGTGATTAAATTGTGAAATAGGAACAAGGTACTTCAGTTTCCCCTTAGATTTCATTCTTTGTAAATTGTAAATTTAGTTTTCGTAAACATAAAGTAAACGATTGGACTAAAATTAGTTGAGTCTTTAATTAAACTACTTTTAACCATCTTTAATACCGTCGTTAATCCGAGACTTGAACTATTCTCAGACATGATCAGACCTAAGAGGTGTTTTTTGGTCATCCTCTATATATGTATATATACGTGTATATACCTATATACCAAATAGTATCCTCAACCTAGTACGTGAATATCTCCGATACTCCAGGGATGTAAACGTCAGTAGTCGTTTGATCTCTGGGCCCCTTGGTTACAATATCAAGGTCAACATCAGACTCAGACTTTCGTCCTTTCCTGACTACAGGAACGACATTCTGTCTACCTCTTACACGTCAGAGGGAATGAGGTAGAAAAACGAGATCAACTTGGAAGTCACATAAACTACTCCTGGTCAGTGGAACCTTTTCCGTTAAACGAAACGAGTCAGATGACTTAGTTTACAAGTAGAGTAAGTCTTTGTGGGACTCTCTGTGTTGGTTTATATTTATATATCCGTAGACTGTCGGGTCAATGCAACTGGGTGGAATTGGTAGTGTCTCAGTATGGAAACTGTTCCTCTTCATGTATATATGATATACCATAAAACGATTATTTGACTACATTGTACCCAAAGCAGATAAACGCAAAAATTCGATGATTTAAACTACCGTATGAACTTAATCAAATAAAAGATCCACATCAATGGATTTATAAGTTCGGGACCTCAGTGTTGGTACACTGTACTTCACCCTTTATTAATACATTATAAACACTATCCAAATAAGTAAAAGGAGATGTAAAATAAATCGTGGTTGAATCTGGTCGTTGAAGAACTAAATGTAGTCAAATTAATCTGTACCAGAGACACGAGTACCTCGTCCGGAAGACTATTCCTTTGTGACATTTGTTCATTACTCTTTCATTTACAGAGTCATGTTTAACACTATATACAATACTACTCTCACTTGTCTTCTGTCCCTCTTAATCTCCCCGTACTTCACTAAGGGTGTCGGTCTTTTTATACATGTCTCAGTGACTCCACGTATTTTCGGACCGTACACCTCCTACAACTCTCCGACTCACGTCCGTCTCACGACATTCGTACCACCCCTCTTCCCACTCTCTCTGGTCGTTCCCGGTCCAGTACGTCCGAAACATCCTCCACGAACCTAAACCTAAAACTTAGTCAAACGTTACTGGTAACATTAGTTAAACTTGTAAACTGATTACCCTAAAAGTCAGACTCTCGTAAACCTACTTATCTCTGACGTCAGACTATTTACGATCTGCGGGGAATTCCATTTATAATCTTAAATCTATCTAGGTAAAAAAAGGGGTACTCTTGAGTTAAGACATAACAGTATATACTAATACTTTCTATCCAAAAAATATAAGTGTAAACATCCATTGTAAAGTAAATTATTATATGTCGTTTAGTCTTTTACATCGTTTAGGTTCATAAAAGTCAACTTTTCTTCCGTCGTACCTACTTGTCGAAGGATAAGAGAGTACCTTTTACAACTCCCTTATAAAAGGTGTGGGGAGACGTAAAAGACAAATAGAACATTCAGTGATTAACGAGAAACAAGACCTTATCGAAATCCTACAAACATTTTGTTTATCGGAACTTTCCATCTTTATCATAGAAAGAGAGATCGTTTCTCCGTCCAACCGAATATCGGAACGTTTGAACTCAAAGAGAGGACTTTGCTATGTGTGACACACATGTCCACAGGTAGACGTGGGTGGACATAATGAAATACCGGTTTGTCTGGCTACGAGTGTGACGAACGAGAAACCACTCATTATTCATATTTCAGGAAACAAAGACTGGGTACTCAGCAGAAAACGATCGTGGGTACTTCGGGATTGTCCGATTGAATAATCGAAGGTTCAACCCCTTTTGGAGTCTGGAAGTGTCAAAACCTGTCTCTGGGGAGTCGACAGACTCGTCCGTCCACGTCACGGTGTGTCCACTCTGGGGTCACGAAACGTCGGACGTGTGATAGTATAATTGTAAAAAAATAGTGACTAAAAGAGGAGGTCTCAGTGTTCGACAAGAGTCTGTTAGTGTAGAATTCGCACTAAAGATAAAATTTTACGCACACACTTTGGATGATTGATGATTAATAAGACGAAATTTATAAGAAGTGGTTCACCCTCTTTTAAAGCTGTTGTCTTACGATGTAATTTTAAAATCTCCGTAGTACAGTATGTTATATAGTTCTACTATGAACTAAATTTAATTCTTTACAACGTACACACACACACACGGACTTATATATTGACTTCGTATAAAAGTTCTTTCAAACGATGTATTATTCGTGATTCCCTGATGATGACACCAAAGACTCACAAGTGTCTTGACAATAAGAGTACCATGTCCTAGTAGCACCGAACCCAAGAGTGGAGGAGGACTGGTCCTCAAACTCCTCGTCACGTTAGTCCATGATGAAGACGATGACACACTCTGATACTCCCGAACGAGACCGTCGACCTCCACAAGACACAAACGTGTCCGGTTATGTCGCCGGTGATCGGTGTACACCAATGACTCGTGAACTTCGAACCAATAAGACTTGACTCTATACGTCTTCATATTCAATATGTGGTCTAAAGTCCGTATCTCGTCCTTTCCTGTCATTTTCTAAAACAATTATTAAAATTTTTTAATGAAAAGATACACTTTATTATAAAATTTATATAGTCGAATTTATTTTATATAACAATTTGATTAAAGTGGACGAATAAAAATTGAGAAAGTCACACCGATGATCTGTTGAAATTTAATGTATACATCGAGTATAAAACAAAACTAACTAACTTATCTTTAATCTAGAAACGATGAGTATCGTGTCGATTCTCAGGAATTCTGATCCTAACGGTCTACATTGTTTATTTTTACCTTCTGTAGGTTACCTTAAATCAAAAGTCTATTTTTTGTTTATTAAAAAATCATATAATACAGGGTTTATAACGTACCCCGTATAAGTACTTATTTCAATAGACAAAAAAAAAATAGACTTCCAGTTTCAATTGGTTCACAGGGTTTAAGATAAACTGTCGCGACAGATACTACTTTTAGGAGTACGGGTCTGGACAGAACGAGGAACTTTAAGGTACCTTAGTCCCTTTCCTGTCTTTTCATTTTCCTTTCCACTTCTCACCTTCACCTTACGTCACTTTCTTTTCTCTTCTTTTCTTTTATATCACTCTTTATTCTACCTCGTGTCTATTCGGAAAAAATAAAATATTAAAAAATTCGTTAAAAGAAGGAATAAAGACAAAAAAGGGTGAAGAGGTTCATAACATTAAAATAGAGGAGGAAAAGATATCCCGAGGGATCTCGGTGTAATTTTCTACGGTTAACACGTGTCACCCGTCGTTCCTTTCCTCACAGAGTAGTCCAAGTTTAGGGGTCGAAAGGACATTAGGTAGTAGAGACTTTGTGGTGAATTTTACCCGGGAAAATCGATGGTCATGAAACAGTAATTTCTCCAGTTCCAAGCATTCACAGTTTTTACCACTGTGAAAGTAAAATCTCCTAAAAGAAATAACACGACAAAATTAAAAACAAAAGTCAACCGAGTCTACCATTTCTTAAGAGGACGTCATGTCTTCTGGACATGACAAACTAGGGACCCAACCCTTCTAGGGGACTTCTTCCCTTACTGTTGGGTAAGGTCATAAAAATGGATCTCTTAAAGTACCTGTCTCCTCGGACCGTCCCATGTCAGGTACCCCAACGTTTCTCAACCTGTACTGACTTCACTGAATCGTGTATTTGTTTGTTGACAATTCTTAAATAACAAACAAAATACGAAAAATCCACCCCCACCACCCTCATCTCCGACCGTTTCTTCCTTATTGTTATCTATAAGAAATAAAAAAGATCAATAACTTCATTCTTTTCCGAAAGTAGAGAATAAATAAATAAATTTTATAATAATATATCACAGGACCCACAAGTAACCTTCCTGACTACAACTTCGACTTTGAGGTCATAAAACCGGTGGACTACACTTCTCGACTGAGTAAACTTTTCTGGGACTACGACCCTTTCTAACTTCCGTCCTCCTCTTCCCCTACTGGCTCCTACTCTACCAATCTACCGTAGTGGTTGAGTTACCTGTACTCAAACCCATTTGAGGCCCTCAACCACTACCTGTCCCTCCGGACCACACGACACCAAGTACCCCAGCGTTTCTCAGCCTGTGCTGACTCACTGATTTGACTTGACTGTCTGACTATTTTCGTTAATTCTACTTTAAGTGAGAGAGTTGTGTAAAAATTCATACATGATGTCATCATAATCCGAATAGACTATCGAGTCAACCATTTTTTTTAGATGGACGTTACGTCCTCTGGGGTCAAACTAGGAACTCAACCCTTCTAGACGACGTCTTCCCTATCCGATGGGTGAGGTCATAACAACCCGAAGGGACAACATTTGTTAGGACGTCACACCGTCTGGCCTCAAGTTAGGGACCGAACCCTTTTACGGGACCTCTTACTTTTCGATGGATGAAGTCATAAGACCGGACCTCTTAAAGTACCTGACATAGCAGGTACCCCAACGTTTCTCAGCATGTACTGACTCACTGAAAGTGAGTGTTATAATAATCGTCCGATCTCAGGTACCCCAGAGCTTCTCCGTCTGTGCTGACTCGCTGAAGTGAAAGTGAAAGTGTCAGAATATGTCGTCTAGACATCTTAAACAATTAGAACGAACGACTTTAAAACACGGTCAATTAATCGTTCAAGGTAAAGGAGGAAGGAATCGGGGACCTTCGGTGACAAGGTGAGAAACTAAGATACTCAAACGGACACAATCTATGGAGTATATTTACCTTAGTACATCATAAACACTGACTGAATAAAGTGAATCGTATTACAGGAGTTCCAAGTGGGTGTAACAGTGTATAACGTCTTAAAGGAGAAAAAATTTGGACTTTACTATAAAATAACATATATACATAGTGTAAAAACAGATAGGTAAGTATGATGGAGAACCGACGTCACTTACCACGACGTCACCTGTGTCCTCCCGATTATCAAGAAACTCTAGGACTAAAGTCAAGAACACCTATTAATAGGTCTTTACGTTAACGACCTAGTATACCATCAAAACAAAATTTCAAAAACTCTAGTTAGACGTATAACAAAAGGTATCGTTGACGATAAAAGGTATCGTTGAGGTAAAACATAAGGGTGGTTGCCACGTGAAACCAAGGTCAAAGAAGTGTAGGAACTGTTACGAATAAAAAACCATTTGTCGGTGGGACTATCCACATTCCACTACAGAAACACTAAAACTAAAACTAAAGGGACTACAAATCACTGTGACTCGTGAAAAGAATACGTACAACCGACAGAAAAAAAATCTGGTGAACTTTTGACTAAATAAACTAAATACGATAACTTAACATCCTTAAGGAATATACAAAACCTTTAATGGTATATAGTCTACATACAAAACGTTTATAAAAGAGAGTAAGACATCAACGGAAAAGTGAGACAACTAACAAAGAAAACGACACGTCTTTGAAAAGTCAAACTACATCAGGACACGGATAAAAACGAAAGTAACGGATACGAAACCGTCGTATAGGTACTTTAGTAACTACTTTGGTTACAGAACTTCGAAAGGGGGTACGAAAGAACATCCAAAATTCAGAAATTGGGTAAAACTTAACTAAAAACACATACCACACTCTATTCCCAGGTTAACGTAAGAAGACGTACACCTATAGATCAAAAGACTCGTGGTAAACAACTCTTCAGACAGGAAAGGGGAAACATATAAGAACCGCATGAACAATGGTTGTCATTGATAGGGACCAGTCAACGGGGCTACACGTACATAAATAAAGACCCCAGAGATAAGACAAGATAACTAGAGATACAGACAGAAATATGGTTATGACAAAATGAATGCCATTTCCTTAACACTAGGGTGATCGAAATAATAAGAAAGAGTTCCATCTAAACCGGTAAGTCCCGGAATAGATCAGAAGTGTTGTTAAGAAATTTATGAAACAGGGGTGAGACGTTTACGCCTCGTCATTGAACAGATTATTATGATCTGTCGATCGTTCTCGATCTCCACCCTTACGAGAAGTCACGACAGACTGAGGTCAGTCATGGGAGATGGCAACGTAAGGTACGGAGAGACGTTTACCTCTCAGTACTTAAGTTATCCTTTGACACATAATCCTGTGTATACATTTTAATCCAATCGGAGTCCCTCAAAATGAATCAGTGAACTTTTTACGTATACTATAAATATATTAAGTATCTAAAAACACCTCTTAAATTATTAAAAGACTTTTCGTAATACTCCAAGAATTTTCATGTTTTTGATACGGTTAAAGATTTTTCTCGAATTATTAAAAAGTAACTTTACTTATTAACTTCTTGGATTTGTCTGGGTAATCAAAGTAAGATATGAGATTTAAGTCGTCATAGTCCGAGGAGGAAGGTGGGAAGGGGTGTGTATTATGTAGGACCCTTACGAGAGAAAAATAACCTACTTACATAATCAGTGTTCCGTATTTTTCATGACGGAGACGAACGAAACGTAACTACTTAATTGTCTACACGGACCAAACTTCTTTGTCTAAGTAAAGAACTACCCTTCTTTTTAAAACAAATCAAAAAGTGAATAAAAAAATACATGGCCTAAAAGTGATTGAAACCTGGTCTATGAACGGTCCTTCTTACATTCCACTCATTGACGTGTAGAAATTTATATTACGTAGACACTTGAAGTCACGTTCACACTTTAATCTACTAAGACATTAAAAAATACAACAACGTGTCGATGCAAACAATTGTTAAGTTTTGTCTATATGATCTAATCTAGTAAACTATCAATGATTTTAGTAACTTGATCTCAAATATCTACTCTATTTTTATATCAGAAATAATATTCTCCCTCCTCAATAAATAAACAAGTTTCATAGGTTTTTTGTAAACATAATGTATAGTTTTATATACTCTTTTACTGAGTTTAGTCACAAGTATAAAGAAAATATGAGTATTCATGACAATTAAAGTCAAAATAGAACGACAACAATACACTCTTCTCTCATTCGTTTTAAAATTTTTGATTCTTTATATATTGGACAGGAGATTTCTTATCTACAATTTAGTAAAATGGACCATCCTCTACCATTAACATACCTCATGTGTGACGAATTTTGATTGTTCGTTTTATAGCCAAAGATAAAGGAAACAGGAAAACCGAAGAGAGATATGGTATATTCCCTTATATATCTCTAAAGAGATATTTCTTCTTATAAGTTTTAGACTTATCGTTAATTGAATACAGTACAGAGGGTTAATGAGTAATACACGTTAGTGTCACTTAGACAGTCCCCAATCACACTTGCGTTTCTTTTCACAGTTCGTCCTAGTAGACGGTTTTGAACACAACTCCTTAAGAATTCAGTAGTCGATTATTTTTGTTATTCCTGTCCGTAAAAAATTGTAGACAAAAGAGTACAAAGTTTAGTTAATCAACAAAGGAAGTCCAAGTGAAAGTTCATTACATTCACTGGACATGAGGAATCCACCAATTTCGAATCATTATAACGGAGTGGACCAAATATATCTTCACTGACTAAACACATAATGTGACTATTTTACACGTGATCTTTGATATTTTTAGGGTCAAGCCAAAAACTTCGTCATAATTACCAAAATTTATTAAAATCGGAGTCTTCTCTGGAATCTTTAGTGTGTTTAGTTAGTAGTAAACATAGATTATTATACCGTATAATTGAGTAACACTGTCTTTGTTGTCAACGACAAAACACTTACAAGAAAGTTTAGTATTTAGACCTAAAATTTTATAAAAAGTGGAGATACCCATTAAGTTCCAGGAATTCAGAGATTCTTCCTATTAACATAAAATTCGGACTTTGTACAAAGGCTACGAATCTCTTTCTTCCCCAGTAGGGAGAAGGAAATGAATAAGCAAGGAGTTTAACCCAAATATGGATTTTTTCTTTTAGAGAAGGGAAAGAGTGTCGTAAAGGACACTAGAGGGAAAGGGGTGAAGGGAAAATTTCAAACAAGTAATTCAAAAATCGAGTAAACACATACATTGTGTATCCAAAAATTATGAACTATAAAAATATATCCGTGTTACGATTCACGACCAATACGTCACCACCGTTTTGTCCATTTCCGAGAAGGGAGTACTTGGACATTCAGATCTCGTCTCCACGAGTAATTAGTTTACGTGTCACAATAATGTCTATTTGACACTTTACAAGAAACTTTCTTTTCATACCATTTTACACTTGTGTATATTATCCCCCTATAAGTTTTCGTCTCTGTAATGAAACGGCTGATTCCAGGCAGATCAGTTCCGATACCAAAAAGGACACCAGTACCCACCTACACTCTCAACCTGACACTTCTTCCGACTCACGGCTTCTTAACTACGAAAACTTCACACCACAACCTCTTCTGAGAACTCACAGGGAACCTGACGTTCCTCTAGGTTGGTCAGGTAAGGCTTCCTCTAGTTGGGACCCTAAAGAAACCTTCCTTACTACGATTTCGACTCCGAGGTCATGAAACCGGTGGAGTACGCTTCTCAACTGAGTAACCTTTTCTGACACTACGACCCTCCCTAACCCCCGTCCTCCTCTTCCCCTGTTGTCTCCTACTCTACCGACCTACCGTAGTGACTGAGCTACCTGCACTCAGACTCACTTGAGACCCTCTACCACTACCTGTCCCTCCAGACCGCACGACGCTAAGTACCCCAGGGTTTCTCAACCTGTACTGACTCGCTGACTTGACTTGACTTGACTTGATCAGACTTTTCAATCCCTGTCGTAAAGACTCCCTCGTTATAACCTCGACACTAGACCTCCTATACATCCTACACTACTCCTCCATCCCCCTTCGTGTCCAACCTCTTGTAAGGTCTATCTCCCTTTTCGTCCATGATTCTGAGAATTCTCCCTTCTTCCCTTGTACTTCGTAAGTCCCTTAACTTGATTTCTTACGATCAATCACATCGACGTCGTTCTCCCCAGCCCCCCTTTATTACTTGTGTTGCTGATTCCGGTTCTGGGAAGTCCCGGAACAACCGGAAGCATCCTTGTACCAGAAGTTAGGACTCGTCTTGTACTTCGTCGACGAAGTGGAAGTGGAGGTACTTCCGCACGAACCCTCTGAGACTTACCTTGTGGACCATTTAGTTTTTATATCGTGGTCGGTGACGTCCGGATCCCGAGAACCAATGAAAAGTATATAACGTCTCTAGGGAAAATGACCTTTCAAAGACTTATAATATCACGATTACATCCAAATGAAAAAAATTTTAATTTTTAGTCGTACGAACCCCGACAACGTACCCCTACTGGGTCTCTCTACAACACCCCTCCCTCCACCCTCCCCCCAAGTACAAACCCTTGCGTACATTCTTAATTTCTAAAATTTTAAATTTTTTATTTTTTTTATTTATTTTTTATTTTATTTTATTTTTAGTTACAAAGAATCATACAAGTGTGTCTATTAGGAAATCAAGATGAAATCAAGTTTCTAGTACATCACTACACTTTTACGTACACATCTCATAAAACAGAAACCAACTCTAATACCGGAGGGAATTTTGGAGTAATCAACTCACCCGTTCCGGTTAAGTTTAATCTCAAATAGACTTTTTTTTCATGTGGTCGTAATAACATACAGGTATCTAAATGACTTTACTTTTATTCGGACACAACACACAAATTTCGAAAAGTAATTACTTGTGTACCTAACCAATACTGAACTGTCAATGATTTCGACCTACCACCCTTGTCCTTGATTCCCTCCCACTCCCTTGAATATAAAAAGACAAATTTAGACACATACAAACGTTATAAGGTACCATTTTTCTATATATAGAAAATTGTATCGTTAAAGTGAAGATTCTTAAATAGAATTCCCTGAAGAGTCCCCATACTTATTTATTAGGTTCCATTACAAGTTATGATAATTAACCTTTGTTGAATTTATGAATTATCCCTAAATCAATTTATATAATTACGTAAGTATACTACAATTTGGTCTACTTTAAATTTTAATACATACAGTATTTTATACATATGAAAATTCATTTTTTAATATCCGAAACTCTATCATACAAATATTTTTAAACAAAAATTTATTATATTTTTTATTCAATGTAAACGTATATTCCACATACACGTACATGCATCTCATTTTACGACCTTCCTGTATGATAATATTAAATATAGAAGTATTAAAAGTCTTTATGAAAAAACCTTTATCTCAGACAAAAAAAAAAATTATTTTTCCCAACTTATAAAGACGAAGTTATACGATTGTCATATTGTACCATATTTTAAAGTGACATTTTGTAAAATAATACAAAATATTAAATCAATAAATTAAATAAGAACCAATAATAAATAAAACCAATTTGGAATCACAGATCGTATGACGAACAGATCGTATGATAAGAACCTCATCTGACAAATAGTTACTTATTTCTACTTCTAACTATAAAATTTCAAAAAAAGAAGAAATTTTAAAGGTCAGAAAAGGAATAAAGGAAACTTCTTGCATATATGACAATGAAAAATTAGTCTTTAAGTGATAAGTCCTCACATGTCAAAATGTCCGACACTAAGAGGAGGAGAAGAGACTCTACTTCATTTGGTTTTACAGGAATTTTAAAGTATATTTTAGATTTTACATATATAAATAAAAACAAAAAAAAAAGATCAAAGTAGAGAGCCTGTAGAGGTTTATTTCTTCACCAACATTTGTCACCATTCTGAACATTGACGGGAATACCAAGGGAGACCCCGACTCCTTCCCAAGACAGATACTACCCGAAGGGACTTGTGACCATGAACGTGGACCTCAGAGACTACACTTTTTAGAGAATTTATAACATAAGATTTAATACTCGGCTTTCAGAGTTCGGACCATGTAAAATGTCACGAATCGTATAATAACAGTGAGTTAATATAATTATTTGGTCACTGTAAAACGGAAACATGAGTACAGTAAAATAAACTGTCTAGCTGTCTTATCACCTCTATACTTCGGTCACGTCTTAAAGTGTCACTATGGTTAGTGTGTCCATACCTGTAAAATCCTCTGATCTGATTTAATAATTTTTTTTTTTTTTCATTTGTGTAAAGTTAGTTCAGTCTCGGTGACACTTTTATATTCATTATTAAGACAATTATTGATTGTAAGAACCAACTTGAAACCCACCCCTTTACAATACCATTAGAATGTCAACTTTTTTGTGGTTTCAAAAGGAACAACAGTATATATCATAAAAGTAATGTCATAAGTCAAAATGAAAACAACGGAAGGTCTGTCCTAGTGATATTGAACCCAACGACGACGGACAAATTAAAGAGAGAATAGAAATTGGACCTCAATAACCATACCCTATCAACTAGATCTATTCACTAGTGGAGAAAGTCTATCTCTAACGAAAACACTGGAGGTCTTACTATTTGGTTTCACGTAACAGAAGCCGAAGGATCTTTAGACGTTTCCAAAATATTCTACATCTTGTTTCAATCTTATAGAACGATCTAATACATATAATTTACTGGACCTTGACGTAAGAGGTCCTGTCATCTGTGATCGGTGATAAATTTAAATTTAAGTCGATAAATTTAAATTTAAGTTAAATCCATTATAATTCATTTTAATTTTTAATTCGGGGAGTCAACGTGACCGATGTATAGGTCATGTATTATCGGTTATTGTGTCTTACAGGACAACCTATAATTACCAGACCTCCTAATACAACATAAAGATCTTTGGAGAACAAAAGAAATTGTATAATTAAATAAATTTCAAGACTTAATAAACCCAAGAATAATAAAATCTCTACTAATGACGGTAATCACTTAAAAAAACTTTATAATCATCTGTAAAAAAAACCACCAAAATCCAAATGTCTTTTTTTTAAACTTGTTTTCATCTCCTAATCTCTTCCGTTACCGTGGGGTGAGGTCATGAGAACGGACCTTTTAGGGTACCTTCCTCCTCGGACCACCCGACGGTAGATACCCCAACGTGTCTCAGTCTGTGCTGACTTCGTTGAATCGTCGTCGTCGTCTCCTATAAGGGTATATGAAGGAGTTAGATGTTGGGTGTGGTAAAGATTAAAAGGGATATAAATCTTAGAAATTTTATCTAAACTAGATTGTGAATATATTTTCTGATTTAATTAATTTAGATTGTGATTAGAAAATTTAGTCACAATTTTGAAAATGTAAACAATTTTGACTATTACAATGGATTTTAACTATCCAATATAATCGTAAGTAAGAAACATAACATATGACATACTTAAAATTGTAATTTTTTAATATGTAACATTAAACACCTTGACCCAAGTACATGGAAGTCCATATGGATATAAAAATTCGAACAATCCAGATGGGTAGAGGTTATCATACCCGACACCTCGATCATCTCATTGTCCGAAACTTAACCGAGAAAACGAAGGTTCTTCGGAAGACATGACACCTTTGTTTAAGTATAGAATTTAAATTAAATAACCCAAGTAATCCGAGAGTTGATGTTAGACTCGTCTGCAAATCTTTTTCTTGGAGCCTTACGCAAGTCGGTAGTATCGGGTCAATTACAGAGGTACCTACCTTAAGGGACGTAAGACAAAACCCGGTTTTCTTATTGTTAATTTAAATTCTTAGTCTGGACCGACCTGGAATGTCTACTTCGATAACCGGTCTTTCGTTGTCACCTACGACCGTTGAGTTTCACGTCACTTCTTTCACGGTACATTCAACTGACGAAACGACCTCGTTCAGGAATCCCGTTCACATCGGATAATTGACCCACTAGGTCAAAAGACAGTAAAGTCTTTCATCTTCATCCGAGGAAACATGTACTGGTGCTGTATGTAAAGACTCATTTACAGATTTTACTTTCTTGTCCAATCTTTAGTCAACAAAATCAAAGAATAAAAAAGGGGTCAATAAAAGAAGACTTGTGTGATCGAGTAACAATATAACATGAAACACCTTCTAGTCTTAAAACTTTTACTTCGAAGGGTTTGAGTAAGACTTTGTCACCTACCTAAGGTCCGAGACACAGTCGAGGTTTACATTTCACAGTTTCATGAAAACAGGATCGTCCCTCCTTTAAGGTATAGTGACTTGTCTCAGTATGTATAAGATCACCCACTTCGTCTCTTTCGACTGAGACAGATCGGTCCCGTCCATAAACCAAGATCCTTCACAAGACTTCAACATCTTGTAGCGGACAAACGTTTATACGTTCCCCGGTTTAAAGTCTCTTAAGAAATCTTGTAATTTTTTAATAATCTTATTAATAAAAAGTGAACTCTATTCGTATAGGGAAAACTTCTCCTTTAATCAAAGGTGACGTAAAGAAACGAAAAGTCAGTAGGTTCGTTTATAAAAAAACGAACATAAACAAAACCAGGTCTCCCTCCTTCAGACCGTATAGGGTGAACGAAAGATATGTTGAGGAACGAAAGTTGTAAACAACCATATTGTCTCCTAAAACCTTCTAAGAGACGTAAACAAGACCGGACCAAATCTACCCGTCTTACGAAGCATATTTTGGCATTGTACGACACACACACACGCACATACACACAAACAAAGAGACATAAAAGGAATATATTAAAGTATCTTTATGAAAAAATAAAGACTTGAACAGTAAATTTTTAAGAACTACTACCCATTTTACCTAATATAAGTACATGTGAATGTTCAATGTGACGTTCAAAATTATTCATATAACGATAAGTCTTACTGAGGGAAATAGTCTCTCGATCCCTCAACATTCGTTTTGCTCTCAGGTGGGTCTAAGAAAATAAGACAAAGTCGTGTTGATAGCTTCTCTGAAGTCGTAACGACTCTCGAGTCCTGAAAAAGGAGTCCGAGATTAATTAAGGAATGTCCCGGGAAATAAACACCAGTCGTCGTCCCTCTCTCTGATTGAGGGACTCCTAGTAGAACGGACAGGTACCGACTGACCGGGAGGAACTAAGATAAATAGGATTGGGGTCCCCCAAACACCCCCTCTTTTCCCGTGGTGTCTAAAAACGACCTGAAGTCTTTGAAATTAATAGTGACTCTTGGATCTCTGTCTTTCTTACTTTTGAATCGAAGATCCAGGTCAAAACGGTTACTCGAGACACTGAAATGTTTATCCTCGGTGACATCCCACTCTACCGCTACTACCGTAGACCATTATCGTTGATTGTTCCGAACTCGTGAACCGGAACCGGTCCGTGGAGCACTCCTGAAGTGTCAGTGCAGTAGACAATAGGGAACATCACGAGAACACTAATTCAGAGACTCAGTGTCCATGTCAATAGTGGACACAAAGTTCACTTTTTTAGTTTTGAGTACTCCAATCCTTTGAACGATTCTAGTATGTCGAATATACCATTATCTCGACCCCAGATTTTGTAGAAATTGTTGTGGTAAAAGGGAGGAGAGAACCGGGATAGATTATCCTCACACTTTTAGTTTACTCCTTTACATGTACACTCTTGAAACAGTTCACGAAGAGTTTCAAGATTATAAAAAAAGGTTCTATGATTACTATTGATCTCACTTCATCACAGATCAATGGACCATCTCTCTGGTTCCCTTGTAAACCAAAAACGTTATGTGTTTAATTACTATAAAAAAGAAACAGTAACGGGTTCTTAAGATCACCCACTCAGGGTTCACACGTAGTGGGTGGAAAACCTCAGGAGTCCACTCACACGTCCGTACGACCTCTCGGGTGGTTTCCCGTATTCACCCTCCGAAGGGTCCTATACTCCGTAAGTTCCTGGTCGACGACTGTGACAGGAACTGAGGACACTTAATGTGTCTAATCACTCTACGGAAAGAGTACGACTGTTCCTTTAGAATATAAGTTGTTAGTCTTTCCCTCAACGTCTTTCTTGTTTGGGTTCGTTTCTGTATTGGTACATTCCAGTTTTCGTGTCTAACTTTTTTCTACTGGTGTAAAATCACGAACCTTTATTGTACAAGTCCCTTTCCGTTTAACAACCGTCTGTCTAAACGATGCCTTCAGAAAAATTTATCACTTTCGGAATGTTTATCTCGTACTAGGGTCGTAGACACACATAAAACTTAAATCCGTTAATATCAGAGTTCTTAAGTCTTAGACGAAATTTGTACCCCTCTCCTCCCACGAACCTTTTCATTTTCTTCGAGAGAAAACTCACTCAGGGATCCAACATAAAGGGGAAATACCACGTAGAATACCACGTGCCGAACCGTGTACTTCCTTAGACTAACTTACTAACGACTTAAACGCAGAAACTTTGGTCCGGAGGACAACAAATGAGACGACGTCTCGTACAATTGTCGAAAGTGACTTTGGTCCCGACGACCTCTTTCCAGAACCCCGTAGTCTTCGCACCTCCGACAACTCGACGAGGAGGTCTCTAGACTCACCTGTGATGTACCGAGACGAAACTCGAAATAAATCAAGTAATTGACCTCTCTCTCAAACACGTATTGATTCGATAAGACTGTTTTACACCAGGTGACCTCTTCCCTTACCGTTTGGTCAAGTCATAAGAACGGAACTCTTGGGGTACTTATCATACTTTGCCGTTTTACTATCCTATGACTTTCTCCTTGAGAGGTCCAGTCATCCACGGGTTATACGATGACCTCTAGTCACCTCTTTATTGAGCTCTTTCTTACTTCCCTACTTCGGTTTCGTTTTTGTTATGGGTCGACACCTACACTGATCACTATCTTTGTTTCAGGCTACGACATTTCTCGTTATAACGTATCCTTGGACCTTACAGTCCAGGTACTTAGTTCCGTTTAACCTTCACCAGTTTGTTCTCTACCGTTCTCACTTGCAGCTGTAAGATCCTTAGTCACTTGATTTTACCTGACCTTACCCACTTAAATTGAGTCTACTGGTAATATAGATGATGACGCCCGTCCTTAGGGAGTCTTCTTTACCTCATCCGTAGTACCAGTTGTCTTCTCAGGTTTTACGTCATGAACCTACGTTAGATTTTTTACTGTCTTACTAGAGACCAGCAGAGGTTCCGTTTGGTAAGTTATAGTGGCATTAGGTTCAAATACGGGGTTGGTCATTGCGACTTCTTCGACTTCAACTTGCCAAGATACTTCTGGATACTCTGCAACATCTTGATTGTGGGGTTTTCTACAGGAAAAGTAAGATCCCCTGACCTTACGTTTTCATCCTTCAGTTGTTTGTGGACCTCATTGTCCGTCTAAACCGGAACCTTACGCCTTACTTCGTCCCGTTTCTGATTATCTCAAAACGGTTCTTTAACGTGACCAGTATCGTTTGTGGGAGAAGGTTGTTGTGTTCTCTTCTGAGATCTGTACCTGTAGTGGTCTACCAGTTGTGGCTTTACTCTAACTAATATAAGAAACGTCGGTTTCTACCTCTTCGAGATATGTCAGTCGTTTTTGTTCTGGCCCTCGACTGACACCGAGTCTAGTACTTGAGGAATAACGATTTAAGTCTGAATTTAACTTCTTTCATCCCTTTTGGCGATCTGGTAAGTCCATACTGGATTTAGTTTAGGGAATACTACTATGTCACCTTCACTCTTTGTCTAAATTCTAGACTATCTATCTCACGGACTACTTGATACCTTACTCCAAGTACTGTAACATGTCCTCTGTCCCTAGTTCTGGTAGGGGTACCTTTTCTTTACGTTTTTTCGTTTTACCGACAGACCCCTCCGGAATGTTTATCGACACTTTTCTTCTCTTCGCTTTTCGTTTCCTCTTTTCCTTCCTATATGGGTAAACTTACGTCTCAAGGTTTCTTATCGTTCCTCTCTATTTTTTTTCGGAAGAAGTCACTAGTTACGTTTCTTTATCTCCTTTTCTTGTCTTACCCTTTCTGATCGCTAGAGAAGTTCTTTTACTCTCTATGGTTCCCTTGTAAAGTACGTTTCTACCCGAGTTATTTCCTGTCTTTACCAGACCTGGATTGTCTTCGTCTTCTATAATTCTTCTCCACCGTTCCTATGTGTCTTCTTGACATGTTTTTTCTAGAAGTGTTGGGCCTATTAGTGCTACCACACTAGTGAGTAGATCTCGGTCTGTAGAACCTTACAATTCAGTTCACCCGGAATCTTTCGGAGTGATGCTTGTTTCGATCACCTCCATTACCTTAAGGTCAACTCGATAAAGTTTAGGACTTTCTACTACGACACTTTCAAGACGTGAGTCATACGGTCGTTTAACCCTTTTGAGTCGTCACCGGTGTCCTGACCTTTTCCAGTCAAAAGTAAGGTTAGGGATTCTCTCCGTTACGGTTTCTTACGAGTTTGATGGCGTGTTAACGTGAGTAGAGTGTGTGATCATTTCATTACGAGTTTTAAGAGGTTCGGTCCGAAGTTGTTATGCACTTGACACTTAAGGACTGCAAGTTGGACCAAAATCTTTTCCGTCTTCTTGGTCTCAGTTTAACGGTTGTAGGCGACCTAGTACCTTTTTCGTTCTCTCAAGGTCTTCTTGTAGATAAACACGGAATAACTGATACGGTTTCTGAAACTGACACACCTAGTGTCATTCGACACCTTTTAAGACTCTCTCTACCCTTATGGTCTGGTGGACTGGACGGAGAACTCCTTAGACATACGTCCAGCCCTTCGTTGTCAAGTTTGACCTGTACCTTGTTGTCTGACCAAGGTTTATCCTTTTCCTCATGCAGTTCCGACATATAACAGTGGGACGAATAAATTGAAGATACGTCTCATGTAGTACTCTTTACGACCCGACCTTCTTTGTGTTCGACCTTAGTTCTAACGGTCCTCTTTATAGTTATTGGAGTCTATACGTCTACTGTGGTGGGAATACCGTCTTTCACTTCTCCTTGATTTTTCGGAGAACTACTTTCATTTTCTCCTCTCACTTTTTCAACCGTATTTCAAGTTGTAAGTCTTTTGTTTCTAGTACCGTAAACCAGGGTAGTGAAGTACCCTTTATCTACCCCTTTGTCACCTTTGTCACAGTCTGAAATAAAAAACCCCGAGGCTTTAGTAACGTCTACCACTGACGTCGGTACTTTAATTCTCCGAGAATGAGGAACCTTCTTTTCAATACCAGTTGGATCTATCGTATAAGTTTTCGTCTCTGTAATGAAACGGCTGATTCCAGGCAGATCAGTTCCGATACTAAAGAGGACACCAGTACATACCTACACTCTCAACCTGACACTTCTTCCGACTCACGGCTTCTTGACTACGAAAACTTCACACCACAACCTCTTCTGAGAACTCTCAGGGAACCTGACGTTCCTCTAGGTTGGTCAGGTAAGACTTCCTCTAGTTGGGACCCTAAAGAAACCTCCCTTACTACGACTTCGACTCCGAGGTCATGAAACCGGTGGAGTACGTTGCTCAACTGAGTAACCTTTTCTGACACTACGACCCTCCCTAACTCCCGTCCTCCTCTTCCCCTGCTGTCTCCTACTCTACCGACCTACCGTAGTGACTGAGCTACCTGCACTCAGACTAACTTGAGGCCCTCAACCACTACCTGTCCCTCCGGACCGCACGACGCTAAGCACCAGCGTATCTCAGTCTGTGCTGACTCGCTGACTTGACTTGAATTCGATAAGACTAAGGAACCTCCTTGATCTCTTTAAAGACAAGCTCATTCACAGGTCAGCTTAAATATTTCATGTCAGATTCTTTACATAAAGTAAAGAAACTTCACAAAAGTAATTAAACATTGTAATAGTCTTATGACAACCTCTTTTTAAGAGAACTTTTGAACGAAATCACTCGTTTAATTGAACATTTCACATGTAATCACGAAGATACCATAGATCCGAGTACTACAATACTTTATTTCTATAAAGAAAATCACTGGAAAAATTATACCAAATAAAATATTTATGAAGAAGGGAAAGAGGTATTTATCATCCTTCTATTTGACTCGAGTCAATGACTGTAAAGATAAAGAACCAATCACACTGACTTAACTAATCTAATATAAACACACTCAAAAGAGTTTGAACATTAACCTATTAAATATTTGTAGCTGAAACTAAAAAATCTACATATAACTCCACAATATTGAAGAGCTGCAATATTGCAGTGTATAGTCGTAGTAGGAAGTATATAGATTTAAAGAGTGTAAAAGGGTAAAGTTAACACAAATCGAAAAGTAGTAGGAATAAAAAATTGGACTAACTTTAAATTTACTTTATGTGATTTGACGTGTATAAAGTCCTATGTCAAACCAGACAAAACTGTATACGAATATAGACACTTTGATAGTAGTGTTAGTTCTATCGTCTGTAAAAGTAGTGTGAGTCTTCAAAGGAACACGGGGAGACGTTAGGTAGGGACACGTAAGGGTGGAACGGTCTATTGACGACAAGACGGAGGATAGAAATATCTAATCAAACGTAAAAGATCTTAAAACATATAATTATCGATAGTATCTTGTCACATATGAAAAAAAAATCAGACCGAAGGAAGTGAATCACATTGCTAAAACTATAAGAAGATACAACAACGTACACAGTTTCCATACGAAGAAGAATAACGACTCATCATTCATGAGGAAACATACCTATATGGTGTCAAATAGATAGGTAGATGGAGAACTACTTTCAAACAAAAAAGGAGGTCAAAAATCTATTGAAAGGTTTATTTCAACGACACTTGTAAGTACATGTTCAGAAACATCCTTGTATATAAAAGTAAAAAGAATCCACTTATAGATCCTCACCTTACCGACCTAGTATATAGTACACATACAAATCGAGTAATTCTTTGACGGTTTGACAAAAAAAAATTTCATCAACATCGTAAACGAAAGGATGGTCGTAACATACTCGGAAGGTCGATGAAGTGTAGGAAGGATTGGAATCCATACCAGTCACAGTCTGATATCTCTTTTATAATAATACAAAGACATACCAATCGTTAAATACTTGTGTAAAACGACTCTAAACCCAATTTTCTATGTAGAACAATTCTCTACATGGAGGAGTCTCCTTACACTAATGTACAGTTCTTCATTACTTCGATCACGGTGACTCTATAAGGTCCTGAACATTTGGGTCTCCGAAGAATATTAGAGGAACCTCTGTAAATAAATGTAGATACCCATAATCTGTACGTCGGTAAACAAAGGAAATATTTCTCGACAAACGAGGGTAAGTTTCTGATCCAACATAAAGGGGAAATACCACGTAGAAGACCACGTCCTGAACCGTGTACTTCCTTAGAGTGACTTACTAACGATTTAAACGTAACAACTTTAGTCCGGAGGACATCAAATGAGACGACGTCTCGTGCAACTGTCGAAAGGGTTCCTTTTAAAGACAGCGATTCCTTCATTTACAAAAAGAGGAGAGTCCTCCACTTCTTCTTTCCGGAGGTTATACTCGAAGGTCTAAGTATTAAAATCATAAGGAGTGGATGCAATATTTAGGGACATACACGTCCTGCTGTAGACCAAGAGTCTTCCCCCTTCTTGACCCGATTTTCCCCTTAGTTATACCAATAACGAGACTCAATCATTATTAGATAAAGACGAGGTCCTTTAGAACACAATTGAAAATCTTTTTACACTAATTTATATCTATCATTTTCGAATTCTCACCCGAATTTTTTTTTTTTTTCAAAATCGGTATGACTAATGACATGGTGCCGTAGAATAACAAAATAAAACGTAAAAGACCTGCTGATTACTATAACTGTAGAAAAGTACATGAATAACCAACAAACATACAGAAGGAAACACTTCATGTAGAAAACTTGTAAAATTTCAACCTAACAGAGGAATAACTCAACAATCACGATAAACGACATAAATTCTATGTTAAAGAAAAAAAAACATATATACAACACTTATAAAAGAGGGTAAGATACTGAACGGAAAAAGTAAAAGAATTGTAATAGAAAACTTCTCGTTTTCAAAGTTTTTAAATTATATTTAAATAGTCAAAAAGTATAAAAAAAGTTCCTTGAAAGATTGGGGTTCTAACGTTTTTACAAAAGGATACAAATAAGATACAAAATATCAAAATCAACAATGTAAATCTGAACACTAGGTAAACCCCCTTTAAAAAAATCATGTCACACCTCATTCCCAATAAGAATAGAACTATCTGACATAAAGACAAAAGAATCCAACAGAGACTTCAAACCACTACGACTTTTAGGGTCTCCAGAACTATATTCCATCCATACCTACGGTGAAACCTTATAGTATCCGAGTTTTGAGGTCTAATCGAGGTATATTATATAGGTAAGGTGTACATACATAGTTCCCGGACGACACTATTCGTAACACTGTGTGTTTTACGGTGTAAATGGATGAAAGTGACTTCTCAGTCACCACAATGTTACCCTAGGATATCATTATGAAGAAATCAAAGATATTATGGTCTCACAGACATAAAAAAGGAAGAAGGAAATCACTGGATCTTTTATATGTTTAGACTCTGACATTATGGAGAAAGGAGACTCGTTTCTTATTTTATACAAATTTCGAGGTCTCGACTCCGAGATCAAAGTTCAATAAAAGATGTATCGAAGAATGTCGACTCAGTGTGAATGGTGAATTGTCATTGATTTTTAGGAGACAATCGACTTAAGGGGTCGTCTGTTAGTTGTATCCACAGGTAAAAAGACACAAATACATACCTTATTATACAGACGATTGCCACCGAATCGTTCGTCAATCCTTGCTGAAGTCCTCACCCCTGGTTAAACTTCCGTAAATTTAAAAAAAGAATATTTTAATATTACAAAGGAAAGGATGTCCTAGTCGGAAAATCACCTCTGTTTGTGGACACAGAAATTGTAATGAACTTTTTGGTTGTCCAACACGATCCCGTTAGAAAACGTTTCGACACAAGGTACCTCGTGAAAACGAGACACATTTACAAATATTTTAAGGGTCTTTCCCCCAGGATACCAAGTTGCACAAACTCTTTATGACGTGTGGTACAGGAGAACCTCTAAGTGTCATCTTTAAACATATAACTTCAGAGACACTTCTATACGAGAATTCTTTTTACGACATGGACCCCTGAAACTAATTGGTGAGTAAAGGACCGAAAAACAACAACAACAACAACAACTACCAAAAAGAAGTGAATCAACACTAAAACCACAGAAAGACTCTTTACTCGAATCCAAGAAGATAAGGTGGTAGAAAAGAGATTACGAAATTTTAATGTTTATTTTATTTTAATGTTAAAAAAAAGGGAATACTATTTCGATACACCGATGAAAGGAGATCCATTTTTTTTTTCACAATAACTATAAATATACACAAACCGGTGGAACACTCTAAGACAAAAGGAATATTCCAAAGAGACTTTCTACTACCGTACATACAAGATTTAATACTGGTTACTCAGTGATCATAGGGTACTATACGTTCGTCTATAACTCTTTTCTCGAAAGATTTAAATTTGTATCCTTTACGATCGAATCTCCGTTTTTCTTTCTTTATTTCCCCCTAAGCTCTATTCTACGTACAGAACTTCCTAAAAAACTCGTCAAAGTAACCACGTAGTGACGAGGGTGGAGTGACTCCGACACAGTCTTGTCAGAGTCCGGTAATAGACTTTGTCCCGACGCCTGTTACACCGTCCGAGATGACGTCGGGATCGAGTTCCCTTCAGTGAAGGCCCCTAAGGTCTCCGTCGAACGGGAAAGACCCTTACCGAGAACACCGGACGAGACCTTACAGACTGAGGTGTCAGGGGTAGACTCTACAAGTGGTGGAAGACCGGAGGTCGTACGAACCACCCTAATAACGTCACCTGTCCCCACCGGTCCGAGTTAACGTAGGGGATTCTTTGGAAAAACATAGGCTCAGTCCTCGGGTCCCACTCGACGTCCACAGGATCTATCGTAGCTTACAAAATGTCGTGGTCCGGGTGTGTCCTGTGAGCGGTTCCTACGGAAAGTTAAATCCGTTCGGGTCGGATAAAATGTTTACTCCTTTCGATCTGGGTTTCTCCAACAACTTGTCGGGAATAGTAATGGTGACTATTCTTGACATAAACACTCTTGAGAAAACCGACGTATTTCGGTTTTCCATTGACTAGCTACTTATCCTAACTTTTACAATCGAAATCTACGAATTGACTGGAGTGGTCCCGTCGTAGAAAGAGGTAGAGAACCGAGACGACAGGAACACAGTCGAAGTAAGAGTCCGACCCTTCTGCCACCGGTCGACCGTCAATAAATGAATTCGTTGTACTCTCTCGAGACAACGGATTACGATATCGTATCGGTATCGTCTTCGTGGTCCTGACGTAGAAGATTTGGGACGGACCCCCACATACGGGAGATTTGGTTAGTGTTACTGATTTACCGACGTCATGTGACTAACCGTCCCGGTCTATCTGAAGTGACTCTCCCCTCTCCCAGTCGGGATTATGTGGTTCAGCGACAAGGGTCTCCCTCGTCCTTGCATCGCCCTTGTATTTGATGTCCGCCCGTTTCAGTCTTATTTCGGGTGCGAAAATGGGACTCAATACGACTAGAGCCGACGAATGAAAAATTTTTAAATTTATAACAACTAAGTATTACAACACAATCAAAGTCCACATATCGTTTTACTTATTAGTGTAATTGTAAAACTAGAGAAAGATCTTAAAAAAAGATACGTCAGTGTGTAAAAAATTACTTTTTTCACTAGTACTGTATACGTATAACGTGGAAAAAAATAACGATCTCTTATAAGGTAAGGTTTTACCGATTCTCATTCTCGAGAACAGAGTCTAACCTAAGATTCGGGTCGAGGTTACGAATGAACAATCAGTAAATTGGAGAAACACAGAATCTAAAGAGTGGACACTTTACTCCTATAATAGATAGAGTACCACAACGTCTCTTCTAATTTATTTTATGTGTCTTTCTTGAATCTTTCTACGAACTGTGTATCATTCTCGATGATGAAAATAAAAACTGGTAATAAATAAATCAATTAAGACATAATAACAGGTGAGTTAAAAGTCTAAAAAAACGTTATTATTTTAATAAAATTAAATTTTTTTCTTTTTTTTGGGTGTTTCTTAAGACATAAAGGAGAAAACATCCTTAAACAGAAGGAATGAAAATCCCCGAAGAGACAATTAACCGGGTACTTCTCGAGATCAAGACTTGATCTTTCATTTCGGAGAGAGACTCAGTCAAGATGAAGCACTGTTTTCTCCCGCGTTAACATGGCAAACATCTGTTACGGGACGCAGTCGTTTACATTTTCACGAAAGCCCCATTATGACAAAATGTTAGTAAAAGTCTAAGCGGGAATGGTCAATGTTCAACAGATAGGTCTCTACCATATCAAACGTGGCTCAGCTCCAATAAAAATTATTGAGTTAAGTTCGTTGAAAATTACGTTGACCGTAAATGCGAGGCAGTTCAATGAGGATGGCAACGGTCGCGCAGTCGTCGGACGTCCGCATGCTACGGGAGAACAACGGGTCGCTGTGGTCACTGTACAGTTCGGACACCCTCCAGTGAAAACAACTAAAGGTCCATTGTTTGATTTTGGACACGAGTCACCGGGACACACAAACCACGGTTTCTTTGAGTCACAAACAAACTTTTGTATCTGCAAATTCCTTTTCTCTCATCCATAGAAATTTTATTATAACCATACTCAATAGAAGAATTAGAAGATTCCATACTTTATCTTTTCCTAGTTCATAAAGGAGAAGGACGTGTCACTAGGGGGGTACGGGAGCAGGGCTCTTGAACGAAAATGTAAGTCCGAAAAGGTCAGGGATCATTAATAGTCACTCCTTACGGTCGTTAGATTCGGTCTCACTTCGACACCGTACTTCGGACCACTGACTGTGAAGGACCTCACTCTCCGGGAAAACCCCTCTCCTTGACCGCCTGTTAATAAAATAAAGGAAGTCCCTCTCCTCATCACTAGAATAGTCCCGTCTATTCTTCATGTAGACGTCACACTTACTGTCCAAACCGTAAACCGTATCCTTACCTTGACAGTCGGTCCCTCAGTTTGTATAGGGTTTCTAGGAGAACTGTCATAGACCCCTTTCAGTACCTCTGTGTTCTCCAAGGAAAAGTGGTGGTCTTAGAGTCCGACTCCCTGTAGACAGTTGAAGTAGGACAAATGTACAATTTTGTCGAATTGAACAAGAAGATTGAGTGACTTTATCCGTCCCAAAATGTACAGGGAAAAGACCCATGAAGAACTAAAAAAGGTATATATTTACATATAAATAAGGGGAACGGGGATCGAACCTCTTCACGCCACACCAACAAACCCCATCCCTTTCTCAAGGGTAAAGCCCTAAGCTTTCTGTACCAAAACTTAATTGCAGAGTCAGTGAACCCGACTCGATGAGGTGAGAGAACTAAAGACTGGACAGAAATACCTACATTTCTTAAGTACCGGATTATATACGCCGTTGTGGGTCCTGGTATAATCCGTACCTAATCGTACCTAATTGTCACCGTGACAACATTAATATAATGTATGAAACAGAATTTTTCAATGGTATTACGACGTTCTATCGACCATAATAGGGACAAAATGTTTACTCTACTGACTTTGAGACCACTAATGTTTTGACAAGTTTCACCATATTAACCATTTACGTTTCTCAGCCTGTGCTGACTCGCTGACTTGACTTGACTTGACTCTCCGTCGTCGTCGTCTCCGTCTAAAACTTAACACCCGACAGATCGAGGTTTCTATGAAACATTATGTATATTACATATATAGACAAACATATTATGAATATTTCATATATAATATAGATAAAGAAAAAGGACGGGAAAGTTTTTTCTTCGTCCGTCTTTCCCGTTACTTCTCCATTAGTACTTTTTTCCTGATTGAGTGTGGAAAGGATTAATCTTATCTTAATTGACTAAATATGAAGGTGGAACCAGGTCTTTACTGAATTTTACTGATATCTTATGAAGTTCTTTTTATTAAAACTTTTTCTCAGTTTGTTGAAGTGTAGTTAATTCCTACTAATAAAATATATATATATATATATATATATATATATTTTAGAGGGTTTGACTTTTATTGTCGATAACCGTTCCTCCATCTTTTTAATCTTGGGAACATGTAACCACGACCTTTACATTTTACCACGTCGGTGGTGCCTTTTGTCACACGATCTAGGAGGTCTTTAATTTGCACTTTAATGTTACTCTAGGTCGTCAAGGTGAAGACCCACATGTGGATTTTCCTGACTTTCGTCCGTGAACTTGTCTACAAACACGTGAGACATAAGTATCGTTGTCATAACTGGTATCGATTCTTTACTTGTATTGGGTTACGGACAGTTACCTACTTACTCTTTGTTTTAGATCGTATACGTATGTTGTCTGACAATAAATCGGAAGGGAAATTTTCCTTCCTTTAAGTACGTTGTTATACTTACTTAGAACTCCAATGATATGACTCACTCTATTTGGTCTGTACTTTCCTGTTTACAAACATACTAAGACAAATACTCCATGATCTCATCAGTTACCGTGGGGTGAGGTCATGTGAACGGACTTCTTAGGGTCCCTGTCTCCTTGGACCATCCTCCGGCAGATACCCCAGCGTGTCTCAGTCTGTGCTGACTTCGCTGAATCGTCGTCTCATCAGTTACCGTAGAGTGAGGTCATGAGAACGGACTTCTTAGGGTACCTACCTCCTCGGACCACCCGACGTCAGGTACCCCAGCGCTTTTCAGCCTGTACTGACTCGCTGAAGGGAAAGTGAAAAGTGAAAGTACGTAATCTCTTCCTTTACCGTTGGGTCAGGTCACAAGAACGGACCTCTTAGGGTCTCTGTTCCATCAGACCACCCGACGGCAGATACCCCAGTGTGTCTCAGCCTGTGCTGAATTCGCTGAATCGTCGTCGTCGTCGTCGTCGTCGTCGTCGTCGTCGTCGTCGTCGTCGTCGTCGTCTCATCAGTGTAAACTTCTATCTTTCATCTTACCGTCATTGATCCCCGATCCCCCTCTCCCCTGACCTCTCAATCACAAATCACCCATGTCTACCCAAAAACGTTTCTACCTACCACCACTACCAACGTATACTACACTTACATGAACTACGGTCACTTGAGACATGGATTTTGACCAACTTTTACCATCTAAAGTGCATATAAAAGGTTATTTTTATATTTTGTTTTTTACTCTTGTTGTTCCCTGATTCTTTTTATTCTCTTCTGATCTAATCAATTTAGTGGTCATTTCGACCATGTGTTTTCGTATGTTGGTAGACAGACGGTCCCGACCTTCACCGTGTCACTAAACCGAACCTTCGAAAACTCGTCGATCGTATTCTTTCGTAGTGGGGAGTGTACAAGTACCCTAGGTGTTCCGATTACTTTCACACGTCACTGCTCGTGTAGGTAGGAACCACACACACTACGCACGGCTGTAGGAGTTGTCGTCGGAGTATCACCTGTCTCGTGACCCACAGCTCCACCTGGAACATTTTGTGGGAAGCACACCCGTCTACGTCTTAAGTTCGGGTCCGGTCCCTTCTCCACCACCACCGTCCCCAAGTCCACGTATACGTTTTCCGACGTAAGGTGTATGCGTCGAAACGACGGGACCGAATAAGATCCTTATATCACTTCAGTGTAAGTATCACTTGAGTCTACGGAGTCCGTCCGGTGGATCCCTGACACCGTTTCACATCGGCCGTAATGTTCGGTATATAAAATAAGTTGGGGTCCACTAAAAACGAAACATCCTTACGTTCGGGTTATAACGGTCTAGAAGACTGAAAAACTACTTTCTATCTTTAGATCTAAGGACGCCCTCCGACAATCCTACAATCCTCGTTTGTCTTGAATAGACACCTGATCTATGTCTCCTAGACGTTGGACATCAGGTCTTTTACCTATCTGTCGTATAGGAAGTCCATAGGAGGTGTCTATGACAAGAGTTAGTTCAGAATTCTTAACTCACCGTTTTTTTTTTTTTTCTTAACTCACCGTCAGGTACACTCCTGTAAGAGAGACCGACCTCGACATCGTAGTGGACCTCTTCCCTATCCGATGGGTGAGGTCATAGGAGCCCGAAAGAACCACCGAGTCTCCCATTTCTTAGAAGGACGTTACACCGTCTGGACCCAAGTTAGGGACCCAACCCTTCTAGGGGACCTCCTCCCGTGCCGTTGGGTGACGTCATAAGAACGGACCTCTTAGGGGTCCCTGTCTCCTCGGACCGTCCGACGTCAGGTACCCCAGCGTCTGTGCTGACTCACTGATTCGTGTCGTATCATCGTAGTGTACTCCGGTAGGAAACAGTAACTCATCGAACTGAGAAGTCCGAACGTGGACTCCTCCAGTGAAACGGAGAAGTGTCTCACCCGTCCGGTTCATAGGGTTTTCGATCCGGTTCTCAGAGGAAGTCCTCAACAAAACCGAGTCAGATTCGTGTCTACAATTATCAACCCACTCGTTATCAAGATACCATACTATCCCCCCCGATGTCAGTAAAATTGTACCTTTTACGATTCCTCGGGTGAATTCTGTATTTTTACATAGGAGTTATTTCGTAAACACCTATTAAGTTAAAAGACTATATGAGAAAATTTTGGTTTGTCCACTGACTTATTCCACTACGACAACCACTAATATAAGATTTTCGGTCGACTCATACCTTCGACGGAAGATGTTTGCTAATAAGAATAAATTTCAGAATGAGACATCTGAGACATCGAGGACAAAGAAAGTAACACTACCATGAATCTATAACCCCGGTCAACAACTAAACTTGGAGAGAACACATACCTACGTACGATTCAGTGGAGTCAACACAGTCTGAGACATTCTGAGATACCTGTCATCGGACGGTCTGAGGAAACAGGTACCCTAAGAGGTCCGTTCTTATGACCTTTCCCAACGGTACGGGAGGAGGTCTCCTAGAAAGACTGGGTCTCTAACTTGGTAACAGAGAATATAGAGGACGTAACTGTCCCTCTAAGAAATTGTGATCACGGCGGACCCTTCAGGACTTGGAGAGGATCAAGATTAATTAATTTAGTGGAGTAAACATATACACTCTTTCGAAAAGTAACATAAAAGACCCGTCTAACGTTTTTCCATATATCGAGAAGGTTTTTATCATGGTTCTAACGTACCATGCTGACTATTTCTTCCTCTCAATCACTACCCTCCTTCTTCTCTGTGTTATATGGTCCTCAAGACCTCAACATTTGGTTCTTCACTGACTTCGGTCTGACGGACCAAACTTAATGTCACAGTGACTTGAATTATGACACACTGAGGCCTGTTCGGCGAATTGAAAAGACACGGACAAAGGAGTAGGTATTTAATCCCATTTTACCATTGAATAAGTATCCGAGAACATTCAAAATTTACTCCGTCACAAACCGTTCATTTTATTCATAGAAGTTACTCACAATCGAAAACAATAGATATCAAATGGAGTAATCCTTAGTACTACAACCGGGGATTTTCTGAGAAGGATAGATGAATGACAGTCGTCTTAGTTTCCGTCTCCTTGACTCTTAATTATAAGAAACACTTTAAATATAATTTGAACATTTTAAAACTCATCTGAAAAACTTAAAATCTCTGTGGTCTTTAAAGCCAAAATCTACTTGATTCCTAGTTTACCTCTTCCGTGACCGTTGGGTGAGGTCATGACAACGGACCTCTTAGGGTACCCGCCTCCTCGGACCATCCGACGTCAGGCACCCCAGCGATTCTCAGCCTGTGCTGACTCGTTGGAGTAAAAGTAAAAAATGAAAGTACGTAACCTTTTCCTTTACCGTTGGGTGAGGTCATAAGAACGGACCTCTTAGGGTCCCTGCCCCCTCGGACCACCCGACGGCAGATACCCCAGCGTGTCTCAGCCTGTGCTGACTTCGCTGAATCGTCGTCGTCGTTCCTAGTCTAATTTTCTCTTAAATAAAGTCCCGGAGCTTAAAGTGACCGGAGAATTAATACTGTTGGTATATACGGTCTTAAAGACCCAGTCGGAGCTAAATTTTAATTCAAAATGATCGTAAAAAATCTATTACACTAATCTCATAAGTCGTTCATACCGGACTATAAATTTAAATTCATTAACCCCAGATCTTCGGGAACGGTTCGAGAATTCATCTAGAAGATCCTTTTACTCATGCGGTGAAATCGAGAAAAGACAGAGGACTGTCTAGGTTCCGAAAGGGTAGTTCCCCCCTGTCAAACGGTTCCGGGCTCTAACGTGGAGAAGGAAGAGCGGTCGGTAAGACTAGCCGGACCGCTACAGGGACGACGACGACAACCACGACCGGATGCGGGACGTGTACGAGTAGATGGACGCGATAGACCTGGCCGTGATACTAGAGTAGCGGAGGGGCCGGGTGAAGGGGGTCGGCTGTCGAGTTCTGAGCCGTCTTCTCTTCCTCGACGACTCCTCGGTCCCTCGACTTACGATACTTGACTCTTCGGTTGTCTAGACGTTTTAAATACAAATTGTCGTGTCGAGGGAAAGGGAGTCTTACAGACGTCATCCGAGGCTTTCCTCAACAAGCACAAGACACGACAAACGAAACACTATGTTCCAGAAGTGGTTTTCAGAACCAAAAATATTTTTCCTTTATGTACGTTTTTTATGTTAAACCTCGTAGGTGACAGAAAGAATCTATCTGAACCTCGTTACTTTTTCCGTAGAATTAGAGTGTCTCTATTTATACTAACGACGAGGTTCCACGAAACTGTCATTTTCTTGTAAAGTTTAATCCCTGTGGAGGGGGCGGGTTTTACCTCTTCCTTTACCGTTGGATGAGGTCATAAGAACGGACCCTTTAGGGCTCCTGTCTCCTTTTGACCACCCGATATTAGGTACCCCATCGTTCTCAGTCTGTACTGAATCACTGATTTGGTGGTGGTGGGGGCGGTAATTTCTCTTACTACGTTATATCTCTTCCCTTTTGTGTGAACCAGAAGGAACGGACACGGTCAAACCTACACTATTTATATATTTACTATTTATATTCCAATAGACCTTTAAGTCTTAAATTGTATAAAAATTTGTATCAAACGTAAAAAGTCTTCAATACAGGGTTAAAACAAAATTTTTCATCAGAAAAAAAAAAAAGAGAGAAAGTGTCTTGACAAATCTTTTCTGAGGACAGTTATACCACCTTATGAAATAAGTTCCCGTAGGAACTGTAAAAGAGACGAGAAGTCTCCGTCGGGTCAAGTCAGAGACTTCCTCGTTATTATTAGAACCGTCATAGAATGGAAAGAACAAATTAAGACCACGGTTCCGAACGGAGTAAACAGACTAAATCTGAAGGTAATCGAGAGGATCCATGGCGAACTTTATTTGTTGATTCGATTCACTTTGGTTACACGAACGATACGTTTGTGTCGAGGTTCGGGGGAAGGGTACTCTTTCAAAGAGGATTTGAGAAAAAATTATCTTTAAGACCTTGGTGGTGATTAGCATATTAGTAAAATAAGGAGTACCTAAAGGGGTATTACGAAAAGTCAAGAACAATATGACTTCTTACCGAGTGAGACGTAGGAATGGTTTCGCAGAGATTATACGAAAGACACACTTTTGATGTAACGTAAAGGAATGGATCCCAAAGTGTGTACTTGATCCGAGATGATTCTGTGGGACAGGTTTTTAATTTTTCGCAGACTCTTGTTACACCCCATCCCTCACTCCGTGTCTCTGTAACCTAGGACACCCGTCGACACCAGACCCCACTACCCAGATATCAGATCTCCGTAGAAACTACGGTTCACATTTACTATTACTGACACCCTAACTATTTTGTCAGAGAACAACCTGTAAAGAAAACCGACGCAATAAGAACCGACACTTACATCTAAACCAACGTCGGGAGATTCTTGAGGCATTCAACGATGATCAGACATCACTCAAGGACAAACAAACAAACAAACAAAATTAATTTCGTACCAACTAGACGTAAGAAAGACAAAATTATCGACCTATCTAAGACATCAGACGTTGTTTCTCAGAACTAAATACATGAATGAACATTGTTTCTACTGACGTCCCTTGTGTGGAAGTTCTTTTACCCTTAGATCCTAACTAATAGACTGAGAGAAATCGAAATTTAGTCCCGCCCTAAACAATCGTAATCTCCTACCCTTTGACTAACGGTACGGTAAGGTATTTTTTAAGTAATACCAACGAAACTCACAGACGACCACCATCTTTGTCCACGATACTCCCTGACATTTATGTACTTCCCAGTTGTATTAAATAACAAGTTCGACCCTGTGAAAACTTTTACTTTTACTCACAGTAATTGGTAAGATTCTATTGTCTATATTTACCCTAGCAAGGTCCGTTTGATCCCATATATCAATGGAATCCGTACCACTAGCGGGACTTTCATCCGATCGAGAAAGACCAACACAACGTCCCGAATGTCTTTCTTTTACTATCGAGTTCTAACATCAAGTGTCGAGTTCCGTACCATATTTTAGGTCCCTCACAGATATATTGACTTGATGTTCCTAGAATGGAGAACAGTTTTCCGACTACATCAACTGTGTCCAGACTAGGACGTTTAACCATTTGCAGGAACGTTCACCTTAAGTATCGGAACGATCCAGAGTACTCTTGTAAATAAAGTTTTATCTTTTAACTTTAGCTTTACCATTGACAACCCTCTTAAATCTGTTGAATTTCTTACAGTTTAAGGGCTTGAGGTAATTCAAAAAGAACGGTCGTCTTTGTAGGAGAGAATCTACTTTGATAGGAACGGAACGAACTTCCAGGAGACTATTGGAATGGTCTCTGCCAATGGGACGGGTAAAAGGCGTTACGAAGATCTGTTGATCACAACATAAGATCGTATAGGGTCCCCTGGTTATCGTTTCAGTTTATACCCTCTCATTTTAACGTTCTAAATAATTAAATATGTCGTATTCTCAATCCCTTATATACACCCTCACCCAAGACCCCCACGATCGAGTCTCACTCCACATATTAAAATCTGGTCCGACTCAGAAAACTCTATCCAAGAGGATGGTCTAAAACCTAACACGACTGACTCGTCGACTCTCATAAAGATTGCCGAAAGAGTCAACCAACTAATATTAGACTTAAGTTGTCATAGTCTGTGTTACTTTATCCGGTCTTTAAAGAACCATATGATATCTCCTTTTTTAAATTTGAATCTTTTAACCCTATATCCTTACCTGAACAGTACATATTGGACAAGAGGTAAGAGTATTGACAAAAGGAGACACTTCCTGTCCTCCTCCTATGAGGAAAACGGTATCGTGACTCTTTATGTTACCCTTGTGTCACAGTCTTAAAAACTTTTCACAAGGTCGTCGACAGGAGATCCGATACCCACTTCCATTGTCTACGATAGGAACTTGACCTTAGGAATCAAAGTTTCCTCACGACCCTAGGACCTCATCCTCCCCAGTTTATCGTCATGTCGTCGGAATTACCCGATTCCGGTCCTCACAATCAGTCTAATATAATGCAAATAATTGCCATTTCATAAGATACCGTCTACGTCGATCTGTCAGGTGACTTTATGAATAAATAGACTTATTATTATTGTTATTTGCTCGATCAACACACATCCTTCTGGAATGAACTCGGTAGCACCACCCAAGTACCTCGACAGACAATTACTGAATTCTTCTTTTGAGAACTGACTTCTTCTCTGGAGGATTTTCTATTAGAAATCAAAAGTATAGATTACAAACTCGTTAGAATACGAAATAGGTCATAGACTGAAAAAAAACATAGTGAAGACCATACAAGACTGAAAATCTATTTCTTGACTGTGATAAGGGTACCTATGAAAATAATAATTGGGTCATCCATGTACTAACCTCTTCCTTGACCGTTGGGTGAGGTCATAAGAACGGACCTCTTAGGGTACCTGTCTCCTCGGACCTCCCGATCTCAAGTACCCCAACGTTTCTAAACCTGTGTTGACTCACTGACCGTGTGTGTCCGTACACTAATAATAGGACACTAACAATCACGACGTCTTTGTGTCGGATCGGACCAACCGTTGAGTGTCAACTGACCATCCATTGAATAAGACCCACGACCACCTTCCACTAGAGACATTAACTCCTTTTTGTCCATTCCCATCCTCACCCTCACTTTTCACCCTCTAAGGACTTCCGGTCAGGACATCATCTCCAGGTTCCTCCACCTACCTCCGTACTCACACCCCGTTTGATCTTCGCCTTCGAACATTTAAATCGTCTACGACAGCCACAGGTGGAAATGTGGAATGGTAAAGACACGTGGAACAGAGTAGAAAGGTAACGGTCATTGATGGGAGTCTCAGACGAGACGGACACAAGTACCCTCCGACCTTCGTGACTCCTTAATTACGGGGGACCCTTATCGGAAATACGTCACTGAGAGTCCTCAACACACATATTACTGGGGTCGAGTAAACGCGGAACTACCCTTATTAAGATCTTACATAAAACATGGTAATGAACCTAGAGGAGTTATTCTGATACGAGAAAATAGACAACCTCATAGAAACGAACTATTACAAGTGAAATAATTGAGGGAAGAAACGGGATGGAATGAAGTCAAGTCAAGTCAAGTCAAGTCAAGTGAAGTCAGCGAGTCAACACAGACTGAGAAACTCTGGGGTACTTGACGTCGTGTGGTCCGGAGGGACAGGTAGTGGTTGAGAGCCTCAAATGGGTTTGAGTACAGGTAACTCAGCCACTACGGTCGGTTGGTAGAGTAGAAGATAGTAGGGGAAGAGGAGGACGGAAGTTAGAAAGGGTCGTAGTCCCAGTAAAGTTCACTTAGTGGAGAAACGTAGTCCTCCGGTTTCATAACCTCAAAGTCGAAGTTGTAGTCAGGAAGGTAACTTGTGGGTCCTGACTGGAGGAAATCCTAGCTGACCAACCTAGAGGAATGTCAGGCTCCCTGAGAGTTCTCAGAAGAGGTTGTGGTGTCAAGTTTTCGTAGTTAAGAAGTCGTGAGTCGAAAGAAGTCTCAGGTTGAGAGTGTAGGTATGTACTGATAACCTTTTTGGTATCGGAATTGATCTACCTGGAACCAACCGTTTCATTACAGAGACGAAAAATTATACGATAGATCCAACCAGTATTGAAAAGAAGGTTCCTCATTCGTAGAAAATTAAAGTACCGACGTCAGTGGTAGACTTCACTAAAACCTCGGGTTTTTTTATTTCAAACGGTGACAAAGAGGTCGATAAACGGTACTTCACTACTCTGGTCTACGGTACTAGAAACAAAAGACTTACAACTCGAAATTCGGTTGAAAAAATGGGAAGAGAAAGTGAAAGTAGGTCTCCGAGAAGTCAAGAAGAAGTGAAAGACGGTATTCCCACCACAGCAGACGTATAGACTCCAATAACTATAAAAGACGGTCGTTAGAACTAAGGTCGAACACGAAGTAGGTCGGGTCACAAAGAGTACTACATGAGATGTATCTTTAATTCATTCGTACCACTGTTATATGTCGGAACTGTATGAGGAAAAGGATAAACCTTGGTTAGACAACAAGGTACAGGTTAAGATTGACAACGAAGGACTGGACGTATGTCTAAAGAGTTCTCCGTCTAGTCTACCAGACCATAAGGGTAGAGAAAGTCTTAAAAGGTGTCAAACAACACTAGGTGTGTCAGTTTCCGAAACCGTATCAGTTATTTCGTCTTTATCTACAAAAAGACCTTGAGAGAACGAAAAAGTTACTAGGTTTCCTACACCGTTAAACTAGAGACCAAGGAGACGGAAAAGATTTTGGTCGAACTTGTAGACCTTCAAGTGCCAAGTGTATAACGACTTCGGACCGAACCTCTTAAAACTCGTAATGAAATGATCGTACACTCTACTCACGTTAACACGACATCAAACTCGTAAGAAACCGTAACGGAAAGAATCCCTAACCTTACTTTTGACTGGAAAAGGTCAGGACACCGGTGACGACTCAAAAGGTTTAAACGACCGTACAACTCACGTCGTGAAAGTGTCGTGGTAGAAAATCCTAAACTTTATCGAGTTGACCTTAAGGTAGTGGAGGTGATCGGAACAAACATCACTACGAAGGATTCCGGATGAATTGTAGTGTAAGGTTACAGACTGAGAACCACTCACTAGTGTGGTAGTACTAATAGACCCAGCACTTCTAGAAAAAACATGTCAAGGACACACATAAGAACGGTGGAGAAGAATTATAGAAGACGAAGACAATCCAGGTCTGGTAAAGACAGGAAACAACACGGGTAGAAACGTACTTTACAAGGGAACCATAGAGATTAAAAGAACTTCTCTGGAGATCAGAAAGGGTAAGATAATAAAAGGAGATAAAGAAACGTAACTAGTGACTCCTTCCGAAAGAAAGAGAGAAAACCTTAAGACGTAATTTTACCCATACAGAAAGAAAAAGAGGAAACGAAAAGAGAAGAGAAGAAAAGTATCGATAAACATTCCGGAGGGGTCTGTCGGTAAAACGAAAAAACGTAAAGAAAAGGTACCCCTACCAGAACTAGGGACAGAGGACATGTTACAGTACTTGGAGTAAGGTATCAAGTAGTCCGTGAGATAGATAGTCTAGATCAGGGAATTTAGATAAAGAGTGAAGGTGACATATTAACAATCCCTAAACTAAATCCAGTATGGACTTACCAGATTACCAAAGGGACTGAAAGAAGTTAAATTCAGACTTAAACAGTTATTCCTCAAGTACTAGACTCGGTGTCAGTCGAGGGCCAGAACAAAAACGACTGACATATCTCAAAGAGGTAGAAACCGACGTTTCTTACATTAGTTAGACTAAAGCCACAACTGATAGACCACTTCAGGTACACCTCAGAAGAGAACACAACAACCTTCTCCCACAAACGATACTGGTCACGTAAGAGAACCGTCTTGAGATGATCGGAAACGGAACGAAGTAAGACATGAGGTACCGGTTTAAACGGACAATGAGGTCCATAAAGAACTGAAGGATAAAAAAGGATGAAAACAAAGAACTGACGGAATGAAGAGACGAGGGGATTACTACAAAGGACCATAGTGGAGGTTTTATTTGATGAGCGTAAGTTTAGGAACAAAGTCCTAAACGAAGAGTCCTTTGGGTTTGATTCTGTTCGTTATTACCAGTGAAGACATTTGTTCCACCATCACCACTACCTTCTTACTTACTCTAGTCGGTTCCTTTTTCCTATCAAACTATTATCTAGAGATCCCTTATGGTAATAAATACCTCATCCTACTCTTCCTCTTAAGACAATTTCCTAGAGGATCCTCCTTAGTCTCTTCCTTCTTCTATTTGGTTCTTTTCTTATAACAGAATCTTTAGTTTCGTTTTTCCGAAAGTCCTACTTCCCTCATCAGTCAATACGGTTTAAGACCTCTTTCTACTTCATTCTTTTCTTGAATTCACAAAAAAGGAACCTAAACCAGTTATCCTCCAGTAACTACTTATAATACGAAATACCTTTTCCCCCTGATCTTTATCCAGTGCCATAAAGAACGGGGTCAAAAGAGGACTCCCTTATTGAACCTGACCAAAATAGGGAAGAGATTTCTAGTGACGAAGAGAATTGGATCGGAGGACGTGTACTGAGAGAGGACCGAAAATCAGTAAAGAATAAGGGAACAGGGAAACCTGAGGTGCTACCATAGTCACGATAACTACCATCGAGGTCCAATGACGTGAGAGGGAATACCTAGAGGATATGGGATGACTCTCACTTTCAACGGGTCAGCACAGACTGAGAAATGCTGGGGTACCTAACATGACAGGTACCTTAAGAGGTCGATCTTATAACCTCATCCATCGGAAAGGGAAGAGGTCCCCTAGAAGGGATATGGATGACCCTAGACACATTTACCAGGGTACCAGGGAAACACTTATTTGAGAGGAATTTAATACGATAAAACTCCCACGGACGAAGGACAACCCTTAATCTGAATATGTCTCTAAATCTTTTTTTAATTTTAAATAAACAACGTCAAAAAAATATCAATTATCAAAGAGTCTTTCTTAAATTTTGTATAAAATTAGTCTATCTTCTTTGAACTCATACAACATCCCATTCAGTCGTAAAGACTCCAACACCACCTATAAAAAACGGGTGACACTGCAATACTTACTACTACAAGTGTGCACATTGTGAGACGGTATCTACACCGGTGTACAACAATGAGACACGGGGTAAAAAGTCCTGGGATGTTGGACCACTAACAAACTCTAGGGACGACGTATTTCCAGGTAACCATCCACTTTATCTATCAATGTCCGGTGTCTCTCAAGGGTCCATTGTTTGACTCTGAAAGAGTAATTTTTCCGTATAACCTCATACTCTCACCACAATAACATCATGTCGGAAACTGACAAGAGATTAAATACGTTTACTTGTAGGCAAATGTTTGTTGATAGTGGTTGTTCAACATACTTGTAGGACAGTTCAGTTTACGGTGATCGATCCTCACGGACCTGACCTTCATTCCTCGGTCTGATATCTCTTTCCAATTTTTGTATATGGGGTCTCTCCACTCTTTTGACATAGTTCAACGAGTCACAATATCTAAAAGAAGACCCTTTGGTCAACCTCTTCGATGAACGGGAAGGAGTCACCTCTGTGTCTCTTCCTTGTGTCAGAAGGTCCCTCTTATGACTTCTCAACGGGGAGACTGAGACAGGGACGAGAACGAAAAGTAGGGGAGTATGGAATTCTCAGTCGTCCAATACTTTACTTGTCTAGGTCAAAAAGACATTGAGAAACCCTGTTAGACAGAAGTAAAGTTTAAATAGAAAAATACTATCTTGAACATTACAAACGACATACTACGAAAGTCAATGATGCTACTCTAATTGTTGTAAAATATTCCTGGTTTACTATGAGCTCATTTTGAAGTTCAAGGTTTATTTACCTTGAATTTTACGCCAAACCTGTAAGACTATAAAATACTCCCCTTTTATCCTGTGTACAACCATTCATTTTAAATCAACAACATTACCAATAATAAAACAGTGTGGACATTGGAACTCCCACCGGTGGACGGACAGGGGTTTAGGAGACCTCAGTGGGAAATCAAAAAAGAGGAATATTACACCATACTCAACGAAATTACCCTCTTTGTAGACAAGGGGTTCTATCGACTGTCAAGACGTCCTCCCACCTAACCACCGGACTCGTCATCACTGAATATAAGAAGAACAAGGAAGTTCAAGACTAAAGAACGGAGAACTAAGAGTCTGAGGAGGAACCACTGGAGTGGAAGAGGGTACCGAGAGTCAAGGACCTCGACGACAGACTGTGACTGTACTTACAGTGTCTGAACATGACTTTCAATCTCTTATACCACATCGACAATTTTTCAGAAAGAGGGAGAAGTCTTAAGAAAGAAAAGTTGGATGGGTCCGGTTTGATGTCAGTTCAAATTTCATTGTCGAGAAGTAGATAACTACGTAGAGAGAGAAAGGAAATAGGTAGATCGGACCATGTATATATTTTACTTACACCAAGTAAATTTTTATACAAAATTTTCAGATATACAAATCCGATATTTTCTGCGTATGATCGAAAAGTTTTAAATAGTGTCTTTTGCAATCTTTATACTTTGTTTAAAAAACACAAGAATTATTTTATGAATTGACATTTTACTTGTAATAGTGTCAAAAATTCTTCGATTTAAAATGAAGGTTGGGATAATGTCACTATTTCACAAGTAGACATAGTTCGTTACCGTAAGACTCGTTTTGAGTAGAGACCGGAATTCTCAAACAACAGTGTAAATACACTCCGTGACCTAAATCTTTGGATGAGGTATCAGAGTTTAAGAGGAATTTGTTCCGTATAAGAACAAAGATGAAGTTACTTAGTAAGGTTACTCTAGACTTTCATAGAAAAACACAATGCTTACAAAGACAAGAAGCCTTCCTAGGTCCCAGGTCCTCTAAACCGAACACCTCTAAACCTATTTACAAGATTTAATCAGAAAGAGACCAAAGACGACGAGGGCACGAGAATTAATCAGAAAGAGGGCAAAGACCTCGAGGGCCCGAGAGTCAGGTAGGGAGAAGAACAACTCCTATACGTACAAGGTTCTGACTCGGACTAAAAGGTCATGTTGGGAGGAAGAATGTCACTATAAAAGGAATTACACTCGACTTTACTTAAGTGAAGTACACATTTACGGAACACCAGTCTTGAGTCCTGAACGGTCCGAAGAGGTAAACAAACGTCAAAGGTAGATAAAGTAGGACGTCGACGTTTTCCAAAAGACTAAACAAAAGTCTCTCTAGCTGAGACTTGACTGGAGCTCACGTCCCTCTGGAGACGTCCCCGAAAACGGCTAAAACTTCGTGATAAATCTTCTGGGAGAAACCCCTTTACTTATATTTCAATATTTAAATTTAATCCGTACTTCCACTAATCGATAGATATTTCTCTTTTGTCTATTATTGTACTTTTTAAAAAATTCAACTGGCTCAAACTTTGTCAAATAAAAATGTTCAAAAAGTTTTTTTATGAAAGTACTCTGGCATTACGAGATCTAGGAAGATCCCGGTACCTTTTACACCATCCGGGACCTATCCCGGACATATTTTACACCATACACACACACACACCCCCCCCCGTAAAAATGTCTCTAAACTGTAATATGTGTTGACACCCACACCAATTTATCTGAGAAACCCGGATAACACAAGTACAACCTACGATTTTGAACTTCAGATGTAACGTTTGTCAACCCTTCCCTTCTGCCTACATTTCACCCCCTCTCGTTCTTGTTCGATCTTAGGTACTTCTCCTCGGTCCTAGTACTCTTACTTGACCCTGCACACAGTCAAAAGTGACAGAGACAGGTAATAATTTATCACGGAAAGCAATGTCTCGATCTGTTTACAGGGTCCTTCTACACCTTCCTTCTAGGGTCCTTTTCCACCTCGTCGACGTCCGGACCCACGACGGGACACGGTTGTTCCATTTGGTCGTCTATTTACTATTATACGAAATCGATGTTTACGTGGGTTGAGATGGAAAACTTCCAATTTATATTATACCGACGACGACGTGAAGGCGAAACATTTAGAGGACGTTTATCCAGAGAGTCTATACCAAGTGGAATTGGTCTCTGTGTGTCCCTTCACTTACGATCCTTTGTGTCAAGTCGGCTCCATATGACTACATAATCTTTCGGTGGTATTAGACGGGTAACAGTTACACCGTGGGTATATGTAGAGACATTTGGTACGAATAAAATTTTTATTCATGAAATCGTTTCAGTATGAAGACGGACTGGACTATGTTGATAGGACACATGTTGACTTTTATACGATTGGAAAAGGAGGATTCACATATGATTAAGGGAAAACACAAAAACTAATACAAGTAAGAAGAGAATTCAGCAAGTTTGAGGACGAAAGAATAGGACATGGAATTTATGTCTCTATATTCCAATTGTTGATAGGTATATAGAATACAATCAACGAGTCCTTTACCCTCTTCGTTCCTTGTATTTTCAATAAATCACACATGTGTCTACAAGTATAGTTTTATTCCTTCTTTACGTCCTTATAAAGAGTAAAGACGTCAATCAATGTACCAGATCGACCACAAATATTGACGGAAGAAGACGTTAACCTTAAGGAAAGGACCACTCCATTGGATTTGTAAATAAGAACTTCAAAGACCTGGTAATCATTAGAACGTACTTAACTGAACAAAATGAAAAGGTACCTGAAGTTAGTGTATTGTCGTCTCGGGGGGCTCAAGGAGAGATGGGTGTAACACGTCCTCGTTGGGTTAAAGGGGAACTATCACTCCCAGTAAGTGGTCCTAGTAGACTCGTTACGTCCTAAGGGTATAAAAACCGTAGAACTTCATCTAGTAAGAAACAACATCATCGACACGTAGTATACATCCAATCGTTGTAGGAACGGGAGATTGGTACTCGATGATCAAGTGAGAGGAGGACAATACTGTAAATACCGTTGTTTTTACAGAGGTCTGCAACGTTTACAGGAGACCTATTTTAACGGGGGTCATTGGAAAAAGAAAACCGACAACTAAGTATCTGTATTCATGGGGTTTCACCGATACACTAGCAGAGTTAAAGGTCAAGTCACCTTAGTGACAAAACAGAGAACGACTTTCGTAAGGAGAAACCCCTTGATAACTCAGGTTTATTCGACTCGGATTTCAAAGTCCCTACTTATCGTTTGTGAAGTAATCACTTAGTAATCCCCATAATCACTCTCGACAATTAGGATAAAGATAAGGAACTTAGAATCTAAGTACTTAAAGCGATTACCCTCTTTGTCTTGATATACAAACAACAGTTCAATATATGATGGAGGGTCAGGTATTACGGGGTCGAAACTTTTCATGAGAGTGAGAAGCGCGTGATATTGACTCACAAGTTTTTCGGTAAGACAGAAAGACGGTTCAACCGATGAAGTTCTACCGTAGTACCCTTTTGGTCACTTAAGGTACCCCTACCCGGGTAACCGACGTAAAGTAAACAACACTTTACGAACCAACCTTCGTCACGACATTTTATTGTACCATTCTGCAAGACATTCAGGTGTCTGTCACCGTCTTCGCAACACCCGGTCCCTATCTTTAGGTACGGACACCATTCATGACTAGGTCACTCTTGTGCGGACCTCTTACCACTGTAAGACCCCTGAGTAACAGTAGAACTAAAATCCTGAACACTGGAGGTCTTGATATTCTACTGCTTAAACACAATGAAATTCGGTGATTCAAACACCATTAAACAGTGACACTGTTATCCTTTAGATCTACACTTTGACCTGGGTTTTCCTTTAAGGTTCACAGACCCGTCACAGGAGAGGAAGACACATAAGGGGGAGAGGAATGGTCAGAGGTAGTAAGAGGTGTCATGACCGAGGTCCGTTTGGTGACTTCCTGTGTTTCAGTAGTGTTTCGAGAAGGAAGATGAGAAAGACAAGAGACATAGGGATACATTTGGGGACAGATGAGCTCCAAGGATGACTCAAGAGGGAAACAGGGTAGACGAAAAAAGTAGTTCTGAAGGAAAAAATAAAAATAAAACGAGTCCTAAACTTGAGATTATCTTTGTACTATTTAACAATTACTTCGTCACTGAAGAGAAAATTCTATATAAACTTTGTAAATATGAAAATATCACTAAAGAACGTCTGAGAATTCAGTGTCTTTCTCAATGAGATTATCACTTTTAAACTCCAAAAACCAAAAAAAAAAAAATTCAAAAGGGGTCGATTAAGACCCTTTAAACTACAGAAAGCTTAATATAGTCCATTTACGGTTAGATGTACGTCCCGTAAAGGACTGGGTAATAACTAATAGGGGTTCACAGGTAATTATAAAGGACAAAACACAGACCTTTTAGTACTGAAGAGTTCCCAAAAACAACAAGTGAATGTTTGTGCCCGAACCCTACAATAAATCCTGGTTGTTACGTCCTCTGGGGTCAAGCTAAGGAGCCAGTCTTCAAGGGTACCTCTTTCCTATCCGATGGGTGACGTCATAAGAGTCCAAAGGGACCACCGAGTCTGTCATTTCTTAGGAGGACGTCACCTCCTCTGGACCCAAGTTAGGGACCCAACCCTTCTAGGGGACCTCCTCTCGCACGTTGGGTGAGGTTATAAGAACGGACCTCTTAGGGGTACCTGTCTCCTCGGACCGTTCGATATCAGGTACCCCAAAGTTTCTCACCCTGTGTTGACTCAGTGATTTGTGTCGTGTGTCGAGTGACTTCATTGTTTCAAGAGAATAGAACAGATCAAACAAAACGAGAGTCCAAGACAATCTACACTGTTATTCTGTAAAAGACGACGAGATACGAGGCACAGTGAGTCTAGTAACAACGATCAGAGGAACCATGACCATCGGACCTATTCATGTCGAACACAATCACTGAGACCTTTCTGACACTCAGGTACGTTCTCACCCTCTCCGAGAATTCCTTCTACGGTAGAAGGTAGAAACATCGGTTCATCACACTCAATTTTATCGTGTGGTTTCTCTATGAAAAAAAAACATTAGACAAAAAGAAAAAGTTAAGGACGAAATAACTATATATTACCTGTATAAAATATTCAAATTTCACATGTTGGATAACTAAACTATATGAATCTCGTTTTAATAATGGTGGTATCACAATCGATTTGGAGACAGTACATTGTATTAATGGCATAAAAAAAAAAAAAACCACCACTCTAGTAAATTCTACGTTAGTCGTTGAAAGTTCATATATTATATCACAATGATTAATATTATTTGTCCATGTAATCTAGGGGTCTTGAATAATTAGAATATTGACCTTCAAATATCAATTTTCTCTATGTACATTTAACGGTACAGTATTACGTTGTAGACGCGGACTATCTCAAACGTTTAGAAACCGATCTTAGAAGAGAATCTGATAATTTTGGTCGACAGAGACCGAAAGGTCTAAGATCCGAAGTACAGAACGTTGGTAGGTTCAGGTATCAAATCGAAACACTCGGGTACGGAGCTTAAACTATGAGGTACAGGATACTGAGATATATACTGTCTTCCTTCGGTCATCCCCTTACCTTTCATCGGAAATAAGGTCCCAGAAACTCGTCTCTACCTGACTCGTGGTACGTTTTAGAGAAGACAATTATCTGGGACACCCTCCGGTGGACACCACCTGCAAAAGGTCTTACCGGTGTTAATATCGGGAGAGAAATAGACGTAGGGAACACGACATGGACACGTCAACGAATGGAATTCTTTACCACATAAAGGGGTCGTAAACTTAGACCCGATCGAACTACCAACAAAAACCGGTTACCTTACGTCGTCTTCACTACGACCCAACAAAGAGTTCTTAGGTGAACAAGAGGACCTTGTGACGAGTCGACAGTTCATTTGTTAGTGTCTCCTTTTTGGACGAGCTCCTACTCTCTGGTAGACCTTCTCTCTATTCGGTAGACTCGTCTCCCGGTGGGGTCTGATCGGTCGTGGGTCGACTGGGTCTTCGACTGGTGTCCACAGATCGTTCGGAACGACTCTGGACTTCTTGACGGTTCGGTTTCAGTCGGATTAACGGGTGGACGTCTTAACACCGATTTTGAACCAACAAAAATCGGTGATACCGAACCTCACCAAATGATACGTCGGTTTCAAATGACTAAACAGTAATTCCAATCGTCGTAAAGGTTTAATGTCCAATGTAGGTGACGACTCAATAGTGTGGACGGTGTATTCTCCTTTCTTTCCCGATTCCTACTTGGCATATACCTTCTCTATTTTCCTTCTTATGTATCAGTCCAACGATGATGAGAACCGCTCAAGACTACCAACCGCTCAAGACTACCATTAGGTCAAAGAAGAGGATGATTTATCTAGTGAAATGTTAAGTTGACCTTAGAAAACAAACATTCTGAGTCTTTGAGGAGGTGTGACCGAATTCATTTCCTTTTAATCAGAGTACATTGAGTTCCCCAGACCTGAAGTTATAGGTCGATTCAGAACTCTCTGACCGGGAGCTTGACCTAATATCAGACGTTTGTTCGTTCGATGAAAGAGACGGAACGACAACAAGGTGGAGAAAGAGTTCTAGAGAGTAGTAAGGACATACAAACAAAGTGAAGAAGAGAGAACCAAGAGACGAATATGTAACATAGTAACGTGGGTAAAGTTTTATCGTCCGAGTCTGAAGTGAGGAGTTCTGGAAAATCGAGTTGAAGGTATTTAAGTTTAAGAGTAAGTCTCTCTTAGGACAAACCAGGTGACAAACGGTCAATTAACACGATCTCACTACCAACCATTCCAGTTTATTTCCTTGGGAAAAAAACTGTCTATAGAAACCATTCTTGGTCTCCTGACACAATGATAAGAATTAGAGATGATAACCGTCCTTGGTGTGGAATGAAAGACCTTGAGAAAATAAAAAATTGATTCAATGGTTTATCTAAAAAATGGAAATAAAAGGTTACCTCCTAGTTGAAGACGTAGGAAGGTGACCTCTTTATACTTACTGTTATTAGTCGTTAAAGGAAAGGACTAGTCCGACCCCGTCCCTAACCTGTTAGAGAGAATCGGGTCTCAGAGTATACAGAAATACTATGAGGAATACAGGATTCTGAGTCCCTAAGGTCGGGGAGGAAGGACACTTCGGTCGAGAGTCACAGGTATTATAAGATAAGTCGTCGACTCAGCAGAAAAAAAAGGGGGACAGGAAAATTTTTTTTTAAACAAAACAAAATAAAATGTTATCAGTTTTAAATCTTCGGACGATTAACTCACGAGAGATCATCGTTAAATATCAATACACCTAAAATACCTTATCTTTTTAAAGTTTTTATTTAGACCCATGACTGTATACCAATGGTCCAGACATAAAACGGTATATCTCGGTAATGTTCGAGGATATAGATTAGCAGTAGTACATTACAATCGAACTTTGGTTCCTTTAACGGTAAAAACATCCAGTTTTTGTCAACTTATAACCGTTAAAGGACACCAAGTTACATTATATAACTTCGTATAAAATTGAACTCTTGATATCTTTCCTATATGAGAATATTATTTCTTGACTGGAAATGTTACCGAAATAAATTGAAATACTTTTTACGTGATATAAAAGGAATTAAAAGAATAAAGCAGTACTTGGTACTTGTGAAATATTTCCAGACCGTGATCAAAAACTACACAAGAGAAATTTGTGTCCAAATCCCTTTGTGTCGACACACTAGGAGAGTCCTAGTGAGAGTAACGATTCTTACGGAAAGGGGATCGGAGACTCCGTCCCAAGACCGGAATGCAACTAAGTTCAGTAAAAGTTTCTCGTCAGTAGAAGAGAGACTCCGGGAGAGTCCGGTAGCAACTCACTTAGGAAGTGAACGTGGTTTGAACCTATAAATCCCCTGTACAAAAGTCGTGAGTTAAGTGTAAGGGGAGTATTTCTTGTACCAATATAAATGTTTTCCTCGGAGTTATTGGAGGGTACCAAGGAGTTACTTTATACGTTTGGTCAAACAGATAGTTGGTACTCAATTTCTATGAAGGGAAACCTAACACAAAGAACGTGTTGAAAAGATAGTAGAGTCAGTTGAGGGGGTAGTGGGAGACAAAGGATGGGTTCCCTGGAAGTAGAGAGAATGTTCTTTCTAGGTCTGTCTAACATATTGTTTCACCGAAACCAATAATTTTTGTAGAAAAATCGAGAACCGTGTTATTCGTTTTGGTGAGGACTACTTTTCTTTCAGAGAGAGAGGGTATACCAAGAACTTTCTTCATGTTGAAAGACTTAAATGACATGTACACTTTTGTTATTTGTTAAACGTAAAGAAAGAAAAAGATCATTAAGTCTGAGATTGGACTCCCAAAATTTTCTTACCTAAATCATTAAAGATGTAACAAGGTGAAAGACTTTATAATAACTAAGAGTCTCTTCATTGATTCGGAATCGGTTTACAAAGTCAAATAGAGAGAGAGAGAGAGAGAAAAAAAAAAACACTTAGACATTTACGCAGTCTTTTTGCAAATGACATTACAATCTTACACGTACACAACCGTAATTTTGACACCAAAACAGGGATGCCCCTTAGTTTACCTTCGTTTTAATGTCAATTAAGGACCATAGACATCATTACCCCTTGTCTGACTCAAACATGGTTATTATAAACTTTTTAAATAAAATCTCTAATCAAACTTGGAACAGGATGTGATTTGGAAAACGGTCTCTAGGTGTTCATCAGTTCAGCAAGAAAAAGGAGAAATAAGGACCAAGTCGGTCTGAGACCCCATCTCTTTATCGGTCGTCCTTTCTTCCCATCTTAGTTTTCTGCATAAGTGTTTAGAGTACCAGTAATCTAAAAAGAGTTGTACAACTGATATCGAGAAAACACCCTTTTCCTTTGATGAGATATCATTTTCTCCCACTGTGAGAAGGATAAGGAAATCATTTCACAGAACAGAAAGGAACACTGAATTTCCTCTTAGAAGGTGATTTTGAGTACAATGAAGGAAATATTTAAGTCAAAAGTCAAACATTGAATTTCTTTTTTTTTTCTTCATTTTCCTAAAATCCCTTAAGACTTCGGAGAAACTTCGACAAGAGAGTTTTTCCCTTCTAAATTTTATGCCGACTTAACCTTCCTTCGTACAGTGGTGGTCCGGAAGACGTAGATCGGTCATCGGATGTTCTCTTTCCTAAATAAAATAGACCAAATCAGAGACTGGCAAACTCTCTTCCTTTAACTAAATATTTGAGAAATACCGGAGTACCGAGAGTGTTCCCAAAAGTCATCTGGTCTCTCCGTCCCAGAGTGATTAAGACTTAGACCTTACAAAGAACTTACGTTTTGGAGTGCGCGAACATCCCTGTTCTCACACGATGTGAGCACCACAGGTCTACATTACGAGGTTACTACATTCGGCGACTTCACAAGACCTTGATAATGACAATAGACAACTTCTTCTGTCTTTTACTGAAGGTCAAAATTTTACAGGACCTCTTAAAACATTGAGACGATAAGAATCTTCATTAGGAATGTGTTAAAACGTTTTCGAACTCTATATATATATATATATATATTTTAATACCATACCATCCTTGTCCCCTTTGGAATTGATGTACTCTTTGAACTTTATGTTTACTTTACTACCAAAATTTATTCCGACCTATAGTATTAATCATGGTCTACCAAGGAAATATCAGTCCTCTCAAGAGGGTTTGTCGGTGTAAAGAAACAAACTTACAGTTTTATCTTTGACTTAATCTAGGGACGGGACACAGGAGTGTAAGTGTTGAAAGCCCCCCAAAACGACGTATCTGAAACCCTCTATAGGTAAATCTGTTTCTACCATAGGAGGTATTATATAAGAAATCTTCCGTCGTCTACAAGAGACCTGGTGGAAAATGTTAGAGTCTTGGTTTCCAAAGAGAAAGGAAGTCCAAGACACAAACGAAAACCATTACCTTTTGTAAAAGAGAAAGATACCAAGTGTGTAAGTCATCCGAGTGGAAGGACCCCCTTGTGCGGAGTACCCGACGTCCCATAGTTGAGGTAGACGACATCCTTCCGTCTGTATAGTAGTCTATCCCTTGAGACTAAGGGTATCTCTTATCCGTCCGTCTCGTTCCTCTCCACAGAAATTCGTTTAAGACAAACGGTGCCTTTTGGTCCCTTTTAGTTTGGTTTCTTTTGTGTGTCGACTAAAGTTTCTCTCACAACAAAAATCAATAAAGGCTCTCTGTAGTCAACAAAGAACTATAGAGATCATCTTTTGAACAGTCTTATTTATTTAAATAAAGGTCAAAGCAGGACGATTGTTCAAAACGGTTAATTAGCCAACGTCAATAGTCATTCCTTTTACATCTGTGTGGGTTTGAAAATACTATTTACTAAGAAGGTCTAGACGTACATAAACAAACCCCCTAAGTTACAAGGAAAACTTTTAGAAGTTTTATAAAGGGAAAATTCATCTACCTAATTGTGTCCGTTAGACCAAGAAGGAGTGAGTCTCTTCTGATTCGAGTACTTACTAAGTAACGAAAAGATAGTCGACCATAAACTAAATGTCGTCTTACATCATTTGGAATTGAGAAAGTTACATTTACCACCTGAAGAATCTCAGACAAACTGTCAGTCGTTTCTCACCTCATTCTGTAAAACACAAGTCAGTTTAAGTAATCATTTATCTCAGTGTTTTACCATAAATTATACATTATAAACCCACTTATTTGTCACCATAAAGGAGGGAGAGAAATCTAGTTGTATAAGGTAAAATATTCGAGAAAAGAAAAATTAATCACTGTGCTACCTACGCTCAGACTCACTTGAGGCCCTCAACCACTACCTGTCCCTCCGGACCGCACGACGTTAAGTACCCCAGCGTTTCTCAGCCTGTGCTGACTCGTTGATTTGACTTGACTTGACTTGACTTATTATAATATTTTTCATTATATAAAACATTATATACACTGTATATCCACTGGTCACTTAACATGATTTTAAGTCAAAAGGATACCTCATCTCTAATAAGTATGTACATTTATGGTCGAAAAGTCCTCTTTTGACTCTGATAAAGAGGTTAATCCACTTTGTTTTGGTAGGGAGTCAAAACATACTCTATAGATTATCCTACTCATTTTATATAAAGGGGAAAACGTTATCCACCTATCAACGACTTTAAGAGGTGAAAAGAGAAATCACTCATATAACTTAAGACGTAACTTAAGTGACGAAACTTATTAACTTATAAAGTGAAAATTTTATCTCTATATACAAAGTGAATGACTATATTTTTATGGAATAAACCAAAATTAATGGGGTAATAAATATAAAAAGGAATTCCTCTAGAACGAAAGTATCTATCAAACTTTGTTTACTAGTTATACGTTTGTGACCGATTGGTCGTTTTAACAGTAGTCGAATTGTAAGAGTATAATTATAGTTCTACTATAACTAATACGTAAGTCTCTAATAGTTCACGAACTTGTAGTACGACGACGACGACGATTCAGGTAGATTTAAATCACTAATACAATTTAATTTAATATCATGTGGAAAGTCGACCATTTCTTAGACGGACGTTACACCCTCTGGACCAGAGGACCAAACTAGGGACCCAATTCGTCTAGGGGACCTCTTCCCTTTCCGATGGTGAGGTCATAAGACCGGATCTCTTAAGGTACCTGACATATCAGGTACCCCAGTGTTTGTCAGTCTGCGTTGACTCGCTGAAAGTGAAAGTGTAAGTGAAAAGTATATGAGACAATTATACGTATGAAAACTAGTATCCAAGATATGAATATTCGAGTATATCTAAGTGTCGAAAAATGACCTCGACTAAAAGGTTGGTACCAAAAAAAAAAACAACAACAACAAAAAATCAAATCCTCGTGACTTTACAACCATAATCTTGACACTCTTTGACCCATACAGTAAATTTAATTAAAAAATATAATAAATTCTGAAACTCATCTGACGTCCATTCTGTCTTTTGTTTATGCTTCACAGACGATAATTTCGATGTATCGTAAACAGTAGGAATTTTATCTGTAAACCTTATTCACTAGAAAGTAAATAAGTAAATGAGTAAATGTACAAGTAATTAAGTCGTTTATCTATAACTCATGGATGAAACACGGTCTATGAGACGACTCACGACTCTGTGTGACTACTCTTTTAAGTCTAAGTCCGGAACGAATCTCAAATCACCTTATTACCCGTTGTAAATAACTTACAGATTAGAGGTCAATGGAAATCTTAAACCTGTAAGGTGTTTGGATTCTTGGTAAGTCAATATAATACCTTAGAAAGTAGGACCACCTTCAGTCCCACTACTTTCACTCCCCGACGGACAAGGAACAAGTGTGGGAATTCGGATCTCTCGTATCACGACCCTTTCCACTGGACCACCCTTACACTCACCTTCTCATCCATCAATGGGAACCCTTCACGTACCGTCTTTACCCAAATAAAAACAACCTCCAACTCCCATTTCGACACTCAAACACCGTATGATACTTTCACTACTAACGCAAGTCTACTTCCTTTTCGTTTGAAGTTTAGAGGAATATAAAATCACTAACCTTCCTTACAGTCGTGGTCGGACCCTTTATGTGTGAGGTCTCTTTGTGGAGACTCCAGAACAAAACAAAGCTCGAGAAAGGTAAAGAAGAGAACAGATTTTAAACACAAAGGAGACTCTAGAAAAAAACATACCTTACTCCTCATTTTGTCAACGGAACTCCGGCCACTTTATTTCCTTCAGAGAAAAGACTTTCCTTAAATTCACAATTGGGGAGAGATCAGAAAACTTAAAGAAACCGAACGGTGATTACCTCACCTTCGTTATTAGAACAGGCATCAACACAAAGATTTACTTGTTAAGACACCTGTACGTCTCACGGCAAGAACCATGTGATCTAAACAATCACCTGACTTCTCTCAGTGTTATCTAACTGATCTAAAATCACGTCGCAAGAAACATCCTAAACTACTTTACACTGGATACCTCGCTTAATACCCACATGACCTGACATACCTAAAAAAAACTGGATACTCACCTTTATCTGGTACTCTTAGTGTATCTATAGATACAGATATATCAGAGTCCCGATTCTAAAATATCTATAGATAGTGTAAAACCTCTCTCTCTCTACAGGATCCGTAAACTTCTCCAACACTTTACACTCGAATAACTGGTAGAAATCTTTATAAAACGACCTTTCTTCAATTATTGTGTATTGACTGGCACTTACAGTTCTCCGTATATTCCTCTCGGAGGGTTACCGTCACTCGTCTCCATCGGTCTTTTCAGACTTCGAACCTTCTACTATAAACCTTTCACATCAAGTAAACTTTTTCTCTTGTCTCTTCGATTTTAAACTACTTGACCTGTGTTTCGACTACGAGGACACCTGCGGCTACTTACTGTTTGACATATGACCCCTTTACTGAGAAAATTTTAACATCGTATCTTACTTACTTCATCACCGAGGACAGTAAGTATTATGTGTATGTTCAAAACGTAAAGAGTCATGTTAGTTACTAAATATGAGTCTAAACTGTAATAAGATTTTTTCAAAAAAGTTCACTTCCACATTGACATTTTACAGTCATGATCTTATTTCAGGACATTCAAACAAAACTCCACCTTACACCGGTCCCATCAAGAATCCAACACGATCTCGTCGTGAAACAATGTACCTTCTGTCCAAAATATTCGTCGGAAACTTAGGTCGATCAGTTCAAATTACCTCTTCCGTTACCGTTGGGTGAGGTCATGAGAACGGACCTTTTAGGGTACCTACCTCCTCGGACCATCCGACGTCAGGTACCCCAGCGTTTCTCAGCCTGTGCTGACTCGCTGAAGTACAATCGCTGAAAATGATATCTATAAGTCAAGTCAAGTCAAGTCAGTGAGTCAGTACAGGCTGAGAAACACTGGGGTACCTGACGTCGTGCGGTCCGAAGGGACAGGTAGTGGTTGAGGGTCTCGGATGAGTTTGAGTACGGGTAGTACAGTCACTATGGTAAGTTGGTAGAATAAGAGACAGTAGTGGAAGTCAGAACGGGACGTAGTCCCAGAAAAGGTCACTCAGTGAAGAAGTGTAGTCCACCGGTTTCATAACCTCAAAGTCGAAGTCGTAGTCAGGAAGATTACTTGTAAGTCCTGAGTAAAGGAAGTCCTACCTGACCAACCTAGAGGAACGTCAGGTTCCCTGAGAGTTCTCAGAAGAGGTTGTGGTGTCAAGTTTTCGTAGTTAAGAAGTCACGGGTCGAAAGAAATATCAGGTTGAGAGTGTAGGTATGTACTGATGACCTTTTTGGTATCGAAACTGATCTGTCTGGAAACAACCATTTCATTATAGAGACGAAAAATTATACGACAGATCCAACCAGTATTGAAAAGAAGATTCCTCGTTTAAAGAAAATTAAAGTACCGTCGTCAGTGGTAGACGTCACTATATTCAATTATAGAATATCTATAATTGAGGATACACACACACACACACACACACACACACGTGGGTACACGTACACGATTCAACGAAGTCAACACAGGTTGAGAAACACTAGGATACCCGACATCGGGTGGTCCTATGAGATCCTTTCATATGACTTAACCCAACGTCACAGGAGGACATCTTCTAGAAGGACTGGGTCCCTAACTTGGACTCAGAGAATGTAGAAAAGGTAACCGTCCATCCAAGAAATGGTGATCTCGGTGGACCCTTCGGGTGCATTCTCCCGAGAAAATCTGGTATATTATCCATCACGACGGTCCCTACGTCCTTACATCGAACACATCTCATATCTCGAAACGGGGACGGGTAGAGTCCTCGTCACTGGGGGTGGGACCGGGGATCTAACATGTCACACTGAAGCAAACTCTGACACAGGACTAGGAACATAAGACAAAGTAGGAGAGTCTAGACTCCAATAGGTGTAGTTCCGACGGTAAAGGTGTACCGTGACTACCATACTACGGTATGTCAGACCCTACTTAATCTACGTCCTGGCTCCGGACAGTCCACTGCACGTCTTACGTATTACTTGTAGACGTTCTCATTCCTTTATTGACACTTCCGAAGAAATATTCAACCAAATTGACTTACGAGTGTATTTTGTATCTGTGACTTTTATTTAAAGTCTTTACAAGTTAATGAAAACTAATTGGTATGTCCATAAGTTATTTATAAAATTTATTTAGACAATCTTTCGTCACAAATAACATACAGATCATACAAAGATCTTTAGACTACTTTGACATCCTTTTAGAAATTTTTCGAGGTTCCTCAAATATTAATACAACTGAACAAATCTTTATCTACATTATTTAAGAATTAAAAAAATAAATGGTTTATAAACATATATATTTCTTATACACGATCTCTGAAAAGATACACGGAACATCTATAATTGAGGATATAAGTAGATCTAATTTACTAGGAAATAACTTCACCTAAATACATCCTGAAAAGATCCACTCAGAAAACTTGTCTCTTTATGTTCTACAATCTATACATGTTACCTGAACACTTTCGGATTTTTACCTGACACTAGATGACAAAAAGTACGGGTGTTACGTGAGATATTTAGACAGTTCATCCGTTTTAAACGACACACAATAAGACGGAAGTCTACAGGTGTGATTCGGGATTCCAACAAACAAAGAAGTATTTCAGGGAGACCAAAGGACTAACATAAATAGGCGGACACGACAGATTGTGTGACCTCGTCCGAGAAGTGTGACTACGGACACAACCCACGGTCCTTAATACCATTCGACAAATCCTCGATACACTTCACACAAAACCCTTCAAGGTCATCGGAAGGAACACAGATTGCAAAAACAGAAGGTAGTCACCCGTTCCATCACTTAAATTGGTCAAGTACACCATCAATATGAGTGTGACTGACCTTCATGGGGAATGGAAAGTACTTTTTCGAGTCTCGATGTCCATTTGACACACATCCTTAACCCAACGTCCTTGAAGATAAATGGACGTTCCACTAAATTTTACAAGTTTGACTCCAATGTTAGGGGTACGGGAGAAGGAGTGGTCTTGTCTGTAAGGAGATCACCTCCGCGGTTGGACTAGGGTAGGTTTAAGTCACAGTAAGGATCTTATCGATTGTTGGTAACGATTTGTAAAGGGTTCATTTGGGTCGATTCTTATCATGGAATAAAGATCTCGAGACTGTGTTCCTTGAGTTGTGGAACAACCTGAGTCTATTCGACTGGAAAAAAAAAAAACTCTCGGAACAGGTTCACTCTGTCTTCCTACCTCAGACTCTTTATGAGTCCAACTGACTCAGATCATTTTGAGGGAGATAGTAGACACTGTACCGTAACTCACTACGATATACCCCGATTTTCACGGACACCCAGATAGATTTACGATTTAGTTGATGAACAGGTACGGAACCCATGGTTTCTTTGTAAGTAATTGAGACGGATTACTAGTTTAATTTTCAAGTGAGAATTCGAATCAACCATGAGAGACCGTGGAAAGGTTGAAGAAGACGATGTTAGACAACCTTTCGACTTCGAGATAGAACGTAAAAATTCGTTCCTTTTGTATAAAGAAAAATTTCTCCAAACCCATGAATACCCCCGATGTGACTACCGAGTCACTTAGACAGACTTTACGTATTTTGTATCCTCTGTCCCCAAAGTAGGGACCCGACCCTTAAAGGGGACCTCTTCTTTTACCGTTGGGTGATGTTATAAGAACGGACCTTTTAGGGTACCTGTCTCCTCGGACCACCCGATATCAGGTACCCCAGTGTTTCTCAGTCTGTACTGAATCACTGTCCCAACTCAGTACTCCCCCTAATAATAATCTGCAGGTTTAATGATAGTGGAATATTAACTATACAAGGAATTAGGAGGACTCCTGAAACTCTCTCGTTCTCAATAGTAAAGGAAAAATAATGACTCCTTATCTCCGAGGCTATCCATGGATGAGTACTAAGTACGAATCGTTTACCGTCTATACCTTGATCTAGGGTCCAGAAACCTGAAAAGAACACACTATAAGAGTGACAACAGTAGTAAGAAGTCAACGATTCAGTACAGGTTGAGAAACGTTGGGGTACCTGACGTCGTGCGGCCGAACGAACAGAAAGTGATAGAGGGAGTCAAACGAGTTTGAGTACAGGGAACTCAGTCACTATCGCAGGTTGGTGGAGTAAGAGACAGCGGGGAAATAGGAGGACGAAAGTTAGAAAGGGTGGTAGTCCCGGAAAAGATTACTCAACCGAGAAGTGTAGTCCACCGGTTTCATAACCTCGAAGTCGAAGTCGTAACCAGGAAGATTACTTATAAGCCCCAACTAAAGGTAATCATAACTAACTAAATTAGAGGAACGACAGGTTCCCTGAGAGTTCTCAGAAGAGGTCAGAGCGTCAAGCTTTTGTAGTCAAGAAACCGTGATTCGGACAGAATACCAGGTTGAGAGTGTAGACATCTACTGATGATCTTTTCGGTATCGATACTGATGTACCTGGAAACAACCGTTTCCACACAGACGAAAAATTATGTGACAGACCCAAATAGTATCGAAAAAAAGATTCCTCGTTCGGAGAAAATTAAAACACCGACATCAGTGGTAGGTGTCACTAAAACCTCGGGTTCTTTTATTTTAGACAGCGACAAAGGTGAAAAAGGGGTAGATAAATGGTATTTCATACTCTGGTCTACGGTACTAGAATCAAAAAACTTACAACTCAAAATTCGGTCGAAAAAGTAAGAGGAGAAGATGGAAATAGTTCTCCGAGAAATCAAGTGAAAGACGGTATTCCTACCACAGTAGACATATAGACTCCGACAACTATAAAGAGGGCCGTTAGAACTAAGGTCAAACATGAAATAGGTCGGCCCGTAAAGTGTGCTACATGAGATTGCATTCAACTTATTCGTCCCACTGTTATATGTCGAAACTGCATGAGGAAAGGGTTAAACCTTTATCAGGCAACAAGGTACAGGTCAAGATTGAACGACGAACTGGACGTATGTCCAAAGAGTCCTCCGTCATGCCACCAGACCATACGGATAGAGAAATTCTGAAAGGGTGTCAAACAACACTAGGTGTATCAGTTTCTGTAAGAGTAATGAAATAGGTTAGAGACGAGTGTACGGGTTCACAGGTTCCGGACCAGGAAGTGGACGACGTCGAGTACACAGACGAAATCAAACCGTTTCTCTTTTCCGAAACCCTGATCCTTACCCAGAAACGGGTATCGTGTCACAAGAGATTAAAGGGGGTCATGTTTTCTCCTAGTAAAGATATAAACAACATACTAAAAGACATTGGGTATTCTTATAGTGTTATAAAAAAACAGACTTCGTGTTTGACATAACAAAGTCGTACCGACGTAAACAAACTGTATCTACCAAACGTAGTGTTACAGAACACGAAAGAAGAGACCGGACTTAATAAAGAAGGTTCAATCTTACAAAAAAAGATGAAACCGTAGGTAATTTTTAGTGACCGTTGTACTGGTGGGAGGTCTTTGTGATTACATTACGGTTGGCGTCCTGAGTCACAGACTTTTATTCTTAACTTTCACTTTAAATTCAATTATGAGACTGTCTTTATAAAGGTGGGTACAGAAATGATTTTAAACCATTTTGGATAAGATCCCTCTTCACCCTTTGTAGACTTTGGAAATAACGATGAAGGATATTTTCGAAACTCATTAATTACTCTTGAACAGGAAAAATTAGAAACAAAGAGGATGAATCGGTGTAAAGTAAGAAATTGAATTCTAATACATTCAAACTCCTCTGAGAGGAAGACAGATCTCGGGTGTCGACTAGTCGGAAGGGCCCTTTTTCGTACCGAAGAGTGATTACTAAGAATTCGAGAATTTCAAATATAAAAGCAAACCGGTAGTAAATAACAAAGGAAATACCTTGACTAATTTGAGTGGTTTACTACTGTGAACTTTAGTTTATCAAACCGTTAGGACACCCGTCAAAATTTAAAAAATCTTTAAATATAACCTTTGACATTTTAAATGGGGGACGGGGTTTAGTTTTAATCAACCGACCCTAAAGGGATGACAAAGAAGGTAGATTTTGAGGGAAGATCAAACAAGATATTCTTACTAATATAGGATTTCCTTTAAATGAATTTAAAGGAAATCCTATATTAGTAAGAATAAACGAAAATATACGAAATAAGTCTAAAAGGGATGTAAAAAGTAGAAGGAAGATTAAAACTTCGTGTGTCAGATTACTATTTCGACATATAAGTCAGATCAGTGAACATTCAGGAATTTACGAGGTATAGACCACACAATGATTGGATAGAAAGGAGGAAAGAAAAGGAAGGGAGGGAAGGAAGGAAGGAAGTGTGTTTGATAGTATCTTTAAGAATCCCATCCGACAATCCACAATAATTATCAATACTAAGGGAAAAGATCTTCTGTATTTATTTTTAGTCCGACTAAGGTTTCCACTCTGTCATTTGGGTAAATTATACATTACTAAGAACTGAAAAAAAAAGAATAACGTAGAAGTGTCGAAAATATACATAAACCTCTTCACAATCCTTGTAATTTAGACCTCTTATTGTCCTGTTAAGACGTCGACAAGAACAAGGAGTTGTCAGATATTTGGAGTGCCGTGGTGTAGAGTGTGGAAACGGGTCCAAAACGAAATCTAATTACACAATCAGTGAGTAGGTCCAAACATTACACAGTCGGAATAGCGATGAAAGACTCTTTTGAATCAAACAACGAAAGATTTCAAATGAAAAAACAGATGACAACTAATGACACCTAATTATGTTTGCATTTTGAATTAATAAAAAAAGGGTCTTATTAAAACAAGGGATAACTAGAAAACTTGAGTCTATAAAGACCACTTGTAAGAGGACACACGTATTTAATATTACAGTGTCTCGATAACGAAAATTTGAATAACCCAACTTGTTTTCAAAGTAAACAAAGAAGGACATTCTACCGACATCATCACGAATCAACAGAAATTGAAGTAAACTTTGTTAAAACAATCTAATATAACATTGTCCACAGTATAGTCCCACGTAAATTTTTTATTAATAATTTTAACCACTTATAAACACATCGGTAAAATCACAACTTCTACCTGTTTTTTCGTTGTAAAACCGTATAATTCGAAATAATAAAGTTCTTTCTATTTTTGTATTGACTTTGAGTTTTTTTTTTTTTTTTTCCAAACACGTTACATACCTTTTGCCAGGACACTGACTGACTTACACAGTTTCCACCAAACACCTTAAAACACAACTTCTAAAGAGAGACCTGCTACACGGTGTCATCTGGTCAACAACTATCGTCTTATCTTTGTGATTAACTCTTGTTAGTTGTAATATGGTACGTCCTCTATCAACTGTATGAGTTTTGTAGGGTTAGTTCGACAACTTTTAGTAAACATGGTCGAACCAATACAATTAATGATACTACAAACCTAAGATGTATTTAATTCACTTTTTTTGGAAGAACTGATATAAAGACGTACCTTGAGAGATGAATTTGTATTACTTTTGTAAGGTAATAATTTTATTTAACACTGTCCTCCACTTTTCACTTATGACATGTTATTACACTTTACCTCCTCTATCACGCCGTTGACTTTACTCGGTGGTGGTTGGTGTGGTTTCCGACCAGAAGTAGGTTTTTGACTACGACACATATACCACCCTAACCTTACCTCAGAAGAGAACACTCGAAGAAGACCTTTGGTTTGTCAATCAAGGTTCATGAAGACGGTTAATCCGGTTGACTTTCGTCGTGAACTGTCTTTCGTCGTGAACTGTTTTTCGTAGGTCTTAATCAGTTGTCTTTTAAGTATTAGAAGGTAGTCCTATTGTGTTCTGGTATACAAAGAAACTACTAGTCCGTTTTTTACAATGTCGAACCACCCTTCAAGACTAAGTAGGTGGCACAAGTGGTCTGTAACACGGAAGTCTACAGGTAAATAAAACCAGAAATGTTTTAAGAGAATTACCTTTTTTAAAGTTAAGGGACCTTCTGACATCTTCCGTGGACCTTGTCAAGAAACGAGTTTTTCTAATTCAAAACCCTTCTACTTTAATACTTCAACTGACTTTTTACCGTCTTCTATCACCTTGTTTTAACACTTATACAACAAGTTATTTCAAGATTCACTTTTACACCGATAAAAAAGTATTTTTTACTTCTTTGAAAAACCGGTCGGGTTATATACCGTCGGGAATCCCACATAGATATAAAAAAGTTATTCTGTCCCAATAGAAAACAGGGCCCGACTTCTATCTGACTAGTCGAAAGTTTTACAAGAGAACTCAAAGACCTCAGTATGGTCCTGGGTGACTTAGTTTTATATTCTTAATTTATTTTTCCTGATCGTTCAAATACCAAGTATCGGGTATCCAACAAAAGAGTAAAGTAAGGTTAAATAAAGTAGAGTAAAAATGGAATAATCTGAGAATGATACCAAGGGGGGGGGGCGGGGACGATATAACCTCAGAATAACGGTTCATTTTAACATATCTATCATATCACACTACCAACATATTTGTGTATACNTAACCTCAGAATAACGGTTCATTTCAACATATCTATCATATCACACTACCAACATATTTGTGTATACTACACTTTACTAATGGTGTCAGTTCAATTGAATAGGTAGAGGAGTATACACGAGTCAATGATTCAACACAGGCTGAGAAACGCTGGGGGACCTACCATCGGGTGGTCCGAAGAGACAGGTACCCTAAGAGGTCTGTTCTTGTGACCTCACTTAACGGTAAAGGAAGAGGTCCCTTAGAAGGGTTGGGTCCCTGACTTGAGTGCAGAGGACGTGACCGTCCACCTAAGAAACCTTGGTGGACCCTTCGGATACAGGATATATCGATGGGAAAAAAACAACCACCACCACCACCACTCTTATGAATTCTAGATATGAAAATCGTTTAAAGTTCATATGTTACTAATAATTATAACAGTGTATGACATGTAATCCAGTGGTTTCAAAAAGTAAAATATTGACTTGGAAACATGGGAAACTGTCTATAGTCTGTAGAGGGGTAAAGGGGGTGTGGGGAGCGGACACTACTGGTGGTAAGACGAAGACATTTTTCAAGGCAAGTCGACAAAATCTAACACGAATATTCGACTGTGGCACGACATCAACAGAAAGAGACCGAACAAAGTGAATCGTGTTGCAGGAGCTCAAATAAATACTACGACGTTTATCGTCCTAAAGAAAAAAAAATAATTCCGACCCATTAAAGTAATTTATTATCTAAAATGTATAAAAGAAGTAGGTAAGTAGACAACTGTCTATGATCCCGACAAAAGTATAGAACTGATATTACTACGACTTGTACTCTCAAGTCGATAGAGAAACTATCATACAGGTTTTCACCTTAAAGATCTAGTATACCATCAAGATAAGAATTAAAAAATTCCTTGAAGGTACTATAAAAAGTATTTCCGACATACTTAAAAGTAAGGGTGGTTGTCACATTTTAATAAGGGAAACGGATGTAGAATCGGTTTTGAATAGAAAACTGAGAAAATATTATTGGTAGGTAGGATTGTCCACACCCTACTGTTGAATGACACCAAAACGTAAACTACAACTTATGGAAAAGTATGTGGACAAACGTAAACATACAGAAGAAACCTTTTTGTGGATAAGTGTAGGAAACGGGTAATTTTTTTCGACCAATAAACGAAGAGACGTTAACACAACACACGCACGGAATATATAAAACCTATAACTGGGGATTGGTCTATCCATGAGTATCTACGAACCAACGAAGTCAACACAAACTGAGAAACGCTGGGATACTTGACATCGGGAAGACCGGGGAGACAGGTACCCCGAGAGGTCCGTCCTTATGACCTCACCTAACGAGAGGAGGTCCTCTAGAAGGGTTGGGTCCCTAGTTTGGCCCAGAGAATACAGAGGAGGTAACCGTCCACCCAATAAATGGTGATCGGGGTACAGTCCATATACTAAACACTTATAAAAGAGGATAACGTATCTAAAAGAAAAGTAAAACAACAAAGAAAATGACAGGTCTTCGAAAATCAAACTACATCAGGGAGTATAAATAAAAACGAAAACAACAAACACGAAAACCACAGTTTAGGTTTTTTAGCAGTGGCTTTGCATACAGTTTCTCGAAAAGAGGATACGAAAGAAGATCCTCAAAAATCCGAAATCCAGAACACAAAATTAAAAATTAGGTAAAACTCGACTAAAAACACATATACACATACCACATTCTATTTCAAGGTTAATGTAGGAAACTTTCACCTATAATTCAAAACGGACTCTGTCCTACATAGATGGACTCTACACAGGTGGACACCCATCACACACAGGACACCCCACATGTTTGCACCCGGAGTATCTACTAGATAGTATATCAGACGTGAGTAAACCATTTGACCTGTACACTGAAAAGTCTTTGTAAAAAGAAGTCACGAAATTGTACACGAAATATTCCCTTTAAATTAGGTATACACAGTTTCTAAGTAAATGTGAATATAGTAATTTCGTAACAAGGCTCAAAAACTACAGATTGTTCAGAAAACTGAATAAGGTTCGTCAAGATTTACGAAAAGGTTCCCATTTGGATTACAGGCCGTGGTCTTTTAAGTCTAAAAAGAGGAACTCAGATTTAGAAATGAAGGTAGAACCCTTTTTGCAGGAATCAAAAGATTCAATTCTTCATGTAAGGATGGACGAGGACAAAGATTCACAGAGTCTCGTCACCTCGAGACCTTCCCGTTCTACACTATACCGAACTAAATGTGTAGACCGACACTAGACCCCGGGTAAAAGATTGAACCGTCCTTCATGTCCTACATAAACTGAAAGTAGATGGAGACGAAGTAAGTTATGTATCACGCTGTGTTTGTGGTCTACTAAGACACAAGAACACCAACTACCTTTGTCTTTCCTTCTTAAGGAAGAAGTGACGTTCCTAAACCCCGTTTGTATAATTTCTCGTACTTACGAGTCTCTTTTTCATAACATAAAGGTAAGAGAAGTTCTGATTTCCTTACGACTACGACACCTAGACACAAAACGATCGTCAGAACGTTGGGAGTGAAACGATTATGGAAGTCAGTAAAACCAGTCCAATCCCGACTAGGATCCTACTACACCGGTACGTCCCTCCCGACGGTGGTTTTCCATGGAGAAAATCATAGAGAAGGAAGAAAAACGGAAAACCGTAAAAGGAAGTTGAGAAGGGGAAGGAGTAAAGACGAAACTCTGACAGGGCTCAGGAAGATCAGTAGATCCTTTTATATCTATTTAATTCAAGGTACTTCAACAAAGACCTTGTACGATGAGAGGATCCTGACCACTGTCTAACTCCGTTCCTAATACACGGAAAGTAAAGATACAGGGACCACATATCTTTCACGGACCGTATGTCAATCATGAGATCAGTACAAACCACTTATTTATACGATGGAATCATGTACTCTGGCCTCTTCCGTTACCGTGGGGTGAGGTCATGAGAACGGACCTTTTAGGGTACCTACCTCCTCGGACCTTCCGACGTCAGGTACCCCAGTGACTCCCACCTGAACTGACTCGCTGAAGTGAAAGTGCGCAACCTCTTCCTTTACCGTTGAGTGAGGTCACAAAAACGGACCTCTTAGGGTCCCTGCCCCCTCGGACCATCCGACGACAGATACCCCAGTGTGCCTAAACTTGTGCTGATTTCGCTGAATCGTCGTCGTCATCGTCGTCGTGTACTCTGTTAGTTCGATTTAAATTTTCTGACTCGAGGACTGGTACTTTAAAGTCGACAACTGGATTAGAGTTGATTGTAGGAACAGTAAGACATAAAACGGATCACCAAAGTGGGTAAATTTAGAATTTAAGTGTCATGTTTTACGTGGTTGATTACCGTCAGGTACCCCGTTACGAAAACTCAACTTCAGAAAGGTGATGGGAGATTAGTGGGGTCCTTCATATCTTTCACAGAATGTGAGTTCTGTCTTACTCCGACTGAGAAGAGTCGGTTAACCAAAGGGGAACACACATCACACCCCCCGGGAGTGAACGAAAGACCCTCTAAGACCCGAGAAGAAACACCCAGCTTTAAAAGTGGAGACATCAATCCGAGTAAGTTATAAAGAGATGAAAAGTGAATTTTGTTGAATTTTTTAAAAAATAACATATCAGCTACATGTTACAATATGTTGAATGTCCACATATCTTATCACTAAGTGTTAAAAATTTCCAATATAAGGTAAGTACCCGAAGGGTTCACCACGATCACCATTTCTTGGACAGACGGTTACGTCCTCTGTATTCTCTGTGTCCAAACTAGGGAGTCAGTCCTTCTAGGGGACCTCCTACCGTACCATTAGGTGAGGTCATAAGAACGGACCTCTTATGGTACCTGTCTCCTGGGACCACCCGGTATCAGGTATCCCCGTGTTTCTTAGTCTGTACTAACTTCGTTGAATCGTACGTACGTATGTGAGGTAAGTATCAATGGTACTTTATAACCGATAAAAGGGACACAACATATTATATATGAACATCGAGTAAAATTTGTATTATCAAGTATGGAGAATTAGAGGAATTTGGGTAGAGAACGGGGAGAGAGGAAGGGAGAGGGACGATCATCGTCGATCGAACAAGAGACATAGACACTTAAACGAAGAAAAAAACAATATAAGTGATCAAGAAGTTAAAGTGATATTCACTATAATATGTCATAAACATAAGATGACAGACTAAGTAAAGTGAATCGTGTTATGGGAGGTTCAGGTAAGAACATCAATGTTTACGTTTCAAAATTAGAAATACTAATTATAAGGGTAATATACATATATGACGTAGAAGAAATAGGTAAGTAGACAACTACCTGTGTCTCCAACCAAGGTATAGAATCGTTAAAATTTATTACGACTATACTTGTATCTCTACGTATATAGAAAAGTTTAACCACAGAAACAAAAAAAGTCTACATATGGGTCCTCACCTTAACGACCCAGTACACCATCAATATAAAAATCAAAAAACTCTTTGGAGGTATGACAAAAGGTACTATCGACGTGGTCAAATGTAAGGGTGGTTCTTACATGTTCACAAAGGGAGAAGAGGTGTGGGAATGGTTGTGACAACACAAGAACAACTGCTATCGGCAAGACTGTCCACACCCCACTACAACATCAAAACTAAACACGAAAGGTCATAGAAAAGGACACGGGCGGAAAGTAAAACACACCGTGAAAAAAAGACTCGTTTGAATCTGAAATCTTTCCTAAACCGAAGTCCAATAAACCCTCTCCCTGTACCGGTCATAAAGACCGATAGGGACGACCAGAGAGATGACATCGAAATACTTGAGTACATTCGGTCAAGTCGGTGCCTGTCGTAGTCGAAGAATCTACAATGACCATCGGAGGTTGTCAGTCTCCATTTATCATTGACCTTTCGAGGAAGGGCGTGTGGGATCGGTTGTCCACAATACTTAGCACTTTCGTTCAGAGCCCTTCTTAACATAACGTTAGGTTGTAAATAATTGTCCGTGAGTACGCTAAACCGAAAATCCGTGAGCCCGACTTGTTAAACGTACTCGAAATAAAATTCTGAAAGTCACAAAATTAAAATTCAAAAAAAAAAAAAATTATTTTTTGCAAAATGACACTTATTCGTTATACCTTCTGACCTGGTCTAAGATCCCAGAGTGTAACTTCCACTTATACCGTTTAAAAATATAAAAAAGTACGTTTCCAACTCCACGGACGTATTTTAAAAGTAAACTGATATATAGATATTATAGAGAATAAAGTAGTTACTTTTAAATAGAGTATAGAAATATATTTAATTAGAAGATCACGTCTAAACCTTTCGGTATAATTGTCGAAGAATGTTATCCGAAGAGTCTCTTACTGACTAATCCCAGAAAGTTTAAGATTGAATCGACTGGGATCCCTCAAGTGTAATCAATTCAAAGTGAATGTTCATGGGAAAAACCCTCCTGTTCATAAAATCTTATTTAATCTGTGACATTGTGTTGTAACTCTTGACTATTAGAAATACTAGAGTGGTTATTTCTACACTAATCCGAGGAAAATATGTACGTATTTTCTGATTTTACAGTTTGATTTTGTTAAAAAACTCGGGTCCAATCTTTCAAAATATACCAAGAAAATTGTAGTTTGTTATAAGTTTTACTAGAGTCCGTAGACAATAAAAATTACACGAATAATATTTACCTTCTAACTTTATTACGAAATATTTTTACTTTAATAAATACATTAGTCAAATAATAAGTTACGTGTCAGTTGTATCTATAAAAAATTTCAACTTTATAAAAACTTATTCAGTCAAACTATCAAAAATTTCAATATATTACACCGTGGAAACACTTTAGTACATAAACATGTTCCCTTACATAAAACCAGTGTAGTCTCTTTAAAGTAGACTGAGTAAGTTCGTATTGAGAATGTAAGCAATCTTTATACTAGTAGTATAAGAGTATCCTTTTATAAGTAAAACAGTAATATATAGTACTAAAATCTATGTCTTAATTAAAAACAGTACAAAACGGTTTTTTAACCGGTGTAAAGGTTCGTTAGGTGTAATATATAAGTATGAGACTCGTAAAAAAGATTATATTTTTCCAAAGGGAAAATATGATACGGTGTATATTTAGGTCTGGAGTTTTATATGGACATATATATACACTGCCAATTTGTACCTACACCCTACACTACGAAGTAAGTCGGATACTGAAGGTGACTCGTGGATAATACACGGTCCATGACATGACTCGTGTCCCACCCAATAGACACGTCGTTATTCGGTTGCCGACACAGGGGTCGGAGGACCTCGATGTCTACTTGTCGTTCTTACACATCCTGGGACCACCAGTTTCACCCTTAGAGATTCTTTTTAAACGACTGTTAGAAACAACCCTCTGACCAAATTTTCAGAGAAGGCCACGTCTCGCTATCCGGGGCCACCTCTCGGTCTAGGGGAGAGTTTGAGTGTGAGAAATAAAGGACCCCCTCTCCAGTACAGTCGAAGACACTGAACCGAACTTTGGTAACTTTGACTTACACGGTAGGTCTATCTTCGCGAGACACTCTCCGACAGCCGTATTGTTCCCACTGTCACACTTGGGGGTGCCGTGAGGTGTGGGCCCGGCCGGTCCCTACTGTCTCCCGCTAAGTACGGGTAGACGTCGGCGAGACGAGACACCTGAAGTCCTCCTTCGACGTCCTGACTCCCGAAAACATCGAGTCCCCGACCTCCTACTTTATACTGGGTAGAGACAAAGAAACGGAACAAGAGTAGATTCGGGTCCTTCACCTTGCCCGACTCCCGGCCCCTCTGTCACCGCGTTCGACAAAGCCCTTCCGAACACGACCGAAGGGTGTCCTGTAAAAGACGACTGGGGACAGTCCGACTGGGGGTTGGGGGTGGGGACACAGTCCTTACAGTCTGGAGGAAAGTCTTAGTCTTGTTGAGTAGTTTGTACTTACTGGCGTCCGGCTTAACCGGAGAGGGGCTCCTAGGTTGGAACCAACACACCCCATAACTTAAACCACCAAAGACTTCTCACAAGTACGTCGACGTCTACCACGACCCCCCTAGATAGGGTCGATGTACGACTCGTAAGTCAGGACACACGACCGGACCAAGGGTTCGTTTACTTCCTCACAATAATTATTATCCACCACAGACAAATTCAAGACGACTCCTCTCCCTCGGTACGTGATCAGAAGATCTAAAACGAAATTCAAGGCATAAACAAGTCAACGTGTTTAGATCGGAGAGGGGATTAGATTAATCTCCCGGGGTCTCTCGAAAACAAATAAGTGTTAATGTGTTGAAAAATTTGAACTCGTATCTCTACGATACGGGAGTAAGTGTATTAGGGGTGAGACGCAAACCTCCGGACAGTATCCATCGATAGGGGTGACAGGGCGACCGGGTATCGTCCTCCTAGGGACCAAATTCCAACCCATGTGACTAGTAGGACGACAAGGGGGTGAACCTTCCTGTGTCCGGCCATCAGGGGAGGAACCGAACTACGGTCTACTCAGGAACCCTGGACCCCTACCTCACTACCCCCTCTGAGTGTCGGAGTGGAAACGGGACAAGGGTCGTACCCTAAGACGACACCGACGACGTACCACACGTTAAGACGTCTACATAGAACCGAAAGTTCTACGTCTCACAACCGACCGGGCCACGACCCCCGAGGGTTATCCCCGCAGTACACGAGACACAAAAAGAGACTAAAATTGCAAAGGTAGACCCCAAAAGGACGAGTAACGTTATCCTGAAGAGAAGTCGGACACGAATCGAGACAAAATAGACAGAACCACTACCTCTCTCTATCAAAATTCCATTCTTCTGATCTACAAGAGTAAAAGAACGGGTGGTAGGTGTAAGGAAGACGGGACAAAAAAGGACCGTCCTGGGTCGAGACGAGACCCACCAGGGTGGGACTTTTGACCCGTGTGGGTCCTAGATGTACTCTCGAATCAGGACGCGGTGAACTCTTCTCGTAGAGAGTCCCTTCGTTACACTGGAGGGGGACGGTGTCACCGTCTGCTACCAGAGAGACTTACCGTTTCTTACTGAAGTGGTTTTTCCCCGGACTTGGGACGGGAAAGTACCTTAGACCTCGATTTAAGGACTTAATACGTTACTCACTCAATGTCCCCCTTTTCTCTCTGTATGTACTTGGACTAAAAAGACATCACGGTATTCGGAGGGGAAGTGAGAGGTCTTTCATATGGATTCTACCCTACACCTCGACTTCCCGTCCGGGAGGAACAAGTGAAACATTAGTACTGGACATCGGTACGTAAGATTGGTGAGCAGATACGGGACGAAGACTGTATTAGATAAACGGCTCCAACTATCATCGAGCAGAGTAAATTTCTATTTAGAAGATTACCCATTTGGACCAATTAGTAAAAGAGAATCAAAAACCTAATTTCCCCCGGATATCTTTACTTGAAACCAGTCTACTAGAGAGGTCCGGATTCCTCCTTCGGTGACTAGGAGAGTCTCTTACTTCCGACTAAGAACTTAAAGTCTGTGAAACCACAAATACCCCTTTCACCCCCTTACCTCCCTCACTTGTAGTTTCGTGACATAACTTATATTACCACCGTCCGAACGGTTTTGGACCTTTACTAAAAGAAGGGGATCGTGATTCTGTCAATCAGGTCAAACGGTTAACAACTTACTAGTTAAACGACTTAAATGGCTTAAATGATTAAATGGTTTAATGAAAATGCGTAAATACTTCTGAACTCGTTGTCCGTACCCGACCTGACCGTCCCGGACTTTCCCGAGACCCCTCAACCTTTGTTACCACAGACGTTTGGCGGGACGTTCGTCCGCCACGTGCCACAAGGTCCCCCGCGGGGACTAGACGTCCGGTACATGTGACCCATATATCCATCCCTCAATCTACTCCTGAGTGACCACTTTATGTTTCGTAAAGACTGTTGATGACTCAACAAAAATTTGGTCAAGAATCAAAAATGAGAAGAATAAAAACTTTCAATCGAGTGGTCCCATCTGAGAAGCGACCGATGAAACGGAATGTGAAAAGACGAGGAGGATAGTACGGTAAGTAAACCGAGATCCACAGAGGAGAAGGGGGAGTTAGACCTCGTTGTGGTCAGGGAGAGTAAAAGAGGGTACCTCGTGATCGTCCTGTCAAATCGATAGAGGAAATAACAAAAACAAGGAGACTGGGAACATGGAAGTATCAGGTAGAAGATGGTATTATCTGTCAGGTTTTCTTTTTGTCGAAGAAGGGATTTTCGTTCGTAACACGGATTTTAACTTTTGTAAAAAGATGTGTATTCATGTGAGAATGTTAAAACCTTTTATTTTGGTTTTAAACCGTATAAGATACACTATTGTAAATATATAATCCGTGAGTTATGAATAAAATCCTTAATCGTTTACCAACTTTATTACATTAGTGAGAGATGAGAGAAGGAAGACTTCAACATCCTAACCTTCCCAGGTCCTCGACCTGAAAGTGTCGTCTACCGAAGTGCACCGAAGCGGGATCTAGAATCTATTTCTTCTCTCTTGATTCACGTCGTCTAACCCTCAGTCTAATCCCCGAACTGTGTCTTCGAGAACGATCCTTTACTCCTAAAACAGGTCTTAGAGGGGACCGAGGAGTCTTAGCAGTTCACACCGTCGACCTCAACCCATCAGAACCCGATATCCCAGAAACCTACTTTCCACTCTTGAGATGTGTCGTCAAGAATATAACGTGTTAATTTTACGTATACATATATTGTTTCTTAAGAGAATGACTATGAGTGACTGTTCTAGGGTACATGTCCTTCTGTAAATCCCATATAAGTCAAACCAAGAAAAAATTTTATGTAGAATAGACCCCCTAGTAGAAGGAGAATATGTAAATAAACCAGGACACGTTCAACTATGTCAACACCCATTAGTACATTTACGAATACTTTTTTTAAAATAACTTCACTTAGGTAATCATAAGATTAGAGATTGAACACCTTTTACTGGAAGTATAAATATGAAGAAACGAATTTGACAGATTGATCATTAGATCCTTTACAAAAGGAAAAAGAAAAAAATGGTTTTGATTAGAAAATTTTATAAACTCATTGTATTTCCACTTAGAATGTATAGCAAGTTATTTTTAGTATAGAATTTCAAATTATTTTATTTTACGTATATATATACACACACACACACATATATATATTTATATATTTCCTCTAAACTTCTTTAATGAATGAATTCAAAATTCTCGTTTCCGTGTCACCGGGTCCCCTCTTGGCTGAATACACTTCTTCCCTAGATCGAGTCACGGAGAACAGTCACCCTTAGTCCAGAACCACCCCAATTGAAGAGTTGACCACCATAAGTGTATACGCAGTACATACTTTGACCGTAACACATATTTTAGGATCAGACGAACCCGACGGTATTGTTTTATTGTATTTGATCAAACGTAGTGTCTTTAAGACCTTTGACTTTCAGACTCTAGTTCCACAGTCGTACCGGTCAAAGACCACCTTTAAGAAAAGGACTGAGCATCTGTCAATCGAAGAACGACACAGGAGTGTACCTACCCCTCTCTCCATGGCCGAGAGACCACAGAGAAGGATATCACCGTGATTAAGGTAGTACTCCCGGGTGGAAATACTGAATTAGATTTGGATTTAATGGGGAGTTTATGGAGTAGAGGTTCCGACAATATGACCTCCAATCTCGAAGTCGCATACTTCAAACCCCCTATGTAAAATCAGGTATCGTAAGACGGAGACCAGGTAGTTTAAAGATTTTACGTCTTACCGAAGGGACTACCTGATCACCATTTTTTAGACGGACGGTCACGTCCTCTGTCCCGAAACTAGGAACCCAGTCCTTCTAGGGGACCTCCTCCTTTACCGTTGGATGGGGTTTCAAGAACGGATCCTTTAGGGTACATGTCTCTTCGGACTGTCCGATATCGGGTACCCCAGTGTTTCCTCAACCAGTACTGAATCACTGATTTATTGTTGTCCTTCGTACTTTTTATGTAAGTCAAGTAGGGTCGTCGAGGTTTTCAGAATTAGGTCGTAGGTAAGACTTTCGACTTTCAGGTTTCAGAGTAGATTTTTAGATTTAGTCTATAGGCACTCTGAACTCCATACTAAGTAAGGACACCGTTTTAAGGAGAGGTCGACACTTAGACGCTTTGGTCTGTTTTATGTTCAGGAAGGTTTTATGTCACCATCCCGTCCGTCTCCTATCTGTAAGGATAAGGTTTTCCCTCTTAACCTTCCTGCTTTCCTCACTACTAGGACGACGACGATAGTAACCGGACTGGATGAGAGTCAGAATTTAGGTCTGGAGAGTCTTAATTCACTCTTCCCGAAGTAGACTGTATCACTAAAAGTTTTTACTTAACCTCTTTTGACAAATACTAGAACCTGATCTTGAAGTTCCGTTTCGTCCTCGAGTCATTCTAAATATCTACTACACAAACGTCTAGTATGAGGGGTAAGGAAAACTACGTCAAGTGGAGAAAGGTAATACTCTATACTAATCAAGTTTCGGTCCTCCTTAATGTCAGATTAAGATCTCTTCACAGGAAGATCATGTTATAACCAGTCACACATAAAAGTATATACTGTATATAGATATATTAAAATCATCAATCTATTCTTTTAAACCATCTCTTTGTATTTTAAATACGTATTTTTCATATCGTTTATTTCGTAGTCCAATTGTATCTATAAATATAAAGAAAATGGTGTTTAGATACCTCTAATAAAAATAAACAACCCTTCCTCTAGTAGAGTCTTTCTTTTGAACCGGTAAAGACAAAGGACTCGAAGTGTTACTTGACTCCTTGGATCAAAAACTAAGGAGTCGCGAATTTTGACTTATGTGACCCTATCAGGTAAACTACAGGGACTTCTTTGTCAGAAGACCGTCTTCTTCCCACTTTTTAGCTTCCGTCGTTATCGTATAAGAACATAAATAGGCTCTCACGTACAGACACAAACACTCTTAGTTCATTGTTTTCTGGTGCACTTACAGTCTCACTTTGTTCTACATCCTCAGGAAACTTATATACTTTCTTTGAGAGTCAACCTATGAAACTCCCCGTTCAACCAAAAACAAAACACCTGTTCGGTCCATTTTGTTACTTTTACTTGTCGTTCCTGGATCATTCCGATTCACGGGAGTTTCCGTGAAGTCCGTTTACCTTAATATTGTGTCTAATATTTCTCTTTCCTATCTCTTTGTTTTCATCTCCTTTTCATTTACCGACTTTGACAGTAGTAACTTTCAAGGTTTACAAAGGAATTAACAACAACATCAAATCAACGACTCAGTATGGACTGAGAAAACGCTGGTACGTGACATTGGACGGTCCGAGGAGTCAGGTACCCTAAAAGGTCCGTTCTTATGACCTCACCCAACGGTAAAGGAAGAGGTCCTCTAGAAGGGTTGGGTCCCTAACTTGGACGTAGAAGACGTAACCGTTCGCCTAAGAAAATAGTGATCGATGGCCCTTTCGGGACAAGGAATTATCTCTAGTGGTTTAACATCCAGAAATAAAACGGGATAATTATAAGGGTATAGAAGGAAGTAAGATAAATAATAACTTATGTTTTTACTCAAGAATAAGACTGGTGAACCCCAGAGGTCTCTTAGTGACTAGTCATAGACTTGGGTGATAGGAGAACCAAAAATAGTTGGTGAGATCCTCCATTTTCACAAAAGATTTGTCTTTATCAGTATATCAGTGTCCTCTACGTCCCGGACTTAGAATTTAAAGGTTTCTAATTTTTTTACAAAGATAACAACTATCAGTCATCAATTAAGTCTCCCATCGATGGATCAGTTGAGGTTCGACCGTATCTGTTCGTATAAGGAACATATAAGTACTATCTTTAAGGTGATAAAGTAATAATAAAGAACCTCATTGTTGTGACGAAGAATAATCTTTCCGGTACAGGTGTCCCTTGACTGAACATGTAATATTCATTAAATATGGAATCAGACTTAAAGAGACGACCTTGAAGGAGTCACACTAATGATTCCTGTCTGTTTACTCCCAGTCACTTCTCTGTTACTCCTCCAGTCATTTTCTCCTCCACCTCTGTTTAAAGTAGATGAAGTGTGGTAACATCTCCAGACTGGGACCCAGGAAAAGGTTGAAGGACGGGGAACGATTCACGATTGGGACTCCAGTTCTCTTGTTTGACGGGAGTCGAAGGAATTTAGGAGGACAAACTCTGTTGTTGAAGGTCTGAAGGGTCTCTGTGACTGTGATAGTGGAGATCTGAGGAGTCACACAGAGAAAAGGTCCAACGTGTTCGACATCGATAAAACCCATGCTGGTCACAAAGGCTATCACAGTCGCTACCATTCACGTGTAAAGTCGTAAGGGAATAGATCTTATGAGTACATTAATAAACATTACTTAGTGACACTTGAGATTCCTTCCGGAGAGTTACAAACCTACTAAGTACACCCTTTAAAATGAAACTACTAGAGAGTAAAAATAGAGTTCTTAAAACCTATAATAAAGGACTACATGAGACCACGTGTCCTAAAGGAGTATGCAAGTAGATAGGTAGTTTGTCAATCATTCTCAGACAAGGAAAGATGAATGGGACTTCAGAGATACGTATTTTTCTACTTATTCTTATCCCGTCCTAAAATACTTTAGGTGGTTGGTCACCCTCTCTGTTTACACATTTCCGTTAATGTCTCACGTATCACTCATACTTTCATGATTCAGGAAACTTTGGTTCTCTTTTTTTTCTGAAAAAAGGGGAGTCAAAAAAAAAAAATTCATTTCAAGAAAAAGAGTCGAAAAAACTTTCATCACTAGTCAACGATGACAACAACAATAATAACGATAATAATAGTCCCTTGTGATCAGAAAGACTACTTAGTGGAACTACGGAAACTATGTAAAAAGTAATGAGAGTCTACGAAATTTTCCGTGACTGCTGTCCGAACATCCCCTCTCACATACTTTTCGTTAGACCGGTGTAAGATGATCATTTTGAGTAAAACATCCTCGTTGGAGAGTAGATTAAACTCCCCCTGGTCACTGGTTACCCCGACGGGTACAAATATGTTACCTACAGAACGTTTAGGACCCAGTTATCACGTCTGTGTGCCTGTCAAGGAATTACTCCCCCTACAATGTTCACGTAAGTAAGAAGTAAGATATCTAAAATTTCTTTACGCCGGTAGGTAAAGAGTACTGGATTAGAAGAAAACCTCTGAACGAATGTTTTGTCTGTTCATCCACTCACAGACTCTAAGCCGTCACACACATGTCTTCCCTCTTATTCGAGACAGAAGACTCGTCTCTCCATCTCACTTCGAGTGGTGACCGGACCCAGGTCATAAGAGTCGTCCTGAAGAGAAGACGACTCCTACCAAAGGACGTCAGACCACAATTGTACAAAACAAAGACTGGGTTCCTCGTAAACATGAAGCAAGACAAGTACTTCTCTTTTAAAGTAGAGAGAGAAAAAAAAAAAAACAGAACACATTTTATGTGTGAATAAATATTACTTGATTAGGTAAATCGAAGAATGAAATTCCACCGTACTTGAAGACAATTACGGTCTGGTAGGAAAAAGGAACCTTTTAGTGAAAACAAAAAGGAATTTAATTTATCTAGGTAGTAAGACATAAAAGAAAGGAAACTATGAGAAGGACCTTTTTTTTTTTTTTCATAATAAAAAGTTTGACGGTTCGGTGTTTCACTTTGTCACAAGAACGTTGACCCTTCCCCACACACACCCGTCCCCTCTCCTCCTCTCCACTCGTCACTTATTAACATTGACCACACAAGACTACAGTACATCTTGTTCGACAACTTATTGACTTATATATACTTATAGATTCACCCTCCGAATGGTTGTTCCTTAATTCCTAAAGACTCAGATTCGGGATTGCATAAACATCTCATGATTACATCCAGTCGACTGTAAATGGTGTACGCGAAAAATGGTCCGGAAACTCTTGCCTAATACCTCTTACACCCTTGAACTCTACTTGTCAACGGCTCGATTGTAGAAATACAGGGACTTGTCTCCTTTCCTACTCCAACAGTACTCTATTAAACCCCTTCCGAGTACTTAGTAAGAGGGACAGAAGGAAAACGTTGATTGTACTGAATCCTTAGGGTCTCCGAAAAAGAAGCAGAAAGACGAAGACACGAAGTCCCCTGGACACAGTCCGTCAGTAGTGTACCTACGGGCTATTTCGGGTCTCACACATTAATAGAGAAGTAGGGTATCTACATATAAATGTATCCAACGATAGTAGTAGAATAAGGGGAAGGGATTGGGGGTCCCCGAGACCTCGATTCTGACGAATAGTGGTAGAAGCTCCTCGGTTAAAAGGAGAAACCATTGAAACTTGGTCACAAAGGAGAAACTATAATAACTTACGACACCAGAATCTTACTTAGATAGAACACACTTTTACTGTTTCAGATCTCTCCCTACCCTCTTCCGTTACTCCGGTAATTGTCGAACTAATGGGTTCTCGTCTCTGTCATTAAAGTCCTATCCAAAAGAACGAAACCTACAGTATACAGGGTCAAAATCTTTTTCCTCGAATTCCCAACGGACTCCGGACGTGTCGAGAGTCACACCAGAAAGTAGGTCTGAAAACAAAGGGTACGGAGACTATAGCGGTCCTGGTTCCCACTCCCTCGGTTCAAATGTAGTCGTAACCTCTCTTATGAGAGGAGTGGGACAGGAGATGAACTTAAAAGAGTCTAGGTAATGTCCCCGTGCCATCCCTCGGTGGCCCGAAATCGGAGTGTATTGACTCCTCGAAGTGAGTTTTAAACTGAAGACTTCGAGGGAAGGTTTCTTCCTTATATACACCAATAATTTTAATAAGAACCTAGTTTTCGTAAGTAAACGATTCACATTCATATAATTTATATTAAAACAGTATCATAAATTTGTACATAAGTAAAAATTTATATAAGTAATTTAGAGGTTTATACCTTAACCAAGTCTGGAGAGGGTCGGAGACGACGATTCAGTGAAGTCAGTACAGGCTGTGACACACTGGGGTGTCTGTAGTCGGGTAGTCCGAGGTGACAGGGGTCCTAAGTGGTCCGTTCTTGTGACCTCACCCAACGGTAAAGGAAGAGGTTATCTACTTTCACTTTTCACTTTCACTTCAGAGAGTAAGCTCAGGCTGAGGGTCGCTAGGGTACCTGACGTCGGGTGGTCCGGGAGGTAGGTACCCTAAGAGGTCCGTTCTCATGACCTCACCCCACGGAGACGGAAGAGGCGGGTCGGAGACTCTCTGGGGATTAAATGGTGGTTTGTCGTCGGTTGTAACTCCAGGTTACCCGAAGAAAGGGTACGGTTCACTGGGTCAACCAAGGAGACGAATATCTAGGTTTCTTGTCTAATCTAAGTGAGGTCGAGGATGAAAAAGAATACACTCATGAAGTTTCACCCAGGTTCTGTAGTCAAAAAATTGTAAAGTATGAATATCTCGAAATTATAATTTGATTATAAAATGGTTAACTTTATTACGGGATTAACTCCTATAAAGATAAATTTCACCTTTTTTTACGACTTTAAAGGTCTCGTGTGGTTCCTTTTTCACTGTATCCCCGACGGTTATAGACAGACCATGAAGTGTCCTTATTTCGTCCCCTTTACTTTGGGTCATAAGTCCAACACACATACTTACACACACACATACACACACCGACTCCAAAGTACGTATGTCTTTACCTAGATTGAGTCCACCACCGGAGGTTGACATTTTGTAATAAAACAAAAAGAGACCCGACCTTCATGACGACTAGGACAGACTCGAAATAGATCCCGGGTAAAGATACACCTAAACCCATGCATTCCGAGATTTTGAAACGTTTTCTTTACAGGTTAACCCGGTCATCCCCTTCGGTACTACGTTAGTGTCACATGAATAAATAACAAACTAACGTCAAAGGACTTCTGTGACACAAATATATTATATTTCGTATAAAAAGAATTTAGATAATATAAACATAAAAACAAAATTAAAAAGACTGGTATTTTACTACGTACGAAAAACATCTTTTAAACCTTTACAATTAATATTTCTAGATTTTCAGTACGTATAAGAGTCGTTCACAACAATAAAATTCGACTGTTAAGATTTTTTTCTAAATAAGAACATTGAAGGTTACATACGTTAGTAAAGTAACTTTTATTACTATCGTATTTGTAATCTCGAAATACGAACTGATAGATTTGGATAAATGACGTTGGCATCTTATGATACTCCTGGACAAGTCTACGGTAGATTGTAGGTCTCTAATATACAATACACAGGAATTGGAAAACAACGACAAAATTTTAGGTGTCACCCCAATTATGGATAATGAAGGAGACAAGGACGGTGACCTGATGTAAGAAATGTATCTAGTTGTTAAAATTATGGATGTTGTTGAAATATTGGTTTCTCGATAACAATCTAGAGGTAAAATGTCTACCTTTTCAACTCTACTCTCTATAATTCAAAGAACTAGCTCCAGAGAGTGATCATTCACCGTCCACCCTAAGACTGATCGGAGACACAAGACTTTCGGAGTCGTAGGAGGATTTGAACTTTCACGAATCAAAGAATTTCTCTATTCCCGGGTTAGTGCAGTCAGCCCTACAAAACTCGTGTACTTTCCCGTCGTTTTGTATAGGGAAGGGAAACTAAAGTCGTCTTTGTGCAGGGGACATAGTTCACTACTGTACGGGGTACCCCCGACACGGGTCCGCTGTCCGACCTTTACGTACACACACCGTCCGTCCGAACACTCTAGTGTAGGCTTCCGACCGACCTGAGTAAAGTCTGGAAACCTCACAACTAAATCTGTTCCTCCTGATCTGCGTTTGAGGAGAAGAAACCGAATCTTCTAATACCTAGACGTTGAAGTTTTCGACAAACGTTAAAATATAAGTGTAGAGTGACGGTTCCACGAACAGAATAGAATTCAGTCAACCGACCGCGACGAGACTCATTCGACCCGCCAGAGGAAGACGAAAACCTTCCGTCATCGGTCCCGTTCTTCCCCCGCCCGACACCTCTCCATACACACCGATTCTCCTACTATGATCACCTTCCTTCCCATGATCCACTTTCCTCCCTCTCTGCCTCCTCGTCCCTTACTCCCACCTACTCCCCACCAGTCCCCTCTCCTTTCCTTTCCGGAAAACGATCAGACACGACACACTCCGACGATAGGTCTGTCTTTCTTGTGTCTTGGGACAGTCTGTCGGACCAATCTCCAGACCGGGAGGTCGAAACACTGGAACCAGGCGAATGATTTGGCGAGCTCGGACTCATAGGAAAAGACGTGACAAACGAGATAACAGAGACAAAGAAAGAAAGAAATAAAAAATTTTTTTTTTTGAAAAATAAAACTTAACCCAATATCGGTTATTTGGTTACAACACTATCGAAATCAACACTGACAAGTTGTTACAACTTGTCGTTTCCCTGAGTCGGTATATATATGTACATAGGCAAGAAGCGGTTTGAGAAGAGGGTAGGTCCGACGGTGCATTGCAACTCGTCTCAAGGTACACGATATGTCATCCAGGAACAACCAATAGGTAAAATTTATATCGTTACATATGTACAACTAGGATTTGAGGAATTGATAGGGAAAGGGTGTAGGAAGGGGGACCGTTGGTATTCAGAGATTCAGACACTCAGAGAAAGAGAAAACATTCATTCAAGTAAAAAAAGAAAAATTAAATCTAAGATGAATCTTCCCTACAGTATCCTATAAAGAGGAAGAGACACACAACAGAGTCAAAGAACGATCCGAGTCCACCATACGACGGGATTGTGAGGTACGGGTCGAGTTAGATCTTCCTTCTTACGAATAGACCCTCCGTCCCTTAGTCCTGTCTATAAGACAGAAATGAGGAGTGGTCGAGAGACTGAGACCCGTCCTGTTTCGACACCACTGAAGGTCACAGGAGTAGATAGTCTAGACATTACATACACGGGAAGAGGGGAGTGTTTCAAAAACTCTCCGAGTACTTTCTAGTCCATAAACTTTTCTAAAACATTTGGACTTTCCTAAAACGTCATTAGGGGGTAATAGAGACTTCCTATACAAGGTTCTGAGGGTCACCCACGACTTAGGATATATATGAAAAAAAACAGAATGTGTGTATAGATACTTTGTCAAAGAAAAGGAAGAGACGTCTATAATGAAACGGCTGTTTCAAAGTATATCAGTTTTCGATATCAGAAAGGTCATCAGTACATACTTACACTCTCGACCTGGTATTTCTTTCGACTCACGTCTTCTTAACTATAAGAACTTGACACCACAACCTCTTCTGAGAACTCTCAGGGAACCTGATGTTCCTCTAGTTTGGTCAGTTAGGACCTCTTTAGTTGGGACTTATAAGTAACCTTCCTGACTATGACTTCGACTTCGAGGTTATGAAACCGGTGGACTACGTTTCTTGATTAAGTAACCTTTTCTGGAATTACGACCCTTTCTAATTATCGTCCTCCTCTTCCCCTACTGTCTCCTACTCTACCAACCTACCGTAGTGGCTGACCTACCTATACTCAAACTCGTTCGAGGACCTCAACCACTACCTGTCCCTTCGGATCACACGACGTCAGGTACCCCAACGTTTTTCAGTTTGTACTGATTCACTGACTTGACTAGTATTCCAAACTAGGAGTTTAATCCGTGTCACTCTCTAATTGTTGTTATTGATTATTATTTTATCTCGTTAATAGTGTTTATGATATCATTTTAATACACTTCCACCAGAGAGAGAGAGTTTTATCGAATGTGTAAATTACGGAAAAGGTAGAATTGATTCGTGAATAGTCCGTGACACAGGTATTGAAAACGAAAAACTTCACACTGTCGTTTCGATCGTGTTTAAAGAAAAGGAACAAATGTTAAAGTGCCTAGTTTCCAAACAAGGATGACACCTGGAACCGTTGGAGTTGTATACTGAAAAAAGAAAAGAGTCAAGTCAAGTCAGCGAGTCAGCACAGGCTGAGAAACGTTGGGGTACTTAGCGTCGTGCGGTCCGGAGGAACAAGTAGTGGTAGAGGGCCTCAAGTTAGTCTGAGTGCAGGTAACTCAGGCACTACGGTAGGTCGGTAGAATAGGAACCAGCAGTGGAAGAGGAGGACGGGGGTTAGGGAGGGTCGTAGTCTCAGAAAAGGTTACTCAGTTGAGAAGGGTACTCCACAGGCTTCATGACCTCGAAGTCGAAATCGTAGTAAGGGAGGTTTCTTTAGGGTCCCAACTAGAGGAAGTCTTGCCTGACCAACCTAGAGGAACGTCAGGTTCCCTGAGAGTTCTCAGAAGAGGTTGTGGTGTCAAGTTTACGTAGTTAAGAAGTCGCGAGTCGGAAGAAGTGTCGGGTTGAGAGTGTAGGTATGTACTGGTGTCCTTTTTGGTATCGGAATTGATCTGCCTGGAATCAGTCGTTTCATTACAGAGACGAAAGCTTATATGATAGATCCAACCAGTATTGAAAAGAAGGTTCCTCATTCGTAGAAAATTAAAGTACCGACGTCAGTGGTAGATGTCACTAAAACCTCGGGGGTTTTTATTTCAGACTGTGACAAAGGTGACAAAGGGGTAGATAAAGGGTACTTCACTACCCTGGCCTACGGTACTAGAAGTAAAAGACTTACAACTCGAAATTCGGTTGAAAAAGCGAGAGGAGAAAGTGAAAGTAGTTCTCCGAAAAATCGAAGAGAAGTGAAAGACGGTATTCCCACCACAGTAGACGTACAGACTCCAATAGCTATAAAGAGGACCGTTAGAACTAAGGTCGAACACGATGAAGGTCAGGTCGCAAAGAGTACTACATGAGACGTATCTTCAATTTATTCGTCCCACTGTTATATGTCGGAACTGCATGAGGAAAAGGATAAACCTTGGTCAGACAACAAGGTACAGGTCAAGATTGACAACGAAGGACTGGACGTATGTCTAAAGAGTTCTCCGTCCAGTCCACCAGACCATAAGGGTAGAGAAAGTCTTAAAGAGTTCTCCGTCCAGTCCACCAGACCATAAGGGTAGAGAAAGTCAAATAACACTAGGTGTGTCAGTTTCCGAAACCGTATCAGTTATTTCGTCTTTATCTACAAAAAGACCTTGAGAGAACGAAAAAGGTACTAGGTCACCTACAACCGTTAAACTAGAGACCAAGGAGACGGAAAAGATTTTGGTCGAACTTGTAGTCCTTCAAGTGCCAAGTGCATAACGACTTCGGACCGAACCTCTTAAAACTCGTAATGAAATGATCGTACACTCTACTCACGTTAACACGCCATCAAACTCGTAAGAAACCGTAACGGAAAGAAACCCTAACCTTACTTTTGACTGGAAAAGGTCAGGACACCGGTGACGACTCAAAAGGTTTAAACGACCGTATAACTCTCGTCGTGAAAGTGTCGTAGCAGAAAGTCCTAGACTTTCTCGAGTTGACCTTAAGGTAGTGGAGGTGATCGAAACAAGCATCACTCCGAAAGATTCCGGGTGAACTGAAGTGTAAGGTTCTACAGACCGAGATCTAATCACTAGTGTAGTAGTACTAATAGACCCAGCACTTCTAGAAAAAACATGTCAAGAAGGCACATAAGAACGGTGGAGAAGAATTATAGAAGACGAAGACAATCCAGGTATGGTAAAGACAGGAAATAACTCGGGTAGAAACGTACTTTACAAGGGAACCATAGAGATTAAAAGAACTTCTCTAGAGATCAGAAAGGGTAAGACAAGAAAAGGAGATAAAGAAACGTAACTAGCGACTTCTTCCGAAAGAATAGAGAAGAACGATAAGAAACCTTGAGACGTAAGTCTACGAATATAGAAAGGAAAAGAGGAAACGAAAAACGGAGAGAAGAAAAGTGTCGATAAACATTCCGGAGGGGTCTGTCGGTAAAACGAAAAAACGTAAAGAAAAGGTATCCCTACCAGAACTAGTAGATAATCTACTAGATAGATAATCTAGATCCGGGAATTTAGACAAAGAGTGAAGGTGACATATTAGTATTTCCTAAACTAAATCCAGTATGGACTTACCAGATCACCAAAAGGGATGAAAGAAGTTAAATTCAGACTTAAACCGTTATTCCTCAAGTACTAGACTCGGCGTCAGTGGAGATTTGAATCCTTCGTGAAATATCGAAGAGAAACCGTATAGACTTATCGGTCGTAAAACGTGAAACCCCGACATTAATTTATTTCCAATTAAATTCATTCTGTTCACAAACACACCATTGGATGGTATCACCGTCCAGACTATTGGGTCCACCGAAGATTCACTGATTACCCTCCCCATGAGATCTGGTTCCCTACTAAGTGTGGTCCCGTCCTACATCGTCCTACACCGTTCTAAAGTAGTGCGACGAGATTCACCGTATGTTGAATTTTACATACTTAACAAATGAAGACCTTGAAAGGTTAATGATAAAAACCCGAAGGTAACTGGTACCCATTGACTCTGGGCCCTTTAGTATCCATTCCCCCTTGATGACAAGTCATCTCGATAAGATAATTGTCCACGACCCGATTTCACGTTGACTCGTGTTTTACAACAACCCGGTCAACTAAGAGTGAGTCCTACCGTCTATCTAAAGTCAAATACTCGGTCGACAGTGACTGACCACCACCGACGGAACTTAAGGTGCACCTCTTCGTAATGTTCGGTAACCGACCCGAGTTACCTTTTCTCACGACTACAACTAATAATTACAGACGGTGCCTATTTCCTCATCTTCTTCACTGAGTCTACGGTATACAAACAGAAAAACGAGACCCGGTCACCAAGGATTTAGACTAACTAGTAATCTAAGTAGATCTATGAAAGAAGTTTGACGGAGTTCCGACGTCTAAAGACTAAATCATCCAGTTCTCCCTGTGGAACCCACTCCCGTCTCTTGGAAGTAAAAACTTTTTTCTAAAAGAAAGATCCTATAAGACTCTTAACACGTCCAAACCCGTGGGAGTGACTATGGATCGTATCTCATCCTCGTCGTCAACTCAGAGTATCTCGAGCTCTCAACCTTGTGTCCCGTGTCTTCTCAATTCGGGGAAAAGGTCTGTACCAGTATTCAAATTTTTGACATCTAGTCCGGACACCAAAAATCATCCAACGGATTGAGGAAAGGGGGAATTTAACCAACGTAACAGACAACACTACTAAGATGGCGACCGAAGTCCGGTCTATGAAAGAGAACACCAAGTCCGTGACCGAGGTTTTCCCAGTCTAGGACTCTGGGTAAGGGGTGGGGACAGAGAACGAAACTTAGATGTATTCAAACATTGATCAGGAGTATTTAGTCCTTTTTCCTTTTTTTTACTTTAATCGAAGATACAATCGATCTCCACGAAACTTTACAGACGAAATATAAATCAGTAAACCGAAAGCGAAAATAATACTCGGTCTGGACACTTGTCGTAACATTAATATATACGCGGAGGGCTCGTACGACTCCTTCGTCGGATATAAAGTATATACTCCTGTCAAACATGGAAGTTCATTATCTTCACGTCCTCCTCTCGTCATTCCTTTCCCTGCGGATCCAGGATGAGGAGAAGCAGAGACAGCGGGTTCGACTACCTGACGGTCGTACAACCGACTCTTTTGAAACCTCTCTTTTCTTCAAATTTGAAATTAACTTTTTTACTTAAAGAGGAGTAAGTTCAGTTGGCATTGAAACCTCCAAGACCTCGATCATAGTCTGTAAAAAAGTCTTCGGGGTCTGGTCGGACAGAGTCTCGAACGGTATCACACCCGGGCACTGGATTAAACTCGAGTCGTCTCCTCGAGAACCCTTGCCAGTATCCAGTCTCGGAAAAGACTCGTCCTTTTCATGGAGAGACCAACGAACTTCTACTTGAACCCTCTCAATGTCAAGACCTACGGCGCCAACAAAATCACGAGTGTCTCACCTCTACCCCCGTCTCAAGTTCCACAACCGGTGACTATTAGAACTAATAGTTCCTTACACCCATGTCCTCGAGAAAAAGAAAATTGTCTTCGACTCAGGAGACTTACGACGGACAGACTTGATACATATTTGACTCAGATATAAGAAAAAACAAAAAATGAGAAAGTCAGACTTTTTTTTTTATGTGTGTATGCTGGTATCCTCTCTTTCCTTCTCAATATTATGGATCATGTGTATGACACACACACACACACACACACACACACACACACGCGGGCGCACGCGGGATCTGGTCGCCAATCTGTGACCGTCGTGTGCGACACTTACACCGGGAGTCTACCCGAAACAAACCAATCGTGTCACGACCTTTTGGACTCACCCCTACGTGTGGGGTCAAGGGTATCCAGAGCTAAAAGAATGTGGGTCCCGAAAATAGTAAATATTAAGACCGACGGCTTCCACCACCCCAAACCCTGGACACCTAATTTAGAAAAGGACAGAACATGAAAGACTCTAAAACATTTTCTTGTTTTTGTTGTTCTTGTTGTTTTGTCTGGGGTGTCGTAACACTGTACTCCGATACCGTAAGCGGAAGAACTCCGTCACATAGTAAAATATCGAAAATTAAAGGATACATTCCCTATGTAATAAACGTCGTTTACTTGGAAGTTTAAGGTCTATGGAGTCCTGTACATGACTGAGTCTGAAACTCCCTAAAATTAAAAAACGAAATAAATAAATAAATAAATTTCTATCCTCACTCTCCTTTAAGTCCCCGTGGATTCTTCCGTTTCCCGTCCTTACTAACTACCGGTATCTTTCAGGACTGTTTAAACATCAGTTATAACAAACAGATCTTGTCGAACATTCTGTTTTCTTCACAGTCGTCGGCGGACTTCAGAGTAAGAAGTCCTGGGCCGGAGACTCAATTTTATCCCCCGAACTCACTTTACGGACAGCACCAATTAACCTTTTTAGTGAGGTCTACTCACTCCCTCCGACTGTCAATACGTAATGCCCCTCTTAAATCACACAGAATGTTCCAACTATGTCTGTGGTTTTCACTGACCGAAATCAAAAAAGGATTAATCCTTCCGGTGTCTTCCCATTCTGGGTTCTTTTCTTCGTCACATAATAACGTCTAAGTATGTACGAACATTTTCTGAAGACCGGGGTAAGTGAAGTAACAATGGGGGTTAGAAACGGGTTTAAGGAAGACTAAAATCTAAAAACGAGACAACATTACTGAGGTACCTTGTCCCTGGTTCCTGTTAAAGTCACTCGTACACTACCTCCTCCCCTTTGCTATTTGAGAATCAGAAAGACGAGGGAGGGAGTGTGAGAGACTCACACTGACAAAAACGGACCGAGACACCTTGACCAACCTTTGTAAAGATCGGTAACGAGTTCACGGATTGTCCGCTTTGAGTGAAACAGTAAAACATTGAACAGATAGACAGTTGTAAAGAGTGGGAGTTTACTACACCGAATACTCTCGACACCAAAGAGTAGGTCTACTTCAGACTCTCGAATACTAAGATAATCCCGGCCTCTCGAACCACCTATTGGCTCGGACCAAGAGACTCGAGGGTCCTCGAACGACAGAGTCCCGGTAGTGGTACTTGTAAACCTACACACCCATGTTTAGCCAGTGCCCGGAGAAGTCAAATCAAAAGTAGACAAGTAAGGTACGGGACCGTAACAAGAAACGTCACCGTATCTAAAAACTCTTCACCTCCTGTCGAAAAACCGAACTCCGAAGACTTAGACAAACCGGAGGTTCGAAATCGATGGTTCGATATTTAATCACGAAGTAAACACAACAGGGTACCGATACACATTTCCGATCACCGTAAAATACTTTTCCTACACCGGGACTTCTGACACATTAAATTTTGAACGTATTAAATCCGTTATCGGGGTTGAGTCAAAATGTTAAGTATCCCGGACGGTCCAAACTTTAATACACTAGGAACTCTTCTTGAATTTAAACCCCCTAAACACACAAGTCGGTAAGTCAGTACAGGCTGAGAAACGTTGGGGTACCTGACGTCGCACGGTCCGAAGGGACAGAAAGTGACAGAGGGTCTCAAACGAGTTTGAGTACAGACAACTCAACCACTACGATAGATTGGTAGAATAGGAGACGGGAGGAGAAGAGGAAACGGGAGGTAGGAAGGGTCGTAGTCCCAGAAAAATGAAGTTTAAAACATGTACTTTAAACATAATTAGAATTTTATAATATGATCAAGTTTAAACGAACTTTACATTGGTAAGATCCCATAAGAAACTCCTAAATACAGATCATTGAATGAGAGGAAAGACCTCGGTTCATAGGTTTGAGAACGAATAGATCTTTATGTCTAGATTTGGAAAATATTCTTTCTTCTATCTGATTGTCCTGAACCTTTCTTAAAACTTTAGTAACAACCTTGACAATAATGATAAAAATATATACCGTTGAACCTTTACGGAGTTTTTGTTTAGTTAAATTAACTTAAGTTATTTCTGAATAAGTTATGGATGATTTCTAGTCTGTCACATCGTCTGGACCCCGACGTATTCCTAGTCCTCAATTTTACTTCAGTCACTTAACTTTGATTGATAAAATTCTTAAAATTTGATTTTGATCAGGTACGTACCGAGACTTATAACGAATTAAAAAGAATAACAGATGTAAAGATAGAATAAGAAGATACTTCTACTTATATTGTAACGGTTAACTATACTCCTCTTTATATCTTCATAAATTCTGTAAAACCTCTTACGGATCTCTCCATTACCCTACAGATATTTAATAAAACAAACTCAAAATACCTATTTTGATTTAAAAGTCATACCCACTTTACTCGAGGTGCGGTAAAGGACCGACACACAGGAACCGGTTCAGTGGATTGGAGAGACACGGAAGTAAAAGAGAAGTAATTTTACTTCTTTGTTTTCGTGATAGTGTTCACCAACAATACTTCTAATTACTCTAGTATAAACCCTTTGAGACTCTTGTACGGACTATATAAGATTCACTATCTAATGAAAAATATTAATCATAGAAAATTTTTAGAAAAGTAAGCCAAAGATTTAAAACCGGACATACCTTACGAAAGTGTCACCTTAGAAACAGATACGAGATCTTTAGAAAGTCACGGTCAAGTCGAAAGTAACGGGTCTTACTGTCGTGATCTCCAAGATCTTTCATTTTGAATCCACGTGACTGATATCTTGAGTTAGGTCCATAGTTTCACAAAACCACTCTAAATAAAGAGACCACTCTCACACTAAGTCTTTTGTAAGGTTAGGGTCAATTATATTAAAAATTTAAATAAACATCAAACCTTCACATCCTAATTCACCTAAAAGATGAAAATAGTTACGACTTGAGGTACAACTGTAACTACCAGGTCTTTCACATCAAAACGATTCACGAAAATTTTCACTTCTTTTAAATCGATTTTACAGTTAAGAAACAAGTTTAGACAAGTTTTAAGCCAGAGAACCTCCTTAAAAGGTAAAAGACTTTTTTTAGGGTAACTCGGACAACCGTGTATATTTATACCTAAGTGATTTACACCCAAACGAATTTGTATTCTATACGGGTTGATTGGAGTAAAGGAAAAAACTATCTGACCCCTCTGACCATCCCTCCCCTTTACGGTGTCTGTTTTACACAGACCTAAAGTCCTTCTGGAGACTATCTCAGAGAATACTACAGGAACACCCTTGCTACTTCTATATACTTGACCCGCTATCAATTTGACTTTCTTGGGTACCGGTCACCTACCACTATACGTCCCCCGTAAACCCTCCCTCCGACGTCCCGACATAAACACCTGTGATGGAAGACTAGTAGAACTGTACTCTAAACCGACTATAATTATCTCTTCTTTGTAATTCTTTACTCTTATTCCTTCTTATATTTCAAATTTCATTTTCGAAGAAGTAAAACCAATCTGTGCACGACACACGAATACCCGACCTCCACCGGAGTGAAAGAACTACTCTTTCCGACTCTTACGAACGACTGACACCCGAGACAGACTTATAGTTAACCTACACCCGACGACACTCTTGGTTCCAGTAGAAGACGACGGAAAATCAATTTTTATACCAGAATTGTTTCCTTCATTATCATTGCGATGTAAATCTCACAACAGGGCGTGATCGACAATGTAAAAATAAAACATCTCTCTCCACTATCGTTCGACCTCACTTGGGATTATCACTTTTCGGATCTTTTATTAACATGAACTTTTTCAACTTCCTGAACCCCTACCACTCCAACCTCGTTTCTTCCGACCCTCTACCCTGACTACTGGACTATGAACCAAAGTTTATAAATTTCCGTACAGTTCGTCTTGTCCCTAATCGAAGGATCCATCAACACTTTCTGTCTTATCCTGGTTTCCCATGTTTTGTACCCCGTTGACCTAAAGAAATTCGTTATTCTCGACAGTCTATTATCTTCTTAAACGAGTGATAACCTATTTAAATTCCTCTCCCCTGTCCTATCGACAAATCCTCTCAACACTTCTGGTATACAGTCTTACCGTTTTTTCGCACCGGAACCCCGAACCATTTAAATAACTACAAACTCAAGATCAAAGTGATCACCGACACACTTGGACCTATTATTGTCAAAGAAAGAGGATACCAACAAAACTTCTGAATTTAATTAGGGACACTTCACGAATCGTGCAATGGACCGTAGATCGTTTATGGACTGTGTACTATCGATAATGATAATGACCAGGACCACACTCCCTTACAACTTTATCTACCAGAGGATGCCATTTCGCAGACGGATGTTATACCCTCTGGACCCAAGTTAGGGACCCAACCCTTCTAGAGGACCTCTTCCTTTACCGTCGGGTGAGGGCATAAAAACGGACCTTTTAGGGTACCAACCTCCTCGGACCACCCGATGTCAGGTACCCCAGCGTTTCTCAGCCTGTGTCGACTCCTTGAAGTGAAAGTGAAAGTGTAAAGGTTTAGATTGTAAAATATAAAACCTAGATATATTCCAAATTTTCCAGTATCAGGATCCTTTTGGAAAGTAACGGAACCTCAGAAGGGAATGGGTAACGAAGTGACCTTACAAGGAAAGTCGAATAAGTCCCCACATAGGACCTCGTATTCGTAGTCACAAGAAAAAGAGTTTATACGTAGTGATTTTTACTTCACCGTCACTGGAACTCTTCTACTCAAGGTTAGACTTCTGGATTCCCATACGAAAACAAATAAAAGAACCCTTTACCACTAGTGTAATATGTCATTTAACCTCTTCCTATACGGATTTAATTTTAATACAATCTCTTAAAATACGGATGGTTAAACAATAACAAAGATACGGAACATAATTATATTATACTCAAGTCATTCATAACTTTATTAACACATTAATTTTTCTTAATGTCAGTAACAATCTCTTGTCTTCTGTTTACGATGTCTCCCTATTGGTACATAATACATAAATGGCTCGAAGGACCAACCTGGGAAGGTATCAAACGACTGTCTTGTGGGTGTGGTGTAAACAACCTCCCCTTTTGGTAAAGGTCCTCAGGTCGAAGAGAAACAGGAAAAGGAGACGTCGGTGGAGAACGGAGATTTAACGGACTTGTGCGTCGTCTTTCAGTGGTCTCCCGTAAGAGTCTGGTATATAATAGTTCCCTGAGGTCGACTCTTCATGGTCCGTTAAGAGCGAATCCAGAGGAAAGTCTACTTCTCCGTGAAAGTTTAAGAGCGAACCTCAGACTTCCGACGGAACGATTTATTTGGTCGTGAGGTGGGACCCCATAGATAGTCGTCCCTATAAAATGACTCAGTGGTGTCTGAAGTGTAGAAAGAGAAGGACGTGACTAGGATTGGTTCCGACAGAAGTTTTAGACCTGTCAGGCACACCCGATCGTCTCTGTACTGTTTAAACCAAGGTCGAAACTGACTTAAGAACTGGAAGTCGTTTACTGAAATTACGGAGTCAAGAACCAAAAGAGTAGACACTTTGTCTTCTGATCTTGCCTACGAACTTCTAGGGAGACTTAAGACTGTCAGTTGTTGATTTAAGGAAGGAAAGAGGAGGGAAGGAGGAAAGGAATGACTAATTTCCTCTTTGACCCTAAATAACTGTCACACAACCCCGTTCAGATAATACTCGAACATCAGGAGTTCTCTGTCAAAGATTTCCTGACCGTTTTGTGTGACCTGTAAGATTTCAACCTCCGACCTGTAGGTTCAAGACGTACATCTGGGGAGGAGGGGTGGGGAAACAAGTCCTAAGGGTCTAACCCCGTACGTACAGAAGTCCCTACTTTGTCGTTTCCCTGGTAATGTCAGGTCCCGGAACCTCGTAACTAAGATGAATTCTTGAGACCCCTTTTTCTTCTGCACAAAATACAATTTGTGTATATAATACTTTATGTCTCATTTAAGAATGTACATAAAAATAACACTTTATCTTCTAAAGTTTTTACACTCCAAACATCAACTTACGAAACCGAATATGAAGACCTAAAGGACCTTAATTTAATAAAGAAGTAAAGTAATCTTCAAAAAAAGTCTCCTTCTCAAACCCTTTCGAATTGGGAACCTCATATAATACTTTCATGGAATCTAATGGAAAGGATCTTCGTCCATCCGTAAGACGATGTACATTAAATGATTCTAGTACCAGAAATTTCTTTTTTCGGACGATTATTTCACTCTCTTTGACCTATCCCTTCTCCTTTCTCGACTTGTTACTACACCAAAGTTCCTAGTATTAACCTAAATACCTCCACTCCTTATTTGGTGTAGTAACTTAAGTGACGGGAACTCCGTTTCCCCGACTCTAAAAACATAGAGGTATAGTGAAGCAGTAACAGACGTCCGATAGGAACGTACTTCGGACTCTCCACTGAGAGAAGTAACCCTCACCCTTCCTGTCGACCGCCGGTAAGGACTCTCTTTCCTTGTCGATACACGTCGACAGAGTCGGTCACCACACAACCTCAGGTATATCGAGTAATTTCGACACACGTAACGAAGGGTTGAGGGGCAAGTCAGTGTAGTAGGACGCGCAAACCTTAGTCGGTACTACTCTCGTAAACGTAGTACTTTTGGTTGTCTTCGATGTTTAGTTCTCGAGAATGTAGGGGTGGTTTCGGGCAACAATTTGTAGATGCCCGTGTGGGGACCGGTTGTGAGTGTTGTTCCTTCTCTACCATGGGACCGACCCCTTCCCGTAGATCCAATGTATCACCAATGTCTTCTGGACGGGTGTTTACTAAAGGGGATGACCAGACAGTCAATCAATCTTTAAGAAAATCCCAAACGAAAAGGCTCGGAGAAAATTTTACACATGCCATGAACCGGCCCCCTCCCCCGCGTCTTGATTATTAAGTGTTTTCCGACCAGTCTTATCGACTAATACAAAAAATTCACGTTCTCTTCCCATTTCATCTCCACTCCTTTCTCGTACATTTGACTTAATACACGAGATTTCCTGTTCCTTCCTGAGACGACATTACGAATCCCTGTCTTAAATCTTATTGATACCATGATATCATAAAAGACCCTCTATCAAAAGTCTCGTCTCGAATAAATTTTATGACGTGAAAGGACTCTACTACCTCCCACTTTGAATAATAATACCTTTTAAATAATCCTTTTTAAAGTTCATATGTTTTCATCTGTTTTATCACATTATTTGAGAGTATATGAGTCTAAGTTGTTAATAATTGAATACCGGTTAGAACAAGTTAGATATGGGGGTAAGTGAAAGGGGACCCCCATACCCTACAAAACTTCTGAATCAATTAACTTATTTACAACTTACACCAGATCTTTTTTGGTCTAACAGATCCCTGTCCCCTTCCAAAACCTGTCTTACTTCCGGGCCGTCGATACTGGTGAAAAGGATTGTATAATCTTAAACCATGCTTAGCAATCTTCTGTGTACTTTACGTAATTTACCCTGAACATAAGACTAATTAGAGTTCTAAAAAACAGAAGTCAAGAAGGATTTTACTTCTCGACCATTACCTCTCTTTTCTCTTTTGAATGTCCCAAAGATAATTTCCTCAATTGTGATAAACGACAGATTTATACAGAATGGGAACCCGAAAAAGAAAGACAAGTCTATGTATCCTCGTTTTATAATCCTACTTAGACTTCTGTTTAAGATTTAATAAAAAGGTTGGATTCTCGTTCCGAACAATGGTGGTCTCATTCTTAGAACTGAGAATAAACTATCCGTTTGTTTAAAGGTATTTTTATCTTTGTCTAACTTGAAAGAATATTCGAAATGATAAATGTCCTTGACCAATATCGGAGAAAAGAAAAAAGAAAAAAAGGAAAGTAACAGAAGCCCCTAAACCCTATTCTCTACCGGAGACTGGGAAAAGATTTTTATGGTCTAAAGGAAGAGAGACGGAAGACTGGTAAGATGAAAGTAAGAGTGACCAATATTAAGACTTCTATTACGTCTAAACTCGGGAACTGGTCGACCTCAACTTTCTTATTCATTACCCTGGGGTCCTTCTCGTACAAACCTTTTAATTATTAATTAAGTCATACCTACTTACTCAATCCTTTCTGAGTAAAGTCAGTAATGTATAAATAGTGATCGTAGAAAATGGTTCCAATCAACCTTCATCTGTTTACTGAACTTTTTACTCTGTAAACCCTCGAAGTCTTTCGGTCACGACTCCTTCTTCATCTACATTATTTCCGTCTCTTTACCGAGACAGATCTAATGACAGAACGATAAAAAATTATTTAACCAACGTCAATGACATAACCTTGACGTGTACTACTTCGGACCACGAAACACGATCGTCTCTTATTCTTTCTTCGATGAGACTACGACATCTGTTCACACACTCGACAAATAGCTGTCTTCAAAAAGTGAACGACCAACGAACCTTCTCTAACGACTGTCCAACATTCGGACCCGGACATACCTAGTTTCCGTCTTTTATTTTCTTTTGTAAGAAAGGACATCCTACCAATGTCGACTTCTAACTTTTTCCGACACGCTCACAGTTAGGGATGGTGAGAGAGAAGATCGATCATTAGAACTTCTACATAAACAATTTAATTTTTAACTGTTATGTGACCGACTCAAAGACAACTCCAAAGGGTGTTAAAAACCCTTAGTCTGAATTAAGGAAACCACCTAAAGAACCATAAAAAGAACCTTGGATGAAAAAAAGGTAACAAAAGAAAAATGACTTTACAGTATTACAGTTTCATTTTTGTTAAACGTCAGTTCCACGTACTTATAAAGACTGTAGGGTAGTTTGGTTTTTTTCAAAAGATCTTGTACATGTCCATATATACATATCATTCTCTTTAACCTAAAGTAAAAAATCATCTGAGATGAATAAAATGTCGTCAAAATCTAAGTGTCTTTTTAACTTACCATTTTCTAAAGGACATATTGGGGATGGACGGATACGTGCGTCGAAGGAGTTGATAGTTGTAAAACGTAGTGTCACTATGTAAACAATGTCAACTACTTGAATACAACTATGTAGTCATAGTCACTATACTACTATGTAGTGATGGTGAGTTTCAAGTATCAAATGTACTTCTAACTAAAAAAAGTGAAGTCAAGTCAGTGAATCAACACAGGCTGAGACGCTGGGGTACTTGGCGTCGTGCGGTCGGGAGGGACAGGTGGTGGTTGAGGGTCTCAGGTGGGTTTGGTAACACGTAACTCAACCACTACGGTAGGTTGGTAGAGTAGGAGACAGTAGGGGAAGACGAGAACGGGAGTTAGAAAGGGTTGTAGTCCCAGAAAAGTTTACTCAGTCGAGAAACGTAGTCCATCGGTTTTTTAACCTCAAAGTCGAAGTCGTAGTCAGGAAGGTTACTGACCACATGAAAAGTACTCAAAACTGTTTACATATTACTGTATACAAGTGATGACATCATAATAAGTCTCGTCAAAGTCCTAAATTTTTTTTTGGTTGTTTGGTGTTGGATTTAAGAATGTATTGAAAACAAGAAAACCGACGAGGTTGGGCAGGGGTCTTGTTCGTAATAAGTGTCACTATCATGCCATGGTATACGTATCGTCATACAATGTTTTTCATGTTAATCTGGTTTCAAAAATAGTCCCATATATGTATTACTTATTCTCCCATTCTTAAAACTTGACATTTCACCGATAGGGTTTGTTATTAAGGGACTGTCTTATTTCTACACCCACATATAGATCAGTCGGGTTCTTCTGAAGAATTAAGTTGTAGTAACACCCCGTAACTAAGACCATCTACGGTTGTCTGTTGTCCAGAAGTTTTTGAGAAAATGTTCTTATAGGAAACTTAAAGAAAACTTGAAGATAATGGGTACAAGAAAGTTTTACGTCTTTTGCGTGAGTGGACTAAGTATGATCAAATAGAAATACCATCTTATTCGTAGTCCTGGAAATTAATAGAGTGTACCAGGATTCCGTTGGATTCACTGGTTCACGATTCAAGAGAACTGTCATCTATGTACCATTAGTGAAATCTGTGGAATTTTAAGATTTACACATCATTTATATACTGGATTTCCGATTCAATTTCTTTGAATCCCAGGAATAATACATGAAGTAAACAACACTGTCCCTATTTTCCTATATCTCCTAATTCTAATTTACTTCTTAATTTTTTACATCTAATCCTTCCATCACCCTGAATTTACAGTTTTCATATACCCTCCTTTTTACTAAGGGACGGGGGTGGGGGTGGGGGGCGGTTGGAAGAACCAAGAAACGATTTTCGGGGACATTTTCTCTGTCTGAGTGTCCTCCCCTGAGTGTCCCGAAGGGCAGACGGTTACGTCCCCTACATTCTTTGTCCCCAAACTAGAGACCCAACCCTTCTAAGGGACCCCTCTCGTATCGTTGGGTGAGGTCATAAGAACGGACCTCTTTGGGTACCTGTCTCATGTGAGGTACTCTGACCGTTCGATGACAGGTACCCCAACGTCTCAGCCTGTATTGTCTTCGTTGAATCGTACATGTACATCTATAACTTAGTACTACACCATGCAGACTTTGATTATGTTACATAAACAGAAAACATAGATTGTTTTTGTTTTGTCGCCAACGGGACGAGACATCCACTCACAGAGTCCATTTTTTCATTAGAGACCATTATCAAGAGAAGGACCATATCCAAAGGAGAGATTCCATTTAAAAGAATCCTTTCCCACTGTAGATGACAAAAGTCTCGTAGAGAACACAGAAGTCGAGTTTTATTAGGAATACGGTTTCTCCTTATAAACCCCACCTTACAAGACGATGGAAAGTTTTTCGTACACCAATTTCTCTTTTACACTTGGCGATGGTTTACATGTACAGTCAAGAACAGGAACTTGTACACATAGTCAAGAGTAGTGACTTCCCGTGTCACCGTCGTTCTACTTTCTTCAAACCGAGACATCGAGTGTTTCGATCCGTCTTCGTCTAAATGGATGAGGGACCCCAACGACTCTCCTAATTTCCTCTATTATGACACACTCTTTTCATGAAGGACTCGATGTTTCGAGATCAATGTTCGTATCAAATCGTATTCTTAACCGTGAATAAGGGTTTCTAGAACACTGTTTTGATTGTACTTACTTCGTTTTACTGTACATTAGTTTAAGATTTGACCAAATATATCTCTACCATTAATGGTATCCTTTGGTCCGTGCTCTTTTTAGGTTTATAAAACTTCACGAATCAGTCACGAGGTACCTTCTCTCGTCTGAACTCGAACAGAAAATTGACGTCCACTATATGGGTAAACTTACGTCTCAAGGTTTCTTATCGTTCCTCTCTATTCTTTCGGAAGGAGACCCTAGTCACGTTTCTTTATCTCCTTTTATTATCTTAACCTTTCTGATCTCTATCGTGGGGTGAGGTCATGAGAACGGACCTTTTAGGGTACCTACCTTGTCGGACCACCCGACGTCAGGTACCCCAAAGCTTCTCAACCTGTACTGACTCGCTGAAGTGAAAGTGAAAAGTGAAAGTACGTAACCTCTTCCTTTACCGTTGGCCCTGCCCCCTCGGACCACCCGACGACAGAGACCCCAGTGTGTCTCAACCTGTGTTGACTTCACTGAATCGTCGTCGTCGTCGTCGTCGTCGTCTCTAGAGAAGTTCTTTTAATCTCTATGGTTCCCTTGTAAAGTACGTTTCTACCCGTGTTATTTCCTGTTTTTACCACACCTGGATTGTCTTCGTCTTCTATAATTCTTCTCCACCGTTCTTATGTGTCTTCTTGATGTGTTTTTTCTAGAAGTACTGGGTCTATTGGTCTTACCACACTAGTGAGTGGATCTCGGTCTGTAGGACCTTACGTTTCAGTTCACCCGGAACCCTTCGTAGTGATGTTTGTTTCGATCACTTCAACTACCTTAAGGTCAAATCGATGAAGTTTAGGATTTTCTACTCCGACAATTTCACGACGTGAGTTTTACAGTCGTTTAAACCTTTTGAGTCGTCACCGGTTTCCTGACCTTTTACAGTCAAAAGTAAGGTTAGGTTTTTTATCCACTACGGTTTCTTACAAGTTTGATGATGACGTGTTAACGTGAATAGAGTGTACGGACGTTTCATTACGAGTTTAAGAGGTTCGGTCCGCAGTTGTCATGTAATTGGTACTCGAAGATCAACAAGTTCGACCTAAATCTTTTCCGTCTCTTTGGTCTTTAGTTTAACGGTTGTAGGCAACCTAGTACCTTTTTCGTTCTCTCAAGGTCTTTTGGTAGATGAAGACGAAGTAACTGATACGCTTAGCGTTGTTTGACACCTTTTAGGACTTTCTTTACCCTTATGGTCTGGTGGACTAGACGGAGAACTCTTTAGACATACGTCCAGTCCTTCGTTGTCAATCTTGACCTGTACCTTGTTGTCTGACCAAGGTTTATCCTTTTCCTCACGTAGTTCCGACATATAACAGTGGAACGAATAAATTGAAGATACGTCTCATGTAGTACTCTTTACGACCTGACCCTCTTTGTGACCTGACCTTCTTTGTGTTCGACCTTAGTTCTAACGGTCCTCTTTATAGTTAATGGAGTCTATACGTCTACTGTGGTGGGAATACCGTCTCACTTCTCCTTGATTTTTCGGAGAACTACTTTCACTTTCTCCTCTCACTTTTTCAACCGAATTTCGAGTTGTAAGTCTTTTACTTCTAGTACCGTAGGCCAGGGTAGTGAAGTACCCTTTATCTACCCCTTTGTCACCTTTGTCACAGTCTGAAATAAAACCCCCCTGAGGTTTTAGTGACGACTTCCACTGACGTCGGTACTTTAATTTTCTGTGAATGAGAAACCTTCTTTTCAATACTGGTTGGATCTATCATATAACTTTTCGTCTCTGTAATGAAACGGGTGATTCCAGGCAGATCAGTTCCGATACCAAAAAGGACACCAGCACATACCTACACTCTCAACCTGACACTTCTTCCGACTCGTGTCTTCTTAACTATAAAAACTTCACACCACAACCTCTTCTGAGAACTCTCAGGGAACCTGACGTTCCTCTAGGTTGGTCAGGTAAGACTTCCTCAGTTGGGACCCTAAAGAAACCTCCCTTACTACGATTTCGACTTCGAGGTCATGAAACCAGTGGAGTACCCTTCTCAACTGAGTAACCTTTTCTGGGACTACGACCCTCCCTAACCCCCGTCCTCTTCTTCCCCTGCTGTCTCCTACTCTACCGACCTACCGTAGTGACTGAGTTACCTGCACTCAGACTCACTTGAGACCCTAAACCACTACCTATCCCTCCGGACCGTACGACACTAAGCACCCCAACGTTTCTCAGCCGGTGCTGACTCGTTGACTTCACTTGACTTTCTTCTTTATTTCTCGGAGAACTGCTTTCACTTTTCACTTTTTCGACCGAATTTTGAGTTGTAAGTCTTTTGATTCTAGTACCGTAGACCAGGGTAATGAAGTACTCTTTATCTACCCCTTTGTCACCTTTGTCACCGACTGAAATAAAAGAGTCCGAGGTTTTAGTGACGTCTACCACTAACATCGGTATTTTAATTTTCTACAACCGAAGAACCTTCTTTTCCATACTGTTTGGATCTGTTGTACAATTATTCGTCTCTGTTCTCTGTCACGAAACGGTTGTTCCCAGGTAGATCAGTTTCGATATCAAAAAGGTCATCAGTACATCCCTACACTCTCAACCTGATATTTCTTTCGACTCGTGACTTCTTAACAAGGAAAACTTGAAACCATAACTTGTCCTGAGAACTCTCAAGGAACCTGACGTTCCTCTAGTTTCGTCAGTTAGTAGGATTTTCTCTAGTCAGGACTATTAAACCGGTGGACTACGGTTCATCATTGAGTAACCTTTTCTGGGACTACGACCCTTTCTAACTTCCGTCCTCCTATTCCCCTACTGTCTCCTACTCTACCAACCTACCGTAGTGACTCAGCTACCTGTACTTAGACTGGCTCGAGGTCCTCAACCACTACCTGTCCCTTCAGACCACACATCAGGTACCCCAGAGTTTCTCAGTTTGCGTTGACTCGCTGACTTGACTTGACTTTATGTGGTACTCTTAACACCCGAATCCTTACAACTGACTTTTTTTCTACGTGTCACACTCTCAACGTTCAATCCAAAATAAACCCCCGTTTTATTACAGACATCAGACCCTCTGTCGTGGAGTCTATCGAGACTCTTTGACAAGGTTTTTCCATCACCTCCTTCCAGTTATATACACTAAAACCATTTCCCCTTCAAGTACGTTAGTTCGTGAATAAAGTGTTTTCAAAAAGACAATCAGTTCTCCCCGACTACAGTAGTACTTTCCTAAATCACGAAAAGATCTATACTCCTTTACGTTCCTAACCCTAGTACTTTAGTCAAGGACTTTTATAGATTGTTTTCTGGACAAGGTGGTCAAAAGGACCTCATGATTCACGGAATAAGAGGTGGGACTTGAGGGAAGTCCCGTACAGTTTCCAGTTGTCGACGTCGACGTGTCTCAAGTTAGGGACGTCTCCGTCTACCGTTTACGGGAACAACAACTAGTCTGTGACCGTTTACGGGAACCGTACGCGGTCAAACACCAACTGACCCTCTTCGTAAGGTCAGCCCTCCTGAAGTCTATCACATCCAACCTCACCCCTTCCACACACGTCTCTAGACACTTCTTCAGATCTTGTCTGTCATAGATAAGTAAGTAGGTCATTAGCGAATACCCCGAGGTAAGTCACGGTCTCTGAATAATTATTTGGTTCCAGAGACCGGAGTCCCTGACTTTAGACCTCATGAACACAACTTTTCACAACCTGTCGACACCACCTCCACCCCGACCTCTTTATGACCTTTTGATCAGTCACTACTTTTCACTTGAACTTGCTACACTAATACTAGTTTCTCGTACTCTTCTTTCAAGTCTCCCTCACAACGGTTTTAGAACCGAGAGACACGTGGTTACGGTTTCTTTATACCTCCGTCGTACTACCTCTTCTTCCTTTTCTTTTCTCACCGAAATAAGGAAACGGTCCGTTTCTCCCTTGTATCATCTAATCACGGAGTTCTTGACACGGGGGGAGGGACCACTCATCCCTCACCAATACATCAGTCCGTCCCTATACCGTATTCCTAGTTCCGTCGTTGTCAGAATATAAGAAAGAAGACGTTTAAAAGATTTCTCACCCCAACGACTGTTCTAATCTCACATACGTCACAGAATCCACCAGAGGATTCGAAGGGACCATCGAGTCTGTCATTTCGCAGACGGATGTTACGCCCTCTGGGCCCAAGCTAGGGACCCAGTCTTTTTAGACGACCTCTTCCTTTACCATGGGGTGAGGACATAAGTACGGACCTTTTAGGGTACCTGGCTCCTCCGACCATCCGATGTCAGGTACCCCAACGTTTCTCAGCCTGTGCTGACTCACTGAAGTACAAGTGATTCGAACTACTCGGAGAGGCCAGAGAAATTAGAACGGAGTCTACCAAGACACCGACGAGGAGAGAACTAATCGTTGACAACACGGGAAACCTTGAATCTCTTTCAGTACCTTGGGCCTCAGAACGGATTCTCTTTGCCCCCTGTCTTTCCGGAGGTACGGGTCCTTGGAGTATCCCGGGACGAGTCGGAGTCATCTACCATTCCGCAGATGGATGTTACGCCCTCTGGACCCAAGTTAGGGACCCAACCCTTCTAGAGAACCTCTTCCGTTACCGTGGGGTGAGGTCATAAGAACGGACCTTTTAGGGTACCTACCTCCTCGGACCATCCGATGTCAGGTACCCCAGCGTCTCAGCCTGTGTTGACTCGTTGAAGTGAGTGAGTCTTCTTCCTTCTAATCAAAGATCTAACTTAGAGTGAGGGACGGTCGTCACCCAGGAACTTAAACAAGGGATTGAAGAAGGTATGAGTCAAAGAAATTCATGTCCACCCCTAGCATCTGTCACACCCGTCAGTCCACAGAAATGGACTATAACAACTATTCCACTCCCTATTCACAGTTCTTCTTTCGTTAACCTTAACCTCCCATTTCTCTCATACTCCTTTCTTCACATCTCCTGACTCTTTTGCCTCACACTCCTTTAGTCCCTATTTAGCCATTTTCGGTATTCTTCTACTAAGGTTTTTCTTATATCACCCACCGTAGACGTACCGTCCCTTCTCAATTCAGATCTCGAACTTACGGACGAGTCGAAGGGTTAGTAAAGTACCGAATCTCGTTCAGTGTCGGAGTAACCTAACCACCTTTCTAAGTACCGACCGTCGTTCTTTTTGGACTGGACACCATCCGTGAGTCGTTTATAAATTTACGTAATAGACAAAAAATTTGGTATTTATGTCCACGAATACTCCCACTTTGATTTATCGTATGTTCAACTTGTATTCCCTGTTAATTGTTTCGCCTCGTTTGTCCTCTGCGTCCCACCACATCGACACTCCGATCTTCAGGCCCTAAAGTTGTATGGAACCGTTGCTCAATAAATAAAGAAGTAAGAGGTTCCGTCACTATAAATGACTACTCCATTTGGGTTTAGATGATCTAAAAAGACGGTCATCGAGTGACCGTAACGGGTGGACGCCAAAGAGGAGACTCCAGTGAAGTAATTCCTGACTAAAAATATACTGTAGAATAATTCACAGGGTTTGGAGGTCCTACGGTATACGCCCTTCGGTAAGTCGTCCTTGTGACTGTGACCATGAAGAGCTTAAGTGTTCCCGACGCACCCTCTCTACGAGGACTGGTTTGTTCTAGGACGTAAGTCGTCAGGAAACTTCCGCTCCAAAGACTCCGGTGTTCGGACCGGGAACCAAGTTCATCGACTAGGACACCACCGTGAAACCCAATTCCGTACTCTTAGTACTTCTCCACACCCAAATTCCCACCATCTAGTATTCCGTGAGACCGGTGTCGTTACCAAACCATTGTATACAGACACTGACTCGGTCTCCCGACTGTTTCCTTCTCTATAGACTCGTGAACTAGGACCTCCCTTGACTTCCAGATATCTGTGTCGACAAACACCTGAGACTCTTCGTTCGACCCAAAAGATTTAGACGTAAAATTAATCTAATAAAGTCGACTTTGACCTTCAGTCTATGACTTATTTATTGAGGTTTGAATCAACTTCATTATACTCTTGGATAAGTTGGATCGACAGACTTTCCGAACCTGAGTTTAAAAAATAAAATAATTGTTAAAATAAGAGACGATAAACGGTTCGAAACCAAGTCCGTAAAACGACTCAACTTTTGACACCTTTAAACAACATTAACCTCCCCTTTCTTAGCGTACACCAAAGAAGGTTTGGAAAAAGGTTAAAAAAAAGACAACAACAACAGGACTTAAGGTACCCTTTTAATGGGTCTTCCCAATAAAAGAGAAAATTACTACGTTGTTACGAACCAAACGAGACGGACAAAAATAAAAGATCGATGTAATATTAATGCAAAAGGGTGTGTTGAGTAAAAAAAAAGAAGGTTTAATCATCTATATTTTAAGACTACCGAGAAATCCCTCGATTAGAAGTCTATAAGAGAGGAACCCCACAGGAAACACACCTTTATCTACTACGACCTGGCGGTCCGGGGTCAGAGGTGACGAATCACCACTAGGTAGTGGAGTTCGGAAAATTAATCGTCGACGTCCACTTAGTGATTAACCAGAGTGTAAACGTATATATTCGGTCTCTAAACATCCAAATGTCAATATTTAGAATCAGTAAACCCGTCCCGTATTTACAATCTTAAGTAAGGAGTAGGGAATGTCAACGGAGTAGTCGAGACATGTTTTGCGACAGTATATGACCATTAAAATTCACCCACTTTTTACTGAACGACATAATTAAACAATCTTTTTATACCACAAAATTTCTTCTTTCCTCAAAAAATTTTTTCGTGAATGTGTCCCGAAGAACTCTTTCGTCGTCCCCCTATACCACGAGCCTTTTACCGTGAACCAAATTAAAGTAATACCGAAACTCAAGAAACCACCGTAATTGAACCATTTATAATCGTTTCTTTTCGGAACGTTCCTCAAATACCAAAAAAAAACTCTGTGTAGCCAAATGTTTTGTTGTCACTTCCGAAGAAATGGAACCCGGGTACAACTGAAGTTGGACATCCTTGGACTCTCTTTAAGTCCAAATGCGTGTAAAATAGACCAGTTTTCAGTCAGAAAAGAATCTTGAGTAGAACTCACGTTAGTCATTCCTACGACACCGGGAAGTCCACGGATGAACTAAGTAGTTCTAAATACTAGGAGACAGACAGACCTCCGTCTCTACAAGTCGAGGACCAGCAAAGATTCTTGTATGGTTGACTATTAAGTCAATTTCCATATTAATGGTTGTGTGATAGGGTATGATTTACAACTCCCAATCTGACGAGTACTCTGTTTCCGTTGTAATTATGGGTTCAGGAACCAGACGGTGTGTCGCCCTACCTTCATGTTTCCGTTAACCCTACTGTTTACATAACCGAATTAATTATTTCTTACTAGAGATTTAATCCATAAATTAAAGTATGTTCTCTATCATAGTTATAAAGAAGAAAATAACATATAAAGAGATAAATAAAAAACCTATAAATTTGAAGAAAAGAATTAACCTCATATTAATGAAATATTACAACACACCCAAATTCTGGTATTGTTGATCGTTGAATCCGGTGATGTCTGATCTATTGTTAGTTCATCTATACTGCCATCAGTTTCATACAGACCAAATATAAGGATGGTAACATTAAGGAACATGGCCAAGGATATAAGGGGAAGAAGGGACATTCGTTCATTCCATTTCACCAAATATAAAAATAAACTATAATAATATCAGGAGGTAAAACCTTTTGAGTCGTCACCGGCGTCCTGACCTTTTCCATTTAAAAGTAAAGTCAGGGATTCTTTCCGTTACGGTTTCTTACGAGTTTGATGAGTAGAGTCTGCGATCATCTCATTACGAGTTTTAAGAGGTTCGGTCCGAAGTTGTTATGTACTTGACACTTTAGGGTCTACAAGTTCTACCAGAATCTTTTCCGTCTCTTTTTTCTCTAGTTTAACGGTTGTAGACGACCTAGTAGTTTTTTCGTTTTCCAGGTCTTTTCGTAGATGAAGACGAAATAACTGATGCGGTATCGGAAACTGACTCACCTAGTGTTATTTGACACCTTTTAAGACTTTCTCTACCCTTATGGTCTGGTGGACTGGACGGAGAACTCTTTAGACATACGTCCAATCCTTCGTTGTCAATCTTGACCTGTACCTTGTTGTCTGACCAAGGTTTATCCTTTTTCTCATGCAGTTCCCGCATATAACAGTGGGACGAATAAATTGAAGATACGTCTCATGTAGTACTATTTACGACCTGACCTTCTTCGTGTTCGACCTTAATTCTAACGGCCCTCTTTATAGTTATTGGAGTCTATACGTCTACTGTGGTGGGAATACCGTCTTTCACTTCTTCTTGATTTCTTGGAGAACGACTTTCACTTTCTTCTCTCACTTTCTCAACCGATTTCGAGTTGTAAGTCTTTTGATTCTAGTACCGTAGACTAGGGTAGTGAAGTACCGTTTATCTACCCCTTTGTCACCTTTGTCACCTTTGTCACCTTTGTCACCGACTGAAATAAAAACCCCCGAGGTTTTAGTGACGTCTACCACTAACGTCGGTACTGTAATTTTCTGCGAATGAGGAACCTTCCTTTCAATACTGGTTGGATCTGTCGTATAAGTTTTCGTCTCTGTAATGAAACGGTTGTTTCCAGGTAGATCAGTTCCGATACCAAAAAGTTCATCAGTACATACCTGCACTCTCAACCTGACACTTCTTTCGCCTCACGACTTCTTAACTACGAAAACTTGACACCACAACCTCTTCTGAGAACTCTCAGGGAACCTGACGTTCCTCGAGGTTGGTCAGGTAGGACTTCCTCTAGTCAGGACTTATAAGTAACCTTCCTGACTACAACTTCGACTTTGAGGTTATGAAACCGGTGGACTACGCTTCTCGACTGAGTAAACTTTCCTGGGACTACGACCCTTTCTAACTTCCACCCTCCTCTTCCCCTATTGTCTCCTACTCTACCAACCTACCGTAGTGGATGAGTTACCTCCACTCAAACCCATTTGAGGCCCTCAACCACTATCTGTCCCTCCGGACCGCACGACGTCAGGAACCCCAGTGTTTCTCAGTCTGTACTGACTCACTGACTTGACTTGACTATCAGGAGGTCAATTTGTAACCCACTATAACCGACACTAAGAAAGAAACGACTGACCTTCTGAATGACTACCGGTACAATTAAAATACAGAATCTCCGACATGAGGAACTACCATATACTACAGTAAAAGGGTTAATAATGGAATCGTTATGGAAAAGAAAGAGAGTCAACTTAATTAGAACATAATGAATAAGTTTAAAGAGATACGATAAGGAAGGATATCTCCGTCTCATAAATGAAGGTCCGTTTTGACTTCGTTTCCTCTTTTCAGTATAATACATAATCGAAAACGACGTTACACGACACATTGTTTGTTATGGTTTCGAGTCACAGAATGTTTTTAGTTTTACCATTAAAGAGTGAGTGTCCGAACACCAGTCGAGACCACTGAAACAAGGTCTGAGACTCAGTTCAAGGAGAGACACGGTACATGGAGAGTACAGTCTTGATAAACCCGAAAGTCAAGAGTACCTTCTTCTGGTCGTCTTGACTTGCGTTCTTTGACTCAGTTTGGTCTGTTCATATAAATTTCGAAGATGACACAAAACCGTATAACCAATGTAATACAGACGAGAGAAAGGCTTTCCGTTCAGTAAACCGATTCCGGTTCCACTTACCCTAACCTTCCTTCATACGAAAGGGGTGTCTCCTTCTCAGTCTTTTTTCTTTCACATAGTTGTTACGTTGAATTGGTAAGTACCGACTCAAGGGTATCTCTTAAAACCTTTTAAATTACTAAGAATCAGAGTCTCATCAGGATCCAGGATCTCTTAACTCTTTCTCTTCTTTATTTTAAATAACAATGTCTAATACTCATCTCAGAAGGTCTTTATGTTCATTTAATAAACCTAATGAAAATTTTAATGACAATCATAAACCCGAAACAAAAGAACTTACATCATAAGGAGGTAAGAACCTGGTGTATCCAGTGAACCTAAAATACCCAATATATGTATAACTTATTTTAAACCACCTCCGGACACCTCCCAAATTTCACTTGATCGTGGTAGTGACTAAATAAACACTTATAAGAGTGAGTAGAAGACCAGGACACAATAAGTGACGAAACGGATAAGTCAGGAACGTTCACCCTTATACTAAAAATGACCGTACAGTTAAACCCAAAGAGAAACCTTAATCCGTGTTGTTCTAATAACCGTTGTAAGACTAAAGAACGTTCGAAATAGTCAGTCAGTTCTTCATATGGAGAGATGTCCGTATATCCTATATACACAATATCAAATAGTTCATGAGAAAATTATACTCCACAAATCGTCAAATGACGATTTCTACAACCTGAAGGGACCACCGAGTCTACCATTTCGTAGACGGATGTTACACCCTCTGGACCCAAGTTAGGGACCGAGTCCTTCTAGAGAACCTCTTCCTTCACCGTTGGGTGAGCTCATAAGAATGGAGGAGGACACCTGCCTTCTCAGACCATCCGATGTCAGGTACCCCATCGTTTCTCAACCTGTACTGACTCACCGAAGTGAAGTGAAGGGTTTCTACAATCAGTGTAACTTAGTTTTTTAAAGTTTAAAATAAATTAAGGTTTATAAGGTTTTTAAATTTTTCATGAACTGATATTTTAAAAGATAAACCTTCAATGAAAACATGACGTCTTCTTGACCAATTATAACGGTTATTTAACTGAAGACACTGAGATTCATTTGTTGTCGACTGAGACTCAACCCGATCAACACTTGAATTTACTTAATGAGACAACAGTGATAACCCCCAACCCTCTCTTTTAGAGAGGGAGACACGTTTAACAAAAATATTGTTACCACTATGAAACCTACACTATATATAAAGGGTACTTCTTTATCTTAAAGAACTATTCGTCTGAACAAAAGAGGTAGTTTATGGAAGAAGTTTAATTTTGACCAAGAAATAAGATTAACAACTCATTTTTCCAACTTTCTTAAAACCACTCAATCAAACCACATCGTCAGTTTTACCAGTCCAAACCTGAGTCTTTGTGCACTCAAGAAGAGGTACTAGATGAAACTATATAACATGTAAGAACCATTTAACTGAAGTAGAGGGACTCGAAGTCAAAGGAGGAGACTTCTTACACCTATTATTATCATTCATAGACTGTCTCAATAACACACTTGAGTCACTCCAATACTAGTATTTAATTAGTCGTCTTACGGATCGAGTATCATTCACGAGTTATTTATAATCGAGGATTATAACAAGTCCAGTCAAGTCAAGTCGACGAGTCAGCACAGACTGAGATACTCTGGGGTATCTGACGTCGTGTGGTCCGGAGGGACAGGTAGACCTTCAAGTACCAAGTGTATGACAACTTCGGACCGAACCTCTTAAAACTCGTAAAGAAATGATCGCACACTCTACTCGCGTCAACACACCATCAAACTCGTAAGAAACCGTAACTGAAAGAAACCCTAACGTTACTTTTGACTGGATTGATCATAACAATCGTTATCAAAATAATCACGACACTTATTATTTACCTGTACACTTTGACTTTCTGACTGTAAACTCAGTAAGAAACTTGAAGGAAGGAAAATAAAACTTTCCTTTTCTAATTCCAAAATTTTTTAGACTACTAGACATTGTATGTTGTATTCACCATTTTCTCTTTACTGGTAACATTCGATAATTGACTTGTAGTACATTATAAAAAAGAAAACCAAAACACTTAAAAATTGTTAATATACTTCGACTTTGAGGTTATGAAACCGGTGGACTACGTTTCTCGACTGAGTAAACTTTTCTGGGACTACGACCCTTTCTAACTCCCGTCCTCCTCTTCCCCCGCTGTCTCCTACTCTACCATCCTACCATAGTGACTGATTCACCTGTACTCAAGCCCATTTGAGACCCTCAACCACTACCTGTCCCTCCGGACCGCACGACGTCAAGTACCTCAACGTTTTTCAGCCTGCACTGAGTCGCTGACTTGACTTGACTTGACTTGACCTGTTCACATAAAACATAGAAACAACTTTAATAGACCTTTGACATAGAGTATATAAACTTCGAATACCTTTATTTAACGTTTTCGAGACCCAAAGAAGAAATATAGGATCCTTAAGTGAGGTGAGAATAAGATGAAAGTGGGTAAGACAAATCTGGTTATCAAAAGTTAGAACTTACATAAAGTCTTAGTGGAACCTCTTTTATAAATGTTTAGTATAAAGATTACCCCCAATTATAAGGTTTTATATCTTTTTTAAGTATCCTAAGTTAATATTATTTTGGTTCACAAAACTAATTTTTTACCCGTCTTTTAGACTTATCTGTAAGAGAAGTTTCTGTATTTCTACCAGTTGTAGAAATTAACAGTACACTTTTCTAATCCGTACACTTTTCTACGAGTTGTAGTAATAGTCTCTTTATGGTTAATTTTGGTGTCACTTTATAGTGGGTGTGGACATTCTTACCGATAGTAGTTATTCTTATGTTTTTTGTTTACAATCACTCCTACACCTTTTTTCCCTTGGGAGGATGTGACAACTACCCTTACATTCAACCGTACGAATGACACTTTTTGTCATCCCTTTAAAGAGTTTTTTCATTTTTATCTCGAAAGTATACTGGGTCGTTAATGTGAAAACCTATATATAGACTCTTTTTGTTTTTTTGTTTAAGTTTTCTATGTACCTAGGACTACAAGTATCGTCGTAATAAACGTCAACGGTTCTATATCTTCGTTACATTCATAGGTAGTTGTCTACTTACCTATTTCTTCTACACCACATATATATATATACTACCTTATGATGAGTCGGGAATTTTATTTTACCTTAAAAACGGTAAACGTTGATGTACTTACCTAAACCTCCCATTTCAATCCTGGTTGGGTCTATCGTATAATTTTTGGTCTCTGTAATGAAACGGTTGTTTCCAGGTAGATTAGTTCCGATACTAAAAGGGTCACCAGTACATACCTACACTCTCAACCTGACACTTCTTTCGACTCACGGTTTCTTAACTACGAAAACTTCACACCACAACCTCTTCTGAGAACTCTAAGGGAACCTGACCTTCTTCTAGGTTGGTCAGGTAAAATTTCCTCTAGTTAGGACCCACAAGTAACCTTCCTGACTACGATTTCGACTTTGAGGTTATGTAACCGGTGGAGTACGTTTCTCAACTGAGTAACTTTTTCTGGGACTACGACCCTCCCTAACCCCCGTCCTCCTCTTCCCCTGCTGTCTCCTACTCTACCGACCTACCGTAGTGGTTGAGCTACCTGTACTCAAACTCACTTGAGGCCCTCTACCACTACCTGTCCCTCCGGACCACACGACGTCAAGTACCCCAGCGTTTCTCAGCCTGTGCTGACTCACTGACTTGACTTGACTACCATTCACTTTGTTCAGTCTATCTTTCTATTCACGACGCATTATAGTGAATATAGACTTAACATTTTTTACGTTGTTTGTTTACTTATATTGTTTTTTTCTTTGTCTGAATGTCTGTGTCTCTCGTTTGACTACCAATGGTCACCCCTCTTTCTTCCCCCTTCCCCTTCCCGTGTTATCCCTATCCCCGAATGATCCATATTTGATGATATATATTTTATTTATTCGGTGTTCCTATAAATCTGTTGTGTCCCTTACATCGGTTATAAACTAAGATTGGTATTTCCTTATATTGGAAATTTTCAACACTTAATGATCCAACATGTGGACTTTGAATGTATTATAACGTCTAGTTGACATGAAGTTAAATTTTTATACGTTCCTTGAGTATATTGAGTTCTTTTTTTTGTTCGTCAAGTTAATCGTTTACCCGTCGTCTAGACTAATCTGTAAAAGGGTTTCTTCCGGTTGTCTATGTATTTGAGTACGAGTTGTAGAGATTAGTAGTCCCTTTTACGTTTAATTTTTGGTGTTACTCTATAGTGGAGTCTCGGTAGTCTTGCTGATAATAGTTTTTCTATTGTTTATGGTTCGTAACCTCTCCTACATTTCTGTCCCCTTGGGGGTAAGTGACAACCCTTACGTTTAACCTCGTCAGTGACACCTTTTGCCACACATCTAAGGAGGTTTTTAATTTGTACCTTGATGGTATACTAGGTCGTTAAGGAGAGGACCCATAAATGGACTTCTTTTACTTCTGTGATTGAACTTTTTTTATATACGTGGCGATACAAGTAATGTAGTGATAAATGTCATCGGTGCTGTACCTTTGTTACATTTACGGGTGACTACTTACTGTCCCATTTCTTCTACGACCCATATACATGTTACCCTATAATTATAATAAGTCATAATTCTTCCTTTTCTGGTGTCCTGACCTTTTCCAGTTAAAAGTAAGGTTAGGGTTTCTTACGTGTTTGATGGTGTGTTAACGTGAGTAGAGTGTGCGATCATCTCATTACGAGTTTTAAGAGGTTCGGTCCGAAGTTGTTATGCACTTGGCACTTTAAGGTCTACAAGTTCGACCAAATCTTTTCCGTCTCCTTGTTCTCTAGTTTAACGGTTGTAGACGACCTGGTACCTTTTTCGTTCTCTTAAGGTCTTTTGGTAGATGAAGACGAAATAAATGATACGGTTTCGTAAACTGACACACCTAGTGATGTTTGACACCTTTTAAGACTTTCTCTACCCTTATGGTCTGGTGGACTGTACGAAGGACTCTTTGGACATACGTCCAGTCCTTCGTTGTCAATCTTGACCTGTACTTTGTTGTCTGACCAAGGTTTATCCTTTTCCTCATGTAGTTCCGACATATAACAGTGGGACGAATAAATTGAACATACGTCTCATGTGGTACACTTTACAGTCCGACCTACTTATTGTTCGACCTTAGTTCTAACGGTCCTCTTTATAGTTATTGTAGTCTATACATCTACTGTGATGGGAATACCGTCTTTCACTTCTCCTTGATTTCTGAGAACTACTTTCACTTTCTCCTCTCACTTTTTCAACCGAATTTCGAGTTGTAAGTCTTTTGATTCTAGTACCGTAGGTCAGGGTAGTGAAGTACCCTTTATCTAACCCTTGTTACCTTTGTGACCGTATGAAATAAAACCCCCGAGGTTTTAGTGACGTCTACCACTAGCGTCGGTACTTTAATTTTCTGTGAACGAGGAACCTTCTTTTCGATACTGTTTGGATCAGTCGTACGATTTTTCGTCTCTGTCATGAAACGGTCGTTTCCAGGTAGATTAGTTTCGATACCAAAAAGGTCATCAGGACATACCTACACTCTCAACCTGATATTTCTTTCGACTCGTGGTTTCTTAACTACGAAAACTTGACACCACAACCTCTTCTGAGAACTCTCAGGGAACCTAACGTTCCTCTAGGTTGGTTAGTTAGGACTTCCTTTAGTCAGGACTTATCAGTAACCTTCCTGACTACGACTTCAACTTTGAGGTTATGAAACCGGTGAATTACGTTTCTTGACTGAGGAAACTTTTCTGGGACTACGAACCTTTCTAACTTCCACCGTCCTCCTCCCCTGCTGTCTCCTACTCTACCGACCTACCGTAGTGACTGAACAACCTGTACTCAAACTCATTCGGGGCCCTCAACCACTACCTATCCCTTTGGACCACACGACGTCAGGTACCCTAGTGTTTCTCAGCCTGTGTTGACTCACTGACTTGACTCAGTATCCTTTCTTACTTTAGGACGGTAGACACTGTTACACCTACTTCGAACTCCCGGAACAAGATTCTATTTATTCAGTCTGTCTTTTTTTCTACGACATACTAAAGTCAATATGTATCTTATAATTGTTTTTCTGGTTCATATATCAATGTCTCTTATATAACCACCAACGATCTCCTTTCTCCACACTTTATTCACTGCCTTCAGACCAAATTTTTATTTATTTATTTAGTCCCCTTACATTACATGTCGTACCGTTGATGTCAATTGTTATAACATATCATATGTAAACTTTAACGACTTTCATCTAAAATTTCAAGAGTAATGTTTCCTTCTTTGTTATTGTTGTTGTCTTTACCGTCCCTTTCATACTGGTCCACAACAGTTTAAAGTGAGTAGATATCGTGTATCGGTCTCTTCCGTTACCGTGGGGTGAGGTCATGAGAACGGACTTTTCAGGGTACCTGCCTCCCCGGACCACCCGACGTCAGGTACCCCAGTGATCCTCAGCCTGTGCTGACTCGCTGAAGTAAAAGTGAAAAGTGAAAGTAAGTAACCTCTTCCTTTACCGTTGGGTGAGGTCACGAGAACGGACCTCTTAGGGTCCCTGTCCCCTCGGACCACCCGAAGACAGATACCCCAACGCGTCTCACCCTGTACTGAATTCACTGAATCGTCGTCGTCGTCGTCGTCGTATCGTGTATCTGCGTCGAAGGGACCACCAAGTCAACCATTCCTCCGACGGACGTTACGTCCTCTGGACACAAGCTAGCGACCCAGTCCTTCTAGGGGACCTCCTCCCGTACTGTTGGGTGAGGTTATAAGAAAGGACCTCTCAGGGTACCTGTCTCCTCGGACCGTGCGATGTCAGGTACGCCAGTGTTCTCAGTCTGTGCTGACTCTCTGATTCGGTGTATCGTGTATTTCTAAACAGTAAAGTAACGCACAATGAAACTTAAAATCTAGACCTTCTCAGGAATCTTTAGTACACCAAATTGAAGGAACATCTCAAACCAAGAATTTTGAGTCCACCTAAGGTTGAACAAATAAAAATTTGGTTTACTAGTCTGGTTGGTTACAACAGGTGAGTAAAAAAGGGCTGTTTCCTGTTTTGTTTGAATAACCGCACCTCTCGACGTCCCTCCCTTTCGTAAAGACGTAGATCGTCGACGACGTAAGAAAAAAATTTCCCCCGGGATACAAGTGCCGTATAAACGTCTTACCAATGGAGAACAAGGAACGACCGGAACACGGATGAACGTGAAATCACTATAATTGTCAATGATTCCTTTGAACACCTCTTTCGATATATTAGGACCAACAAGGTTTCAAAATCACTTATGTAAAAATGGTACTTTATTGGAGTTCTCTATCGTCTGAATTATTTGGTCTGTACTATTAGTGAAGTGCACATGACGTCTTTACTACGAATGAGGGGTCACTTTATTCTGAAGAGTCCGGAGTCACTTCTGTTTCCTTAAATAGTAAGAGATCGTCGTTCCACCCGGGATCGAACCCACCGTTCGATACATTTATAATTACCTCTAAGGTTGAGGTGACACAGACTCCATTAAAGCTACGACAAAATCGTCGACTCCCAGTTCCGTTTTTTTTTTTTTCTCTCTCTTTTTTACCATTACCACACTGAACCTAGAAAAGATGACATTCCTTTTAGGAAGACAAATAAAAAATTTCAAGAAAAGAACAGAGAAGTCACAGACACCGGTAGAATTTTGGAGACGTACTACGATGGTCGTGTGAAATGGGACCTTTAGGTGGCTGTGAAAACGGTATTCCAATAAACTGGACAAAAAAAAAAGAGTAAAATGTTACAGTCAGAAACTCGACTTATTAAAGTTTGTCGAAACGGAGGGTTCTTGAGAAAAAGAAACACCTCGTTTGGTACTTCTTTATGAACTGGTCGCCCACTTTACTGCTTATGAGAGTTGGAGTTTTGATAATCTTTAGTTAAAGAGTTCGTAGTCTAGATTAATAAGAGGGAAGGGGTAAAGTTAAGTCTGTAGGGTTCCAATTCCTTTTCGTCGACTCTTTTGTCAAAAGAACCAACTACAAGTAATGACGAGTGAAAAATACCTTCATTTCCTATCCTACCCCTCTGTTGAAGGTTTTATACGGGGAAATTAACGGTTTTTTCTGTGTGTTATACGTCTTTTTCTCTTATAGACACGATGTTACGTCTCTATTGTCACGGCTATCCTTACAACCTTCAGGAGAACAGAACACTGAGAGTTTGTACGAGAACCAACGTCGTGGTCGATAAGAGAGTCACCCCTCCTTGGATTCTTCCTTCTCGACCTCCACGTCAGGTCGAGTACACCGACGGGTCTCCCGGTCCTCGTCTCTCCCCCAAGTGAACCCGACGACACTTTTCCGTCTCCTACACGCCCACTCTGACGTCACACAAACAGACACACCTCCACGCCTTCCTCGTGCCTCCCGTAAACTTTGCTCTTCCGTCCTTGTCCTTCAGTGTGACGACTTTCCCTATCCACCAGAAACCTAGGTGTGTTGGTCGAGGTCTAAACATCTTTATCAAACTCTTTAGTAGAAGGTCGGATCCGGGACAAAGACACACAATTCAATGAGTTCTGTCAATAGGTTCTATTAAACTTCTACATACATATGTGAAATATCGCTCAAAGGTGAGGTCATGAGAACGGACCTTTTAGGGTACCTGCTTCCTCAGACCATCCGATATCAGGAACCCTAGCGATTCTCAGCCCGTGTTGACTCGCTGAAGTGGAAGTGAAAAGTGAAATTACATAACCTCTTCCTTTACCGTTGGGTGAGGTCACAAGAACGGACCTCTTAGGGTCCCTGTCACCTCGGACCACCCGACGGCAGATACCCCAGCGTGTCTCAGCCTGTGCTGACTTCGCTGAATCGTCGTCGTCGCTCAAATCACAAGTTCGAGAAATCTCAGTTTAAATGGATATTTTATTATCAGTGTAAGTAACACATTAAGAACTACTTTAGATTCTGGTAAAGAGAAAGTCCACAAGACCTGTACCTCTCGTTACGTACCTCATTAATTCTGTACAAAACTAACTAACGTTCACTGTCTTTGGGTTGAGACGGATTGAATCGTTGTTCCCCGAAAGAACCGTTCACATTGGGTCGAGACCCTTTCCGTCCCGATACCGACTGGAGTCCGGAGACCTTCGCTTAGACGTCACGATAGTCGAGAGACAGAAGAGATACGAAGAGAGTCGTACAACTAAGAGAGGAGAGTCTGACCGAAAGAGACACTCGTCGTTGTTAAGGGGTCTCGAGGACAGGACACGAAGGGTTTCGAAAGGCGACCTCTTCTTCGTTGAGGGAAATTAAAGGTATATTTTTGGTAGATTCCCGTCCTGACACTAACTGGGGATGGGGGTAGGCAAATACCAGACCTCCCTTACTTACGACACTAAACCGTCGGGGTCGCAGTTGATGTCGTAATACAATCTCAGTCCGTCTTCAAGACTGAAGTTTCCCCTTATAACGGTCACAGGTAAGTCGACTACTTTTAGATTTAGACAGAAAAGTTGGACTTTTGAGAGTTTCAATAGACGACCTGAAATCAAAGATCTTATCATTTGAGAATTCTTAATTTGATCTTTCCTATTAGTTAATCTTTGAGGAACTTCCGTCCCTAATATAAAATAATTGAAGACATAAGAGACGAGAACAAGTCCTCTTAAAACTTTACGATTTTGTAGCCAAATCTAGTGAACACCATTATTTACCTAAGTATTTTAATTAGTGTCACTACTACAACCCCAATGAATACCCTTTTGAATCTTAAACAAGAAATCGTCTAAATCAAAGTATTAAAAGGGTCATATTCTTTTATAATTGTTCCCGGACCCACTCCTACACTCATCCGACCCATCAATCTCTTTTAATCGTCAGAGTAAATATACCAATCAATCAATAATCACAATCAACGAGTCAGTACGGGCTGACAAACGCTGGGGTACCTGACGTCGGGTGGTCCGAGGAGACAGGTACTCTAAAAGGCCCGTTCCAATGACCGCACCCAACGGTAAAGGAAGAGGTCCCCTAGAAGGGTTGGGTCTCCAGCTTGGGCCCAGAGGACGTGACGTCCGTCTAAGAAATGACTGACTCGATGTTCCCTTTGGGTAAATATACCATCCGGAATAAATTTCAACAAATACAAATAAAAATTTAATAAAAGACTCCACCACGAAAACTTTTTTAGAAAAACCTTTTATTATTCTTAGAATCTAAAACCTGTTGTCTAAAGGGAAGTCCTATAAGGAGTGAACTCTAAAAGTTTCAGTAATAACTGTCACGGAAAGTATTAAAAAGTATAGTGTAACATCCTTACCGGTCACAGTAAAACTTGTGATAATTGGTACGGACTATGGAGGAGTGGTGGTATTTAATTCCATCTTACAACCAACTTCACTTCGATCTAGCTAGTTGGACAGTTTTCGTGACTAAATATCTATCAAGACGAGCGTAAAGAATCTTGCTGACGGGAGTGAGAACACCCGAGTGTGGTGAAACTTCGTGTGTCCCTTACTTGATTACACCATCGCGGAGATGGATTGATTAGGACAGATTTCACAGAGGTGACCTTCATAAACTCTCTTCATAAATAAAAGGGTCATACTAAATACATTTTTAAACAGGGTAACCTTTCATCGTATAATTACGGATTAAGATCTTTTTTTTTTTCCTCCGCCCATTTTTGGAAGAAACGACAGATCTGTCTCGGATCAATCAGATACAGACTGGTATGCCCCCGAGTACCACCACTATAATTAGCCGCCCTTTACTCGGTTCCTTTCTGTTGGGATAGATGGTTAATTTAAATGACTCGAATGCCCCACCAAATATTTCAGTTGTACGACCCGTTCCAAATGTAGACTGGTCCCTTTAACAACAAAAGACTAGGGATCAACCGACAGTCGGTCAGGTTTGTGTTCTGTCTACAACCGAAATCATCCCAGTCCCAATAGTATCCCACCCTACTTATCAGTAACCGAGACCTCAAACGACGAAAAGGAACCGACTACTTATTCTCGTTTATTTTAATAAAGACTTACGGAACCCCCGCACTCCACCCAAGTAAAACGTTTCGACCTAGCCCCGTGACTTTTGGTTGTAGTGTCGTCACTTGAAGAACACATACTGTAAAGAATCAAGTCAAACTAGACTCCTGCTGACTAAGAGATAGAGTTTCCGGTTTCCAATTACGGTAGAGTATTTCTATTACTATTTGTGTTTGTTCCATAAGTGAAACTATATAACCAAAGAATAGGTCCCCTAGTTCCGTTTTTACACCCTCTTGACTTTTGTGTTTCAAACTTCATCGTAGTTTCATTAAACAATCAAAAACTTCATCCTTGAAAAAATAATTTACGAAAGAAGATTATCTTCACTACACATTTTATCGTACTTTGAGTTACTTCTGACACTTTAACCCTCTACAAAAGATACAAACGATACACAGTTCACACGTTTCGGACGTGTACACTCAGGGTGAGTGAACACAAACAGAAAACCCTACCAAATCAAAGGTAATCCACGATCCTTTTGATCGGTACGTGGTATCAGGGACGTCCTACTCTCGGTCTGAACTTTCTTAGGACAGACACCCTTCCGTCTGAACACCTCGTTCGTCTCAAGCTACTCCGTGTTACGACCCCGAAACCCTAGGTACGACCCCCGACGGTCTCAGCAGTAGACTGGGGCCCGTCGTTCCCTCTTGTCCTCCGACACTCAATCATTTTGAAAACCACGTGAAGACCCTCTCCTTTTATATGTTGTCGGAAAGTACTCGGACCTCTATATATCGTTCCAACTGTATTAAATAAGACCCTTAACGTACAATTTAACATAAGGTCTATGGTCCAATATAAACCACCAACTGATCTTTTATCACATGACAAACAGATAAATTCCGATTTCTAGAGAGGTTGTAACGGAAAATTCGGATGTTAACGGGTACTTTTATTTGTCTCTAAAGGGAGGAACGGGCTTGACGGAAAGAGTAGACGAGTAAGACCTTACGAGAATACTTTTAATAGTCGGAGAGACTGGTGTAAATAGAAAGGTTAAGAAAAAGTAAGTTACCGTCGGGGAGAGTAGTGGAGTAGGTACAATAGGAGATCTGAAACGGAGTGAAACCGACGTGGACCCTAAAGACCCGGTCCGGAACAAGACGGGAGGACTGAGACTCACACACCAGTGGGAGTCCGACCGGAGGAGAGGGACTTGAGGAGGAGGAACAAGAAGGACTACCAAAGGAGGTTCAAGGACACCAGACGGTTCGACTCGCGACTGGGGAAAGAGAACCTTCTAAGGAAACGAGGGCGTGCAGGTCACCAGTGACTTAACTCTCGAGAATTGGAGACCGAAAGAGGTCGACCTCGGAAAGTTGGATTAACTACGACAGGTTAGTACGAACACACGGACAGCTCACAATAGAATCATAGCGGGGAAAAGTAGTCCATAAGACAAACCCCCAATAGAAATCGATAAAGGAGAACGAAACAGAGTCGGATGTAATTACACTGAGTCACAATGTAAATACTCTACGACAGACACGACCTGTACTCCTGGGTTGTGTCATCGCAAGGGAGACACCCAACAGGCGGAGAAGGGTTCCACCCCACCTGTTCAAGTACAACCGGTCCGACTCCTTCTCTTCCGGAACTCTTACGACCGACACAAACCTACTTCGAAAAACCTTACAGTAGTAAAGTCCGTACAAAGGCGGGAGACACAAGAGGAAGCGCTTCACTAATTTTGTGCTAGACCGTCATCGTACTATTCAGTAATCCAAGTGTCTCTGGAATCCGTCACCTCTACATCAGTACCTTGGGGTCCAGTATTGAAAAATAGCAAAAAGAAAAACAAAAAAGTCATAATAAGACACCGTAGTGACGAGAGAACACCTTTAAAAAGAAAATCCTTCAACAGACCGACACTCAGTCAAAGAAAGGGATTCTTACAACAGACTCCGTCATTGTCTCGACATAAAAAGGAAGATGGAGGGGAGGGGGAAAAAAAACCAGGTTTCCTTTTTAAACCGGTTTAATAGATTTAATAGACACCTAATCTAAGACCCGAATATTGACCGATTCCTTTGAGAGGACAAACTCTCACCTTTTCTCTTACCCTCTGTTACCTATCTTAAGACCAACTTTCCGTCACAGGGGTTGACAGGTCTCCCTGGTATCTGTCAACAAGGAGAGAGTCATAACGACCCTGTTACAGACCGAACCATGCATACCCGGGACTGATAAGAACGACAAAAAAGACACGGTGAACTACTCTTACACCCCAAAATGGGGTAAGTCTTTTTTTGTCCGTTCAGAGATAAAGACATCGTATTAACCCGATGTACACAAGTAATTTTCGTTTGTTCGCTTTTAATCTTTAAGGTTGGAGTCTTTGTAGTCCCTGGGACAGAAGGTCTAAACCATGGAATATAAGAGGGACTCTTCTTCCGTGCAGACTCTCAGTATATATGTGGTTCGTTTTTTTTTTTTTTTTTTTTACGTCATTTTAATTTACAGGTTTCTAAAACGTAGGATATACGAAGACGAACCGTAAGTAAGTGTGAACTGAATAGACTTTACTGGGACGGTGACTGGAAGTTTTATTTTAAGACAAAGTCAAAAAGAACGTACTACAGTAGTAAGAAGATCCGGAGTGACTTCTCGGATTATGAAGATACTTTTAGAAGATAGTGTACTACTCTTGATACGTTGTGTTACAAAAGGAAAGGCTGGACCGGTAACTCTCGATAGAAACCCCAAATCACCACTGTATAAGAATCGTATCCAAAAGATCATGTAAACAAGAGATGTTTCGACGGAGAAATGACACACTGGAACAAACAGAAATATAATTATTAGGTAAACGTGTAAAGAGAAAATAGTATTATGTAGAGTTCATTAAAACTTTCCTAAAGACTGAATCTCTGGTAAAGTACCGTTGTTTCTCAGTGTGTCTCGTCACAAAGAGTTGGAGTCTTGGTGACTGTGAACCCGTCACCCAAACCCGTCCTCCTTGGTGAGTCCAGTGTTACGCCTGTACCTCCTACAGAGACGGTCACGTAGTCTCCTTAACAACGAACTTCACACGGACGATCTTCTCAGGACGTGACCCGTTCTGACAGATCCGGGAATAAGGTAGGGAAACGAACCAGTAAACAACCATAGAGTTTTCTTTACACTAGAACCAATGGTGGCGATTAGTGACCGGTTTGGGATCCTCCACACACCCAAGTCCCCCATGTGACTCCCGAGTGACTCCAAGACTGTCAACCTCTGATAGTCGATGAGTGTAAGAAACTTCGACCCTTCGTTCAAGAAGACCCGTCCCCCTAGACGGGTCCAACGACACGGGTAACAGAAAGGATTGAGGAAATATTAAGAGACAGGTACCTGGGAAAAGAGGGACGAAAGACTACGGTAACTCGTATTGTCCTGACGAAATTCCCCGGGATAAAACAGTCAACTTTATAATTATCTCAAACTTGTCTGAATAACCTATGTTTGAGTTTTAAGAATATCTGAAGAACCCGATTAACCCCAACTCACAGGTGAACAGCAGGTTAAATTATGTCACAGTGTATCTTCTTCGTACTTACGTCTCATGGTGAAAACACCCATCCTCAAGAGACCCTTCCTTTCGACATTAGACCTAATATGTAGGTTTTCGACGAAGAAATTTCACACTAATACACGTCTCAATCTTGGATTTCGGTCTGGAACACGAAAATTCACTTCACTCTTCACTTTCAGTGAGTCAACCCAAGTTGAGAAACACTGGGATACCTGACATCGGACGGTCCGAGGAGACAGGTACCTTAAAGGTCCGGTCTTATGACCGCCATCGGCAAGGAAAGAGGTCCCCTAACAGGCTTGGGTCTTTAACTTGTCCTCATAGGACGTAACGTACACCTAAGAAATAGTCGACTCGATGGTCCTTTCAGGGAAATTCATATCATAAGAATGATTTTTGTCCCATGGAAAGGGAGACAGACAGCAAAGGAACTAAAATTGGGTAGAACTTGTAACGACGGGTTTAAGTTTGAATCGAGACAAAACGTCTTGGTCCGAATGGAACCGAGGTACCGAATGGTACCAGTTGTGTCAATTAAGATTTTATTGACTTTTGGGAAATTCTGAACGAGGTAACTCGTAGTATCTGAATTGCGATTGGTCGATGAGACGATTTCATATCTGATATTGTAAGGAACTAGTACCGTTACGTAAGGAAGGGGGACGGAAAAACGGAGGTGGACATAACGGGATCGGAAATTTGATTAAATAACTTACAAATGAGACGGTTCATCACAAGTCAAGAAAAACGTAAGAGAGACAGGAAGGTTGTTGAGACACTCCATTCTTAGTCATGAGGATGACCATGAAAATAAAATAATAGTAGACCCGGAGGGTCCACCGTAGTCACCATTCCTTTGGTGGTCGGTCACGTCCTCTACACTCTCTACGTCCAAGACAGGAACCCAGTCCTTCTAGGGGGCCTCCTCCCGTACCGGATGACTCCGCTGGATCGAAGTACCAAGTCTTTCCATTTCGCTGACTTCTCGATACACTACTTTGGATCAAAACAGGTCGTAGTTTAAGTCTCATAAAGATGAAAAGTACGAAGGGGCAATGGAACAATTCATGATGTACTGATTTCCAGTTTAAGACAATAAAGATGGATAGAGAAAGACTATTAAGGTTTCGGCTCTAGAATTAATACAAGAGAAAAATTAGTATTATGAGTTGATCATAAATTACCATAACACCAAATATTATAATATTACATTCACTAACGTACTTGTATAAAAATGTAATCTGGATTCGGTGAACTTCTGGTACCTAAGTCACGGGGTAAGTTTTTCACCTACACTCTGTTGAGTTATCCAAATTCTAAGTCTACTCCGTCTTTGTTTCAAGTGATTTTATGACTTATTCGGGTTTCGTTCGACAGTTTAATGTTTATTTGTCTTTTACTTTATACTATACTTGAATACTTCGTCTATTAATTCTGTTCTATCTTTATATAAACATTCTACCTTCTTTTAAGACCTTTATTTATTCTTATTCGCATAAAAACTACACGACTGTTCTGAGGACTCGTGTCATTTGTATACGTTGTTGTATGGAACTAAAACATCACTTCAAAACAAAACGACATACTTTAGAAACAATCTTATTCAAGTCTAATCGAAATTTTAATAGATGTCTTTTTAGATATCTCACATACCTTTTCTCTTTTTCACAATCAGTGAGTCAACACAGGTTGAGAAACACTGGGGTACCTCACATCGAACGGTCCGAAGAGACAGGTACCTCAAGAGGTCCGTTCTTATGATCGCACCCGTCGGTAAGGAAAGAGGTCTCCTAGAAGGGTTGGGTCTCTCGCTTGGATCCAAAGGGCGTAACGTCCGTCTAAGAAATGACTGACTCGGTGACCCCTTCAGTGTGACCTTTGTCTTCCTAACGAACGATAATGAGTAAAATGTTTGTTCGAAACAATGCAGTCTCGGCTCATTGAAGTCCAACTACTATTAAATCTGTATAGAACTTATTTAATCCGTGTATATATTTTGTGTGCTTATTGTATTTGCACTCACGTCCGTTTCAATGAGTCAACACAGACTGAGAGACGTTGGGGTTCCTGATATCAGGTGGTCTGAGGTTGTATTTGTACTACTACATGTTAAATTAGATAAAATTTCCATAAAATTTATGTAATTTTATTAGTCAATCGTATATGTAAATAACAAAAAGTAATTATATAAGTACAATTAACATTTTTTACGGTTTAGTATAAAAATTTAGTACATTAATTATAACAACCTGAAGATTTCATTGTAACGATGACCATTCAGTGAAGTCAGCACAGACTGAGACACGTTCGGGTATCTGCCGTCGGGTGGTCCGAGGGGGCAGGGACCCTAAGAGGTCCGTTCTTGTGACCTCACCCAACAGTAAAGGAAGAGGTTACGTTGTTTCACTTTTCACTTTCACTTCAGCGAGTCAGCACAGGCTGGGAATCTCTGGGGTACCTGACGTCGGAAGGTCCGAGGAGGAGGTTACCCTAAAAGGTCCGTTCTCATGACCTCACCCCACGGTAACGGAAGAGGCTTTCATTGTAATGACTACTAATTAAACTTACTTACTAGTTTAGAAGTTAATTAGTTTATTCAGGTCTCAGAATAGTATATGTTTCGTGACACCGTTTATTTTTCTTTGTATTAAATCGATCCCTTCCTTAAATTATTATTAATTTAAACGTATTGTTCTTTTTAATGTCAACTCCGTTTGTAACGATTAACTTTAGTCGTCGATCTTTCTCGTAACATTCAACTTTCCACAGTTTTACAATATTCCTTCGTGAAACTTCGTTATGTATTACTTGTATTTACACCAGTCAATCTCCCCTATCTGTGTCGTATGACTGGTCAGACCACCAGACATTTATCTTAGAAAATCGTACTTGATTCTAAGGACATCATCCTTTCATTTAACCTCGATATAATACTTCTTGAAACTTACGGTCCCATTATATAAACTTATCACCATTCAGTAACTCACAATGATGTCAGTAAAAAGTGGTCTTCCGAATAGATGGAATAAATGACTCGTAGTCGGTAAACATTCTCAGTGACACAATTCATAATATCCTTCAATTTTTTAATCGTTACTACTGAAGACGTAAGTTCGTCGACTGTCAGATGATGTATCCTCTTTTATCTACATGTGTTCGTTGATAACTTATTCAGTCTAATACTCTTCTCAATGTTCTCTTCATGCTCTTCTCATTTGGTTCACAATTCTATCTTCTCCCCTTCTCTTTAATTGAGGTAGACCCTCCTAAGTCCTTATGGACTCTTTTCTCGTCCGTAAAGTCAACCAGGAACTTTGTACCTCCTTTAAAACTGTGGCGGAAAAGAGGTACTCCCCTCGTACGTAAAATTTATCCTTTTGGTTCCCGTGTCCTCATCCTTTAACGTCTTGTTTCATTTCCGGATCTTTCACCAAATCGAACCGATCTTAGGTTTCTCGTACTCCTCCTCCTTACTCTCCATTCCCGTCTTCACGTCTCACCCTGGACCTACTCCTCCCCGAAATGTCTGTTCGAATCTGTGGACGTGAAATAAGAAAGGAGAAAATAAAGACCCCTCTCCCACTTAGAATTTTTATGGAGGGGACTTCAAGAGTATTCGTAGAAGTCCTCAAGTACAGGACCTCATGACCTATGTGTATACCACTTACCATTTTAGACATGATACCCCTTTAACGATCCCTTCTCCTTGTCACCCACCCTACTTAATTTTTCCCTTTAATATTCGTCCTTCTTCAAAGTCCTCGACAGTGTTATCATGTCCACCGAGCTACTCCCAATCTTGATGATTCGAGAAAAAGAAAGAAGGAAGGGATAGAATTACTCTCGAAGGGTCCACCGTGATCACCATTTCTTGAGGACGGTTACGTCCTCTAAATTCTCTGTACTTAAACTAGGGACCCAGGCCTTCTAGGGAACTTCCTCCCGTACCGTTGGGTGAGGTCCTAAAAACGGACCTCTTAGGGGACCCGTCTCCTCGACCGTTGGATGTCAGGGTCCTCAGCGTTTCTCAGTCTGTGCTGACTCACTGACTTGTGTGTGACGATGACGATTCAGTGAAGTCAGTACAGGCTGAGACGCTGGGGTATCTGCCGTCGGGTGGTCCGAGGGGGTAGGGACCCCAAGAGGTCCGTTCTTGTGACCTCACCCGACGGTAAAGGAAGAGGTCACGTACTTTCACTTTCCACTTTCACTCCAACGAGTCAGCACAGGCTGGGAGTCGCTGGGGTACCCGACGTCGGATGGTCAGAGGAGGCAGGTACCCTAAAAGGTCCGGTCTCATGACCTTAACTACATATTGTACTACGTTCAAATTCTACTAGACTATATACATATACAACGATTTACTAATGACGTCATTCAAACAATTGCATAGACAGTGGAGTGTATCAATGATGATGATTCAAGACTTAGAGAGTGGTCAGATATGAAAGACGCACCTTCTACCCTTACAATTTGTCCTGTGTCGAAAAATTTGGAAACGGTCCCAAGTTACCTATCAGAGGTACTGACTGATCTACACCCTTAGTCAGTTCCTCCTTAATTCCTATCAAAGTACTAAATTCAGAAACAATTGATTTTCTGTTGTAGACAGAATTTTAATTTGTTTCGCACCTTTTCTATCTCCTCAATAAAACCAACGGACGTTATAACACGTAAGTCCAGGTTCTAACGTTCTACCGTCTGGTTCGTATAAATAACTGAACGGGAGATAGCGATCGGGTTAACTACAGTACCATTTTATCCGATCTTTAAGTATTTTGGGTCCTCTTTCCCTCCGTCTTCAATATTCTTTTACTCTCTTTTTAATTAAAGACCTTCTATCTAGTGTCTCTTTATACTCCTCCCTGTGTAATGTCTCCTCCATCGGTTGACCACCCGTATACCCTTTACCTCACCTTCTACTGATCCGAGTTCAACCGTCTGCATCTTACTTCTTTTGGCTTCACTATGAGACTTCCAACCAGTTACGTTACACTGTCCACACGGGAAAGAATGGAGATACGGATCGTGACGGGTCTTCGGACTCTACACACCCCGTCGTTCTTGAGGACCACCTAGAAGAGACCGACCTTCATCTGGTTTACGAGATCATTTTTATAGGCAAGACTATATGAACAACCACACTTTTTCAAACAGTCTATGACAAGAGGACTTAATTTGACAGGCTTCTTTTACTTTGGATCTCTTGATAAGAGGAGTGACTAATAGTCAAACGGAGACCGGGTAACTTGTGAATACGGAGTGTCGGTACTTGTGTATTTCAGTAAGTAAGAAGGGTGAGTCCCCTTCCCAATATACATTTCTGTCAGGTCTCCTTTGGAGTTAATAAATATTACTATTTGGGTCTAAAGGTAAGAATTTCTGTTTACCTTAGGTTCTATGGTCTGACGACTTTTTTTATCATCACGACTTTCTTTTACCTCTATTCTTTTATATAATTTTATACAGTAATTTTATATATTTTTATATACAAATGTGACCTCCTTGAACTCCATTTAAATCCCGAAGGGATCACAGAGTCACCATTTCTCGAGTGGACGTTTACGTCCTCTACATTCTGTGCCCCAAACTAGGGACCCAACGCTTCTAGGGGACCTTCTCCCGTACCATTAGGTAAGGTCATAAGAACGGTTCTCTTAGGGTACCTGTCTCCTCGGACCGCCCGATATTAGGTACTCCGACTTTTCTCAGTTTGTAATGACTTTACTGAATCGTAAGTGTGTGTGATCCCTTGTCTTCTATTGAATTTTAAGATAGGACAATCATAACCGTAATTCTACACTCTGTTATAATATAGGTGTTTCGTCTTCGTCCTACGATACCTCTTTCTTACTTTTGAGGTTATTGTAGTTCGTTTCTGTTTGTTTTAGTGGTTTTATACTTTTTGTTCTATGCTATTTAGACTTTCAAGTCTTTAGTCTGATCGTCCTCAGGGTCTTTACTTTTCGTTTCTCTTCTCTCTTCTTTACTTGTTTTATTACTTTCTTTTAAAGGGTCTCGACTTACATTATAAAAGTATACGACATTCTCTATTGATTTTTATGGGGGGTTATGTAAGGATACTTTAAATTCTAGTAAAGTCTACGTCTATTCTTCAAAAGTCTTTCTTTTTAAAGGAATTTTCCTACCTCCTAGTCCGACCACAGTCTGCAGAGCAGTCAGTGCACCCACAAACTTATATTATCTTAATATGAAAGTTTCGAGACTCCTTTTCAATAAAACTGTACTTTAAAGGTATTGGTTAGTTACTTAGTCAATCCCATCTTATTTCCGTAAAAGTACACACGTTCCTAAGTCTTTTAGTACCTAGGAAAAACGTCTGTAAAGAGTCACTAGCGTTTTACTCTTTCCCTTGACCCTTTCTTCTGTGCCATAAAGCCGGTCTATACGTCACACCCTTTCGGGTCCTACTCTCGACACACCCTCCACTTCCTGGATCTTGATGTCCCCTTTACAGAGAACCTTTTTCCTCTGAAGTAATATACTAACTCTCATTTAAAGTCCTATATCACTATCGTATAGAAAGGAGAAAAATTTTCTTTTTTTATTTTTTCCATTAATTTATGGAGATGGAGTCACAGAAGGTTTGGTCTAGTTTAAGTTTTTCATGTTCTTTCAGTACCAGGTTTTTGTCTTTACACTGTCCTAAACCGTATTAACTCCGGTGTACTATTTTCTTAGGTGAACTGACAATACGTCCTCACGACAAGAACCCCGGTTGATCGTGTCCCTACACCATGAACTCTTCATTTCCATTTGTTCGTATAAAGATTTATATACATTTCATTCATTATAAATTTATTAATGTTACTGTATCTATGACAAATAACCAAATTTTAAAAGGCTTAGATATACGTTTGGCAATTTCTGTTAATAACCAGTATTATGACTTATATTTAATATTTTAATTTTCAAATCTATTGTCCTGAATCTTCTCTATTCCTTCTTCCTTTTCACTTCAATTCCCGTTCCCCAATTATAGAAATTGTGACAGTGTCACCCTTCAACGATCCAGTCCAGTTTTCAACTGTTTTATTCTTATGTCTAAAATTTTACAAATTTTAAGGTCCACACCGTCCTTGTCATTAATTATCACTACTAATTGTCGTTACTGTGTATCTCTCCTACCCCTCCCTACTTAATTCACTAGATCAACAGTAGTAAGTATTCAAATGGAAACTTATTTTTTTTACTTCATTTGTTATCTCCTTCGTTTTAGTTTTATTCTCACAAATGAAGATCCTTGTCTATCACACCTGGTAAATAAAGTCGATTTTTATCACGTCAGATCATTTTGACCTGTGGACTTTTGGATTTCTTTCTTTAATAGTCGCCGGGTACCTGGTCGTTTCAACTGTAGTGAACCCTCACTTGACGTCTATCAGAACATAGGTGGTGAGGTCCGGATGTCTTAGTCTTGTAGGTAAAACTATTCTATAGGTCCACTAAACTCTTTGTGAGTCGACCACTAGATTAACAAAACTCTCAGTAGAACACATTTTGTCGTGGATCGACGAGAATTAATTTCGTCAGAGGAGTCTCAGTCACCACCATCGAAGGGCGGCGGCTTAGAAGAGGGAGGCAGAGCAGAAGAGACCCCGAAGTCAGAAAGGTGACTGTAAGTCCTCTTGCAATTGATGTTGAAAAAGCCCAAATTAGACTCAGACGTAGTCTCCTTCCTCCGGGACTTCTAAGGACTCCTGAACGTCCTACTACCCATTCGAACCTTACTCCTCTCTACCTGTAAATGTCACTCTCGTCGATCGTCCCTGGGCTCCCTAGGAAGGATCGCCCCATAAGGGAACAAGGGACGGTTCCTTGTCTCGTCTATAGTCAATCTCAGTGTATATAGACACACAAAACGTCTGAGACACCATAAGACGTCACGAAAATACGTCACGTGTGTCGTTCTGTTAATCCATTTAATCGTGAGGAAAAAAATTTTTTTAAATTTAGTAATCAAATAAAGACAACACTCAACTTAACACATGGGAAGGGGGTTTAAGTATAAAAATTTTGAATTGTGGGTCATAGAGTCTGACTTAATCGTAAACAAGAATCCAAAGTTGAGATTCTCTTTTGTTCGACATTTGTTAGTGTTAAGTTTAAGTGTCGACTCCCCAAAATCATCGACTAGTCTGCGAGTTGGAGGTCTTGTGACTAATAACACCCTTTCCAAGTACGTCCGGTCTTTTATAAATTACCCTGATTGTAAAAACTTTGATATTTTATCCTTGGGAAACTAGATCGAAAAGATCCCCCACTTTTAAATTTAAACACAAAAGAAATGTATAAAATGAAAGAAACTTTAAACTAACTTTTGTCCGACCCCATACGCTCAGTTACAACATAAAATAAGTAACGACCGAACAGAGAACGGAGACCCGTTCTCATACACCCCAAGTAGGACGGGTCGTTACTCTAAAGAAAAATAAGAATTTTGTAAGAAGGACCCTTCCCTGACATCTGGAATAACATTGTACACTACTAAGTCAACGAATCGTGTGCCAAGTAAGAGACCAACGAGCCCTATACCCATGAAACACGAACAAAACCCAAACTCGGTTCAGACTCGGTGCAGGCAGACGTGCCCGACCGGCCGACGTGAGATTGAGGCCAGTGGTGACCGACAATGAGAGGATCAGTAGAAAAATAGAAAGACCCATTAGAAGTCGAATTAAACCAAGGACGGAAATTATGAGGGTAGACCGAAGAAAGAAAGAAAAAAAAAAATTATTTTTGTAGACAGACTTTGAATATATCAGTAGGCGTACTGGTGAACCAATGACTCTCATTACAAGAAGAACACACCTTGACCCCAGTTGTTATTGAGGAATATGTCCTGTACCCTTGTTCAGACACATTGATCTACTGACAACTCTTACAAGTCCGGAAAAGGAAGAAACCAGAGAGACTAACCATGGAAAAGTTTCCTCTTAAATAAGACCCCTGTCTCTCGAGCAGAAGGTAGGGGGGACTTTTAATGGGTAACAGAGACTTCTACTGTTATAACGCGTCCGTGAAACTAGTTTGACTATGTCTACTTTCATCCTGGATAATATATTTACTTGACAATCTGATGAGAAGACCTCTTTCAAATAGAAAAACGATAGAAACAAAAACAATTTAATATCGAGAACTAAAAAGTAACAAGAACTATATAAACGACTCCTTAATTCTCTAGAGTTAATCTCTATTGTCCCAAACGGAAAACGAATACACACATATTATAATCACCAATTTAAATAATTGGAATCACGAAGGAAATCTGTATTAAATTTCATTTTCCCTGTACACCTTTAAAAGTTACACTACTTAAACATGGTATATAACTACCACAACCAATTCGACGATATATATATGTAAACAGGTGTGAGAAGTTTAGTATGTGAATTTTTGAAGGTTTAATACAACATATTTATTATGAAGTCATTTTGACTAATTTTTCTTCATTATGATTCATTTTTATTAAGTTTAGAATCTAAAAGGATGGTGTACAATCGTAACAAAGGAGGTTTGGTAGGGTTTATAGTAGAAGGAAAACAAGGAATCCATAACAAAATTCATACGAACTCGAGGAATGTTCCTCATGGTTCCTGAAACACCGAATATTTTTTCGGTGGTGTCCACCGAATATTTTTTTCCGTCTTTAATCTTGGTTCTTTAACCTCACGACGACATTGTTTATGTTTTTTATACCTTATTCGGAACCTTGACCTGTCACCCACCTCCGTCCTTCTCAAAATTACACACAATCTTTCTCGGACACACACAATCAGCGAATCAGTACAGACTGCGAAACGTTGGGGTACCTGACATCGGTCAGGGGAGACAGGTACCCTAAGAGGTCCGTTCTTATAACCTCACCCAGTGGTAAGAGAAGAGGTCCCATAGAAGGACTGAAACCGTAGTTTGGACCCAGAGGGTGTAACGTCCGTCTAACAAATGGTAGATTCGGTGGTCCCTTTTGGTGTAAGTGTACTTACCTAGAAATTTCCGTCAAAACCACTTTCAGTTTTTCTTTTCTCCTCTCGACATCTCTTTTGGAATTAGAATCTTTTACGGATTCACCAGGATTTGTCTTACAATAGTCATTGTTCCTGTCATTTCCGGTAAGACTACTCCAAAGTAAACCTTTACTCCTTGTATAATAATTTGTCACCTCCTTTCCGGTAGGAACATTTCCCCGTTTCTCGAATCGACTTAACACAAGTACAAGGTCGTAAAATGACTTTCGTCTTGAACTCTCGTTACTGTGACCCATAAATCGACTTCTTTAACGATTTGTTTCCCAACTTCCACTCGGAACCGGGAAGGACTGTCGAATATCATTTTAAACTCTCTTTAATAAATATCTTCCTTAACAACTCGTTTCTTTCTTTCACTTCTAGACCTTTTAAGAGTCGGGTAAATATGACTCTTTTCATTCTTGTGACTTCTACACCGGTTCACGGACAAACTGATTTAATCATACCAAGTCGGTAGACTTGTCTTTCATTTTCAGAGAGTCAGTACAGGATGAGAAACGCTGGGGTACCTGATATATCAGGTACCTTAAGAGATCCGGTCTTATGACCTCACCCATCGGAAAGGGAAGAGGTCCCCTAGAAGGGTTGGGTCCCTAGTTTGGTTCCAGAGGGTGTAACGTCCGTCTAAGAAATGGTCGACTCGGTGTTCCCTTTGGGTCCTTATGACCTTACCCATCGGATGGGGAAGAAGTCGTCTAGAAGGGTTGGGTCCTTAGCTTGGTCCCAGAGGACGCAAAGTCCGCCTAAGAAATGGTTGACTCGATAGTCCCTTCGGGTAGACTTGTCTTCCGTCCTTAATGAGGTTTCGTTACCTTCTTACTGGATCTTCCACTGACTCTCTATTAGTCTCGACGGTTAGGGTAGTGTCCAGGGATCACATCTCTCTCCCCCTGTCTGCCCATCCGTCTCACCAAAGTTTCACCCACGATGACACGGGTACACTGGGGACACACATTCCGACCTCGAGAGAGTGTAGTGTCTGAGATGGACCCACGGGGGACGGGGGGACAGGAGACCAAATCACGAGGAACGGGTAGGGTCCATGTCGATGTCCCTCGACTCACGTCGAACCGGAACTTCCGGTCTGGAGGTCTTTCTAAGTCCGTCGTTTTACACCACCGTAGATATACCGCGACAGGGGCGACCGTACGTTTCGTACGTCAGAGTCCCCGTACCGTCAGAGGAGCATCCAAACTCCAATCTCGCCGGACCTCGGTGTCCCTTGGACGGGGGTCGGGTCCTCTTACCACCGTAACCCTCCTCTCCCCGTGGGGGGTCGTTCCCACTACAACGGTACGATACTCGGGCCTTCCGTCCCGTGACTCGGTTTCCCCTAACAAGAACTCGGAATTCCAAATTACAATAGACGGAGTAATCCAAGGCCTAAATGCACTCCGACAATGAGGAAAGAACAAAGAGGGAACACCTTAACCTTACAGAGAGGATACGGACAGGGTGATAACAGAAAACTCCACGTATCGTACAAACCAAAGTGTCCAAACGTCGACCCCTCCTTAAATGAGTCCTACTGAGTATGGTGCTCAGAATAGGTATATACTAAATCTACTACAAATCTGCTCTCGAACCTGAATCTGGAATTTCAACTATGACGTTGTTCAATTTTGCAACCCCCGAGAACCTACCCAACTTACATAAGACGTACGACCTTTCTATGTCTAAATCCTTCCAGTTCCCTCCTACGTTGTCTGGCTTACACAAAAGGGGGCCCAAGTGTGTAACTCTGGATGAGCGGTCGTACTCCCATAAACTTCTACTTCAGAAATCCTCCACTGATCCAGTATTTCCGGTTCGGAAGTACTTACCCCAATCCCGGGAATATTTTCCCGGGGTCTCTCGAAGGAACGGAGAGGATGGTCACTCCTGAGTTACTCGTTTGTCAGATCTTTGACTCTTTGTAGCTTGTGACTTAGAGGTCTTTGGAACTAAAACGTGTAGGGTCTTGACACTCTTTCTTTACGAACAACAAATTTGGTGGGTAAGATACTATAAAAACAATCTTGACAGACTTACCTGATTCTATCCATAATGTAAGAACCAAAGTGGCGAGTAACGGTTAGTGTCCTTTACCCAAAAGTTCCAGAACAGTGAAAGTAGTCTAAACACGACTAGAAAGAATCTAATCCATTTAGATCACACTCCGTCTAGGAACAATTGATGTAAGAACGACGAATATTCCTTACCAGTCTCCTCGTTCGGTGAGTAGCCGTTAGACCATAAACGGACACAAGTGAGCAAGTTATTCACGGACACAATTAACACAAGGTCCGATTTGTCGTTATGGACACGAATTAACGTAAAGAGACCGGGGACGAGTACTTAGACACCGGGTCCGATTGAAAGGTCTTAGTTCGATCAGAGGACCAAAACATGAAGAGGAAACAGAAAGACCTCAATTTTTTTTTTTTTTAGTTTTAGGGGAGGGACGAAGTTTTTTATGAACACACAATAACATAAAAATAGAGAAGTACATAATATAGACGGTCTATTCTGACATTCCGGGGGTTCCCGTCGGTGTCCGACAGGGAGTGCGACTGGCCTTTTCCCTGGAACACGACCCGTCCAAAATTTAAGTACAAGATCGTCGACGTACGAAGACAATATCGTAAATGGTGTGAATTGATTTTAACAGTTTAACATAAACACTTTACTATTTGCGGATCTACCGGATACAGAAAGACAAACAACATACGAGTCATGTGTCGAGACTTGAACCATTCTACAATTTTTTTGGAATATCTTTTTCGTCTAAATAATTGTCCTCCCCACTACCCTCTGTGTCGATTGGTTTTATAAATGGGGAAACAAAACGTTGTAATAAACTTTAACGATGGAGTCTAAAGTATGAAAGTAAGACTTTAACATAACACTGGATAAACCCTGACATACAATAGACTCACTTTATGATGGAATCGTTTGATTATCGGTCCAGATCAAACCGATCACGAAGAGTTTACAAAAACCACCAATAGGTAAAATTTTTTTTTGTAAGTGGGACTTTCGTCCTTCCCTTTTTACAGATAATTATGTATGTGTATATGTCTATGTTTATATATCTACATATGTAAGTTTCTGGTATCAATATAGATGGAAATCGAAATGAATGGTGATATTACGTAAGACTATAAAAAAAGGGGAGACAATACGAGATCAGAGGAATATAAAAATTTTTATGTTCAACATCCTACGTGAAATAACTAAAGTACGAGTGATTACGTTAAACTTTCGTGACGAATTTAAATAACTAATTTGGTGATGGTAATAGTATGTATATAGACACGATCCACAATTTTTCTTTTGTTTTTCTAAAGACTTTATATCTAGACCTGTAACTCACAACGGTCCCCTCTCTACCGATCGTTTCTTTTCTGGAACCCGGACATCCGACCTACTTTCCTCCAGTAAGTTTCTTTCCCCCCTCACACTCTTCTCCGAGATTAAAGAGGATGAAGGGTAACGTAAAAAATATCAGGTCACAAGTGGACAGAAAGGTCGACCTGACACTTACGAAGGTCCTGTCCTTGATATGTAATAAGTAAAAGTATGGAAGCAACGGATTGTTCCGAGGACCCGAGTTATTTATAAACGATCCAACTCCTATTCTATTTCTCGATTATAAATAGTTCGTGAATTGGTACACGGTGTGTTCGTACACTTATCTACGACAACCAAGAGACGAGTTTTGGAGAATGGACTCCTGACTAGCAATTACGAATGACGATGGAAGAAGAAGTATTTAGACGGTGGACCAGGGGGTAGGGTGGTAAAAGGATTCGGAGATTGGTTCCGGTTACTGGTTGGGGGACGGAGACATCCTGTGAACGACGAGGTCCAGAAGGGTACCTAGTCCGATTTCGTCAAAGGTCTCCTCTGGTGTAGGAACAAGTCTAAAGAATGAGACGAGATAAGACGAAAAGAATGAGAAAATAATTTTTTAGTGTAAGTGTTCTTTGGGATGGAGTGTGAGACGAAGATCCCTTGGTGGGCTTCTCTTGGACCAAGGTTCGTTAAATGTCACGATAAATAGATCAGGAATCTCGTTCAGCACCTCGATCGATAAATGACTTTTGTCCATGTCCATGTCCACTTCTGTGCGTCTCCACGGGACTCTGAACATACCTCCGGTAGACCAGGAACGGCCCCAAGACAGGGTAGTGGGTGTGACGTGGGTCCTAACCCAGACACTGACCGAGTTTCCTGGTCACCCGTGTGACGAGTACCTGCCCGTGACCTCCTTTCCACCGACCAGGGGGTCAAGACGTGTGACTGAGAATAATTAATCGTGATAAATTCGATACCTACTCTAATAAATTTAAAAACTTTTCATGTCGTATCTGTATAAGAAATCAAATAAAGTTTAAAACGTATATCTCCGATAAAGTTGAAAGTAAGATAGTTAAGTCGTTGTCTCTTCAGTAACATTTCTATCTTGATTGTAACGTCTGCTATAGACATATGAGAGTCAAAAAGTGACTCGAACCGATGAGGTGTCTGTAAACTAACTCTCGGACGAGTACGACCACCAACTTTAGGTTAAACGTCATTCAGTGAACAAGTTACAGTCCCAATTGTCAAAGATTCGATGTCTCTCTACTCCTTTTATAGACATGAGTTACTTAACGGTAAACGGAAAAAACGTTTTGTACTAAGACCCAAAGATACAAAGTAAATATTCGAGACACCAACGACGAAGGGTAAGACATCGATCTAATAGTAAGTGACGGTTGTGGTTTACATGAATAGTGTCATATCCTCAAAAAAAAGGAAATTTTTTTTTTTGTTGTTTCAAAGCTCATAACTTTTGAACCAATAAATGCCGGGTTTCAATTCTTTTCTCCGTTTTGTCTTCTCGTTAAGTCGTGTAAAAACCATAGTCTTATCCAAAGTTAAAAGATCGACACAAGTCAAGTCAAGTCAAGTCAAGTCAGTGAGTCAGCACAGGCTGAGAAACACTGGGGTACTTAACGTCGTGCGGTCCGGAGGGACAGGTAGTGGTTGAGGGTCTCAAGTGAGTCTGAGCACAGGTAGTTCAGTCACTACGGTAGGTCGGTAGAGTAGGAGACAACAGGGGAAAAGGAGGACGGGGGTTAGGGAGGGTCGTAGTCTCAGAAAAGGTTACTCAGTTGAGAAGGGTACTCCACCGGTTTCATGACCTCGAAGTCGAAATCGTAGTAAGGAAGGTTTCTTTAGGGTCCCAACTAGAGGAAGTCTTACCTGACCAACCTAGAGGAACGTCAGGTTCCCTGAGAGTTCTCAGAAGAGGTTGTGGCGTCAAGTTTTCGTAGTTAAGAAGACGCGAGTTGGAAGAAGTGTCAGGTTGAGAGTGTAGGTATGTACTGATGACCTTTTTGGTATCGGAACTGATCTGCCTGGAATCAGCCGTTTCATTACAGAGACGAAAACTTATACGATAGATCCAACCAGTATTGAAAAGAAGGTTCCTCATTCGCAGAAAATTACTGAGGGATCCCCTCACCATTACTTTTCCTCTAGTCGGGACCCTAAAGAAACCTTCCTTACTACGATTTCGACTTTGAGGTTATGAAACCGGTGGAGTACACTTTTCGACTGAGTAACCTTTTCTGAGACTACGACCCTCCCTAACCCCCGTCCTCCTCTTCCCCCGCTGGCTCCTACTCTACCGACCTACCGTAGTGCCTGAGCTACCTGCACTCAGACTCACTTGAGNCCAAAAAATCGAGGAGAAGTGAAAGACGGTATTCCCACCGCAGTAGACGTATAGACTCCAATAGCTATAAAGAAGACCGTTAGAACTAAGGTCGAACACGAAGAAGGTCACTTCGCAAAGAGTACTACATGAGACGTATTTTCAATTTATTCATCCCCCTGTTATATGTCGGAACTGCATAAGGAAAAGGATAAACCTTGGTCAGACAACAAGACACAGGTCAAGCTTGACAACGAAGGACTAGACGTATGTCTAAAGAGTTCTCCGTCCAGTCCACCAGACCCTAAGGGTAGAGAAAGTCTTAAAAGGTGTCAAATAACACTAGGTGTGTCAGTTTCCGAAACCGTATCAGTTATTTCGTCTTTATCTACAAAAAGACCTTGAGAGAACGAAAAAGGTACTAGGTCGCCTACAACCGTTAAACTAGAGACCAAAGAGACGGAAAAGATTTTGGTCGAACTTGTAGACCTTCAAGTGTCAAGTACATGACGACTTCGGACCGAACCTCTTAAAGCTCGTCATGATCTGATCGAACACTCTACTCACGTCAACACGCCATCAAACTCGTAAGAAACCGTAACGGAAAGAAACCCTAACCTTACTTTTGACTGGAAAAGGCCAGGACACTGGTGACGACTCAAAAGGTTTAAACGACCGTATAACTCTCGTCGTGAAAGTGTCGTATTAGAAAGTCCTAAACTTTATCGAGATGACCTTAAGGTAGTGGAGGTGATCGCAACAAGTATCACTACGAAAGATTCCGGGTGAACTGAAGTGTAAGGTTCTACAGACCGAGATCTACTCACTAGTGTGGTAGCACTAATAGGCCCAGCACTTCCAGGAAAAACATGTAAGACACATAAGAACGGTAGAGAAGAATTATAGAAGACGAAGACAATCCACATATGATAAAGACAGGAAATAGCTCGGGTAGAAACGTACTTTACAAGGGAACCATAGAGAGTAAAAGAACTTCTCTAGAGATCAGAAAGGGTAAGACAACAAAAGGAGATAAAGAAACGTAACTAGCGACTTCTTTCGAAAGAATACAGAAGAACGATAAGAAACCTTGAGACGTAAGTCTACGAATATAGAAAGGAAAAGAGAAACCGAAAAGTAAGAGAAGAAAAGTGTCGATAAACATTCCGAAGGGGTCTGTCGGTAAAACGAAAAAACGTAAAGAAAAGGTACCCCTACCAGAACTAGGGACAGAGGACATGTTACAGTGCTTGGAGTAAGGTATCAAGTAGTCCGTGAGATAGATAGTCTAGATCCGGGAATTTAGACAAAGAGTGAAGGTGACATATTAGTATTCCCTAAACTAACTCTAGTATGGACTCTCAGATCGCCAAAAGGGACGAAAGAAGTCAAAGTCAGACTTAAACCGTTATTCCTCAAGTACTAGTCTCGGTGTCAGTCGAGGGTCAACACAAAAACAACTGACATATCTCGAAGAGGTAGAAACCGACGTCTCTTATATTAGTTAGACTAAAGCCACAACTGGTAGACCACTACAGGTACACATCTCAGAAGAGAACACAACAACCTTCTCCCACAAACGATACTGGTCACGTAAAAGAACCGTTTTGAGATAATCGGAAACGGGACGAAGTAAGGCGTAAGGTTCCGGTTTAAACGGACAATGAGGTCCACAAAGAACTGAAGGATGAAAACGTAAGGTCAGGGGATCTTACTTTTCCTGTCGAAAAAACCCACAATCAAGATGTTCCAGAACATCCAGAAGTATCTTGGTAAGTTGAAGTCGAAGAAGTCGTAATGACCAACCCGTATCTGAACCTAATGACATTATAACTTACCAAACGGAACCTTTACTTGTCTCTAGTAAGACAGTAAAAACTCTAACGTGGGTTCATGACGTAGAGCCTGAGAAGACAACTGGTACTACCGATGAAGTAAAGAAGACTCCCTAAGGACGGACGTCATCATCTATATTACCAGTAGACTCAATTTAAGTGGGTAAGGTCAGGTAAAATCAAGTGACTAAGAATCTTACAGTCGCAAGTGAGAACGGTAGAGAACAAACTGGTGAAGGTTAAACGGAACTAAGTACCTGGACTGTAAGGTCCAAGGATACGTTATAACGAGAAATGTCGTAGCCTGGAACGAAGATAGTGGTCATTGTAGGTGTCGACCCATAACAAAAATGAAACCGAGGTAGGGAAGTAAGAAAGACCTCAATAAAGAGGTGACTAGAGGTCATCGTATAACCCGTGGATGACTGGACCCCTCAAGGAGAAAGTCATAGGATAGTAAAACGGAAAAGTATGACAAGTACCCCAAGAGTTCCGTTCTTATGACTTGACCAAACGGTAAGGGAAGAGGTCACCTGGTGTGAGAAGTCTGGAGAGGTGGTACTGGGTGGGCAGAACCCAACGGGGCGTCCGTACCGAATCAAAGTAACTCAAGCTGTTCCGACACCAGGATTGCACTAATCTAACTGATCTAAAGACACTCATACCAAAGTCACACAGACGGGAGACTACGGGAGAACGTTGTGGATGGTAGAATAAACCCAAAGAGAATGGAACCCGCATAGAGAAGTGCCGATGAGGTCGTTTCGTGTCGACGACGCGGAATGCAACCTACTCCCCATAGAGGAGGGCGACGGGAAGGACTGGAAGTCACACCCTACCGAGGAGATCCGGGAGGACCCGGGTGTGTCGGTCGACCCACACCCCAACGAGGAAGGACGACGGCCGGGACCGGAGACTACGCCCCATAGAGGAGGGCCGGTAGCGGGGACTGGAGCCTGCGACCCATCGAGGAGAGCCGTCAAGGACACGGCAGCGTCGGACCGTGAGATCCGGTGACGGGGACTGGAGCCTGTACCCCATCGAGAACCGACGCGAAACGAATCACACGGCCGGCGGGCGGCGGGGGACGTGAACCACGACACAATATGTACCATATAGTAAATTGTATAGACTCGAGTCAAACAATTAGAAATTTGTGTTATTATGAAAGATGGAACACCCTAACACCTTTATCAGGTTATCCTACGAATTGTATCATGGATTATGATGTATTTTATTTTTTATAATTAGTGATTCATCACAGGTTGAGTAACACTGGGGTTCCTGACATCGGACGGACCGAGGAGACAGGTACATTAAGAGGTCCGATCTATGACCTCACCTAAAGGTAAGGGAAGAGGTCCCCTAGAAGGACTGGGTCCCTAGTTTGGTCCAGAGGACGTAACGTCCGTCGAAGAAACGGTAGAGTCGGTGGGGTTATGACGTACTCACGAGTAATTTTCGATCAAAGACAACAATAATAATAATGATAATGACATACAAAATAAAACCAGTGGTAGTAAGTCAGCAATAGAAAGTCATTACGATAAGGTTAAAGGAAAACCACTTACCGGAGACGATCAACCTGTTAGAACGACTCTAATATTAATTTCCTCTAAACTAGAAGGAATCGACTCCCCAACTATACACAGGATTTTATCCGAAAATCTGAGAAGACCCCGAAACCCCGGACTCTCCCTTCTACGTTCTTACCTCCGATTTGATTGTTTTATTGACCTCGTCTTAGTGGGTGTACCGTCGAGACACCTATGTCCTTTTGAGTCCTCACAGAGACCAGGGACGGGAAGGACTAAGACGAAGAAGTCCGGAGACCAAGAGAGTCGGTGTGGCGTGGAACTTTACTTAAGAGAAAACGACCATAATGAGTCTCAACCTAAGACAAAGAACGTTGATTTAGTCGGGACTTATAATTAACCTTCTTGACTACGACTTCGACCTTGAAGTGATGAAACCGATGGACTACGCTTCTTTACTGAGTAAACTTTTCTGGGACTACGACCCTTTCTAACTTCCGTCCTCCTCTTTCCCCGTTGTCTCCTACTCTACCAACCTACCATAGTACCTGAGATACCTGTACTCAAACTCATTTGAGACCCTCAACCACTACCTGTCCCTCCGGACCACACGACGTCAGGTACCCCAGTGTTTCTAAACCTGTATTTGACTTTCTTACATTTTTCCATAATTAATATATTTATATTAATTCCGGGTAAAAGGGTCCGTTCTGTCTACGGTACTTAGACTTTATGTAATAAAGAATCTGGACGACACTATGAAAAGAGGGAAGATATCCCTAGGCACTCGACGTCCATAAAACTTCTAAAGTGACATCATTTTAGGAATTAGAACAAATGACAAGATGGGGATCATCTCCTTGGTCGTGAGTCATTATAAACAACTTACTTTTTTCCTCATAAAAGTCGGACGGAAGAGTCAAATGTAGTAACAACCCCAATCTTATCGTAAGATCCAGAAAACACTCTATATCTCGAAAATATAACAGGGACCTAACTCTTCTAGGGGACCTCTTCCTGTACCGTTGGGTGAGGACAAAAAAAACGGACCTCTTAGGGTACCTGAACACCCGATGGGAGACATCACAGCGTTTTTCGGTCTGTGCTGACTTCGTTGAATCGTACGTGTGCAGCAGGAAAATATATGTCGAAGAAGACTCACATCTCAATCCGTAATAAAAACGTGCGTACGAGTCAGTACAGGTTGAGACGGTGGGATACCTGATATCGGGCGGTCCGAGGATACAGGTACCCTAGAAGGTTCGTTCTTATAACCTCACCCAACGGCAAAGGAAGAGGTCCTCTAGAAGGACTGGGTCCCTAATTTGGGTGCAGAGGACGCAGAGAGCGTGACCGTCCGTAAGAAAAATGGTGACTCGGTGGTCCGTACGATCACGAATTTACATAATGCGATGATTGGGAGTGTCACTAAAGATCTCCATCCATAAAAAATAAAGGTAAAATGTAATCATTTGAGAGAGAGTCTATTACATTCTTTTAGCGGACTATAACGTACGAATCATTCTCTGTCACAGTCCTAAACTTGGGTCGAGATGGACTAAAGGTTTCAGATTCGTAAAAAGTCATATAACATCTTTGGAGAGTAATAAAGTATAGGAAAACAAAAGATAGGAAAAGTAAGTATCTTAACAGACCACAGGATAAAGACACGTAAAGGAATCTCATTTACGTTCCTTACCACAATACTGATAGTTCATTAATTTGACTGTGCGTTCGTACAATTTTGAACGTACAAGTGTATTCACAACACGGAAAGTTTTACGAGTAGCACCTTTCAAAACGAAAGATAAGAGTTTTATAAGAGAGTTCTCACGAGAATGATATCGTTGAGAAACGGGAAACTCTTTTATAAACTAGAAATTTTATCGGTCTCCGTAAACCTCTCGTTAGATCACTTCTTCTACCTGTTAGCGTAACCCTTCCTGGTAAAATCACTTTTTACTGCATACTCACAATTCACAACTTCGGTAGGTAACACTGCCGAGGACTTCCAAGACCGAGGGGTCCGAGGACGGTGGACGGGACTCCTAGTCGAGGGTGGACATTGAGTGAACGAAGGGTGGTGAGGGTCCGACAAGTAACGGAAGCCAAAGAAAATGATGATATCGGTCTCAGAACGTTTCCACCTACAAGAAGGGTAAGTTGTTGTCGTTCTACAAAGTAAACACAGTTTGAGACATCTGTGGGAGCTCGTAACCGTAAATCACCGATCTCCGGTTTCTACGACGATTTATAGGACGTTATATGTCCTCTCGGGAGACGAAGACAAAAATAATAACTTCATATCAACCAAATGTTACAGTACAAAGGAACAATTTCCCTAAAATGGTCGAAGAATGATACGAAACCAAAACTGACATTAATTGAGTTCAGTACCAGTCAAAGTATACTCTGCTAGTATTGGTCGACTTCTCCTCTAACAATATCTCTTGATCTGGATTTGTACGTCACATACTCAAGTCTTACTGGACCGTAATCCAACGACTGAATCAGTCAAGTCAAATCAAGTCAGCGAGTCAACACAGGCTGAGATACGCTGGGGTACTTACCGTCGTACGGTCCGGAGGGACAGGTAGTGGTTGAGGGTCTCAAGTGAGTCTGAGCGTAGGTAGCTCAACCACTACGGTAGGTCGGTAGAGTAGGAGACAGCAGGGGAAGAGGAGGACGGGGGTTAGGGAGGGTCGTAGTCTCAGAAAAGGTTACTCATTTGAGAAACGTGCCTCTTCCGTTACCGTTGGGTGAGGTAATGAGAACGGACCTTTTAGGGTACCTCCCTCTTCGGACCATCCGACGTCAGGTACCCCAGCGATTCTCAGCCCGTGTTGACTCACTGAAGTGAAAGTGAAAAGTGAAAGTACGTAACCTCTTCCTTTACCGTTGGGTGAGGTCATAAGAATGGACCTCTTAGGGTCCCTGTCTCCTCGGATTACCCGACGGTAGATACCCCAGCGTGTCTCAGCCTGTGCTGACTTCACTGAATCGTTAACGTTTGAGAAACGTACTCCACCGGTTTCATGACCTCAAAGTCGAAATCGTAGTAAGGAAGGTTTCTTGTGGATCCTGACTAGAGGAAGTCTTACCTGACCAACCTAGAATCATCGGACATATTTTGGACCCCGTTCCCCCTCACTTCTTCCTTATATCCTCATTCTCTTCCTGTCACTCCCGTCCCTGAATCATACTCCAAACGTAAAGTCCTGGTATTAAGTCGTCGAGGAGAGTCTGTTCCAATAAACATAAATTTCACCTATATACACATACACACCCGAAAGGTCCACCACGTCACCATTTCTTAGTCGGAGGGTTACATCCTCTGTGTTCTCTGTACCCAAGTTAGGGACCCAGTCCTTGTAGGGGACCTCATCCTTTACCGTTGGGTGACGTTATAAGAACGGACCTTTTAAGGTAGCTGTCTCCTTGACCCACCCTATGTTAGGTACCCCAACGTTTCTCGGTCTACATTGTCTCGTACGTGTATATGTACGTGCGTGTATATACATATTACCAAATGAAACGACTTTTGGACTTTGATTGTGTTGTGACATTCAGTCGATATGAGGTCACTTTTTAAATTCTACAGTACGTGTGACTACTGTTAATAAACGAACACAACAACAGTCTCGTCACATAAACCATGTGACGGAAACTACACAGAGTAACGATAAACAATAACCTTTGGTGAAACTGTAAGAGTTCACTTACATTATTAAGGAAAATCACCCTTTTGGTAAGTTGGTTCCTCTAGGTTGGTCAGGTAGGAAGTCAGGACCTACAAGTAACCTTCCTGACTACAACTTCGACTTTGAGGTCATGAAACCGGTGGACTACGCTTCTCGACTGAGTAAACTTTTCAGAGACTACGACCCTTTCTAACTCCCGTCCTCCTCTTCCCCGACTGTCTCCTACTCTACCAACCTACCGTAGTGACTGGGTTACCTGTACCCAAACCCACCTGAGACCCTCAACCACTACCTGTTCCTCCAGACCACACGACGTCAAGTACCCGAGTGTTTGTCAGTCTGTGTTGACTCGTTGACTTGACTTGACTCGTAAGGTGGTATCGAACGAAAAGGGTACTCCTGACTAAAATTCGGAGAACCACATTTACAGGAACAAACTTCGGACCACAACAGTGGTCTGTCCTTCCATCTTTGTCAACGTAGACAAAACAAATGTGTCGTAGGGGTGACGGGTCGTCTGTATATTATCTGAGGGACATTGTAAAAACTTAATACTACTACATCAACAGGGAACTTATATGTAACCAGGTCCTGACGCGGTGGGGGTGGGGGGCGGGGGACGTATCTATGGTTTTAGGTTCCTACGAGTTCAAAGAATATATTTTACTGATTGATGTCATGTCAATCGGGATGGTTGGGTGTCTATCCTCCTAACTGACATTGACTGATACCCTTCCCCTCCTTGGGTTCCCTTCATCTGATTTTTTTCATCCTTCCACTCTCCTTAATCTGAGAAAAAAACAACCTGTATGATACCTTAGAACCCGTTAAAAATGAATGGGGGAATTTCCAAACCAACTGAAGTCCAGTATAGACTGAATATCTGTTTCTAATCTACACCAAACTTAAACCAATATCAAATACTTATAATTTTTTATGTAGAGTTAAGTCAAATCAGGAAGTCAGTACAGACTGAGAAACACTGGGGTACCTGACATCGTGTCGTCCGGAGGGACAGGTAGTGACAGAGGATCTTAAATGGGTATGAGTACAGGTAACTCAACCACTACGGTAGGTTGGTAGAGTAGGAGACAGCAGGGGAAGAGGACGGAAGATAGAAAGGGTCGTAGTCCCAGAAAAGTTTACTCAGTAAAGAAACGTAGTCCACCAGTTTCATAATCTCAAAGTCGAAGTCGTAGTCAGGAAGGTTACTTGTGGGTCCTGACTAGAGGAAATCCTACCTGACCAACCTAGAGGAACGTCAGGTTCCCTGAGAGTTCTCACAGGAAGTTGTGGTGTCAAGTTTTCGTAGTTAAAAAACCACGAGTCGAAAGAAATATCAGGTAGAGAGTGTAGGTATGTACTGATGACCTTTTTGGTATCGGAACTGATCTGCCTGGAAACAACCGTTTAATTGCAGAGACAAAAAATTATACGACAGATCCAACCAGTATTGAAAGGAAGGTTCCTCGTTCACAGAAAATTAAAGTACCGACGTCAGTGGTAGACGTCATTAAAACCTCGGGGGGCTTTATTTCAGACGGTGACTAAGGTGACAAAGGGGTACATAAACGGTACTTCACTACCCGGACCTATGGTACTAAAATCAAAAGATTTACAACTCGAAATTCGCTTGAAAAAGTGAGAGGAGAAAGTTAAAGTAGTTCTGCAAGAAATCAAGAAGAAGTGAAAGACGGTATTTCCACCACAGCAGACGTATAGACTACAATAACTATAAAGAGGGTCGTTCGAAGTAAAGTCGAACACAAAGTAGGTCGGGTCGCAAGGAGTACTACATGAGACGTATCTTCAATTCATTCGTCCCACTGTTGTATGTCGGAACTGCATGAGGAAAAGGATACACCTTGGTCAGATAACAAGGTACAGGTCAAGATTGACAACGAAGGACTGGACGTATGTCTAAAGAGTTCTCCGTCCAGTCTACCAGACCATAAGGGTAGAGAAAGTCTTAAAAGGTGCCAAAGAACACTAGGTGTGTCAGTTTCCGAAACCGTAAATTTAACACATAAACACGACTTATCCACGAGATGGTATAATATTCTTGAACACCAAGTACCAGACTGTAAAATCTAGTCACATAAACATACATTGACCGAAACGTACTCTTTCTCACCCGAAGGGACTACTGAGTCGTCCATTTCTTAGACGGACGTCACGTCCTCTGAACCCAAGTTGGGACCCATTCCTTTTTTGGGACCTCTTCCTTTACCATTGGGTGAGGTCCTAAGAACGGACTTTTCAGGGTGTCTGTCTCCTCGGATCACCCGATGTCACGTACCCCAGAATGTCTCACCCCGTACTGACTCGTTGATTCGTGTGTGTCCTCTTTCTCACCCTCCTATTCCTTTGAAGAAATGAGGTCAGTAGGACTTGACGTCCTCGGACTTGAAGAAGTTTGTCTTCAACAGGAGGACCGTGTTCCATCCCGACCTTTACCTCCCGACCGTCGAAGGAGGAGGAGTCGAGTTGAGTGCAAATGAAAGAATAGGTCAAAACAACAACGACAAGTCAACGATTCAGCACAGACTGAGGAGCGCTGAGGGACCCGAAATTATCTGGGTCCGGAGGGACAGGAAGGGATAGAGGACCTCAAACACGTTTGAGTACAGGTAACTTAGGTACTACGATAGATTGTTAGAGTAGGAGACAGTGGGAGAAAAGGAAAACGGAAGTCAGAAAGGGTCGTAGTCTCAGAAAAGGTCACCCACCCGAGAAACGTAGTCCACCGGTCTCATAACCACGAAGTCGAAGTCAGGAAGGTTACTTAAAAGTCCCAACTAAAGGAAATCCTAACTGTCCAAACTAGAGGAACTTCAGACTTCCTGAGAGTTCTCAGAAGAGGTCGTGGTGTTAAGTTTTCGTAGATAAGAAACCACGAGTCGAAAGAAATACCAAAATGAGAGGATAGACATGAACTGATGACCCTTTTGGTATCGAACCTGATTGACATGGAAACAGTCGTTTCACTTCAGAGACGAAAAATTAAGTGACAGATCCAAACAGTACCCTAAGGAAGGTTCCTCGTTCACAGAAAATTAAACACCGACGTTATGAGTCGAATTGAAAGAAATACAAAGTGATGGAAAGAAGGGAAATGACATTTTGTACATATTCTGTCGTCTCTTAAACCCCACCTTAATATAAGTCCCGGTCCAGTCATAATTTTTTGTTCAATGGAATTTGTCATCGTTTAATCGTAAAACACCTGTCGTTTCCAAATAAATCCTTCAATACGGAACGTCAATTTTCGAAAGGATGTCTTTACTTACATCCAACCCGACTCCTCTTCTAAAGAGATTTGGGTTTTCGTATCAGTGACCACCAATCACTTAGTAAGAGTCTAAGTACTTGTTTTAGAAGAAGTCAACTCAAGTCAAGTCAGCGAGTCAACACAGGCTGAGAAACGCTGGGGTACTTAGCGTCGTGCGGTCCGGAGGGACAAGCAGTGGTAGAGGGCCTCAAGTGAGTCTGAGTGCAGGTAACTCGGGCACTACGGTAGGTCGGTAGAGTAGGAGTCAGAAGGGGAAGAGGAGGACGGGGGTTAGGGAGGGTCGTAGTCTCAGAAAAGGTTACTCAGTTGAGAAGAGTACTCCACCGGTTTCATGACCTTAAAGTCGAAATCGTAGTAAGGAAGGTTTCTTTGGGGTCCCAACTAGAGGAAGTCTTACCTGACCAACCTAGAGGAACGTCAGGTTCCCATATTGACTCGTTCTAAAGTTAAACGAAGTTGTTGATGAGTGACTCACTCTGGACACGAAGATAAACGAGACGGTATACATATACTTCAACCTCTTCCGTTACCGTGGGGTGAGGTCATGAGAACGGACCTTTTAGGGTACCTACCTCCTCGGACCTTCCGACGTCAGGTACCCCCAGCGCCTCAGCCTGTGCTGACTCTCTGAAGTGAGAGTGAAAAGTGAAAGTACGTAACCTCTTCCTTTACCGTTGGGTGAGGTCACAAGAACGGACCTCTTAGGGTCCCTACCCCCTCGGACCACCCGACGGCAGATACCCCAACGTGTCTCACCCTGTGCTGACTTCGCTGAATCGTCGTCATCGTCGTCGTATATATACTTCATCCGAAGGGTCCACCGCGATCACCATCTCTTGGACGGACGGTTACGTCCTTTGTATTCTCTCAGTTCAAGTTAGGGACCCAATCCTTCTAGGAGACCTCCTCCCGTCGGGTATGGCCATAAGGATGGACCTCTTAGGGTACCTGTTCCTCCGACCGCCCGATTCAGGTATCCAACGTTTCTCAGTCTGTACTGACTTCGCTGAATCGTACGTGTGATTCGTAGGTGCGTATATATATCTAATGATAACTAATACACAACCCATCAAACCTTTATGAACTGGATTCATCCAAGTCCGTAAAAGACTCTCAAGCCAGTTAACCTTATTTCCAACATTGAACTTAATACATAGTTTATCTCTTTCTCTTTATCTTTTTGAGTTCTGTAAAACGGTTGAGAACGTAAATTTATATAAAAGACAAAGACTACACTAATGTAAAAATTTAAGGGGGGGGGTAATTCTACAATTTAATAAATATCCCTCCTTTGACCCAAACTGATCACAAGGGTTCGTGTCTAACATCACATTCATGAAATATCTGCGAATCATTTATGACTGACTGACTCCCGTTCACACATGAGGGTTCCCTCGTCGGAGACACGAACCATAAAAGGTACTCTTCGTTTAGGTCGTAACTTCGTAGTAAGAAGATCTAACCCTAGTAAAGGACTTTCGAAAGTCATGTTACTGTAACTAATCGACGGTCTGATTAACGAGGTGGTGGTTGGAACAAAGTATTCGTTTACCACGGGTTCCCATTTTATTGTACGTGTGACTCCGTTTGAAAGGTTGCACACGGGGATTTGGAAGGGGGAGTCACCTCTTTCACTGGAAAACCACTTGTTTACAAGAAAGTGGAAGTGACAAATCTTCAACAATTGTAACCCGGTCGATACACTAACTACGTACTCAAAAGGAGAAAAGACACCTCATCCAAGAGGAGAAAGGTGGAGTCTCGACACTCTAAAAATATAACAAAAGCAAACTATTCCACCGACCTGATGGGTATTTAAACTTACATAAAAAAATTACTGGACCACCACGACTTTCTCACAATAAGACGAGAACATCCGACGACCGAAAAGAAAACAGTGAGTGTGACGACTAATTTGGAAAACACTTACACGAGAAGATAATCATTAGACAAACTTTAAATTTTTTTATTAAATTTTTTACTCAAAGAACGAATACCAACAAACAGAGTCCGTCTATTATAGAAAAAACTCAGACAATTTCTCCCGTCTAGAAAATTTCAGTGAGAAAGGTCGTTCGAAATCTCAAAAGGTTCACCGTCTTCGTAATTTTCCTATTCTTTGGGTCCCGGACATGGTTAAAATAAATTATTAAAATTTAAACCTCCATACTCCAACGTACGAGACTACTTTGCCTTCTAACTTCGTCATATCTACGTACTGATTCTTATGTCTAAGGCCCCACTTCACAAACTGGAACCCGTTCATGAATAGGACAGACACGGAGTCAAAGGAACGGAAATTTTACTTTTATCACCATTTTTATCATGGATGAAGTATTCCCAACAACACTTCTCAATTACCCCCAGACCAACGGTCCCCTTTCCATACGCCCCTTCCTCTCTACCAATCCTTCAAATCCTAGTTGTACATGTGTGCCGATATAAATTTTACCTATTTGTTGTTCCGCGATGATCGATCGTCTCCCTGGATACGAGCTATAATACACCGTCGGAGAGACCCCCCTCTCAAACCCCCTCTTAGCTATACCACATACATACTGACTCTGGGAAACGACAGGTAGACTTTGAAAGTGTTGTGAAAATTAGTTGATATGGGGTTATGTTTTATTTTTCGAAAATCTTTCAATTACGTATGTTTTACAAATCCGGTCTTACGGACCACGTTACGAAGGACTTACAATCGGTAATGTCCCAGAGATTGTTGAGACGTTAGGATTATCGAGATAATAATAACAAAATTTTTATTAAATAAACCACCGGTTTTACTTGTACTTTGATATATTCTGATAAAAATAGAAATAAGGTAAAATATACTTATATTCAAAACGACACCTTTACAATTATACAAACTAGACCTCACAACAGGCTAGATGATCTACTCAATGTATACATACCACATGCGTACTATAATGAAAGGGATTTAGTCTGTTCAAGACTCAAGACTTTATTAGACTGGGTTTCTTGTCCTTCATACGTTCTGTCCTGTTATATAACCGTTTTTATGAAGGACAAACTAGTGAGTAGGACGACGAAGAACCCATGTAGGGAACAATAAATAAATACCTTAATCTCTTTTATCTATAAAGAGTCTAATAAGTGAGTAAACCCGAAGGGACCACCGAGTCTGTCACTTCTTAGACGGACGTTACTTCCTCTGGATCCCAACTAGGGACCCACCCTTTCTAGGGGACCTCTCTTCCTTTACCGTTGGGTGAGGTCATAAGAACGGACCTCTTAGGTTGCCTGTCTCCTCGGATCGTTCGATGTCAGGTACCCCAACGTTTCTCAGTCTGTGTTAGCTCGCTGATTGTGTATGTGTATGTGTAAGTGAGTAAATAATTTATAAATAACTTGGACTGATACATGGTCTGAGGGGATGGATGAAATTCCGTCGACTACCAGGTCACCATTGAAATGAAGTGACTCCTCGATGATACACGTTCCGAATTAGATCTAGACAATAATTGTATCAGAGACTAGGATATCTTATTAGCCAAGATGTTCTCTTCTTTGTCCAAATCTTTACGATCCACCGGACGAGTGTCAACCACTTACGGACGCGACCTGAACTGAGACCAGACTAACCGAGGTGTCTGGGGTAAGAAAAGAGAAGTGGTACAATACAAACCGACTCTCGTGAACCTCGATTACCGAGAATTTCTCCCAGAACATCTAAAAATAGAGAGACTGTACCACGTAAGACATTCCGGAACGTTTTGTCTTTTCGGGTCGCACCCCCACCCGAGTGATCACAAAAATGACGAACTGGAGGGACCTTCCCACAGTGTTGGACAAACCCCGTACACTCGTCGGTCAGTCGATCCGTCGGCTCAGCGTCTACTTTTCACACGTTCCCCCATACGTACTTTATAACCTTTCGACGTTTCAGTCAAAACAAATTGTTGAGAACGATTGTAGAAATACCTTCACTTTATCTATGTGGTGTTTTTAGTGTCAAGAATTCAAAGGTTAAGTTACTTAAAACTATTTTTAATATGTAGACACGTTGATGGCGGGATCTTTCATATAACGGGAGATAGTCAGTTTAAAATGGGACATCTGTGGTGGTAAGACTACAGAGGGAGGTGACGAACCAAATCGAACAAGAACTCGAAGTATATTCACCTTAGTTTGTCCTACGTTACGACCACAGACGTGGTAAGAAAACTGATCACGTGACAATGACTCTATGTAGGTTACAACACACTAATCATCAGTAAGAAACAATAAGACAGATCATAACATAACAGACTCATATGAGACGTTAAATAAAAAGGAAAGAGAACAACCTGTAAACCCAACGAAGGTCAAACCTCGATAACTTATTTCGATGATATTTTCGACTCGAAGCTTCTAAACTACGAAAATTTGACATCACAACCTCTTCTGTGAACTTTCAGGGAACCTGACGTTCCTCTAGGTTGGTCAGGTAAGACTTCCTCTAGTCGGGACCCTAAAGAAACCTCCCTTACTGCGACTTCGACTTTGAGGTCATGAAACCGGTGGAGTACGCTTCTCAACTGAGTAACCTTTTCTGAGACTACGACCCTCCCTAACCCCCGTCCTCCTCTTCCCCTACTGTCTCCTACTCTACCGACCTACCGTAGTGACTAAACTACCTGCACTCAGACTCACTTGAGGCCCTCAACCACTACTTGTCCCTCCGAACCGCACGACGCTAAGTACCCCAGCGTTTATCAGCCTGTGCTGACTCGCTGACTTGACTTGACTTTGTAACACGTTCAGAAAATGTCTATTCTGAAAAGTAGAAAGGACCCATTTATTGATCATAATCCTCATGTATACTATCCGTATATAAATTTTTCTTTAACGGTTAAAGTTAAAGTGGATACCCGAAGGGTCCACCGTGATTACCATTTCTTAGGCGAACGGTTACGTCCTCTACTTTCTCTGTGTCTGTCTCCAAGGTAGGAACCTAGTCCTACTGGGAGACCTCTTCCCGTCCCGTCGGGTGAGGTCATAAGAACGGACCTCTTAGGGTTTCCTGTCTCCTCGGACCGTTCGATGTCAGATATCGCACTGTTTCTCAACCTGTACTGACTTCGCTGAATCGTACGTACGTGTTGTCAAAGTTTCACCAACGTGTGTAAAGTATGGTGGTTACCAAGGTCTCAAGATCAACAAGGAGTAGGACCGGTAAGTCCATATGAGTAAGGAAAATCGAAATCGAAAAGACCACACACACTTTACCATTTAGTGACACTAAAATTAAACGTGAATAAACTATTAATTACTGCAATTAATTGATATAATAATACACGAATAACCGGTAAATATATAAAGGAAAACATTTGACCGAAACGTTCCGAAACAAGTAAAAAAAATAACCCAACAGAGAAAAAATGACCAAACTGAAATTTTCAAAAAGTATATAATTCTATGTCTAGAAGGAGTTTATATACGTACATTGTTTCAAAAGGGGTAACACACCTTTTGACGTTTCAGTCAAAAAATTTTCATTTTAAAAGGACATTCTATCGACATTCCAAAATCTCGGACGGAGTACGATTAATGTCATGAACTACCTGACGAAAACAGAAAGTTCCAAAGAAAAGTCAACCGTTCTTCTCTCTACAACGTCCTTCTCAAAAGTAACGAATACAGGAGGGTTAAAAAGGGGAATATCTGTGAGGAGACTTCAATTTTACCCTTGTACACTAAGTAGGACGTTTTTAAATAAAATGAGACATATTCCTAGTCTAAATAAATTAATCTGTTTCATTTTTACTGACCCGTTTAATTTTGTTGTTTAGATTTTTGACAAAAAAGGGGTTTTCCTTGTAAATCTTTCTACACCATTAACAAATTTTCAAAAGAAAAATTAATATTTTCATTTGTATGAAGTTCATCGTATTCAACTGTTTATAAAAATTTCTGTACTTTTGACTCGTGACTTTCAATTTTATTGGTGAAGTAAATTCTTAATTTATTTTGTTAGGTGTCTAAAGACTTAAAATCCTAATTAGAGATAAAACGAAAAAAATCTGTTTGGTACGATATAAAGAAAGACTTTTGTTTATACAATTGTTAAACCCTCGATAGTGATCTCAACCGAGAACTGGTGTATCAGTTCACTGTAGGACATTTTCCGGCTCTCTTCCTGAACCCGAACAATTAAAGGTTGTAGTGTAGATAATGTATATAGAAGGACAAACTTGAGAGTGTATTAACTTCTCCTGGTTTATTACTAGATTCCGATGTAATCCCCTTCCTTCGTACCTAAAGTCGGTTTAAAATAGGAGAATTCATACATACTCGATATCGATACTTCGTAAAAAGGGTAAACCTGTCATCACTGACCCACTGACAAGTCTAGAAGAAGAATTGAAAACCTGGATTAAGGAAGTTCCTGTCCTGTGTAGGTTCCCACCCAAAGATTGGTCAAACGAATAGATCGAGAAAACCACACAAGGACAAGTAAACTCCTTAGAGCAAAGGAGAATTAAGGACCTAGTAAAAAAAGAGAATACCCGACTCAACACAGGGAAGTTTTAAGGACACAACTTTAGGATTGAGGGGTCATGGAGTCTCAACTGACATAAACCTTTATCTCAGAAATTTTTCCATTAATTCAATTTTATTCCAGTGAGTCCACCCGGGATTACGTTATACTGAGTACATAAACATTCTTCTCCTTTAAACTAGTGTCTGTATATGTCTCTCTTCTGGTGCACGTCTGTGTCCCTCTTCTACCAGTACAGGTTCGGTTTCCCTCCCCGGCGTCTTCTCTGGTTGTGCCGGTTGTGAGACTAGAACTTGAAGATCGGAGGTCCGACACTCTGTTAAGTACAAACGACAGATTCCGTAGGTCAGACAGTACGAAACAATACTTTCAGGACCGGTTTGTTATATCGGAGATTATCTGGGAGCCCCGAAGGGACCACCGAGTAGTCTTTCTTAGACGGACATTAAGTACTCTGGGTCCAAACTAGGGACCCAGTCCTTCTAACGGGTCTCTTCCCTTGCCGTTGGGTAAGGCCATAAGAACGAACCTTTTAAGGTACCTGTCTCCTCGGACTACCCGATGTCAGGTACCCCAGTGTTTTTCAGTCTGTGTTGACTCGTTCATTGTACGTCACCTGGTAGTGACGTGGTAACACTTATAACTCAAGATGATCCAGTCCTGTCTGGGACTCGATTTACCTTCGGGTGCATAATGAGTTTCCGAGTCTTGTGAATGTAGTTAGTAAAGAGTAAAAGTAAGAACATCATAAATTTTTTTTTAGTTTCAACATCAAATGAACTACCAAAGTTTTATAATGTATTTAAACTGAATGATACATAGAGGATTTAAGATGCACTAAAAGATGTTTTATCCCTAAGTACATTTTCTATAGTTTGTTTATACAAAAACCTGAAAGTCTCTTTCTCTTTTATTAGAAATCTACAAATTAGTATTTTGAAAAAAAGAACCCCCTTCAATGACTTGTAAAGATATGAGGTTAAAGGAGAGATTTTACGTCCTTATTATCATGGATGAAAAACCTTGAAGACTCTGAGTTTATTCTAAAAATGAATCTTATCGTATCCGCGTACTACAAACAATCTTTGTTACGAAACCTTAGTAACTAAGAATTTTCTAATTCGTCAAATCCTTATTTAGACGTGTTTGTAAACACGTATATGGTCACAAAAAAGAATTATACGAACATAACTAAACCCCCCCAACCCCGACGTGGTGTGTCGAATACCCTAGCATCAAGGGGTTGGTCCATAACTTGGACCCGGGAACCGTCACTTTCACGCCTCAAGATTGGTGACCTGACGGTACCTTAATGGAGAACATGACTAAATTATGGTCCTGTTTTCCTTTTTCAAACTTCTATATTCTTGCATAAGACTCTTCACGACAATAGAAAGGACAAAAAAAAAAAAAAAAAAAAAAAAAATCGTGAAGGTCAGCGAACGGAAGTCCTCTCGTAACCTTCCAGAAGTATTTCTGGTTGTCCGGAAAGGAGACGAGAGGAAGACCTGAGGTAGTGAAGTCCTGTTTCGACCCTGGTGAAGAGTCCTGACTGAAAACCTGAGAGACTGAGACGGAGGACAGGTCACAAAGGATTTAAGAGGGCAATGTCATTTACCTTAACTCTCTTCAGTAGTAAGGTTTCCAGTCATTTTTTAAAAAAAACTATCTAATTCTTCATCTAAGAAATTATACCCTACGAACACCTTCTATGTTCCCCCGTCCGTTCTCTCGAGACGGGACCCCACTCTCTCCTACCAATACAGAGTCTAGAGTCCACTGAAGGGCACCAGTCGGCGGTTCACTCCTGGGAAGCAAAGCACGTCCTTTCTTAAATTCTCACTCGGTATCATTTCACTTTTGTCCCAGTGGCTCTCTCTACGTGTCAGATATCCGTCTTACACCAGGCAGAACCTTCCACTCCCCGGGACTCTATTTGTGGGAGATGTCTATCTGACACCCGGCAGAGTCTTCCATTGTCAGGACTTCCAGTAATTTCTGAACCAATCGATAACTGTGGAATCTCAAATAATGAATTTAGTCCATTAGTGTAAAGAGGAGGACAACGACTTCGACTTTGACCTCCACTTGACCATAAACTTACAATCATTATTCCGTCCTTCCCGTTCGGTCTCACCGTCCTCCTGTGAGTTCTCAGACTCTCCGACGTCCTTCGTCTGTGTCTGGTGTGACCCTCCCCTCGTGCAGCACCCCCCGTCGTCCTATTTACATACGACAAACGTCATAACAAGTCCCGGGACCCTCGGACGACAATGGATTCTCCTGACTCAAGGAGATGAGTGGAGGAGGGTGGGAGCACAGAAAGGGAAGAGGGAGGATGGTGGGTGCAATAAATGAAGACCCACGTCCCGGCGGACTCCGTGTCGTGACGACATCTACTTTCAATGGGGGAGTTCGGAGTACAAAATAATGGATCGAGGGGTTGGAAAGAGAGTCGAAGGGAAGGACGACACGGGTCCGGATTGGAGGAGTCAGGTCTCGAATGACAAGTAAGGGCGGACCGGACCCAGTCCCGAGGTGACCCCGGGTGCAAGTCTGAACACAAAGGAGGAGATCTCCATGAGTCATGTAAGAGTGGGGAAAACGGACGTGTCACGGTGAAGGAACCCCTCCGGAACGGACTCGGGGACTCACTTTAGTCCGAAGAGATTCTGTATAAGGACCATCGTATCGGACAGGAAGGGACTTAGACGGAGACAACCGTTACTGTGTAAATAGACGTACTAACCACTAAGTGTAAATATAGGACACAATCTAACATTGGGGATCTCCCTTCAGTGCAAACGAAAAGAATGGTGACACAGGGGTCCGGCTCATGTTACAGACCGTTCCTGATTCAAGGACTACTTACGAACAAGACTACTTATTTACTTTCGGGGAACTTCGTACGAATAGGTTCATTACTTCGGCAGGAGTAACAGATTCCTCCGGTCATACACCTGTGTTTGGTCCCATAAGTCTCTCATCGGGTCTGCAAAAGTCGTAGAGGATTCCGAGACCGGGTCAACTGAGGACGCGGACACCTAGAACCCTAGCAAGTTACACGTACCTACATCGTCCTCCCATGTCACCCGGACGAAAAAACACTCTGTAAGAGGGATCACAAATACCTCTAAATACCCAAACATTCATGGAGATCTTTTTGTCTTTAACCACTGTCTAAGAGAAGAGACACCTTGAGTTCACAACGAAAGAAGGTACTCCTCCTGACATTAATGTATTTTGGAAAAAACCCGACTAAAACGTTAACAACTGTTCACCACTTTTAAACGTAAAAGAGACCTAAAAAGTACCACGACCACATAAGTAATGAAATATACCAATATCGAGTTTCCGAAATTATCTTACTGAATAAAGAGTAAAAACACCAATCATTTTTATCTTTTCGGTTCGGAGTGAATGAAAACATCAGATAACACCTTAAAACTAATAAACAAACTTTACTTCGACCAAGAAAAGTAGTAGTACTTTCATGACGGTTTGGAACGAGGTCACATAGTATACGGACTCAATATTACTACTCTCGACGAAAGTCGAGACAATGGATGTTGTACATACAGATGTTCACAATTTTTGATGGTCACACTTTACACTCAAAACCTTTATGAACGTCAATAAACTCCACAAGAAAAATAAACGACTCTGACCTTCGACGCCTGACAAATCACGACTCACTCTCAAAGATCACGAGACAAGAGGTACCACCCCAACACCCGTCTCCTCTACCTACATTTCCACACTTGACTTACTAAGTATCAGACGAATAAATTACAAGCCCGTCGGTTTTATGTTAATGTATTGACTCTTGGTCTCTGGTACGGAAGACCAACTTTACATAAAGTAAAGTGACTTCTAAACTCGAAGTATCAACTGGAATTATTAAGTATAAACCGTCTCTGGGAAACCTAGTTACCCTCGCTTGACCCCCTCCCTGATCTCCTGGTCAAGGTTGAGACGATGAAAGATAGATACACTACAATCGGTTCCATAAATTGGGGACTGTAGAGTGAAGGTAGACATTTTACCTTTAACATTATCGACGGGATTGGATGGAGTACCCCGAACACCATTACTGGTTTATTCTGTTCCATTCAGTCGCCGTTTTTTCTAACACATTTACGTACTATAATAAAGTGACACAGTATAAGGAAACAAAAATAAAAATATATAATAACTTAGGATAAAGGAGTTGGATAAGATTTCAAAGAAATTTTTAATCGGTATGAATAATCAATATCAAGTCAATGTCTCCGTCTCACGATCTACATTATATCCTCTAAATAACAATATCAGTGAGTTGAAGTGTGTTAATACCCACGACTGGTTCGTTATCAGGACCACAGACTACGACCTCGGGTTTCAGGTAACCTACCCGTCAAATCTTCCCTTCTACCAACACTTAACCTCCTCTCGTTCCTGTTTGACCTTCGACATTTGTGTATCACCTTGAGTACAGTCAAGAACAGCAGGGACCGATACTACACACACGGTACATCCTCTTCGACCATAGAGAACAGTACCTCAATGTATGCATCGTACGGGTCTTTGACCCTTTCGACTTTCTTCTGGGTCCCCTTCCATCCCTTTGACGCCCTGGTCGACGACGGGACTCGGTAACACAACTTAGTCGTCTAGTTACCATTGCACGGACTCGTTGACTATATCGACGGAGATGTAAAGATTCCACTTTTCGTTATACTGACGACGAAGTGAAGACATGAGTATGTTTATACATAGGTGCCGTGGATGACTACACCTTGTATGTCAGTCCCGACCGTTATGTAGACACCCCGATCACAATTTACTTTTACACCTCGGAGAAAAAGTCTTATGTACTCTTGACAAAACGGAAAGAAGACGTCAAAGTAAGACCCGTACAGTACCGCAAATAATAAACGATAAATGAGGATACGAGGGGATAGAATACCCTATCAGCATACCATTTACGTGTGGAGTGTCCCCGGAACCCGAGATATGGTACTGAGTGGTAAGTCCCTGGGATAGAGATCGGGAGGGACGGAAGACGGGTCCTAGGGTAGTCCCCACCTCTCACTGTTGTCGGTCATACTACCCCTTCCTCTTAGGATCCCTCTACAATTCTCCACCCTACAACACACTCGGTTCAAAGGTTCGGAGATCCTGTAAGTGGTCGTCGGGTCACCCGAAATGAATATTTTGTGTTTAAGTTTCTATTTTAATCATTCTTAAAGTTGTCTCTTGTAACTTGAGGGCACACCCCGGGGAAAACTCTTGTCTGGGGACACGTTGACATGACAAACGTGTAGGTAGTCCGGATGGGATGTATATCCCTCCTCTCAAGACCCTTTTCACCAAGTCGGATCTGTTCAACTGTGTAATGTTTCGGAACGTGTAAGTGATGAAGGACGTGAAAAAAGTTTCGGTTTATGGTATTGCATAACTTCGTTTTTTTTTTTTTTTTTTTTAATGGGTGTACCGGAACAATAAAAAGATTGTCAGACCATCTATATTCTGTACTGTGAGGAATGGTATCGTAACTGTGATCACAAAGAGTTGACGATGAAGGTGAGTCTGGTTGAAAACTACATTGTAACAACTTCTGTATGATAACGAGTGGACACGGTCAGGAGATATTAACTCTTGAGATTTATAATGTCAACCCAAGATGACCGACTGTCCCTATAACCATATTAACTTAAAAGGTGGAATTGATACAGAAACTCTAAAGAGTCTGCTCTACAATGTTCTACGAGTGACTGGTAGAATAACCCTCTCTGTCAGTAGGTATACGGAGACAGAGAAATGGACAGATCAAGTTCCGGGACTCATGAAAGATGGACCTGGTAAAGAGTGTCAATACAAACGTCTCTTTCTGGAATTCTCTACTCCATTACAGAGGTCCTGTTTTTTGTCTGAATGATATTTTCGTGACCTAAGGGGTTTCAATCACAAACATAAGTAAAAGATCCCGACGGTGTCTGATATATCAAATTTATCGTCTTAACATAAATGATTATCAGGACCTTCGATCGTAAAGTTCTAGTTCAATAACCGTCCTAACCTGAGAAGACTTCAGAGAGAGGAACTGAACATCTGCCGGCAGAAGAGACACACGGAAGTGTACCGGAAGGTCGACGTGGATAGAGATAAGTTTAAAGGAGAAGAATCTTCTTGTGGTCAACACAGCCTAACCCCGGTCGGGGTCACTGGAGTAAAATTAAATTAATAGAGAAATCTCTGGAATAGAGATTTATGTCAGTCTTACTTTACGACTCCCCAATCTTAAAGTTGTACAAGTGAACCCCCTTGTATTAAGTCGTCACAAGGAAGGATATTGTGTTGGGTATGGGAGGTGTGGCAGTGACATCCTGAAACCCCAGTTCTTGTGTTGTGTTTAGTACGACGAACGACATTATACTCATTATTTCGGAAAAAAGAAACTGGGTCCCTAGAAAACAGAAGATGGTCGTAGGTCCTTTGTCATTGTCCGATTTGTCCGAATGACACTCTGACATTCACCCCATTGTATTTGAAGGTACGAACTATTTGGAACGAATACCATAACTTCTGTTTGTACGAGTTATCAAAGAGAGCTACCTAGGTTTACATTACTATCACTAAAATTATGACCGGACGAATAACTCTTTAATGATTAACTAAGAGAATAAAAGAAAGAACAACCCACTTTAAACAGGAAGTTGGGAGGCAAGGAAGTGTTCCATAAATTTAGAAAGTAAAAGAGGAGTACCTCGTACGTACACAGTTCCTGAGGACACGTCACCAAATAGGGGTCCACTATCCCGAGTGACCCTGGTCGAAGTTAAGGTGAAGTAAGGGACGAGAACACCGACTTCTTAGGGAAAAGAATGACGATTGAAGTCACTCTTTTCCTATGGACACGGGAGGACAAATGGACAAAACACTGACATACAGGTCCCTGTACATACCGACGACGTCCTACCGTAGACCCGATACTCGATCTCCCTACTTCGATCCGAAGTGGTTCTTCACAGGTGGGAAGTCTCACATCCCCTACTGCATTTTAAAGAACGGTCCTTCCGACCATCTCTTCTGTAAGATTCAAGTGTTAAAGTAGAAAGGAGGACCGGAACAATACCCGACCTAAGAAGGGAGGGAGATTTCAGTTGGGGGTCATGAAGTCTTATACTGACATAAACTTTTATACCCAGAAATTTCTCCATCCTATAATTCTTTTTACTCCAATGATTACTCTACCCGGGATTATTGGAAGTGACCTTTCTCTTCTTGTACGTGTACTCTTTCTCCCACTCCGAAAATGGTTTCTACTCAGACGTTTCGTTTTAAGGTTTCGTACAGTTCTTTTGATTGTCGAAGGTGTAACTTCTTAACTTTCTCTCTAAGTGAATTCATGAAAACGACGGAGTCCACCTCAAAAACGTGTTATCAGAAGGTCAGTGTTAAAATTTGGAATAACAGACTGCCGTTCCACTGTGAAGTCGCTCTAACGAAGATCTTCCAGAGATAATCGGTAGTCGACGGTGAGAAGGACGTCTCCTTTCGTAGAACATTGTCTCCTGGAATGAATGTTGAATATTTACCGAACGGGAAGTCCTACAATGATATCTGTGTAAAGGTACTTACGTCTGAACTGTCCTCTTTAGAAAACTGTAACTAAGAAACCAAAATGGGGGACTTGTGATTATCCTATATGATCTATTATCTTTATCCGAAGTGATTAGTCACCTTTACGACAAAACCACAGTTGACGAAACAGACTTGTACGTTTGTTTGTGTCGAAGGGTACCGATGGGTTGAACACGTCGATTCCACCCCCACGATCCTCACAACATAGACGACAACCTAAAATTTACTAACACTCCGGAGACTCAAGAAAGTCACATGTATTTTGACTAAATTTCACCCTACGTCAAAGGTGGAGTCATTTCTCGACCAACAACTTACAGATGTAGGGACACGGATAAAATTACGATGGGCAGACAAACAACTCAGAGTCTTCCTTCTGTAAACCAGACATAGGGTTTAACAGTTAGGTAACGGTAGTAATAAAGCACAAGGATCCTCCATGTATGTGGTTTATGAAAGATCTACGTAAAAGATATATCATTCAATTTTCAAACAGGGTCCTGTTGTAATACTAGACGACACGAACACAGGATCCGTCCTGACGTACATCTGTCTCTCTTAAGGAAAACGAAGGGATCTGATTCCAAAACGGAACCAGGTAGAGAAGATCCAAGTGACAGAGAGAATCGAGAGACCTGTGGTGGTAAGAGTGATTTTCCTCGACAAAGATCTTTCACTCAAGTTTAACTCTTAAAAGGGTTTTCTAGAACTTACCTCGACCTAATTCACCGGAGTCAAGGCAAGTCAGTGAGTCAACACAGGTTGAGAAACGCTGGGGTACCTGACGTCGTGTAGTCCGAAGGTTCAGGTAGTTGAGAGTCTCGAACGAGTTTGAATACAGGTAACTCAGTCACTACGGTAGGTTGGTAGAGTAGGAGACAGCAGGGGAAGAGGAGGACGGAAGGTAGAACGGGTCGTAGTCCCAGAAAAGGTTACTTAACCAAGAAGTATAGTCCACCGGTTTCATAACCTCAAAGTCGAAGTCGTAGTCAGGAAGGTTTCTTATAAATCCTGACTAAAGGAAATCCTAAATGACCAAACTAGAGGAACGTCAGGTTCCCTGAGAGTTCTCAGAAAAGGTTGTGGGGTCAAGTCTTCGTAGTTAAGAAACCACGAGTCGAAATAAATACCAGGTCCAAAGTGTAGGTATGTACTGGTGACCTTTTTAGTATCGAAACTGATATGTCTGGAAACAACCGTTTCATTACAGAGACGAAATATTATACTACAGATTCAAACAGTAACGAAAAGAAGGTTCCTCATTCACTGGATGAGATGTTATCATTTCAAAAGTTACCTTTTAACTGTAGTTCTAAAAAAGGGAACCCTATATCTTTTCTCAGTAGATTTTTAAATGTTTGTACATACGGAAAATCTTGTCCCTAATATTCTCGGACTGGAAAACGAAACCCGTTTTGTTGAATTCAATTGGGAAAATGAGACCGTTTACATTCCGTTAGAAAAAAAAAGAAAAGACTAAAACCTCCTTTTTGAACTTACGACGTTGGTAATTTACAAATCATTGACTGTTTTAAAAAGGAGACATTTTAATCTATACAAAGGGGGGATATAAATCTTAATCTGAAATGGCACTAATTTTAATATTAAACAATATTAAACATAAAAACCCTCTCCACACACACACACACACACACACTGAATCACAAAGTAGTATACACACACAAAAAGTTGGGCAACGAACATCCTTTAGTTTTCATCTTCCATCACACGTACGAACTAGAAGAATGGAAAATAACCTCCGTTCTAGTTCTCGAACTGATTCATCCGATTTAAAGACCACAGGGTGTGTATTAGAATAGAGTAAAACTAATTCGGTATGAAACTTTTTACACAAGAGATTGATCTCTAAGAAAAACTCAACCTACGATATGTTAGAGTTCCCTTACCAATGAGGGTTTCACTTTGTAGGATCTTTTTACTATAAAGACCTTATTTTAATCTGTAGAAACTTAACTCCTCTTTTCCTACGATAAAAAAAAGCTCCCGGTCACCAAACAACCTAGGATTGGAACTTCACACTTGTAACCATACACACCTCTGTACCGTCCTCGGTTTGGTCTTCGACCGACCTGTTCTCGGAGGCTCCAGTTAAACCCCGATAACAAAGAACCTCGTCGATTAAAATCGTTCTGAATATTCAATAAGAGACAATGTAAAGACAATAGAAGATTAGTAGTCATTTCTGGAACTTTCAATGTTTGACTAAAGACTCCTGGTTCCTCAAGACCAGGTACAAAGTCTCCTGATTGTGTGTCTTCTCCTAACGGGGAAGGGGCTCTGATCTTACCCTGAAGACCGACGTCCGCGGTCACTTTCTGACGATTCAGGTCGTCTCCTTGGAAGGAACTCCCACATCAATCTTTTCCGTCACGTACCGTCCCGTTGTTTCTTCGAGATCACGTCTTTATACCCCTGAAAACGACCCCACCTTTTAACCACTCGTAAAAACCTTTAAAGATTCATCCAGATCCGGATCTAAGGTCCTTGACCCTAGTACCCTGGATACAGTATCACTAAACCCTTATTTTTTCTTCACATTAGACTAAAGGATCAGTACTTGACCACTGACTCACACTCCAATGTAGCGGGGAGTTAAACCTGAGAGAAAGACTTGAAGAACCCAGAAAACTCCATACTCCCTGAGAGGATACCTCCTTCTGGATCGGGAAGACGAAAGAGGTACATGTCTCTTTCTTCCTTTCTCTAGAGTTTCCCCTTCCCTACGTGTTGTCACTTCTCCTCTTATCCTCGAATAAAAGGAAGACGGAAACAGGAGATCGAGACGACTCGACGGTATAAGACCACTTAGGGTCTGGGTTAAGACTCGAGGAAAAGATACCCACAGTATTCGACCGATGACAGTCTGAAGTACCAATGACGGTAGGATTAGAGACGGGAGACGGAGAAGTCAGGGAGTGGGTGAAGACGGAAGTGTGTGATGGAAGAGGGTCGGTCCCGACACGTGGGTAGTCCGATTCACCCGTGTCACGGTTTCTACACCCCTAAAAGTGTCCGAAGATTCCTTCTAATTCAAGGGGCATTTAGAATGACGGATGTTTTATGTTTGAGAAAGTTTTATTTTTAATTATCTAGAACTTAATTTTCAAACTCTGGAACATCAATGTCTGTTTAATGAAAAGTACACTTCGTACCGGTATAAGATTTTGTAAACACAGTACACCCAACCCACGTCGAAGGTTTCGACTCTTAAGGACCCAGGGTAGCCCCAGAAGTTTATCTTTGATCAAGAGTGACGGAGAAGGTACGGTCGGGGACGGAGTTTAGAAAAAGTTTAATAGGACAATGGGTGGGTCTACAGGAGTCGGTCTCAATTATAGATCCTATGGTAGGTCGTATTTTTTTTGATATTATTTTCGGGTTACTTCTTTCTTTACGTAAAGGAAGGGTTCCGGTTTCAGGGACCATGAATCTGGTGATATGATGGCTTACGACTAAACCTCTTGAACGATAGACCGAATCCCGTTACGTCCACAAGACAACTTTCCCTTCAATTGAGTCCGAACTCTCTCTTCACTCTACGACGACCAACTAAAGAAAAGTAGGTTAGGGGTTATTCGTCCGACGAAAAAACTTGGACGTAGATGTGAAAGGTAGGTAGGTCTCAACCCCAGTGGACCCTAAACCTCGTTAACCAACGGTAAAACAAACCAGGAACGGACTACGGTTCTTCCGTGAAAAGAGAAAGTCAAAAACTAGTACCTTTCTGACTATAATGTATACAGTAACCTCCTCAAAAGGTCAATCTTTATTATTTGTAAATAGTGGTCAAGAAATCTGAATGCCGGTGACAAAACTACATACATCATATGATTTGTCTATCTCGGACTTTTAGACATGAAGTATTAGTCACACAGTAAGATGGGTCGAGGGACCAAGTTCTTCGTCTTCCGGAGGAGAAAGATAGTGGTATCGAAAGTGCATGAAATTCCTCAACTCAGACATCCGACCTCCTACGTTCCACACTTTATCCTTGGTGTACGGTCCGAACCGTCCCACCGTCGAAAGTCGTCTCCTCACAATTCCGGTTATTCGATAAGACTTCGTGTTCTTGATAACCTTTAACTTTTTATGTAGGCCGTGACACAGTTGTGGTAGTGGAGTTCAGTTCACACGACTACCTTTCTATGGTAGCACCAGAGAGACCTACCGAACCGAGTTCGATACCGGATCAAAATAACGGGTAGAGACAATCACCTAGTATCAAACTATCGACAACAGTATTACGGGTTTCTTGTAACCTAACCCTGGAGTCCTCTGGACCTAGTACCGGTAATTAATCGACTTCCTAAAACCGGTTTAGGGAATTAAAAAGACACATATTTAAAGAGTAGATATTTTTACTCGTATCATTATCACGTATGGAATGTCTCAACACACTCTCATTTTACCTCATTTTACACACTCCTTGAAACTTTTGTCTACATCACTGAAGGGTCCACTCTCTCGACTCCAGTTCATCTTTTTATCGTTCAATTCTCGAGTCTGGCCCTAAGATCAAACTCGAAACAAATGACTGACATCAGATCGACTCCGAGACCATAGAGTTCTCACGTATTATTAGTAATATAACATATTTATACTCACTCTATAAGAAACCCCAATTGTTGGTGTGTCACGACATGTTTATACTTAGTTTTATCACTAACTAAACCACGGGACGATGAGAGTTCGACTCATCGACCGATTAAAAGTAAATTAATTATTAAAACCAATACTATCAGGACTTTTCATAATCTAACTAACCTGTAATCTAAGAGTTCCGAACTGAGATCGTAAGGAGTAGGTGGGACTCGTCTCCACTCCCGGGCTCTTTACGAGGACCTTCGGGAAAACGAGGAACCGAGAGACCTTGTGAAAAACCACCCGTCGTGTAAGATTGTGACGGGGAAAGTTGTCGAACACGTTGACCTCCAAACTTCCACCCAAGACTCTTGTGACGGATCAACTGTGAGTCCCCCTATGTTACGAACCGTAGTCGAGAAACTCAACTCCTCGAAGACGGTCTCGGTAACCGGTTTCGGGGGGACCTGGAACGAACGGGAGACCGACCTGTGACTCATCTCTTAGTCTAAGTTTTATAGACCTGTTTGGAGTCTCGTCACGTCTGAACACCGACGGTCCGTCCTTCCTCGGTATATAAAACTACTTGAAACACCTTACGAACAGAACCCTTAAGACAGATACGGAACCCTCCGAGACGACGCATTCCTCTCTTCGAAGTCCGCCCAAGAAGGACAACGAAACGAAAAACGGGAAAGAGGACACCAAGTAGTCTCCAAAGTGTTGACTATAGTTGTCACATGTCCCGTCTTTGGAGTTCCAACGACGAGGACGATAAAAAGGAAAGTGGACCGACACCACGAAACCCTAAACTTCGTACGACTTAAAGTCAAGACCGAACAATCCCGACGTTTGTCAATTGGAACGAGAGACTAGACTCTCCGTTCGACGGACGAGGTAAAAAGTAGACAAATGGAGATGTCACAGGGGTGTCTCCCCTCGACGTCCGTCAACCCGTTTTTTTAGGTTGGTAACGAAGAGACGTACAATTGTAGACTCTTCGAGGACGTCAAAGTCCGTTCTACAGGAGTGACGTCCCAGAGTCTTGTTGACAATTATTTGATCACCAGTACACTTGACTAAGTACCCGGTACGGGTTCAATGTCTTTCAGTCTTTGTGTACTTGTCTTTCTGTGAAGGGTTTCTATCTACCCCTATCTTACATAAATACACTGAAACCCGTCGTTTGCTTACTCATGTTCAAGAGAACAAGGGTATAGATTGACTTCCGACCTTATTTTTTATAGTCTTACTAATTCTCACGCAACCGAAAACACGAATGTGTGACATTATGTTCACGTCGGTTTTAGTCATGACAAATATACTTTGGTTAGTCAACGGACATCGACTAAAACAAAGACCATACCGAACGAAAGGTTAGTTGGTTCATTTATAAAACTTATTATTTACTTCTTCGTCCTGTTTCTTTGTTTTTCATTCCCCATCTTTCTGTTCTTGATCCTCGACTTTTTAAGTACAAAAATAACGTTTAGGTGTTTCCCTGCGGTCCGTCAATGTGGTCCTATCTAAAAGGAAGGAGGAGTGTAGTACGCACAAGGAAAGGTTATGTAAATCTACACTAAGATATTTTCTGTAAATAAGTAAGAAAAGAGCATCTCCCCTTTCAACCAGGAACGAGAAAAACGAAAGGACTTGATCTCGGTGACGACACACAATCAGTGAGTCGGTACAGGCTGAGAAACGTCGGGGTACCTGACATCGGGCGGTCCGAGGAGAGAGGAACCCTAAGAGGTCCTTTCTTATTGTCTCACCCAACGGTACGGTAGGAGGTCCCCTAGAAGGGTTGGGTCCCTAACTTGAGTCCAGAGGGTGTAACGTCCGTCTAAGAAATGATAGACTCGGTGGTCCCTTCGGGGTCTCGGTGACGTCTTCCTTGAATTCAATCTCCGATGAACTGTATAACGGCGTCAGTCATCTAAAGCACACGGTACCCCCCGACGTCAGTATCCGGGACTCCATAACATCCCCCTTTTCCTAAGGGAGGTAAGGATATCCTTCCGACAAACCAAGAACCTGATCCCCAACTATCACCGTTCTCCAAATCTATAATTTTCACTTTCACAATCAACGAGTCCGTCTAAGAAATGGTAGACTCGGTGGTCCCTTCGGGAATCTATAACTTCCCACAGACGTTCGCAATACCCTACAGGGACAGAAGAACCACCCGGTCCAAGGAAGAACCGTCCGACATTTAGTCTTACTCTCGACCTTGGGTACCGCGACACTGAGTCTCTCGGGGAATCACGAGGCGACTGTTCTTTATCTTCGTGTCTTGCATCTGGTCTTGGTCCTGGTTCAGGGATCAAGAAGGACGTTTTCTCTCTTTTTACTTTCTCGGCAAAGAAGAGTAACCCACTGAGTTTACACCACTACTCCGTCCCGTCAAGGTCCGTGACCACAACCGTTACCCCGTGAAACAACTAAAGACGTCCCGTCTCGACAATAGGTCGTTTCCCTGTGTCACCAGTGAAGGAGGAGAAGTCAGCCAACGTCTCCCGTCACGGTTCTTTACCTTGTGTCACTGGTGCTTCTCGTCCTCTTACTCTTCGGAACCATATGTTGTGAGTGGGATTAAAACACATTTTCTTGTTACTACACTATCCTCCAAGTCAAGAGTCGAAAGTTTCCTGATGTCTTAAGGTAAGTAAGGGCTCATTGACCTCGCTCATAGAATCACCCCGCCCCGTCCCCACCCCCCTGAGTAGTTTGATAGTAGTAGTAGTTTAGTGTCGGTTAGACACGAATTCATCGAGAGGTACCCTGAAGGGACCACTAGATCACCAACTCTTAGACGGAAGGTTACGTCCCCTACACCCAAGCTAGAGAACAATCCTTTGATTCTGGGTGTGTCCCATACCTCGTTGACTCGGACACGTGGTGTCGATGTCTCGGATACACGAGACCTTGGACACGTGAATTGTGACTTCTCGGTCGTACGACGTTGATTGTACGCTGTGTCGGTCTTTATTTATTGAATTAAAAAAAATTTTTCATCGAGAGGTACTAACAACACACTGTTTACGACAGAACAAAAAATATATGATTAATATATATGATAAAGTGAAAACTATTTACATCTTTGACTCCATATATCTCAAATTCCGGGTTCAATAACACGTCGAGTAAACAACGTCCATTTCACACTAGGGTACTGGTGGACTACCGGTCCGACACGAAAATCAGTGGTACTATAGGATGGAGACTTCAGCCCAACACATTAGAATCAACTTCCCTCCTTGGTTCTTCGACGGAAACATTATCTGGACCCGGACGGAGTTTGACGACAGTAATACAAAAGATAATTCTTCATGACTTCGTCTCAGAGAGACCCACCTCCGGTGAAAGGTATTTACTCAATACACAGAGTGCCCTGGTAGAACTCTACAACAACTTCCTTCCACCCTGGATGGAAGCACAGATCGAATGACGGTCCCTCCTTCACTCTCTGACCCCTCTACCCTGTAGAAACACAGGGATCAAAGATTGGACGGAGGTTTGAGATATTTTTCTTTTTAAGCAAAAAGGAGTGTCAGTCACCGGAGAACGGAACACCACTGAGAACCCGGTTATATCCACCTCGACGTACCAAAGGTAGAATTTGAAAAACCAAGATTTCTACAGGCATAAGTAAGAAAGACACTGACCTGATTAGCGAAAGGGACTTCTTAGAGTTTCGGTCGCACAACGTTCGGGGTAACGATCGACACACGGTTGTACCGTAGATTTACTTAGAATGATGAAATATATCAGACTCTGACAAAGCAGTGCGTACGTGTGGCTCTTAACAATACGGAGGGATCACACGACAAAGAAAGGAGTATTACATTATTGGTAGAAATAGGAATTACTGAAATAAATAAAAAAAACCGAATTCGATGTAAATCAAACTACCATTGTATCAAATGATGAAAAAGCTAAACATAAAAAGATTATATATCAAAAAGTAGCAGAAAAACAAGTCTACAAAATTCACATAAGATCTCATATCACAAGTGAAAACGAGGAAAATAAGTTAGTTCGTTAGGAAAAAGTACCCGGTTTAAATCGGGTCAATAATGGCCATCTAAAATAAAGGTAGGTAAAACGAAAGAGAAAAAGGACCGAAAAGACACAAAAAAAGGAAGGACGACAAGAAATATAATTACTTAAAAAGAACTAATGGAGATAAACAAATTTTATTATATAAGATCAGGATTAGAAACATTACAAATGGAATTTTTTTTGGATTGTACGTAAGTATAGTCTTTTAGTTATCAACGAGTGACATAGCTATAAAGAGGACTTATAACGTAGTTGACGGATTGCTAAATGGAAGTTAGTTCTGGGACAAATAATATTCAATAACAACAGACCATCAAATCACGGTTAATCATAAATATAAATACAATGAATGTTGACATAATCAATCCCAAGAGATCTCTTTGGACCTCCTCCGTTACTGTGGGGTGAGATCATGAGAACGGACCTTTTAGGGTACCTGTCTCCTCGGACCATCCGACGTCAAGCACCCCAGCACTTCTCAGTCTGTGTTGACTTGTTGAAGTGAAAGTGAAAAATGAAAGTACGTAACCTCTTCCTTTACCGTCGGGTGAGGTGACAAGAACGGACCTCTTAGGACCCCTGTTCCCCTCGGACCATTCGACGGCAGATATCCTAGCGTGTCTCAGCCTGTGCTGACTTCGCTGAATCGTCGTCTCTTTGTTTTGTTTCTCCTACAAACACACACACACACACATATATAGGACACTTTATTGTCTTTTCTTTTATATAACTAGAGACGGGGGTCTAGGACCATGTCTTGAGGATTTTGGGAACCTCTAAGATTCCACTATTCTCATTGCCCCCGTGGAAAACAAGATTCTAAACCAGAAACTGAGACCAAAGACTGTGACTTTGAGGTTTGGGAAACCTTAAAGACCCTCAATCTTTACAGGAAACAAGATTCCTCCACTGAGAACCACCGAGGACCCAACCCCGACCAGTAGCACGTATGTTTAGATACGAATCTGCGAATCTTAAAAGACGGTGTGTGGAGGTAAAAGGTCTCTCCCCTCTCCCCGACCTTTACCTCAATTACTAGTCAGTACGGATGTACTACTACGAAGGTATTTTTAGGGTTGTACACCCCAAGTCTCTCGAGGACCCAGTGACTTGTGCACCTCCGCGACCCTCTCGCCGTACGAGTCTCTCCCGTACTCACGAGACGTCACGAAGGGCGTATGGAACGGACCACATAGAGGAGGTAAACCTACAAGTAGAAATAGGAAATAGTATAGGAATATATTATTTGACTATTTGTCATTCATCTGACAAAAGGACTCAACACACTCGGTGAGATCGTTTAATTAACTTGGGTTCCTCCCTCTGAATCTTTGGAGACTAAATATCAACTACCCAGTCTTCGTGTCCATTGTTGGATCCGAACACTGACCGTGTGTGTGAATTTAGGATAACCAAGACAAAGAGAACTCTTGGGACTGATTACGTTATTTTTCATTATATTTTGAAATTATGTACCCCCTCCCTCTATCTGTCCGCCCCTCTCTCTCTTTTATAAATGGAATTTTTTAACTGAGTGCACTAACACATCGGTTGTCCATACTTCAGACGTCCCATCCGACCGTCCGACCTCTGACCGTCTTCTTAATGTAAAGTTTAGGTTTCGACCAGATAACCGTCTTAAGGGTGAAGAAGTCCCTTCCAGTCAAAAAAAAATTCCGGAAGTTGACAACCCTACTCCGAATGGGTAGAACACCTCCTGTTAAACGAAATGAGTTTCAGATGACTGAACACAATTGGGTAAGTTTTTTATAAAAGTGTCTTTATAGACATTTCAAAGTGATTCATGGACCCGTGGTACAGAGTCTGTTTGACTACATATTTTAATTGGTAGTGTTAATGGATATAATCAAGAATCATAGTAATAAAATATATGGGTCCCTAAATAAATCTAAATGGATAGACAAATGGTAAAGAAAAAAATGGACATAGACTAAACGACACAAAGATAAGTTTCCTGACTCTCTTTCATTGATAGTGAAAGTGTCAAAATACGGGTCTATTAACTCTCAATCTCTGTTATAGGAGTATCCCTAGAAAATGAATTGTCAGTAAACTTTAGTACAAATGACATAGGTTCCTAACGTAAAGACTAGTTAAGACTTTCGAAGATTTTGTAAAAGTTTGTGAAGTCTACAATTAAGTTCATAACAGAGAGGTACTTAAGAGAAAGACTCCACTGATGACTAATACAACTCGTAAGAGTAAGAAAGAAAGTAATAAAAATTAGAGGGAAAACATAAGAGACAGAGAAATAGAGAGACCCAACGTAAACCCTAACTGAGGAATACGAATTAACATCAAGTACTCAAGATAGAAATCTACATTAATTAAATGTCAAACTTGGTTGTTAACCTGAAAATTAAAGTCTCGGAAAGAAAAATTAAAGATCTTCAAGATAAAAAAAGGAAGTTTAGATGGGTAAGAAAAATCTATAATAAAACATGTAAAAAGAACAAAAATTAAAAGAAAATACAGTATGATTAAGATATCCAAGAAATATTATCAAGATTCTAGATCTCAAGTTATGATGACAACATAGACGAAGAGAACAAGTAAACTTAACAAAGAACCTACAAAACATTAAAAGTCAACATTCTTCAGAATTCGTCCTGAAACGGACTTCCGAAAACAGACCGTACACAACCTGTATATAGGAAGTCCTCACCAAGACGGATACGGTCGGTGGGTACATAGTAGGTGAAATCCAGACAAAAAAAGAAAAAATATATATATTATCAAACGTAGACGTTTAACCCTCGCACCCTGATCGTATACGTTTTAAACCCAGACTAAGATACAATGAAGAGTGAATCACCTAAGACCTGGTTCATCCTTCATATTTAAACTTGGTCTTTGGGTTTACACCGTATGGATGACAATGTATAAAAGTCCCTTCTGACACAGAGTGGGTGGGTCCAGGGTCCGGGTTTATCCATTCGAATGAACAATAAAGGGATCTGATCATCTCCTTAAAAAAGATTTTATGGGAACGTCACATCCACATCTAGAAATTTCTAGGGTTGAAATTCACCTCTAGAAGTAAGGTAGAGGACGGAGAGGGTGTATACACAATCTTGAATTCGTGAAATCCAAGGACTCCAACCGTTTGGAAGGTTCCTAGGGATGGTACGAAAAGTGAAAGAAGAGGAAGTGAAAACCGGGAACTTTAAAAGGGAATGTAAACATACTTTAAAAATACGTAAATTTTCCACACACACACACGTACACACAAACCTACGTCTTTCTTAGACACCCATAAATCAAATTACTATACCGATCTTTGTTTTAATATTTAATAAAACATTTCGATGATGATTTTGATGAAAGAAAACCGGTTATCTCGTTTTGATACGGGGACGATAACTTTAAATGGACAGAAAAACATAAGAAAGGTGTTTGGACATATAGACACACAGACAGAGAGAAGGAGAGAGAAAGAGGACAAGAAAAGTCATTCAACAAGGGAGGTTGTTGACCGACTGAAAGAAAAAGTAGAACAGTTCAGGTAAATAATAAAAAGGTAGAGACCTTCGATTGTATTCCGAGGGTTTGTGTCCTAGTCTTAGAAGATCATCTAGAATTTCAACTAAAGACGGTGTCGTCTAAAAGAGGATCAACAAAAGAAAAGACACTAAGGACTACCGTTCCGTTTGTCTCAAAAATGACTACTAACCGGAGTTCAAAGATCTCTTGTCGTTGACACGGGTTAAGTCTCGGTGTAGTCACTTGTTGTGTCTTATGTTTCCCAATCGAAAAACTGTACCGAGACTACAAGTTGTCGTTTCCATTTTGGTTCCCGGGTCCAAGAAATCTTTGGTTTCAAATCCAGTCAACAACATTTTATATAAAAATATACTATGAGTTCCAAATAAAAAGTCATTATACAATGAGGAAAGTCCTAGTACAACAAGTCTTTAACTCGTTCATGTCTTCGGTAACCCCTTTAATCACTTAAGGAATTCAAAACCGTCTCCCACATCAAAACAGCGTTAGAGATGAAGATGATACAATTTGGAGTCCTTTGATGAAACATATCCGACCCGAGAAGAAGACAGACGGTTCTCTTTTCAAAGTGTTCGTCTCAACTACGTATAGATGATTAAATATCGGGTCTCCAATTTTTCGAGTCCCTGACAATACAGATTTCGAGTACAAAATTTAAACTCTCTATTCAATAGCCAAGGATATTTTATCCTCATATAAGTTGTATCAGTTCGAGACTAAGATAAGAGAAGGAGGTAAAGAGGTACTTAAGAGGTCAGTGAAAAAAGACATAATCTACTACCCTTTGAAATAATTTTTATAAAAACATTAAGATAAAAACATTGAAGACATAAACGATATAGTAATCTTTGTATGATAAATTCATAAATTATTTGAAACGTAAATTCAATGAGTAAGGATCTACAGGAGGTCATAGATAAAAAAGGAGGAGAAGAAAGAGTAGGAAGAGGAAAAAAAGAAAACATTCATACTCTTGGGGATTCAAATCGAACCGTACACATTAGGGATTCAATATATTGAACCGGTACATTGACCTCTAATGTAAAGAGGAGAGAAAACGTAGATCCATACCGGTTACCTTACACTCGTTTCCATTATACTTATGGAAGACCAAGTACTAGAATCTCCCTCCAGAATCTGTCGGTACAACGAGAGACAAACCACTTATATTAGTTGATTTATCACCGAGTCTCCAATTTCGCAGACGGAGGTTACGCCGTCTGGACCCAAGCTAGGGACCCAACCCTTCTAGGGGACCTCTTCCTTTACCGTTAGGTGAGGTCATAAGAACGGACCTCTTAGGGTACCTGCCTCTTCGGATCATCCAATGTCAGGTACCCCAGGGTTTCTTAGTCTGTGCTAACTCGCTGAAGTGGAAGTGGAAGTTTATCACGGGTTTCCAGAACGTTCTCTGGTGTCTCCCTTTTTTTCTTTCTTTTTAAGTACCCGGTTTACCGAAGTCAGAAAAACAACAGATAAATGGATACAAAATTATAAACATTGTATAAAAATGTATCGTAAAGGAGTATATATTAAGATATACTCTCTACAGGATACATTAAAGTGAAAGACATCCATCTACCAATGTAGTAGACATCACACTATTCTAGATATTGTGTTAATACTGGGTTACGACGTCCTTGTCTCTCCTCCTTCGGATCTAGTGTAACCATTTGGATTCCTTCCGAAAGGTCCCTTCTTACACACTCGAACCAGAATTCTTGACTTATATAAATAGGTCCTCTAATTAGGGTCGTTATCACCACCCTTATGTTAAGGTCCTTCTTCCTTGTAATGCTTGTTTCGGTACCGTCGTACTCTCTTGTGCCCCGTAAGACCCTTGACTTCCACTAAGTAATACTAACCTTGTATCCCATTCTCAGTCTTTCGCCTTTCCCTACAACATTCCTTCCGGTAGAACCATACGGTACGATTCCACAAACTCAAAATATACTGTAGTTACTTCGACTTTCCTAAAATTTACTCCTTCATTCTACTGACCCAAATGTAAAATCCTACTGGCGAGACCGTCGTAACACCTCCGACCTAACTTCCTCGAGGTCTTAATGTCTACACTCTGTGGCAACACCTTTTTTTCCGAACCAACCAATCTAAGTGTTTTGCCTTTATTTCTACCGACATGACTATGTAGTCGGACGCTACAAAAGGGTCTCTGTTCTCTCCCCGAACTAAAGAAAGACGATATCTTAGTCTTAGATGTGCAAAGAAGGTGAAGAAACTCCTATAAAAGGGTTTCCCGTTAAAAAAAAAAGTAAGACACAGGACTTGAAGAACTATTTGACCTTGTTTTGAAGAGTTACGTGAGTAAGAAAATTGTGCATTCCCGAAGTAACACTGGAACGTACGGAGAGAGTTCCCATAAACCTCCCGTTAACCTTTCCAGAAATGAGGGAAGTACTTGACTGACAAGTTGTGTTAACTACGATCAAATAGTCGGATATGGGGTTTCACTATCAGTTCGTAAATTAAAGTTCTAATGGAAGATAAGGAAGTTCTTACTCAGTTGGTTCACATTCACTCCTCCAGTGTCAAGACGTGTATTGTACCATTAAACGATTTATACAAAGGAAATTGTCCTTTCTAAAACTCGCATACTTCCACTTGTGAAAACCCTTATAATGAACCACATAAAACTCGTCACTAAAATGAGAATAATTAACTTACGTCTTAAGACATTCCCTCGTTTCTATACAACAGGAAACCGGTTGAGACAACTGTCTGCACTTCACAATCAATGAGTCAACACAGGTTGAGAAACACTGGGGTACCTGATATATCGGGTGGTCCGGGGAGACAGGTACCTTAAGAGGTCCGTTCTTATGACTCACCCATAGGTAAGGGAAGAGGTTCCATAAAAGGGGTGGTTCCCTAGTTTGACAAAGTCCGTTTAAGAAATGGTTGACTCGGTGGTTCCTTCGGGTCCGTCTATATTGGACTTGGACAACAGTTTATCGAAAGACACCAACTACAGTTTTCGTTACTCGTCCCCATATCTTACGGTCGTATTCGTTATTGTGTTATCCATACAAAACTAAAACCAGTGACCAGTACATCGAGACACGATATATAAGTTCCTTTTAAGACGGTCACTATCCAGGTACCATCTTCCAGTTCCACTCAGTTGGTCTAAAAACCACGTACAACCGACCGTAATTCATTCTTTTTTGGTGATTTAAAAAGACATCCTTTGGTCTTCAGGAATGTAAGGTTTAAAACTTGTATCGAAACCACCAAAAGTCTTATAGACGTGAGTCCTCTTTCCAACGCTAGTAGGGAGACAAGAAGTGTATAGATCAGTATTCGACAAACATGTACACCTGTTGGGTTCTTACGAGGGGGTGGGTTTTGACAAAATTCCAATCGTCCTTTCCTCCCTGGAACCCTGTATGTCCATCCCGTTTGAATACTGTAAATTGTCCCGACACATCCGAACTTCAGTGTTCGACCGTTTGAAATTTTCAGTAAACTTTCCCCTTTCACTATGACATATAAACCTTTTCCAGTATCAAACAGAACATTTTGTTTTCCTTGGATCAACAGTAGGTCGTTTGTCTTCGTCCCTCATGGTGAGTATTATAACATCTTCCCAGTGTTGTAACCAAATTCCCTCATTTTGGAAATCCCAGAAAAAAAAAAAAGGTCAACTCCAAAATCGACTTATACACGATACGTCAAGACAACTAACTAACACCATCTACGAAAGGAGAAACTCGGAAGGTTCAGGAGTTTCAAAGGACCTTCTTGAACTACGGTCAGGGATCCCACTCACGACGTTGGGTTCTTCAGGGTAAATTGGGACGCCACTGAGAGAAATTGACGATCCTTGGTCATCCGTACAGGGGACTACAGACTCTCCCGTCGAGAGTCTACACCTAGTAAGGATAATCATCAAAAGTACCATTTACCCCATTTAAACCCTTCGTCCCCCTCATTCTCTTTCTTCTGTTGGAGAGGAGTTGGAATACAAGAAAAGTCGAGAAGAGACACGGGTTGAACTCACTCCAAAAGAGTAAACCAAGTCCTCTCGGAATTGACAGGAACAAAACCCGTATCTCCTTCCCTTTAGTAGGAAGATATCGGATCTAAGAAGAAAACTTAAGTACCGAAGGAGAGAGGATGGGATGGGGTTCGTTTAAAAACCCGTTTTACTCTAATCGACTCCAAAAAAAAACATACCTTAACGACTAGTACATCATAAACTATCCGATGGTGGGGAAGAAGGGGGTAGTACTATCATTGCCAGACCTGTAGGACTCCCGAAGTGAAACGTCACATTGAAGTACCTCTCTCCTATCTCTGTCTGTGTATTATACGTGTACATACACCTATAAAAATAACTCTTTACTTATGTACATTTACACGGTCAACAACCTGACCACCTACCAATATACGACCCTTCGCCCACTGAAGACTGTTCAAACTTTAAACCTTGTCAAACTCCGACCTTTGTCACAGGGGAAGTAGGTTCTTTTCGTCCGGTGACCGGGTTGACACATGGAGACCCCAGGGTCCGAAACCGGACTGAAAGAGGTCGAAAAATTTCACGAGAGACCCCGGACCCCGTTGACCTTTACAGTCACGTGGTACCTACCCCAGTAGGGTCCCCTAGTGAGGTGACAAGTCGTCCCAGAAAGGAAAAGTTCTGACTCACTTTAACCCGATGGTCCTACCACGACTGTCCGTCTAATACCCACTAAGTTTAACAAATATCTCTGTCTCTAACCGTTTTTTCTTTTTTTTTTTAAACGGGTCCAGAGTTTACGAGTTCCCCACCGGGACCGACCTCTATGTTTAAACCTTTATTAAACAGTACTTTTCAGTACCTTGATCTACTCTAGTAGATCCTCACTCACATCTATCTTTTCTATCTTTTCGAGTGTGGTTTTCAGGGATCCCCAACACCGTAACCGGACAACCGTAAGACTGAGATAGACACACAAAAACTATCTCTAGGTGAGGTCACCTCTACCCTACAAGGGGGAGTAGACTGTACCCAAAAGAATGTGTTTACCCAATGTCATGTTTTTATGTCCGTCCGTATCTTATGGTGGAGTACCCTGACGTGGTGGTCCACCAAACATCAAATAAAAAGAAGGGGTAAATCACACACACGTACGCCGAGTCAACGAGTCAGCACAGAGAAACACAGAGGTGCCTGACATCGGGTGGCCCGAGGAAAGGCACCCTAAAAGGTTCGTTCTTATGACTTCACCCAACAGTAAAGGAGGCGGTTCTCTAGAAGGACTGGGTCCTTAGCTTGGGAGTAGAGGGCACAGAGAACATAACAGTCCGCTCAAGAAATGGTAACTCGGTGGACCCTTCGGGAATCACACACATCTGTTTCGGTACATTTTACTGAAGATCGTCATTGACAAATCTTTTTAGTTCTTCTTCAAAGATAACCCTTCTTCCTCCCTCCAAAAGATCCCCTTTTTTATCTGACTACTCACACATACGTAGTCCCTCCATCCCACGCCTATCCCACCCCTACGAAAAAAGTCGAAAAGGTAAATAAAGATGAATAAAACCAGGTAAGAAGAACATACCAAAGGACCTCGGACCTAAATAATAGACGTACTCGGTTTTGTTAACTTATTGATTGTGAAATGAAAACCGAAACATCTATGGCTCGACCGTAAAAATAGATTAAAAAAAAGAAAAATTGTAATTCGTCAAGAGACGAGAAGGAAGTTAACAGACCTTCAAAATCACAACTTAGTCTTAATAGTCGTGAACGGACTTAAGAAAGGAACTAATGATTGTAATCCATTTGTGAAAGGGTAGAAGGACCAGGGCTTGTATCTCTGAACGTGGGTCTTTCAGGAGTAAGTCTAAATGACTACAAAGAATTCCGATACCAAACCATATTTAATTTATGTTTCGTCACCAACCTCCTACTACTAAAAAAAAAAATTAAATACAGGTATTTTCGGGTTTCGTAATTTTATTAGTAGGAGGGGGTGTTTCCGTCTCGGGAACTTAATTTATCCAGTTTTTATAGAAGAAACATCGGTCACCAAAACATGTTCTACCTCAATTAATCTCGTCAAAACCGAAATTTGAACCACTTAAACCACGAGACCTTGTTACGAACTCCTCAAAGGTACAGTTTATTTCTCAAACGAAAAGTACTTCAATGGGAACCGAAGGACACAGACACTATGAGATTCGAAAGGTTCTACTGTAGAATCGTGACAACCCTGTTCCTCTAAATGACATACACTTACTTAGGTACGTCTTAACAGGCCCTTTGTACTTAGTGAAGTCCTGAAGGGAGAGACAGGTGACTGTCCCAGTGTGTGTGTTCCCTAGATTACCCGACGAGACTTTCCCCTCTGTTCGTCATCTTCTCGCGTTATATCCCGAGAAAAGGTTCTGTCCTCCTGTCCCCAATGACGACTGTCATAAACCCCGTGTCAGTGTCTGTTTTCCCTCTCGTACAACGAGTGAGTAGTCGTCTCAGGTCTCCTGACCTGTTTCGAACGAACTCTTGTACTCTCGTACCCTCCCGTACCTGTACCTTCTTCTTTTTTGAAAACTCTCCTACCCTACCCCCACCTGGCCCACCGGTCATTGACAGTCTAAGGGACACACAACTTTGATATCTAAACGACGACAAAGATATGACTTCAACTTGGGTGGTGAGATCCACTGATCTCCAACCCGGTCAGTGACCGGAGAACACTCGACACCGGTTACGTCCCGACTAAACACACTCACTCACTGATCCACTATCCACAGACAATGGATCCGCCACATGACACACTGGAGTACATTAGGCTCTCATAAGGGGTGACTGGACAGAATCTCGACGAAACAACCGTATACACACACATGTATCCCTGTAGACTCAATGGTCAGACTTATCTCAAACGATCTCGAGGTTTCATGCTCCTATGAGCTATAGTCTCCTGTGACCTGCCTCCGTCACACACATAACCCCAGCACCGACCCCTTCCCCTCCAATACTGTCAAATCCTTCTCAAAAGGATTAAAAAGGATCAAAACAGACTGGACCGGGACCGGTACTGTCCAGTCCCGAAGGACCTATTCTTTCATTTCAAGTCCCCGTTTATTCGGATATAAAAATTGCTGTAAAAAAGGGGTTTTACGAAATAAGTAAAAGTCTAAAATGAGAACAATAAGAGGTTGATTCAAGAAGACTCAACTCTACATTTCTTTCTACTTCATCCTTTGTAGGTTCTCACTCGGACCCCTTGTCATTAAAACGTTGAATAATTTTTCCCCTAAAGACTATTACACCAAGATAACTTTATTTAGGTTGGGACAAACGTCTTTCGTCTTTGACAAGAGTTTGTCTAAAAAGGGATCGAGTCGACGAATCCTCTTACAATCAAAGGAGAAGGTATCGGGAAAACTAACCTACTTCCAACAATCAAACAGAAACCAACGACTATGAGGACCTTTAGGATTACCTATAAGGTTCACCTTTTTACACATTAAAGACTCACCCCTGAACCCTTACACTTGTGGAAGGACTCGGTTTCGTAGCGTAGTTTGGACCGAGACTCTTAAGACTCTGCATTTTTGTATCTTTGCTAGGGTAAAGGAAATACCCTCGATATCAAGACCTTTCCTATGAAGAAAGGACCCGTCCGATACACAACTCCCGTTGAAATACCCGACACCTAATCCTATCCGGACCAGAGTTAGGACCGGGGAGGAAAACACAGACTGTGACTCGTCCATCCATGATCGGAAAGTCGGTGTCGAAAGAGTGTCATGGAAGAACCGACACAGTATCGTACCCAATGTACTCTATTACTCTCAGGTGCACGTATCACCTACCGATCCTTGCACCTGAAACTTCACCTTGACGGGTCCAAGACCAGGACTGGGACAATAAACGTTCTACAACTTGAAGTCGGTTTATCGGATTAAGAGAGGACCGAGGGAAAGACGGAGTGTCTGAACGGTGGTCTCCAGTAAGTCTATTAGTTACATCTCATGAATTGGGACCTCCTCCTGTCCGTTGGGTGAGGTTATAAGAACGGACCTCTTAGGGCACCTGTCTCCTCGGACCACCCAACGTCAGGTATCCCAGCGTTTCTCAACCTGTACTGACTTCGCTGAATCGTACGTGTCTAATGAATTTTTGGACTGACTATTATTCTCAAACGACAACAATCACTTTACCAAAAGTGTTTCAACACAAGTTATGTCTTATCGATCATCTAATGATGATTCGTCAATCCAAACCGTAGAGAAAACCAGTAAAACAACCGTTATCTGGAAGAAGATTTTTGGAGGTAAACGAGTCAAAGGTGGTCGAGACAGTACCTAAAAGAGATAGGATACGAGATTCAGTGACGTTGAACACAAACTTACTGTAACAGAGAAGACGTCTACTAACCGTCACCGGAGACGGAAGGAAAGGTCTTAGTATCTCGTTGACAGGAAGTTATAGGGTGGAGATTCGATCATCCGGTATGTGAGGTAAACGATTACTTCGGTGTGTAACAACTCTACAATAAAGAGGGGTGGGAATGGAAGAAGGGAAGTACGAAGCGAGGGAGAGAAACAGGGGAATAACAGAAATTTTACGGAGACGGATATATTTCCCCGAACTTTCCGTCGGGGTGGACATATCGAGTAGGAAACATAGACTCCCAAGACATAGGTACCTCAGTTGGTTGGTACCTAACTTTTATAAAAAATTTTAAGGTCTTTAGAGGGTTTTCGTCTTGAACTTAAACGGTGTGTGTTCGTTGTTAAATATATCGTAAATATTGACAATTGTATCGTATATGGAACATTCATTTTCATTAAATCTCTATTAAATTTTATATGACCTATTACAGACATCCAGTGTACATGATGTGGTAACATATATTCTCTGGATTCGTAGTCATCTAAAACCATAGACGTTCCCAGAACCTTAGGTAAGGGACACCTATGTTTCCCTACTGATATAAAGGGGTCCAGATAAAACGTCTATTCTCGATTTCTAATGAAGGATGTCGATCCAATCATTTTTACAAAGCGAATGACAAACACTGACTAAACACCAAGAAATTCACGGTTTACACATAAGGTCGTGAAAGTTGACAGCGCAGAAGTTTACGAGTTAAGGAAGAGGTATGCTAAAAGTCAAATAATTCTTGATACATCCTCTAACCACTCTCCGTTACCTCGGAAAAAAAGACCTCAGTTCTCGTGAGTCTTCACTTTTCCTGGTAAAACGGTTCCGTCCTCTTACCGGGTGTGGAAAGAGAGAGGGTCTATTTAAGATCTTTGAGGTCCGAAGGTCTTTCTTTTGGAAACTACGTCCCCCTACGTGCATCTTCTAGTACGACGTATTGACATGATGCATTTAACACTCCCTCCCCAGAAGAGTAAAGGAGTCAAACGACACCCTTTGTTACTCCACCTTTCCACTCTTTCCTTTTATAAGAGTGTACATCTTTTACCTTTGTGAAGTGCAAACACTTCGTACCCTACAATGAGTGACCATCGAATCCGTTTAGTGAATTAAGAAAACTTGAAATAAAAGGTAAACTGTTTTACTCCCATTATTATAGACGAATCAAATGAAAAACTCTTGATGTCAAAATATATATACACACACACACACACACATATCATTTGATATTTCAGGGTAAATTTATATTTTGTTAATGTAAAGAGTTTCATGAGAAGGTATAAATTGTACAAAACGAAAGACAGAAATTAAAATGTTGTGTATAGATAATTCTGGGACCTATAGATCATGTGATTCTCTGTAACTGCACCGGAAGGGTCTCGAGTACCGCACACACACATCCCTACCTCCCACCCGTCCCCCGACCACGGTCCCTTCCCATAGGTTCTTCCCGTAAGATCTTAACACCTTCCACGTCTCCCGTAGAAAGTTTATTGTTCCCTACCTCATCTAATCGACTTGTTATCTCTGTCCCAGTATTATAAAACGTATAACATTCCCCGAAATAGCAAATGTTTCTGAAAACTATGACCAGGAAGTTGGGGAGGTGTAGCAGGGATACTTCATATCCAGTATAATCCAGATAGACTGTCCATTCTTTTGACTCCGAAGGTTAGGACTTCACTAACTTGTTCTCAGATATCACTTATTAGATCCAGAAAAGAAGTTTAAGAGAGAGAAAATGATATTGTCGACTACTGTTGTCCCTTAGTCAGATCCATTTAACTCATACTTACCTAAATATTTTTAAAACCTTATTAACTTATTTCCCACTCCATTGAAATCCTATTTATAACCCTTCAAAATAAAGGACGAATGGATATTTTCACCTTCTACAATTTAAATATTTATTTAATCGGTTTTTTATTTAAGTACTCTTTTTAGAGTATTCACTGTAACGAAGTGTAGTTTTGTGAAGTTCCCGTTTTAATTAAGGGAAATTTAGAAAACACATCGTCAGTATTTACTCCAGTCTAAGTGATATAAAAGAATGTCGTTTTCAACCACGAGGGTTGAGAATGTGTCCACACTTCCTAGTAAGTACGGACTGTACAAAATACGATTTAATATGTGTCTGGTTTCTCGAGATAAAATTTTTAAATAAATAAAAAATTAACTTCCTATTAACGAAATGTCTTAAGGTAACCAAAGACGTTTTGTAGTTGTACTTAGTCGGTATCCATATATATATAGGGAGGGAAAACTTGGAGGGAGGGTAGAGGGAGGGGCAGGGTGGGGAGATCCAACAGTGTCTCGGGGTCAAACTCAAGGGACTCAGTGTGTCGTTTAAGGGTAACCGACAGATAAAACGTATACCATAACATTCAAAGGTACAATGAGAGACGTATGTAAGGTGGGAGAGGAAGGATAGGGACGTGGTACAGGTATCCAGACAAGAGATACAGACACAGAGGAGACGACGGGTCGTTTATTAAAGTAGTCATGATAGAAAAATCTGAGGTATATATACGTAATCATACGGTATAAACAAAAAGAGGTCTAGTTTTTCGAGAATAATTAATGATTTTGAGACTTTGATACGAAGAAATACGAAAAAACCCCTCTTAGTTCGTTCTTCCTTTCTGCATTATTATTAAGTTAAACAATTAAACAAGGTCGTTGTAAGTACCTTGTGAAAGACCTCTCACTCCGTGTCTGGAAGACAGAGTATTTTCATGATTTCCACGAAGTACTACTCTAAAGGCCCCGTCACTTGGTCACGGAGAGAGGTCTAATACTTCTCGTCTCGGACGTCACCCATTATCGCGTCGTCACCATGCGGACCGACACAGAAATACCTCCTTGGATTTTTTGACCCAAACTCCCCATTTGTGTGTCAAAAGTAAACAAAAGTAAAATGACTTTGGTTGAATTAAGACTACACTGGAAAGGTCACGACTTTTCGACCAGGGGACGTACCGGAGTCTCACCGTGTAACAGGTAGACACAACATAATCTTCCTTTCTGGTTGTAAAAAACCGAAGTACAAGTACCACCGAATTAAAAGTTGTCTTTCCCTTCTAACTTTGTTTTCTAAAGAACATTCCTCTCGGGAAAAGAGGAAATAACAATCTTTAATATTTTTATATTCGAAAAGGAGTTCAACCATAGTAACATGATGGTGGGAATTATTTTTCTTTTGTCTTATCTTTTAGATTTATCGGAAAATAGATAATTTCTTTAACTTAAACATTACTTTTTGGAAGGGTATTTCTTTTCCTTTGTCCTGTACTGAACTGCTTAATTGTAAAACGAAAGTCTTTGACCAAACACATAAAACCGTCGCTTTAAAACGAGTTGAAACCTCGTTTCATTTACAGGTACGTCACCCCCGATTACCTCCTCACCTGTGAATTGACTTATCCTCTGAGACGTCCACTGTGACAGTGTCTCCGTAAGAAGATGAGAACCAAAAGTATACTGATTTTACCAGTTGACTTCCGAAGCAGAAAAAAAAAAAAAAAAATGATTTAACTCACCAGTGAAAGTACACACTTTTACTTCGCAGGAATCCCTTTTTTTACAGATTATGTTTCTTTTTGTCACTTGCGTTTTAACTGTAGAACTTGACACTGACTCGAACACTTCAGACTGGGAGTTGTGTGTACTTCTCGACCCAAATATACATGACCGACTGACTGAAGTCTTTTCGGAAAAGATATGGGTAGTGGAGTCGAAGTCGGAAATATGACTTCTACGGGTTCAAATATCCAAAAAAAAATTCAGACAAAGATTTCTAAGTAGAAGGATAAAGTATAGAAAATAGATCAACAGTGTTGTCTAGAACTTTAGATCTACAGATTTGGACTTTAAGAGTAAAGGAGGATGTTTAAAGAGAGAAGTACCATTGTCGTAGAAATAAGAAGATGAACAGGTAAATCCATAACCAGACTGGTCGAGAAACGATCGGTTGAAAGTCGATCAACAATCCTCTCTTCCTACATGAAATTAGACATCCAGGAAGTACAAACAATCTAAGGATTCTGAAGGTCTTGGACATCCAGAAGTTATTATATTTATAAAAACAGGGTATTGTACACCGTTTTAAATTCAAATATGATGATTTCTGTTTATTACCTTTATTTTTCGACGTGACTCCCCTTTTCTAACTCATTAGTCGACCAGAGTGAGTGAGTGATTTACTGAGGAGGGTTGTATTATACGGACTCAATAATGGTTAAATCGTTTTACCATGTAACGTTCCTTACGAATGACTAACTTGAAAACCCCGAACCGATACATGATACCGGGGCTTCCAGGTACTCCAAATAATTAAAACGATCCGATTGTTCTGTTTCGTAAAGTATTTTGTCGAGGTCGGTCACAAGGTCGGTCGTCCTTTTAACAAGTTGTTTCTCCCCTAATTTTAATTCACTTTCACCTTTCCGTCAATTGAACACCACACTCCTATACCCGTTCTTTGTATGCTGAGAATTACCTTTACTTTACACCCTTTTCGATCCGCGTGTATATTTGTAAAGATACTTCCCGGATTGTCTTAGTGAAGTTGAAAAAGTAAATATAGCATCACGAAAATTCCTTCTTTAATATACGTTCTCCACGCAAACACTTATACCCTAAGAAGTTACAGATCCCTATATAATACTCACCATTCCCAGGTGTCTTGATACAACACTTAGAAGCGAATGTTTATAATTCTAGATACTATATAGTTTTCTTTTCACATATATAAATGTGTATGTATATACACATATGTAAATAAACATGTATATATATGTGTATCGGTATCTACATGTGTATAAGTATTCATCTACGTACACTTAAAGGAACTAAAAAGAAGTAGTTGTTAAACATAAAAATAGTTGTATACATCATGAGAACGTATAATAACTATTTTTAAGAGTCAGTCAGGACGTTACATCATAAAGACTACACATAGTCAGGACTGTACTTTGTTGATTTACTTAGGGACCGGGGAGTAGATCCGAGGGTCGTTAACATCGACAAATAAAAGGTACAATCTTTAACTTAAATCGGGTGGTCATGTAAAGTATTTCTAGTCGTCTACCTATTAACGAGAGGGTGACTCAACCCAACCCAAACTTGGTTACTGGATACGTCACTTTCGAGAAAAAAGTCAGAGAACTAGGTAGGTAGACGGACCAATTTTAGAGTTTTCAACTTTTTTATAGAATTTTCATGAAGACACCCAACAGAACTAGTAGTTTAACACAGATTTATATTTAATTAAATATCTTGTTGAAACGATTTTCTCAGAAAAATGAGGACTATAAAATCTTGTAAAAAAAAAGGTTTTTGTTCAAAATCCCAACTTCAGTTCTTCAACCGTTTATAATGAAAGGTTTACAATACACCTCACGGAAAATGAACCACCCTCCCTATCTAATAAAATCAGATCTATAAAATAGGTTCACAATAAACAAGAGGTATTTGTTAATTTTCAAATACCACGTCCCTTGATTTCAAGGGTTTACTTCGTACCTCATCGAGATTTGTTACTTTAAATGACTCTTAAAGTCCGGTGACACTTTAGAGTTACAGGAAGATTTTTACCTTTATTCTCTTTTGGTCACACTACCACCAGAAATTTATAAAAGGGAAACCAGACTCGTAAAGAGAACCCTGATTTTGTTTTTATTTGTGTTCTTCTGAATAAAAAAGTACCGAACAGTTATACCTATAGTTTTCGAACTAACTAAAAACACCCCTAGTTACTCCAGTGCGTATTTTCCAACTACCTAAGGATCTGGAACAACGAAATTGGTAATACATTTGGTCCGGTATAGAAAGGGGTCTTCGACATCGGAACAATGTTAAGTTCCAGAGACATTAATTGAGTACTGGGTTGTCAGAAAGACCATCTTGTAACACGAGAAGGAAAAGAGTCACTCTTCCGTGAGACCTTACTGAGTGAACCCGTCTATTGTGACTCGTTATTAAAGAGGGGTCAGACAGCAAATGAACAACGATGGTTACGAACGAGTGTCGTAGTTAAGACCGTCACAAAGGAAATTCCGTCGAAAGGTAGGTTAATCTCAGTGGGACTCAGAAGAAAAAGGAGAAGAGAAACAGAAGTCTTGTGTAGAGGGAGGTCACTGGGACGAGCGGTTACATAGTCTTCAAGATATCTGAGATAGAGGTCATGTCTAAGACTGACCAATTAAATAGAGAAAGACGGTAGGAGTAGGAACAAGTCCGATGGTAAAAAAAAGAAGGTATCCAGTGACGACATCGAAGGTCTATATTAAGAGACGAAAGTAAGAATAGAGGACTTCAGATAATAAGTGCCCCATGATCAGTAGAAAATGTTTTTTAACATGTAGTTTAATATCTAGAGAAGACGGAGGGTAACATGAAACGAATAATAAGTTTAAGGGATTGTAATGTACTAAATATAGAATGGAGTTGTACAAGTGGAAAGGAGGACCCGGTAAAACAGGTCGATGACAACAGAAAGAAAATAAAAAAAAACCGAGGAGTTTTTATGATCAGAATTTAGATCTGGACCATGAACTAAAAGACAGATGGTCCCTTATAGGGACACGAAGGTGAGGAAGGAGGAGTCTTTCACGTATCGATCGGGGAAGAACGGTAAGTCTATAACAGTTTATAGTTTATAAACTACGTAGGAGATTTCAGAAGGAGACTAGTGTGTGACATTTTATTGAATAGAACTATTTAATCACATAAAATTAAGAAAAGTATCGTCGATTATGGTATATTATAAAAACAGACAGAAAAAGACAGTATTCAGATAAACGAAAAGAAGGAGGTCACCTTACCTAACATTGGAGGTACTCTAGTACTTGGACAAAAATTCGGAGTCACGGATCTTGATACTCAAACCGTGTATCATCCACTGGTTATTTACAAACAACTTATTTACTAATTTGAACATCGTAGATCAGTAATGCGTAGTCCTGATCTTTTCTATCCAAGTGGCAGGACTCTTATATTTCTTTATAATACGACAAAAATTTTTATTCTTTAATTATACACTATGTCATAATGATTGATTTGATGTCTGAAACAAGTGTTTTAAAATGTTTTAAAATACGATCAAAGGTAATAAACAAAGGTATGGAATAAGTTCTGAGGGACAATATAAATTGACGTAACTCGTAGAAGTCGACGTACCTTGTTTAAGACCATTTAAGTGAAAAGTAAAAATAAGATAATGTTTATAAAAGATAAAGGAACAATACTGAAGAATCTATGTGGGTAATTACTTTTCACCTGTAAATTAAAGGTTTAGGTACCCTAAAAATTTCATAGAAACTATAATTAAAGAGTGAATATCCAAGTGAGTTAAAAGACGGTTTGTTTGTTGAGACAACAACGAAAAAAATTTTTTTACTGTACTAGTTCGAAATGAAAGATAAAAGTAAGACATGAGACTAGTTTGGGGAACAGTTAGATCTCATACATACAGTGTCGGAGAGTGAACCTGACACACTGAATCCGAGAATTAGGAAGTTAGTTAGGACTAAAGTAGTATATAAGGGTTACATTTTTTAAAATAGTAGGGGATCTCAAGGAATTGTTTTTACTTAAGTAATTTTAAATTAAATTTTACAATTTTTGTTGTATTTTTTTGTTCCTTTTCTTTAATATGAAAATTGGTTGTAGGATCATCCTAACACTTTTAGGGTACCTACCTCTTCGGACCATCCGATGTCAGGTACCCCAGTGTTTCTCAGTCTGTTCTGACTCTCTACAGTGAAAGTGAAAGCGAAAAGGAAAGAGTTATAAGTACAAGGTTAGATAGGTGTGTACCATATAAAAATACACCGGTATTACACACACAACCCGAAGGGACTATCAAGTCAGTCATTTCTTAGATGGATGTCACGTCCTCTGGGTCCAAACTAGGGACCCAGTCCTTCTAGGGACCTCTTCTTTTACCGTTGGGTGAGGTCATAAGAACGGACCTTTTAAGGTACCTGTCTCCTTGCATCACCCGACGTTAGGTACTCCAGTGTTCTCAACCTGTGTTGACACTGATTTGGTGGTGGTGTTTCACAAACATGTTAAGACACAGGATACGAAAATGAATTACAAAGTACTTGTCAAAGTACAATAAGGTATCAAAAGGATAAAACAAATATTACTAGTGTATTTTAAAGTAACTAAGACACGGTATTAATTTACAGATTACTGTCTTCTTACCAACCTGATAAAGGTCAAAAAACGATTACCAATTTTAGGACAACATGTTTACTTAAAAAAGGAAAAGTTAATAAAGAAGACCTCTTTAAGGTTCAGTATCTTAATTACCTGGTTTCCAATATTATTTAAATAAATATATACACATACATATATACACTCAGAGAGTCAGTACAGGTTGAGAAACGCTGGGGTACCTGACATCGGACGGTCCGAGGAGACAGGTACCTTAAGAGGTCCGTTCCTATGACCTCACCCACCGGTAAGAGAAGAGGTCCTCTAGAAGACCTGGGTCCCTATTTTGGGTCCAGAGGACGTAACGTCCACCTAAGACATGGTAGATTCGATGGTCCCTTCGGGTGTATACATATATCTACACACACGTACGTACGTGTGTGTGTGTATGTGTATGTGTGTGTGTGTGTGTGTGCCACACATAATGATTTAGAGGAAGGTTTTAAGTCAAATTGACAAGATAATATAAATTAACGTACAACATTCTGACTTACACAAAGGGTATACAAGCTAAGAATAAACATAAGGGAACACACTTAAGTGACAAGTGTAGGAACTGGAAAAATAATCATCTCTGGAACCAGAAAATATAAATATAAATGAGAAAGGACTTGAGGTGAAAACGACATAAACAGACGAAGGCAGAAAAAGAATTATACCGAAGTAGAGTGGAGAGTCGTGGTAGTGTTGATGGGATTTTGTCGACTAGCGTAGTCGAAACAACTAATCGGAGGTAACCCACTCCGTGTCGAACTACAAATGACAATGAAGAGACGGAAAACGTCAGAACAAGGTAAACTAAATTCACCTTATTTAAAAGAGGACAGAATCAAGATTCAGGAAAATATGGGTGTTTCAACGTCTTTTGATTCCGAAGAGACTGAAGTAAGAGAACTGAAGGAGGGAAGGGACTATTAGTAGATCTCGTTTTGTCACAAATGTCACTATTTTTACAATTCAAACCCTGAACCTCTCTTCTGGAGATTTTTCTACGTATTGCGATTAACTATTGTCAAGATGAAAGAATAAATTGGGAGGACATTACCGACAAGTAGACATTGAAAAGAAGGTCTCGGAATCCCATTGATTTTAACGTATTCGCACATATCAGTCCCACTGTACATTTCATACTAAATACGTCACCACGTGGATCTTAAAACAAATAATATATAAAAATAAAATTTAATTAAAAATAACCTTATATCAACTAAATGTTGCAATGACGACATATCGTTTCACTTAGTCGATGTGTGTCTAGGTAATAAAAAATCTAAAATAAGGGTACATCCAGTAATGTCTCATAACTCTCCTTAACTGACAATATATCATTTATGAATAATCAATAGGTAAAGTATATATCATCATACAAATACAGATAGGGTTAGGGGGTCAAATAGGGTGTGTGGGTGATAAGGGGGAACCACTTTTGTTCGGCATTTAAAAGATGTACACACTGAGATAAAGACAAAACACTTATCCGAGGAAATATGGTAAAAAAAAATCTAAGGAGTATATTCACTATAGTATATAAACAGAAAGAAACAGACTGAATTGAAGTGAGTAATATTATTAGAGATCTATCTAAAGACAACAAAATTTAACAATACAAACACTACAATAAATGGATGACGACGACGATTCAGTGAAGTCAGCACAGGCTGAGACATGCTGGGGTATCTGTCGTCGGGTGGTCCGAGGGGGCAGGGACCCTAAGAGGTCCGTTCATGTGACCTCACCCAACGGTAAAGGAAGAGGTTACGTACTTTCACCTTTCACTTTCACTTCAGCGAGTCAGCACAGGCTGGGAGTCGCTGGGGTACTTGACGTCGGAAGGTCCGAGAAGACAGGTACCCTAAAAGGTCCGTTCTCATGACCTCACCCCACGGTAACGGAAGAGTCTAAATGGGTGATGGTGTCTTGTTTATCTAAACACTAGATACAAAGTGTTAAACTTGTTAAGCAAATTGTACCATTACAGTAAAGGTTATCCATATCGTTTTACAAAGAGAAGACCGTTTACTTATATGTCTACTCGGAATTTGTCTAGGTGAATGTACACCCATAAAAGTTTATGATTTATGATATTATGACGAATATGTACCTAACCAACTTAGGTGCCTAAACATCTTTGGGATTCATATTTTCTGGCTGATATTCAATATGCACCTAATTGGGGACGGAACAAGTTTCTAGTTGACATAAAGTGACCCGATAACACTCCTTGGTCGTAATTATTGAACCTTAATATAACAAGACGGAGAGAATAGACTATATCGGAGTTAAAAGACAAAATCGTATAGTCAGTTGGGAAGTTTATAAACTCATGTCAATAGTAACAAGATAAAGGTTCTGGGAAAACATCCAAGTTGTTGAGGTCAAAGAAAGTAATTAGAAAGAGGGGGAGAAGAAATCATGACTTTAGACAAAGATAAAATAAATAAATAAAAATGACTTCATATGAACTAAATGTTATAATTTGATCAAAGTTAATGTTTTGTATCACTAAGTCATGAGAATTTCTAATAGATGAGAAACATCTAGTACTAAAGGTCTTAGAAGTGGTGGGGATGGCAGAAGGAAGTCTACAGGAGGACGAACGAATTTACTGTTGGAACTCTGTCTATGGGGTTTGACTCCTTTCATAAGAGTAGCACCAACCACGGATTGTCTGGTGTCACACGACAAGGAGGATTTTTTACACGGCAAGCACTATCGGATTGTCTGTAGTCAACATGTGAAAGTGACGATCTGTAACACGATCTGTGACAGGAGATGAACCCAAAGTATCCAATACAGTGAATATAGAGACTGTAATCTAACGCACTACTACGATTTTGTCACTAATGCGGAAAATGTAGGAAGAAACATAACAAGTGTCGAGACTCGTGTATATTTCACTAGTTTACCAAAGACTAATGAACAACTACGGAAACTTGAAAACTCTCGAGGAATTTTTTAACAAGTCTCTCGTGACTGCATTCTAAAATGTAACGAGGGAAGTGTATCGATCAGTGGATCTTCGTATCAGAAACAAAAGGGTTCTCACCTTGTTCTTCTCCTTCCTCTCGTATTTTCCCTTAACTGTTCTTTCAATTTGCTTACTTTTACCTGGTAAAATTTGTATCGAAATTGAAGACTTAAAGTTTCTGGTTAAATATTTCTCCTGAGTCGTGTAGAATTTTTTTAAAGACTTCAACTGGTTTTAGTCGGGGTAATTACATTCGTGGAGGAAAGATAGTCACGTAGGATAATAAATATCAGTGGAGTGTGTGCACACGAGTCAACATAGGTTGAGAAACACTGGGATACCTAACATTGGGTGGTCCGAGGAGACAGGTACTCTAGGAGGTCCGTTCTTGTGACCTCACCCAACGGTAAAGGATGAGGACTAATAAATATCATATAGGACAGTAAATATCAAAAGGATTTTTCTTATCTCTCTTTCTGTTGATGTTTCAGGAGTGGACCTCGTAAAATCGTTTCCCTTTTGCAGTTTAAGTCAAGTCAAGTCAGTGAGTCAGCACAGGCTGAGAAACACTGGGTTACTTGGTGTCGTGTGGTCCGGAGGGACAGGTAGTGGTTGAGGACCTCAGGTGGGTTTGGGTACAGGTAGTTCAGTTACTACGGTAGGTTGGTAGAGTAGAGGACAACACGGGAAGAGGAGGACGGGAGTTAGAAAGGGTCGTAGTCCCAGAAAAGTTTACTCAGTCGAGAAACATAGTCCACCGGTTTCATAATCTCAAAGTCGAAGTTGTAATCAGGAAGGTCACTTGTGGGTCCTGACTAGAGGAAATCCTACCTGACCAACCTGGAGGAACGTCAGGTCCCCTGAGAGTTCTCAAAAGAGGTTGTGGTGTCAAATTTTCGTAGTTAAGAAGTCACGAGTCGAAAGAAATATCAGGTTGAGAGTGTTGGTATGTACTGGTGACCTTTTTGGTATCGGAACTGATCTACCTGGAAACAACTGTTTCATTAAAGAGACGAAAACTTATACGATAGATCCAACCAGTATTGAAAAAAAAGGTTCCTCATTCACAGAAAATTAAAGTACCGATGTCAGTGGTAGACGTCACTAAAACCTCGAGTCTTTTTATTTCAGTCGGGGACAAAGGTGACAAAGGGGTAGATAAAGGGTACTTCACTACTTTGGTCTACGGTACTAGAATCAAAAGACTTACAACTCGAAATTTGGTTGAAAAAGTGAGAGGAGAAAGTGAAAGTAGGTCTCCGAAAAATCAAGAAGAGGTGAAAGACGGTATTTCCCAACACAGTAGACGTACAGACTCCAATAACTATAAAGAGGACCATTAGAACTAAGGTCGAACACGAAGGAGGTCGGGTCGTAAAGAGTACTACATGAGACGTATATTCAATTTATTCGTCCCACTGTTATATGTCGGAACTACATGAGGAAAAGGATAAACCTTGGTCAGACAACAAAGTACAGGTCAAGATTGACAACGAAGGACTGGACGTATGTCCAAAAAGTTCTCCGTCCAGTTCACCAGACCATAAGGGTAGAGAAAGTCTTAAAAGGTGTCAAATAACACTAGGTGTGTCAGTTTACGAAACCGTATCAGCTATTTCGTCTTTATCTACAAAAAAAAAAGACCTTGAGAGAACGAAAAAGCTACTAGGTCGCCTACAACCGTTAAACTAGAGACCAAGGAGACGGAAAAGATTTTGGGCGAACTTGTAGACCTTCAAGTACCAGTTCAATACTTTTCGTTTAACTTCTAAAGATTCAACACTTCGGAATCGAGTGAACGAGACCGAGAGAGTAAAATTGTTTCCCTTTTTCACTTCAATACTCTTCGTTTACCTTCTAAGGATTCAACACTTCGGAATAGAGTGAACGAGACCGGGAGACTAACGTGTCAACTCCACCGATTTTGGGTCACTTCATTTCAATGAACTGTGTCTAGTATGTCGATCACTCTTCCTGTCTTTATTACGTCCTATGTTCGACGATTAGAAGGTATATTTATAAAAAGAAAAATTGTGTTGTCATATAACAAAAGGTAAAAAACTTGTTAAAAAATAAAGTATTATTACATATCAGTCTCCCTTTGTTGAATTTTAGGTAATTATAAAGAAACAAATTTTTACAAGGTCGACGATACTAACGGTCCTTCTGGAGCTCCAGTAAATAGTCCGGTCCAGTAATTATACAAAACTTCTAGGGATCCCAGTGAACTGGAAGTAGTAACATGGAGTACTCCGTCTATTTCGACGATGATTACCCGAATATTTTGTGTTTACCAGTGCGTGATAACGAATTATTAAATATTGGAATTGACCTTTCATTCAGAAGTTCTTTGAAATTAATACTAATGATTAAACGTTTCAAAGATGTTCAACCTCTCGTGGGTCTATGTTTACCTACTCGTAGATCTCCCATCAGAAAATAAGGTGTCTCATTATCTTCAAACCTCGTTTACTAACAGTGAATCTCTCGGACTCGACGACCAGAAAGAAAAATTTTTGACCTACTGACTTAAAAATTAGAAAGATACTTTGACTGAAGGAGACTCGACAGTTTATTTTCATATTTATTAGCCCTCTAATGCTTAGTTGGTCCATCTTCTTGGGTTTTATACTCACACAAACCGAAAAACTCTCTCAAAAGTCAGTTTTTGACTGAACATATATAATAAAAGAGATAAGTAAAGGTTATTCTTAAGACCTCTAATAGGAAAAACTATAGTTTTAAGTACTTAAGTATTTGTCTTCTTGATCATAAATTATCGAAATGACTACGGAAAGTCGGAGAGAAAGACCTGTATTCAATTACAAACTCCACGAGACTCCATGAGACGAAGGACAAATTCGTACATTCTCAAAGAATAGTCAATTCATCCTATACTCGTGACTTTAACGTCCAGAGAGACTGGGTAACCTTTTGGGAATAGGGTCCTTCCGACCACGAGTCCTGGACCTGGGGTTCGTAGACTTAGAAAATACCGTATAATAACCGTTGATTAATCTCGTCTAAAATAAAAGTCAGATCCTTCCGTAATCTTTCGATAAGATATGAAAAGTAAAGTCCAATATATACATCTTTGGCGTAGAAACAAGATTTCGTCTACAAGGACCTTTTTATTTCGAAGTACGTCACTGTCTTATATATATAAGACAGAAAATCCAAAGTAAAGGCCCCGACGTAATATTCCCCAGAGGTAAATTCGATGAACACGGAAAGACGGACGTTGACAGTATGTAAGGTCATTACCGTTAGGACTGTTTCAGTCACACGGAACCCACATTCCGTGCTTTTCCCTGGTCGTCTTCTCTTTATACCCTTCCACTACCCCATTTACAACCTCAGGGACTTGGTCTCAAGTAGTCCTCCTGACATAAACAGAAAATCTCGACAGTTTTTTTTTTTCATAGTGTCTGACCCACCGAATTTGTTGTCTATTAAACAAAAGAGTATTAGACCTCTGACCTTTAGTCTCTAGTTCCATGACAGTAGCAACCAAAGACCGTTCAAGAGAGAAGGACCGAAAGTCTGTACACGAGACATGTATGTGTAGGAACCCACAGAGAGAGAGAGAGGAAAATTCCTGTGGTCAAGACAACCTAACCCGGGGTGGAGATACTACAGTAAATTGGAATCAATGGAGAAATTTCACAGATGGAGGTTTATATTAGTATAATCATGAAGTTGTATGTCTAAAACTCCCTTCTATGTTAAACCCGGCATTTGTCCCGGTTGTAAGGGAGTATAAAATGGTTATCAACGGTACAGAAATAGTTTGTTAACAGTAAATCAAGTATCCATTGTTAATCTGAACGTGCAACACAACTTTTCTATTCGGACTTCCTATGAAAAAAAAATTCAAATAAAACAATATTCCCATATCGACTAATTGTTACAACACTATTAAAGTCTACTTGTGGTTTCCCTGAGTCGGTACATATATATATGTGTCCATAGGTAAGAGGGGGTTTGAGGGGAAGGTAAGTCCGACGGTGTATTGCAACTCGTATCAAGGTACACGATATGTTATCCAGGAATAACCAAAAGGTAAAATTTCTACTCCCTATTAGAATTACCTCTTGATTCCGGTCCGTCGGAGTCCCTTTAAGTCCCTTTAGAAACTTACACTTACACTTCAGCGAGTCAACACAGGCTGAGAAACGCTGGGGTACCTGACATCGGATAGTCCGAGGAGGTAGACACCCTAAAAGGTCCGTTCGCATGACCTCACCCAACGGCAAAGGAAGAGGTCCCCTAGAAGGGTTGGGTCCCTAGCTTGGGACCAGAGGACGTAACGTCCGTCTGCGAAATGGTAGACTCGGTGGTCCCTTCTTCCCTACCTCTTTAAGACAAATTTAGCCTTTAGGATGTTCAGTCCTTCTTCTATCACTTATAATAATGGTTCACTGGGTCAACCACCGCCATTCGTAAGGTCTCATTGATGAGTCTTACACTAGGTAATAAGTAGACCAAGTAGTACTACGAAGAGAGGATAAACGGGGTTCGATTCTATATACAGTTATAGTTTACTCCGGAAAAGTAACTGTAGTTCGAAACACCCACTGACTATTGGAGTAACTCCCACTTAAATCCTGAATCACGAAATAGAATCTTTATCCACCACCCTTTAATTACAGAGGGAATGTCATACACCGTCGATTAAATATACTTAGTAATATCGCGTGACTCGTACCAGAGATATCAGTTCTACAATCCGCGACGATTAGTCAGAGAACTGTAAACTCTCTACTTCCGTCAGTTAGGTATAAACTACTACCACTGAAGTCTTCATTCATTCCGTTCCGTGAACACAAAAGTAAACCTAAAATTTTTATAAGGACTTTAATCCGATATCTTCACAGAGGAAAACTTTATTGTTTCCGGATACATACACGGTGTATACCGTGTAAGGAAGTTTCTAGAAAGTTTCGTTTGGACAAAGACCTCCAAGTCGTAAAATCCTTTTGTGAGTCTTTATTTTGAAACCAGTTCGTAAAAAAAGAAACTAAATTGTTTATAAACAGTTTCACGGACGACAAAAAGTACGTGACACGGACCACGACTTCTCTAGTCCATCTGTGTAACTAATAAGAACCTCGAATATAAGAATAAACCCTTATTTATAGTTGGTTTGTTTATTTATGTGTTTTCTTTCTGGGAACGTCTATAAATTTTGTCCTACGAAACTTTCCACCAGTTCCCTATATATAACTCCTCCTTAACGAATATCGTAGTCGGTACGTGACTAGTCCCGTTTTCGAACCATCTGGGTCTCTGGGTGTCTACTCTTCAAAGATACCGACTTTGCTCAAACCAAACAAATTTTATGACCTTCTTCCGGTAACAACGACCTCGTGTCTCCCATTGTTCTCTCTCGTCATATTTTCTCAAATGACTACACCGACCTTGGTTGAGACATCTTGACACCTCTTCACCCCTCAAGTCTAAAACTAAACTCATGAAGCCCTTTGGTGTTCTATAAAAAATTCATGATAACTATGAAACGAAATCCCTCTAGTTTCACTTTCGACGTTCTGTACACCTTCCAAAAAAAGTTCTCAGATTCTAATCTCTACTCTTACTAAATCGGGTCCCTCCACCATATCTTTTAACATTTTAGTATCTGAACCCAAGGTAGACCTAATACAAACCCAAGTACCACCATAGAAATTTTGACCTCCTCAGTCTCTCTTCGTCCATATCGCTCTCATCTCCCTTCCTTACCTTTGGTCCTAAATCTTCGACAAGGAGATACATCGGACGGGATTTAAAACTGAAAAATTTTTTTAGAACTCGAAAATTTTGAACTAACTTACCTACAATCAGTGAGTCAACACAGATTGAGAAACACTGGGGTGCCTGTCATCGGGTGGTCCGAGAGACAGGTACCTTAAGACATCCGTTCTTATGACCTCACCCAACGGTAAGGGTATAGGTTCCCTAGAAGGACTGGGTCCCTAGCTTGGACCCAGAGGACGTAACGTCCGTCTAAGAAATGGTAGACTCAGTGTTAATCAATCATGATTAGGTATGAGAACAAAAATATCTATTAAATTTAAATAATCGAAAGTAGTCTACAAAATGGAAAGACATTTGAAATTCTAGTAAAATACTTTTATAGGTGACGGTGGGGTTAGTAGAGGGTTGTATTTCCCTATTTGTTAAAGGTAACTTTCAGATTAATCTTACTGTAATTCTAATAAATAAACCCCTTTAAATTAGAAAAAGTATACAAAAGAAGGGTAGTCACTTGTACCACATCATAAGGTATTCAAGTATTTAAAATCATTAAAAGAAGTATATCCTAAACACGAAAAGAACAATTTAAATAAGGGTGTATAAAGATGATAAATAACTATAAAACTTAAAAAAATGACTTATGTTAAAAGAAAGAAATCCAATAAATATCGACTTTGTCTTTTGTGATTAAAAAAAAAACCATTAAAGTTTTAAACCATTTAAAGTAAGGTACCCCGAAGGGTCTACCGAGTCACCATTTTAGGTGGACGGTTACGATCTCTGTCTTCTCTACGACCAAACTAGGGACTCAACCCTTCTAGGAGACCTCCTCCCGTTCCGTTGGATGATGACTCTTAAGGAGCCTGTCTCCTCTGACCATCCGGTGCCAGGTACCCCAGTGTCTCTTAGTCTGTACTGACTCGCTGATTGCGAAAGTGTGATGTTCAAGATCTTCTTGAGTCCTTCTGGTGCTAAGAGATAGGGATCCAAAAGATCGGACTAAGAAACCGACGGTCGATGAAACTACTCAAGTTTAAAAGTACTTCTCTACCAGAGAAAACTCTATTTAGGGAAAAGTGTATAAGAGAAGTGTCTTTTTTTTCTCATTTCATAGGTCTAGTATTCAGTAGTTTTTTTGTAGTATGATAAACAGAATGAGATATCGAAGGAAGTAAACTTTCCTTTATAACCACCTGACGATGATGTGAATAGTGTTTCATACTACCTAAATTTTCTTAACTTATACTTTTAAAATATTTCATAGTTAATTCACTAAATACTTTTGAAGGTGTTTGGTACAGTCTTAGAACGAACTTTCTAAAAGACTATCCGCTGTTTAACATGAACTATAAAATTCACCAATTAAAAAGTCCGAACCCATGTTTACACTTACACAGATAGGGAAAAAAGGGGGATTTAATAAACACGAAAAACCGTAATTCTTTTACGGTAAAAGATGAAAGTCCAGTTTTTCTATAAGACAAAAGAAGGTGTGTAAAAGTGAAGGAGTGCAAATTTAGAAGGTAGTGAACTTTAAATAAAAACATAAAAAGAACATCTTACTTCATCCTCAGACTGAAATAAAGGGGGCTGTCCTGAATAACATCCTATACAGAGAAAAGGATTACTAAGTCTATATATAGTTGGTATAGTGGGTAAGGAGACCTATTTTCCCAGGTAAGAGACCCGAGACATAAGACAAGGTAACCGAGTAAAGGATAAAGATACGGTTATGGCGTAGTAGGTTTAATGACATCTAAATATGATAGAACCATAAGTCCTATTCTGGGAGTGAAAAAAAAGAAGTAATATTCCGAGAGCCCAAAAAGCGGAAGTTTTGACAGACAAAATAAATAGTTGATAATGGTATAGAAGATGAAAAGAAAAGGGGGAGGTCCTTATAAAAGATACAGGCACTCAGATAAAGACAAAACATACATGTAATTGAAAACAATAAAAAAATCTAAGGTGCATATTCACTATACTAGATCATAAACAGAAAGAGACTAAATAAAGTGATTCATATTATAAGAGATCCAGGTAGGTACAACGACGTTTACCGTAACAAAGTAAGAAAAAGACAGTAACAACTTCGTTCGACTGGATTTAACAAACTTTGGTGGTGAGTAGTGAAAAAATTGGAGAAATTCTAAAAAAACAGACATTTACCCTTTTTATTTTCATGGTAAAAGTACCACCACCTACCATTGCGTAAACTTCAAAGAGTTGTAAACTTTGTAGTTAAGGGATTAGACATTATTATGTAGTAAATAATCCTAATTTACCCGATTATATAGTCACATTGAGTCATGGTCGTGTATTTGTCCGTGATGAAAAAATTTTCAGTGTTTGGTCTCGTACCCCAACCCTTTTGATTTCTGTACACATTCCCAATATACACTCCGAAGGGTCTACCAAGTCACCATTTCTCAGACGGACACTATGTCCTCTACATCTCTACACCCAAGCTAAGGACCAGGCCCTTCTAGGGGACCTCCTCCTTTACCGTTGGACGAGGTCATAAGAACAGACCCCTTACGGTACCTGTCTCCTCGGGTCTTCCGATGTCAGGTACCCCAAAGTTTCTTAATTTGTGCCGACTCTTGTCCATGTGTTCCCAACACACACCCGTTGTATTACCGTTTCTCACAACTACGTCTTTTCACCTTTCTGTACTTGATCTTTCTTTATGTCCCAGTCTTTTGTGACCCTACTGGGTCTCTCTACTATACCCCTCCCACCACCCTCACCCCAAGTCCCAACCCTTGAGTACATGTGGACACCACCTAAGTACAGTTACATACCGTTTTGGTTATGTCATAACATTTCATTTTTTTTTATTTTAAATTTTTTTTTTAGGTTTCGATCCCTCTAATTTATTATCTTTTTTTAAAATCATTTATAAACCGTAAACGAGATGTATATGGTAAGTAAATAAGGAGACGATCGGGACCTCTCCATTAATACTAATATGAGTATAAATACTGTAATTCGTTGAATTCAGTAAGTCTATTATTCGCACTCTGTCGACCTTAGGAATTAGACTCTGTATGAGGGTGAACGGAGGAGGTCGGTCGAGTCTCGGCAGGTTCGACGTTCGAGTCCACTGAGGTCGGTTAGTCGTTGAGAGTGTCCGGAACGAAAAAATTACACCCTCTCTTTACTACCAGACCGAAACTTTCAGGACAGATGGTGAAGGACAGGAGGAAAGTCCCTGGACCAAAACTGGCCCCACGGAGACTGAGGGACAAGTCGTCTTGAAGGAGAGTCTCGGACTGAAACCAGAGAGTAGAAATAATAAAAAGAAATTGTTATTATAAGAAATTTGCTACACTTTATGTCAAAAGGGTGGAGAAGTAAGGATATAGGACAGAAGAAATACGAGTCAACATAGTCAGTACAGACTAAGAAACACTGGGGTACCTGATATCGAGAGGTCCAAGGAGACAGGTACCCCAAAGAGGTCCGTTCTTACGACCTCATCCAACGGTACCTAGAAGGACTGGATCCTTATTTTAGGCACAGAGAATGTAGAGGACGTAACCGTCCGTCCAAGAAATGGTGATCGTGGTGTCCCTTCGGGATAAAAGACATAAGAAATTTTGATAAAAAAAATTGACTATATTTTTAGTAAGTATGAATTTGTAATGTTTTTAAGATAAAGTCTTTCACTGAGTTATTGTTTTACCACATTTTAGATGATTTGTTCAGAAACTACCGAATGTACGAAAATAAGTGTGGGTCTGAATTTCTTTTTCGTAATGTTCTCAAGACCTCGGGAATGTGTAACCGTTTTCAAAATTTAGTGTTCCTTCTCCTAATACTAAACGTTAGGTGTCGAGAGAAATCCTCATTTCCTAAATAGTCGAGTCGACGACCCTCACAGACGTATATCACGGTGGGAGTCGACAGTCAGGAGGAGTTGGTTCAAATATGGGACATAGATCCCGTCGAGTTTCGTTTACTGAATATCTGGTTATGCCCCATGAGTCTTCCCAGTCACGTCGAAGTATTAAGGAGTGCACCAGTCGACTCCGAAAGGTGACTCTGGTGTAATTTAGAAGTGAAGACAGAGACTGGTGAGGACGAAAGTAGAGAAGGGGAAGAGTCACAACTTACGTTCCCAACAAATCAACGATTCAGTACAGGTTGAGAAAAAACTGGAGTACCTAACATCGGGTGGTCCGAGGAGACAGGTACCCTAGGAGGTCCGTTCTTAAGACCTCACCTAACGGTAAAGGAAGAGGTCCCCTAGAAGCACTCGGTCCCTAGTTTGGGGACAGAGGACGTAACTGTCGACCTAAGAAATGGTGACTCGGTGGTCCCTTCGGGTAACGTACGTTCTCATGAGGGATTATTTGGAGGGTTCAAGATTGGAGACGGAGTCTTAAGCGAAGACCCTTTTGGATGGACACCGTCTACCATGGTTTCACCAGGTTCTCTCGTTTACATTCTTACCCTATAACTCCAATAAAGTGAGTGGGAGTCAACCAGGACCGTTGAGGTTTTGACTACTGTCGACTTCACGTTTATCAGGTACCTTACACTACCTTTTGTCACGTTAACAATCTTGAAAGGGATCTCCATTTAACCTCACCATATCGCGACCTTCTTTTACGTAATCAAGTTCTCTACAAAGGTCATAAAACTCTTTACACCCTTTTATCATTGGTATTCCTTTTACCTTAACCTACCGGTAACAATCGAAGTTGACTACGAGACTTTCCTTTATTGTCTTTCGACTCTTGTAAATTATCCGTCAATTTTCACACTTTGTGTACCAGAGGAACCATCGGATATTTCGTTACAAGGTTCGTCTTCTCGTCTCTTTCGGGGTGGGTCGGCACCGTCATCGTCTCGAGACTTCACCCAATCCACGGGTCGCATTCACTAGACGACACCGTCCTAGAGTTTTGTTCTCCACTTCACCACTATTTTTAAAACACCTGGGTGCACAACATTCCTCACAGTTCCAATCTCCTCACCGATGTCCTACGACTGGACACCTCTCAAAACCTTCATCAATTGTCTTCTGCTACTGGGATTTCCGATTTGTCACCGAGTGACCATTTCTTAGGCAGACGGTTCGTCCTCTGGGACCAAACTAGGGACCCAACCCTTCTAGGGGACCTCTTCCTTTACCGATGGATAAGGTCATAAGAACGGACCCTTTAAGGTATCTGTCCTCGGACCACCCGATGTCAGGCACCCCAACGTTTCTCAGTCTGTACTGAATTACTAATATGTCGTTGTTGTCGTTATCTACAACTGGGATTTCCGATTTAGTTTCCCGTAGTTTTTTCCTTAGTTAGACATGATAGTTTTTGGTTAAAATTTCTTAATTTCGTTTCCACAAAACGAACAAAAACAACAAACAAAAACTCGTTTCTTTACAATTAACGTTCCCGGTTTGTTCCTCTTCCCCTACCCCCACTCCACTCCCACCACTCCTACCCCCATCATTGCACTTCACCTTCCCACCACCATATTCGAGTTTTCAGGATTTGAGGTTCCCTTCCGTATAAGAACTTCTCTTTTGATGATCATTCTACGGTATGGAAGGTAAGATTAGTCTCGTCTTTTTGATAAGAGGTACTAAGAAGTCATTACGACAGTCATGTATGCCGTTGTGACCAAAGGGGAAACCGTCGGGATTTTCTTACAAAGAAATCTTTTAAGAAAGACTCCACGTCGGACCTCCAAATAAAATCTACGCTGGTAGACACACTCCACGTTCCCAATAAAATTTTCCTCGAGAAAGTAAACAGAAACACCCTCTCTCCAACGGGGTTAGTTTTACTGTAGTACAATGACCCCGTGGACACTTTGCTACGTCCGCAACCGAGTTCATGTTTTCTGAAACAAAAGGAAAAAGAAAGGATCCCATCAATTGAACTAAAGAAGAGAGGTATTTAAGAAATTAACCAAATTATTTCATGTATCGTTTGACTCACGGGAACAGATAATCAAGGTAACACCTGTGAATACATCACCTCAAATTCATTGACTTTGTAACGTAAAACACATTTTTCCTTTTAAATTTCCAAAGTTTTATCGATCTTTTATGAATTTTCTTCGTAAAATTTCGTCATCTCAAAAGAAACTATTATTAAGAGTGTAAGTGTAATCAACGAGAATTTATTTTAGGGGGGGGGGGGCGGGCCGTAAGACATCCGTTATTTTTTCCGTATTTGGGAGAATAAAAATAAATGCATTGTACACTTCAAAATGATCACCCTCACAATCCGATTAAAAAGAAAAAAAAAAAATTCTGTCTTTGTTCTCTAAATTATAACTGACAACGACACGGGATAACGATTGGGCTGTCGACCCCTAACGGGGTCTAACTACATTCAGACATCGTAAAAGGTCCTTTCCGAATTAAAAAGAAAAGTTTCTTCTGGACTACAATACTCTCTTCATCCCGTCTTCAAGTCTTAACGTCTAGTGGATGTCTAAGTAGTGACTGGTAAGTTTACTGAAGTCTACAAAGTCAATAGTAATTCTCCATTTTAAATAGTCCACTTCCCCGTGTCTCTCCTTTATCACATTGGTCTCGGACCAACTAAAATGACACCTACTCTCGACGGATATCCTTGACACCAGATCACCCCGTCTTGATGACGTTCCTGGTACTGTAACTTCATCTTTCTCGACCCCTCTTTATCCGAGTGATAGGACTATGGAGAGAGGTGAATGACAGGCTTTAAGGGCTTCTGTCTCCGTTCCCTCGGACCCACTACGACAATGCGACCAGTGTACACACCGACAACGAGTCATCGAGTCAGTACAGGTCGAGAAACGTTGGAGTACCTGACGTCGTGCGGTCCGAAGGGACAGGAAGTAGTAGAGGGACTCGAACGAATTTGAGTACAGGTAACTCAGTCACTACGGTAGGTTGGTAGAGTAGGAGACAGTAGGGGAAGAGGAGGACGGAGGTCAGAAAGGGTCGTAGTCCCCGAAAAGGTCACTCAGCCGAGAAGTGTAGTCCACCGGTTTCATAACCTCGAAGTGGAAGTCGTGGTTAGGAAGGTTACTTATAAGTCCTAACTAAAGGAAATCCTAACTGACCAAACTAGAGGAACGTCGGGTTCCCTGGTGACATACCACCAGCGTATGTCACGTCTTTTACCGATAACCCTCACCCACCAGTATCAAGGAATGAAAACGGGATACATAAGCAAAAAGATAACGACTATTTTTGTCCACTGGTCTTTGGATCATCGAATCTTGGTATATTTACGTAATTGATTATCAAATACTCCAGTCTTCAGACGTCATCCAGAGTGTTCCGATTTTCGTGTCACTCAGACAAGAAATTCCTACAAGATCCCCTCTTAAGTAAAGATTCAGGTTGAAGATCTCGGACAGACATTAGGAACCAAGTACTGACAAAGGAGGTAGAAGTTTCGGTCGTTATAGTCTGACTTAAGAATGCAAGGTATACAGAATGAGAGGGGAAAAGACGGAGAGAGAAAATGAATGTCGTTGAACACTTTAACGTAACTCAGGTGGATCTATCAAGTCCTCTAAAAGGGGTGACGTTCCAGTAACCTAATTGTTGGAATTAAGAGGAACCGGAACATTGGATTGTATAAGTGTTCAAGACCCTTAATCCAGTACCTGTAAAAACCTCCTCAGTAATAAATGGATAGTGTGTAGGAAACAAGTTTCCCTAACGAATCCCTTAAGAGACCGTCAGGTCACCAATCCTAAGATACGAAGGTGACTACCTCCGGGTTCTAGTAAGGGGTCAGTCCCTTGATTCTAGGGTGTTCGGTGTCAACAACAAGTCAGAGACAGTATAGGTTGAGGAACACTGGGCTACCTGACGTCGTGCAGTCCGAAGGGACAGGAAATGATAGAGGACCTCAAACGAGTTTGAGAACATGTAACTCAGTCACTACGGTAGGTTGGTAGAGTAGGAAACAGTAGGAGAAAAGGAGGCCGGAAGTTAGAAGGGTCCTAGTCCCAAAAAAGGGTTAATCAACTGAGAAACGTAGTTCACCGGTTTTATAACTTTAAAGTTGAAATCATGGTTAGGAAAATCACTTATAAGTCCCAACTAAAAGAAATCCTAACTGACCAAATAGAGGAACGACAGGTTCCCTGAGAGTTCTCAGAAGAGGTCGTGGTGTCAAGTTTTCGTGGTCAAGAAACCGTGAGTTCCCGAAGGGACCACCGAGTCTCCCATTTCACAGACGGATGTTACACCCTCTGGGTCCAAACTAGGGACCCGGTCCTTCTAGGGGATCTCTTCCTTTACTGTTGGGTGAGGTGATAAGAACGGACTTTTAGGGTACCTACCTCTTCGGACCGTCCGATGTTAGGTACCCCAGCGTTTCTCAGTCTGTACTGACTCGTTGAAGTAAAAGAAAGAAACCGTGAGTCGGAAGAAATACTAGGTTGACAGACCTTTTTGGTATCGAAACTGATATACCTGGAAACAGTCGTTTCACTACAAAGACGAAAAATTATACAACAGATCCAAACAGTATCGAAAAGAAGGTTCCTCGTTCGTTCAAGTTAAAGTATACGTCAGTGATAGGTGTCACTAAAAACTCGGGTTCTTTTAGACTGTGACAAAGGTGAAAAAGGGGTAGATAAACGGTACTTTATTACCCTGACCACGGTACCAGAAGTAAAGAACTTATAACCCAAAATTCGGTCGAAAAAGTGAGAGAAGAAAGTGGAAGTAGTTCTCCGAGAAATCAAGGAGGAACGAAAGACCGTATTCCCACCACAGTAGACGTGTAGACTCCAATAACTAAGAGGGTCTTTAGAACTAAGGTCGAACACGAAGTAGGTCGGGTCGTAAAACGTACTATATGAGACGTATCTTCAATTTATTCGTCCCACAGTTATATGTCGGAACTACACGAGGAAAGGGTTAAAACTCGGTCAAACAACAAGGTACAAGTCAAGTCAAGTCAGTGAGTCAACACAGGTCGACAAACGGTGTGGTACCTGACGTCGTGTCGTCAGAAGGGACAGGTAGTTGTTGAGAGTCTCGAACGAGTTTTAGTACAGGTAACTTAACCACCGTGGTAGGTTGGTAGAATAGGAGACAGTATAGGTAAGGGAAGAAGAGGACGGAAGTCAGAAAGGGTCGTAGTCCCAGTCCAACAAGGACTGGACAAGGACCGGTAGTCCAACAAGGTACAATTAAGACAATTAAGAACTAAACGTATGTCCAAAGCGTCCTCTGTCCATCAGACTTGTAAGAAACCGAAACGAAAGACACCTTAACCCTACTTTTGACTGTAAAAGTTCAGGACACCGGTGACGACTCAAAAGGTTTAAACGACCGCATAACTCACATCGTGAAATTATCGTAACAGAAAATCTTAAACTTTATAGAGTCGACCTCAAGGTAGTGGAGGTGATCGAAACAATCATCATTACGAAGGATTCCGGGTGAACTGAAGTGTGAAGTCCTACAAACCGAGATCCACTTACTGGTGTGGTAGCACCAATAGACCCAGTAATTCTGGAAGAAAACATGTCCAGACACATAAGAACGGAGGAAAAGAACTATAGAAGACGAAAACAATCCAGGTATGGAAAAGACAGGAAATAACACGGGTAGAAACGGAACCATAGAGATTAAAAGAACTTCTCTAGAGATCAGAAAGAGTAAGACGACAAATTGAGATAAAGAAACGTAACAGTGAATTCTTCTGAAAGAATAGAGAGGAACGATAAGAAACCTTGAGACGTAAGTCTACCCATATAGTTCGACGTCCCATACCGGAATTTAATTTTTTTCTTGTCAACGAATCTTTATAATCCTGAGATGAAAACGGAGTCTCACATCGTTTATTTCCTTACTAACCTCCAGGTAGATTGACATGAAAGTCTTAAGAGTAAGAGTATGAACAATGACTTACTTCGTACTTCTACAGTGAGTATCTCATATATAACAATGTCTAGATTTTTCTAAGGTAAACTTGTGTCGAAACTTAATCTCTTAAATAGTTGAGAAGGGAATAACCTTGAGTAGTACTATAAAACCCTACAAATCCGAGACCGGAACCGTTTTCTAGTGTAGAACCCTGATAATAGAAATTCTCCACAAGTTACTAAAGACTTGTTTCCGTTCGGATATCCCACCCTGTACGTAGAAAGAGTCCACTCCCTCCCTTTAGATGGTATTGGTAAAACATAATCAAAACCACGAAAGTCCCTAAATGTCGATGAAATGTTTAATCTAAGTAAACTCCTGGTTTCTTTTACGGACAAAAGAAGGTAATGAACATAATTTCGACTGGAATGAGATAAATATATGTTAAGAATTCAACCAAAACCATCTACTACCATCGGTCGTCACCCACGTCCAATTGATACAGAGATTTTGAAACGACGACGACGATGACGACGATTCAGTGAAGTCAGCACAGGCTGAGACACACTGGGGTATCTGCCGTCGGGTGGTCCGAGGGGGCAGGGACCCTAAGAGGTCCGTTCTTGTGACCTCACCCAACGGTAAAGGAAGAGGTCCAATATTAGTCTCGTTCTGAGGTCGATCTAAAACAGTGTATATTGTCTATAAATAATTCAGTTACAAGTAATTATTCGACTGTGCTTGGTGAAATATTTGGAAAAGATTTCCACACTAGTTAAAGGTCCAAGTACAAGAAAATTCACGAAACTGGTTTTGGTGTACCGCGTCACTGATGTTGTCGTAAGGTCTCCGTTGAAAGAAACGTGACGGTAGTCAGTCGGTCTTTGGGAGGATTCTTTTACAAACCCACATTCTGACAAATCTCTAGTTCGAGGTCCCAGGCAGTGATTCCTATCTCCGGTATCCGACCACGATCTGAGTATAAGACAAAATTTGATAAAATCAGTCAACTACCCCGAAAGGACCATCGAGTCTACGATTTCTTAGACGGACGTTACGTCGTCTGGACCCAAGTTAGGGACCCAGTCCTTCTACGGGACCTCTTCCCTTACCGTTGGGTGAGGTCACAAGAACGGACCTCTTATGCCCGTCTCCTCGGACCGTCCGATGTCAGGTACCTCAACGTTTCTGAACTAATTGAAACGAAAGTGGTTCCTTTCGGATAAAGAATATAAGTAATACGATCTTTTATCTAGTGAGGTGGTTTACTTAAAAAAAAAAAATGTGAACCATACAATTAATAGTTTAGGACTCCACAGTTCCCTCGAATCTAATCGACTACTTCGTGAACACCATCGACGGAGACTTCAATCCGGAAAAGTATAAAAGGATTGACTGGTGAAGACCTGACAACGAGAAGGTAATCGTTGACTAACGAAGTCGTACTTCGAGTCGATTGATCATACACATATTATAGTGTGACACAAACAACTTCATCAACTTTGAAATACTATCCGTAGTATCTTTAGTCATCACTTTGAAACTTCCGGGTGATTTCTGTTGACGTCTCAACTGAATAAACAACTGGTTTTCTTTTCTTAAAGATCGGAAACTTCAACTCAAAAGACCCGACTACATCCAAACACACATACGATTCAGTGAAGTCAGTAAAGGTTGAGAAACACTGGGGTACCTCACATCGGGTAGTCCGAGGAAACAGGTACCTTAAGAGGTCCGTTCTTATGACCTCACCCTTCGGTACGACAGGAGGTCCCCTAGAAGGACTGGGTCCCTAGTTTGGACCCAGAGGACGTAACGTCCGTCTAAGAAATGACTGACTGGACATCATATTCATACAAGATGTAATGCAACTGTGACTGGTCATTAGTGACTTGAAATTGTGACCTGTATCGAGAAATCCATATCGAAGTTACCTCTTTAGCAGATTTTGGACACTAACTTAGTCAAAACTCTCAATATTCCCCTGTGATATATGTTATGGGAAACTCGTTTGACTCTTGATTCTGTTTTCTCTTTCCGTCTATTCTCGTTTTCCAATACCGGTTACATAGAGGGAATCATGTTCACTACGTTCCCTATCACCAATCTAGTACCTGAAGTCTAGTGTATGTGCCGTAGACTTCGAGACTAGACGGTGAAAGACTTGCATAATAGATTCCTTTCAACGGATGTGGTAGATACAGAGTATAAGAATCTATATTTTACCTCTATTATTCTCCTAGGAACGGTATTTTTAACCGACACTTCTAGTTTATGAATTCACGACTCCCTTCCTTTTTCAAGGGCCATGTACCACTCGTCATACATTCACAATCGACAATAACAACAACAGAGTTCCTCATCTACTTTCCTGTACCAAGAGAACCAACCTTTCACCTCGATGACAATGCATAGAGATCGTGACTCGGATAAAGTGGGGACACAGGGTGTCCAGTACCGTCCGGACCCAGTCCGTCCAGAGTGGGAGTCTCCTAGATGAGTCCATTTCCTCTTAAGGGGAGTGTCGTCCGGTAGATGGAGGTTCTTGTCTTCTTTCATCGACTCGACTCGTACTGGACAAATGAGAAGAGTTTAACTGTTTAGGCTACTCAACTAGGTGGAGGAGACTCTGCTTCGTTTATTTCCGTGTCTCTCTCCGGTCCCCGTAAATCCTTTTTGTGGGGGAGTGTCTTTTGTTCTCATTTCTACAAAGAGTGTTGACCAAAAAGAGTATCCTGTGACGTTTCTAGAAAAGTTGACTGTCACTGTTTTTCGGTTAAAATCAGATTCATATTTAACTTTAAATTTGAGTAATGACTTTACTTAACTCATCTTGTCCGGAGTCCGCACTCTCCACGTCTGTCAATCTTTACTGTTGAGAGACGGAGACAGGTAGAGAGTAGGGACAAACTGAGACTCCAAGTACACCAGAGTGACGTATGTTTAAAAAAGGGACACCGCACCTCTTCCGGTGATTGTTAAGGGGGAGTGGGAGATGGTTGAGACGATGTGTTTCCGATTCCGGAGGAAAGGAAATGAAAGTCTGACTTTTGGGACTCCACTACCAGTCGACCAGAGTACGGGTGTAGACTTGACCAACGTAACCCTTACCGGGCCGACCCAGCGAGTGATGCCGGGAAACACCAATCACTCAACTCAACAACAACAACAACAACAACACGACCAGAAACAACGACGAACCCGACGAGAGATCAAAGTACGCCCCCGAAGAGTAACGTCACCGAAGAAAACAACGACTCGCACCGAGATCCCGTACGCCCGAAAGTATCAACATCACGATCCCTAGTCATCAACCCTAAGGGTCCGAGATCTCGTGTTCGAGTTATCGACACCACGTACCCACATCAACGAGACGTTGTATACTCTAGAAACGTCTGGTCCTTAGTTTGGACACAGAGGATGGGACCGTCCGTCTAAGAAATGGTGACTCGGTGGTCCCTGCGGGTCAGTTAACCCAGAGTACGAACCGTCAAGTTCTTGTTAGAGTGACCTTCCCTTAGGACCCAAAGACTCCCCTAGGATTCAGGACCGGATAAACGACTGTATCACCGACTGTACTATAATTTACTTACTTAAAGTGTTGGAGAGTCTAACACTCTAACTCTTAGAGTGATCAAAACGATAAAATCTAATAAGAAAGAGAAGGATCGGAAATTTTACATAAAATTTTAGATAAAAAAGACTCAGGAGTTATTTATTAGTATCAGTATAGAAAATCACCTAAACATCTTTATTTTTTATTTCACAACAACTATACCAAATGTCGTTGTTTAATCAATCCTCGTAGTAACCCAACGATCTTTAGAGAATTTAGTTACCTCTATAAACCGATCTATTTTTCGGTCTTTTCGGTTCCATCAAATCTTTATGACCTTTCCTACACCGTCATATTTGTAACCTTTAATTCATCTCTGATAATCTAGTCGATAAATGTGATCCTCTTGACTCTCTGCATATTTTACTTTAATAGGTAAAAAGTGCCTGAAAACTTGAACAAGGATAAGATCAAGGTGGTATAAGAAGTACATGAGGAACAAGTTAACACCCAAAACCACACTGTACCCTATTTTTGGAAGTTGGATCATAAACCGTTAGTTATCTGATATCACGAGTTAAATTTAGGAAGGAATGTTTAAGTTTATTTTCTAAAAGTGGAAAAAGTGGAAAACTAAATCGATATTCTTGTCTCGGACTCTAATTCTTAACGTCCCGTCCTCCAAATGAACCCTTACGGTAGGATCCCTCCGTCGTACGTCCCTTCTCGCTCACTTTATTATTTCTTCCTTTAACAATCGGTTCAACGGTGACGGTGTTCACTGAGTCGGAATACTTTGTACAGATCCTCGGGTAAGAGGCGACTGGTTCCGACCGGGGCCCGGTAAGTAAAAGAGAGTAAACACTACCCGCGTACTCGTACACAAGTTAGTCCACAAGAACCCATCGAGTAAAACCTTACAGTATCTAGGGTTCGTCCTTCCTCCCCATGCGATACGTCCGAGTTCTTCTCAGAGACCGACAGGGACAGTTTCGACCAGTTCAGACACGACGGGGTCAGTGGTATCGTCGTCGAGCTTTTTCTCCATCCCTCCCAGTCCTCCTGAACTTCACCACGAGCTCCCCACACATTACAGGAGTGACAGGCGCCAGTGTACGAAAAGATAATTATTGTCGGACGGAGGACTGTAATTGTCAGACAGTGAGAGAATGGATGTTAGCACACAAAAGGTCCTTCGTAGTGGGACCCCTCCCGTGATACAGACCTAGACCGAGAGTCTTTTAGAAACGTCCGTGGAGACCCCCTAAAGGTCTTAGATAAATCCCGATAGTTGAACCAGAACAGAGAAGATCGGATATCATCGATACTATCGATTAAAATACACAGCTAAAGAGACCCAGTACCACGGTTCTATGAACTAGTCTGTAACAAGATTTACAAATACACTCCTATAGAAGTCTACTCTAAATGTAAATTTAGTCACCCTAAACTCCCTTCGTACGACGGGAGGTGTTACACCCACCCGGAATAGGTGGGTCGATTTGTGGGCTTGTCTTGTTTTCTGAGTAACTGGAGAGGGGTCTCGTTCTCTCTCAAGAGGTCGCCAAACAGATGTCTAAAGTAGACGTGTAAACGACAAAGAACCAGATGTCGTCTGAGGAAAATCTGAGTTTGACGTTGAGATTCATCGGTCGGACGGTCTGAAGAGATGGTCTAAACGACTTTCTTTCACTTTCAGTGAGTCAACACAGGTTGAAAAACGATGGGGTACCTGATATGTCAGGTACCTTAAGAGACCCGGTCTTATGACCTCACCCATCGGAAAGGGAAGAGGTCCCCTAGAGGCGTTAGGTCCCTAGCTTGGGTCCAGGTAGTGTAATGTCCGTCGGTCGACTCGGTGTTCCCTTCGGGTTCTTATGACCTCACCCATCGGATAGGGAAGAGGTCGCCTAGAAGGACTGGGTGTTTAACTTGACCCAAGAGGACGTAACGTCTGTCTAAGAAATGGTTGACTCATTAGTCCCTCCGGGGACTGAGCGACGGCGACGAGGGCGACGATTCAGCGAAGTCAGCACAGGCTGAGACACGCTGGGGTATCTACCGTCGGGTGGTCCGAAGGGACAGGGACCCTAAGAGGTCCGTTCTTGTGACCTCACCCAACGGTAAAGGAGGAGGTTACGTGCTTTCACTTTTCACTTTCACTTCAGTGAGTCAACACAGACTGAGATGGCTGGGGTACCTGACGTCGGATGGTCCGAGGAGGTAGGTACCCTAAAAGGTCCGTTCTCATGACCTCACCCCACGGTAACGGAAGAGGTGGGACTGAACGATTTGGAGGTGTTAACGTACTCAGTCAAGAAATTTTTATTTAGAAAGAGACATATATATGTAGGATAACCGAGACAAAGAGACCTCTCGGGATGAATATCTCTTCAGTAATGTCGAAGTCCCTCTTTTTCCTTGTCAAAAATATCCTAAATCACCCACCACAAGAGTTTCATTAACCTACCGGACAATGGATTGAGAATACGACACGAGTTGACACAGGTTGAGAAACGCTGGGATACCTGACATCAGACGGTCCGGGAAGACAGGCACCCTAAGAGGTCCGTTCTTATGTCCTCACCCAACGGTAAAGGAGGAGGTCCCCTAGAAGGGTTCGGTCCCAAACTTGGGTACAGAGGACGTAATCGTTCGTATAAGAAAAATGACGACTCAGTGGTCCCTACGAGACAATGGATCTACAGAAAAATTATAGACTTATAATCACCACCCTTTTACGGTCAATTGTACTGGGTAAAGTATGTGTTGGTGTTAAAACATCCTTTTAATTTTTTCCTTTTTACAAACTAACCCTAATTGAAATTTCTTTTGAGTAGATTTTAACATTGTTAGTCAGTCAAAATTAATACAGTTTACTTTAAATCCACACTAACGTTGATACATGATAATCCTGTTTTCCATATAACATAACTAACAAACGTATTATATATTAATTTAAACACTCTTTTTATACTGTGTGAAATACAACTGAAACCGTCGTGTTTCTGACCAAGTCTGTAAAACCGTTTTTGTTTTGAAACTGTGAAAAGTAGTCAAAAGAGTTCTCGGACATCTACAAGTTTATCTATCAGAGATCTATGAGTTTAGTAAGAAAAGTTTCGAACAGAATGGAATTGTGAACAACTTAAAAAAGGAACTAACAATTGGTCCAATCGTCTAGGAGTAAACAGTTACAGAAGACATTATACGCTTTCAAAGAGATTTTAGTGGAAGTTACCGAAGTAGGTCAAAACCCAGAAAGTTATCGAAACGTCAAAATGAACCTCTCACTAAACAGTATAAACACAACATGAATACAAAAGACGTGTAAAACCGTCAATTTCTGACAGATTCTTCCTGAATTCTTTTATTAATGGTGATTCAGTACAGGTTGAGAACGTTAGGGTACTTGACATCGGACGGTCCAAGGAGACAGGTACCCTAAGAGGTCCGTTCTTATGACCTCACCCAACGGTAACGGAAGAGGTCCCCTTGAAGGACTGGGTCCTTAATTTGGGTCCGGAGGGAGTAACGTCCGTCTACGAAATGGCTGCCTCGATACCTTCGTTGTTGCTGAAACCGTACTACTTAACTCTATCTTCGACCATCAATTCGTCCCCACTGTTACCATCTTTATTTACCCTACTATGACCAAGTAGTCACCAGTCGAGGAATCACAATACTGCTTAAGACAAGGGAAGATCTCGTTCAATGTTGGTCGTTAACGTCCCTGAATTTGTCCCTCTTATTGTTCCTCGGGGAAAATAGAGTTCTGGTGATCTCATGGAACTTCGATCCAGACAGAAAGGTCCCGAGGAGTTCTAACCGTCTTCGGGTCAAGGTTTAGTGTATCGGGTCCAATGACTGGGGACGACGTCGGTAATCTGGTATCTAGGGTGTGACGTAATCGAACGTCATCGAACTGACATAAAGTCCAGAATTTCTGTACAGTTTTGGCCTACTCAGTACAAAGAAAACCTTATCAAACGGCTTAAGACGATAAAATAGACCCTAAAAGTGTCTCTGAGGAAGTCTGCCCCCGGATACGTGAACCATTACAAATAACCCGTTCAACTGTCTCAACTACTTGAGTTCGACGGTGAAATCTGTCAAAGACTAAAAGAAACAGACGAACCTACATTCCACTGAAAGTAGATCTCTCGTGTGTGTGTGTCAAACGTCTTCGAACCTTCTAACACTAAAGTCGTTTATTGAAACTCTTGGACTCGACCATACAGGACACTATTCTGCACTCCTTTTGAATGCGATCAACAAGAACCAACCGCCAGTCCAAGTCAAGACACTCCTTGATCGGTCGAAACGGGTTTCCAGACCGACCCGTTTTGACGGTGACCTAAACCGGAATCAACACCATATTACTAATTCACACCACCGAAGTTTCAGTGTTCCGACCCAAACCTGGGACCTAGGGGGTCAATTCTACAAGGTACTAGAGTCAGATCAGGACAATAACGAGTTTAGGAGTCAAAGGTACATACGTTTAGTTTTGGTAACTACCGTGAACTGAGGAATCCAATGGTATTCCTAAGATTTTGTATTATGTACTTTTCCCTAATATCGTCGATAAGGGTTTGAAAGAGTCAAGTACCTCGGGAGTTCCAGAATCAGTAAAAAGTACCCCGAGAGTTCTGTTTTCCTTATGGGTTACCATGTCACTCCTAGGTGTCCACATGGAGTCTATACTGAGTACCTTCATACGCTCGACTTAGAACGTAAATAATTCATCAATCCCTGTATATCAAATTATGTATAAATACAAGATTGTTTAAATCACCGACAGACTTTACTATTATGTGTATGTAACTTTCTCTTTTGTATAAAAAAGTAAGAATTGGTGTAAAAAAAAAAAATGGTTACACTAATACACAAACAACCCGTGACAATTTAAGGAGTTTAAAACTTTAGTCTAATCTATAACGGTGAGAGTAAAGGACAAGATGTGACTAAAAGGACGTTATGAATGAAAAATAGTGTTACGAATATCTTATCGGTAACATAGGTTCTAAATTACAGGAACTTTCCTTACATCACACTAAACTACAACTCTCACTTGATACAGCCCAATCATCCAGTACGTTACAAGACATCCATCTCTCCTAGTACCAAAAGGATTATTATGTTTTATCGAGGGTCTCGAGGAGACCCAAGTGACACGACGGGACTCCGTCCTGTAGTAAACTGTTCGAACCCTACTGTGGTAGATCACGAAACCATAAGGAATAATTAACTATAGGACTTCTGATCGAAAGAATGGGTCCAACGTGTACAGGAATTTTCGAGAAGGTCCACTAAATATGTACATTGGATTAAACAACCCCTCCCTACCGTGAACTCGTTTACGATACAATAGACTACTTAGTGAGTCACAGTAGACCCTCTCGTCAGTCTATCGATGAAACGTACTACGGTAAAACCTAAAGGTAAGATAGTAATACATATCCCACGAGGACTCTTGTGTTACACTTTCTACAAGGAATCTCGAAACCTTTCACCTTTAGGATCTCTTATAACACAGTCTGTCTCACTACTTATAAAGGAAACAGACTAAATTAGGAAATCCTTTGGAAATCCTTCGAATCCTCTTCGTCATACCGAAATATTATTTCAACAAAGACCTCTATTTGTCAACTACAGTTATAGAACCAAGACAAGAATAGGTATCACACTAGAACCATTTCAACGAATTCGAGAGTCACGGAGTCAAAGAAGTAGATGTTTTACTCCGATTTTTGTCAGTGGGTGGAGAAACTTAAATAATACTCTTGTTTAATTAAACATATTTAAGGAAACTTATCACGGACTGTCCACTATTTATAATCGAAAGTGACATTCATGTTAATAATAGAGATAAAATGTATAATGATGAATAGTATCTTTTAACTCCGAAATCTCTAGAATTTTTCGAACGGATTCAAATATATCAATCATTCATCACTACTCTCTAAAACAAAAAGAGGTCAATGTCACGAGACCCCCCTTTTTTTAGATAAAGTAAACTCTCCCGATTTACGGTGGATTAGATCTTCTTTTGAATTTTTAGAGTCCTGTGACTAAAAGGGGATATTAAATTTGAGAATATTAAATATTTTACATACTGGGTACAGGTTCAAATAGACGACCACATGTGTCTCGAGAGATTAAGATGGTCAGATACCGAGTTATTATTTAGTCACGCTGTCTAATACAACATTATAAAAACGGTAATAGTAGGACAAAATAATGAATTCTTTTTGGGTCACTGGTTAGAACGTGAAAGGAGAGTGTGTTATTCTGACGTAAAAGACTTTCGGTTTATTTTATGTTATTAGTTTTTGATACCACATACATAACGGTGTATACGGAAGTTCGGAATCACTTACTGTTCCTTACTAGAATGGGATTTGGGATAAAGAGGGTTTAGACGAGGAAGTCCAAATCGGGGACGAATAAATCGAAAAGAATAGGTGGAAAAAAAAAATTTAATTAAAAAATAACTTCCTATTAACGAAATGTCTTAAAACGACAAAAGACAGTTTGGAGTTGTACTTAGTCGGTATCCATATGTATATAGGGGAGGGAAAACTTGGAGGGAGGGTAGAGGGAGGGGTAGGTTGGGGAGGTCCAACTATGTCTCGGGGACAGACTCAAAGGACTCGGTATGTCGTTTAAGGGCAACCGATAAATCAAATGTATTCCATTGCATTCAAAGGTACAATGAGAAAGGTACGTAGTGAGAGAGGAGGGGAGAGGGGTACAGGTATTTAGATAAGAGGTACAGGCAAAGAGGTGACGACGGGACATTTATTTAAGAAGTCATGGTAAAAAGATCTAAGACATACATACAATCTTATACCATAAATAAAAAGAGAAAGACTGAGTGAAGTGAGACATATTATCCAAGATCTAAGTAGGTAGAGTAATCTTATAAATAGAAAGAGAAAGACTGAGTGAAGTGAGACATATTATCCAAAATCTAAGTAGGTAGAGTAATCTTGACTGAGTTTACGTAGGGAAAATTACCGACTCACTATAAGGTGACACACATATATGGTGTCGAAGAAATAGGTAAGTAGACAGCTACCTGTAGATCCAACGAAGGTACAAGATCGATAACATGTATCACGACGTCACTTGTTATCCTATGTACACAGAGAAAGAATAGGAGGAAACTATGGACACTTGGTGATAAGATGAGCTCATCAAATAAACAGGATGGAGTAGTGGAGTCAATCTTGACTTGTACTTTGTTGTCTGACCAAGGTTTGACTCTTTCCTCGTACCGTTCAGACATATAACAATGGGACAAATAAATTGAATATACGTCTCATGTAGTACTCTTTACGACCCGACCTACTTCATGTTCGATCTTAGTTCTATCGTCCCTCTTTATAGTTATTGGAGTCTATACTTCTACTGTAGTGGGATTACCGTCTTTCGTTTCTTCTTGATTTCTCGGAGAACTACTTTCATTTTCTCCTCTCACTTTTTCTACCTAATTTTGAGGCATGAGTTTTTCGATTCTGGTACCATAGACCATGGTAGTAAAGTACCCGTTTATCTACCCCTTTATTACCTTTATCACTCTCTGAATTAAAAGAATCAGAGTTTTTAGTGACATCTACCACTAACGTCGGTACTTTAACTTTCTACGAACGAGGAACCTTCTTTTTGATACTGTTTGGATCTGTCGTATAATTTTTCGTCTCCGTAGTGAAACGATTGTTTCCAGACAGATCAGTTTCGATACCAAAAAGGTCATCGGTACATACCGACACTCACAACCTGATATTTCTTCCGACTCACGACTTCTTAACTACGAAAACTTGACGTCACAACCTCTTCTGAGAACTCTCAGGGAACCTGACGTTCTAGTTTGGACAGTTTGGACTTCCCTTAGTCAAGACTTATAAGTAACCTTCCTGACTACGACTTCGAGGTTATAAAACTGGTGGAATACACTTCTTGACTGAGTGACCTTTCTGGGACTACGACCCGTTCTAGCTTCCGTCTTCCTCCTCTGCTGTCTCCTACTTTACCAACCTACCGTAGTGGCTGAACTACTTGTACTGAAACTCGTTCGAGGTCCTCAACAACTACCTGTCCCTTCTGACCTTACGACGACAGGTACCCAACGTTTGTCAACTTGTACTGACTCCCGGACTTGATTTAGTGGAGTCACTATAAAATTCCCGTAACAGAATGACAAATAAAGGGTGTCACCGATCGCACCACCAATCGTCTAAGAGTTTATAAAAACTTCTTTATAAATTATTCGTGTCCCTTCATTTACACGGTTCACTCACTACAGTTAGTGACCCTCGTTTTTTTCGATGACTAAAAACAGAATCTCTACTCACTAGTATCTTACAATCTCAACACACCCCGAAATAGATTGGGGTTCCAGGTAAATACTGAAATTGATTTACAAGTCTCACTGGTTCAACACTCCATAAACAAGAAATGCACCTGATGTACCCCTCAATACCCTGACACTGTCAGTCAGTAACAAGAGAAACGAAAGTATAAATAAGGAACAAGATTCGTTTAAAGGAATAATGTAAGGGAAACAGACCTTATGTATTGTATTCTTGTTAGTGTCTTTATTTCTATATTCACCCTACCACGAACTTCTTCTCTGCTTTTTCTCTTTTTTTTTTCAAAAGAGATCCTTTCTTTATGTCCTTACCCAATGATTTTTGTTGTGTACGTTTTTGATACCTTTGTTTACACTCCGAAATGGTCTCAATGATCGTCGTTTTTCTAAAATAGTAACCTCATTAAACTCTTAGCTAAAGAGACTGACTTGAGTCACCTCAGTCTTTCCTCTGTTTCCGCTCGAACACTAGACTACCTCTACTCGACCCTTTTAACTAAAACCGTGAAACTTGACACCTTCCTTTACTTGGTATGTGTTCATGTATTCATCATTTTTCCCTCATTCGACGATGAACCTACTCAAAACTAAAATTGAACCACGATGACTACTGAAACTGTAGCACCCTGTCAAAGATGAATGTGGTCTAACCGTTACGTCACCTCTTTTATCGACTTGTTAATGACCATAGTCTTATCAAAGATCTAATCGTAGGGAAACGGAACACATATTTAGTGGTTATCTAAGTACATGACGGATCTTTTGGAGTGTGTAAGTTTCTACCAGAAATTCCGAGACATTAAAGGGACGACACCGGTTAGACTCACGGTCATAAAAAAAAAAAAATTACGTAATACTCAAGTATGAGGTGCTGAACTTATCTACTCTCATAGGGTTCAGGGACGTCTGGTACGAGGATTTCCTTTCTCTTTTTATAAGAGTATTTTTTGTAAGGATTAAATAGAAAAAGAAACATTAGTTCGGGTTCCGATATCTGTCAATTTTGTTTAGGGACCGGACCTCTTCCTATATGTATGTACCGGTAAGACTTTTACATCGGTTCCTCTATTTCAGACTCTTGTCCGACTAAAAATTCCCTAACTTTCGTAAATTAGAAACATCGAAAAGGTCCTTTACGACGGATTTGTCACCACAAAAACTTACGAAAACAAAAGATCGAAAGGACCCCAAACCTCATCAAAGGAACAACCTAACCCTAATCCAGCACCCAAAAACATTACATTTACTTTACAATTATAAGACAGTCTACGTCGGAAACGTAATAAACCACTGTAAAGGAGTCCTAAGAGGTTTCCTTCGGTCTCTGGACCTCTGAAGGAGTAACACAGTCTTACGCGGATAAACAAGTTTAAAACTCCTTTTAGTTCTAGAAACAGGTAATTTGGTCACGACATTAGTTCTGAAGGATCTTTAGGTTAGAATGAGACTGTAAGATGAGGATAGAGAATAAAAAATTTCTCGTGAGAAGTTTATGAACTGTTTGGAAAGAAAACCTGAAAGAAAATATATATATATATATATAAGACCGTACACCCAGACGAAGGGACTGGTCCCTAGTTTGGGTACGGGGGACGTAACCCTCGGTGACCTAGCGGTCCCTTCAGGGAGAAAATTGAAGTAAAAATATCCCTTCTAAATATATCGACATCGTAAAAAGGTATACGGAATATATTTAGGAAAAGAAAAGATTAATAAAAAATTGGATGTTATACTAAAATTTATCGTTTTGTTCCGAGTTGTGGAAATCATTATTGTCCGGAGATTAAATAGTTAGTGAACCGAAAAGGAAAATATTACACAGTTATTCTAAAGTCCCCTCTTTTTAGGATTTCCTGATTCCCGGGTTCCAACACACATGTAGTTATTTTCACCTTCGCGATTCCCATCGACACCAAAATAAGAAATAAGAGATTCATCGATGAGGACCTACCTCCCCTACATGGTTCGGGACCCTAAGACTCGAATCCCAGAATCTAGAGTTCAAGTATTATCTGTGTCTTAGATTCTTGATTTTAAGGTTAATAAACGAAAGAAGTACGTAGTCAAAGGAGTAACTAGTTTACCTAAGAACACTTTAGCATTGTCATCAATATCGATATCCATGACGTATAAGAAGACACACCACAAAATTCTTGTGAAGTGAAACCCCCGAAGGGTCTACCACGATCACCATTTCTTGGACGGACGGTTACGTCCGGTGTATTTCTCTGTGACCAAGGTAGGGACCCAGCCCTTCTAGGGGACCTCCTTCCATACCGTTGAATGAGGTCATAAGAACGGACCTCTTAACGAACCTGTCTCCTCGGACCGCCCGATGTCAGGTACCCCAACGTTTCTCAGTCTGTGTTGACTTCACTGAATCGTACGTTTGTACACAATCAAATCATTTAGAAGGTTTATTAGGATACTAGTGAGGGAGGGAGGGTTTAGAGACCTCACGAATGATAGAGAGAAATCTCATTGAGGTCTAATAGAGTCAAGAACACTTCATTGACGTTCAGTAAAAAGTAATACCTGTTACCGAAGAGATTAGGTATATTAAATGACTTTGACCGGTGATTCGAACCCTTCTTGGAGAAGCAAGACCGTCTTTCGGGAGTTCGTAAGAGAAACTCCCCAAAATACAGGTTTTCTCCATTACTTTTATGAGAACCCAAACCAATAGATACCTCCCTAAATGAATAGGTAACCTTCCCAACTCATGATATATACTGTTAGGTACTTCTAGTCAAAGGTCGGTATACAGAATATTCACACATATCTAAATTAGTAGAGAAAAGTATATCAAGTCCTTCTCGTACGAAACTTTTGAATCGTGAGGTAGGTACTGAGGTAGGTACCGGTGTTCTCGGTAGATCGGAGGTCTGACCCCAGAGAGTACTTATCTTCCGACTGGTATTCGACTGGGTCGTGTTTCGGGACGAAAGATGCGACTGTCACTGATAATCGGTCCGAGAGTTAATGTCATAGTTGAAAGACCTCCTTTTGATCTTTCTTAGTGCGAGGGGAATAGGGTTCTATATACACCTTGTTCCGTGTCACCATCAATAATTGTTATTTCAACTCCAATTACACGAAAGGGAGATTTAGACTTACGATCATATTGGTAAATTTATCACGGTTGTTACTTTTATTTGTCTTCTGACTCAATTTGGTGTTTACATGTCCGAATGTGGTGAACCGTTTTGTATTCTCGGTCGTCATAACTTTGTTGTCGTTAATTGCGAAATATACATTTTACTTAGTATTCTGTCATCCCCCGGTCCTCTCGTCAAATAGTTTGACTTGGTCACAATGGGATCTCTATCTTATCCAGGAAAGACTTTACTTCCTTACACGACGGTATTATAAAGAATCTTTTGTACACTCAAGAATTTTGAGTGTCAGGAAAGAATAAGAGGTGTAAGACGACCAGGAACCTCATAACTCTCCAACACTTCTGAGGGGATGGGGGTGGGGTTCACTGGTCTTCGACGGTTCCAGCCCTTCCTCTTCTCCCACTATGTCACTCTTCGGGACAGACAGGACACGAGGACTACTCCTTATTGACGTAGAAAAAAAAAAAAAAACCGGACCGTATCAAAGAGGAGGACCACCGAGTCGTCATTTCTTATATGGACATTATATCCTCTACGTCTAAGTCAGGGACCTAGCCCTTCCAGAGGACCTCCTCCCGTACCGTTGGGTAACGTCATAAGAACGGACCCTTTAGGATACCTGTCTCCTCGGTTCGTTAAATGTCAGGTGTCTCAGTGTTTCTGAGTCTGTGCTTAATTACTGAGTTGTTGTTGTTGTATACGATGAAGAGACCAAAGATCTCGTAGCGAAATACATATTTTTTTTGAAACTCATTTTGTGTCGTAGGACGTAATTAGAAGTTACAGAGGCTCATTCGTCCGGGTCAAGAATACAAAGCGAGTTCGTAAAAATGTTGAATGATACACAAGTCAAGAATCGTGACTGACCACCATTCACATCGAGTACCCTCGAGACCACTTCTGTAAACCCCGGTCAGCGAACGTCTAAGATATTGGAGTAGTTTACTAAATTAAAAAGACATGAAGTTCAGTAGTAAACATTTTACTTACACTACTAGGAATGGAGTATCCTAATAACACTCTTAATTTATTCTGACACATACAAATATAAAATGGAAGTCAAGTCGAGTCAGGTCAAGTCAGCGAGTCAGCACAGACTGAGAAACGCTGGGGTACTTAGCGTCGTACGGTCCGGAGGGACAGGTAGTGGTAGAGGGTCTCAAGCGAGTCTGAGTGCAGGTAACTCAGTCACTACGGTAGGTCGGTAGAGTAGGAGCCAGCAGGGGAAGAGGAGGTCGGGGGTTAGGGAGGATCGTAGTCTCAGAAAAGGTTACTCAGTTGAGAAGTGTACTCCACCGGTTTCATGACCTCAAAATCGAAATCGTAGTAAGGAAGGTTTCTTTAGGGTCCCGAGTAGAGGAAGTCTTACCTGACCAACCGAGAGGAACGTCAGGTTCCTTGAGAGTTCTCAGAAGAGGTTGTGGTGTGAAGTTTTCGTAGTTAAGCAACCGTGAGTTGGAAGAAGTGTCAGGTTGAGAGTGTAGGTATGTACTGGTATCCTTTTTGGTATCAGAACTGATCTACCTGGAAACAACCGTTTCATTACAGAGACGAAAACTTATACGATAGATCCAACCAGTATTGAAAAAAAGGTTCCTCATTCGTAGAAAATTAAAGTACCGACGTCAGTGGTAGACGTCACTAAAACCTCGGGGGTTTTTATTTCAGACTGTGACAAAGGGGTAGATAAAGGGGACCTCACTACCCTGGTCTACGGTACTAGAAGTAAAAGACTTACAACTCGAAATTCGGTTGAAAAAGTGAGAGGAGAAAGTGAAAGTAGTTCTCCGAAAAATCAAGGAAAAGTGAAAGACGGTATTCCCACCACAGTAGACGTATAGACTCCAATAACTATAAAGAGGGTCGTTAGAACTAAGGTCGAACACAAAGAAGGTTGGGTCACAAAGAGTACTACATGAGACGGATATTCAATTTATTCGTCCCCTTGTCATATGTCGGAACTGCATGAGGAAAAGGATAAACCTTGGTTAGACAACAAGGTACAGGTCAAGATTGACAACGAAGGACTGGACGTATGTCTAAAGAGTTCTCCGTCCAGTCCACCAGACCATAAGGGTAGAGAAAGTCTTAAAAGGTGTCAAATAACACTAGGTGTGTCAGTTTCTGAAACCGTATCAGTTATTTGGTCTTTATCTAGAAAAAGACCTTGAAAGAAAGAAAAAGGCATTGGGTCACCTACAACCGTTAAACTAGAGACCAAGGAGACGGAAAAGATTTTGGTCGAACTTGTAGTCCTTCAAGTGCCAAGTGCATAACGACTTCGGACCGAACCTCTTAAAACTCGTAATGAAATGATCGTACACTCTACTCACGTTAACACACCATCAAACTCGTAAGAAAAAATGGAATGTCATATAGATTATATTAATGGTGAGTTTTTTATTACTAGTGTGATAATAATGACACTCGGTCATGACGGGGTGTCTAGATCTCAGACCGACCTTTGTATTCTACAAACAAATACTTTGTTACTCATTCGTCCAGAAACAATTAAAATTCACCGTCGAGGACTCTACCGTGAAAGAGTTCGACCGTCAACGAGGACAGGAGAGGTACAGGGATATAGTCAGACAACAACAGCCTCACGAAACGAACCTAGAGGTAAAGGAACGCATATTTTATCCTTATTATGGTATGAAGGGAGAGTTCTATAAACACTCCTGGTTCCTCTAGTACTTTGTGATCTCATAACTCTAAATAATATTTTGTGTTTCGTAACAGTTATGACACAACACTAATAAATACTTATACAGAGTACGGAGTTTGATCTGTCTTTCTAGGGGTCGTATTACTGAACTTGTCGGTCAAAAGTTTCCGACATCCGATTCCTCTCTCTAAGTGGCATCCTTTGTACCATCTCGTCGTGAATCTATACAATAAGGATCAAGTAGTGAAATAGGTGACTCCGAACAAAGGGAAAAGATATCTTTAATAAAACTGAAAAAAGGTTCCTCCTAGGTTTCTTCCCCATTTACCTGTCAGTCCGAACAGTCCCCTTTAAAGACTCTTGGTCGGTCCTTTCCCGTCCGTTGTTCGTCTGTTATGATTTCTTTCTGAATTTCGTGGAAGAACAACCCCACTCAAAACTCGATACCGTCATATACGTTACTTAAGAAATAAGGGTCTTGGTTCCGGGTGCGGTTTTATTCATCGTTGTTGGTAAGTGGTTCTTGGTTGGGTTCGTAGTTCTTGAGGGGATGAGTTGTAGTACTATCGGTTTCGTTTAGGGTTCATCAAAATGAAACGCCGAGGAGGGTACCGCGTCTTAGTTTTTCGAAAGAGACGACGAATCCAGTTTTCGGAAGTTAATACCTGTTGGTGTTAGACTTTGACTGACGTACATACAGACCTCGGGAATGTGACCCTTGGCTTCTCTTTGGTCGTTTTGAATGACTCATTGACAACGTACAAGGAAGCTTCTGATCCTCCCACCTAGTGAGAATGAATGGAGACACTAAAATTACCCCGGGACTAAACTCCAGTGGAGTTAGGGGTTTACGTCTTGGACGTCTAGATCTCCCGGTTAACACAAAACGGTAAAATATATTCCCTGACCTCGTGGGAACCCAAAATCACAGACCCCCAGGATATTTATTAGGGGACGTCTATGACTCCCTACTGACATGAAGTAGAATGGTGTCAGGACACTTTCTGTGCAATAAAAACAAAATAACTATTCTTTATTCTCTTAATTTCCTCGATTTATTAACAAAGTCACGATGTATCGAACAATTAACTACTTCGACTCAATAATTTAGACTAACACTTAAGTGACAAAGGTCTCTCTCTAAAAAAACGAAAATAGAACTAAAAGGTGTTCGTAGAGTCTAAGGTGGGACCGGAAATCGTTATGACTTTCTTGAACTCATTACCGTTTTGTGACGCAGATCACTCTCCCTATACGTTTTCCCAGATGTGATGTTGCATAAAAAAAGGGTCACATTGTAGATGAAACCATGAAAATTAGACGTAAAATCCCTGGATATGAGAAAAAACATATTAAAAATTGCTAATGAAAGGTAAATGTCAATAATGTTTTATAACCGATATAAGGAGTACAACATGTGACACAGGAACTCGGATGACATATGAGTCATCAAACAAGGAGGGTGAGGAGATGGGGATATCACGTGCGAGAGGTCAACCATTGGTGATCAAATAAGAGATATAGGTGCTCAGACGAAGAAAGCACAATAGAAGTGATCAAACAACAGAAATCTCAGATGTAGATTCACTATAGTATGAACAAATAGAAAGAGTCAGACTGAATAAAGTGAATCGTATTACAGGAAGTTTAGGTAGGTACAACGACGTTTACCGTTTTGAGGTAAGAAAAATACCGGCTCATCATAAGGTAACATACATACACGGTGTCGAAGAAACAGGTAAGTAGACAACTGCCTGTGAATCCAACAAAGGTCCGGAACCGACAACATTTATTACGACGATACTTGTAACCCCACGTACGTAGATAAGTTTAATCATAAAGACCCAAAAAAAAAAATATATGGACCCTCATCTTAAAATCAGAAAACTCTTTAACGGTATGGCAAAATCCCTTTATAAGAAAAATAAACGGGAGATGTCTAAGGATATATTAAGACGTCACCCCGTCTAAGAATATTATTTCTGTTAGTATTTAATCAAAAACTTGATTAGTCAACTTTTCTAAAGTGGAGGTCATGTTTTCCAATAGTACTAAACTAACATCCATTTTAGATCATACGGATTTATATCCGTTGCACTTCGAAACATTTATAAAATAAAAAATAATGTAAACCACCTAAGGGGTCCCCCATTTCTGTGTTGGACGGTTCGTCCTCTGTGTCCAAGTCAGGGACCCAACACTTCTAAGGAACCTCTTCCTTTACCGTTGGGTAAGGTCAGAAGAACGCAAGCTTTAGGGTACCTGTCTCTTCGGACCACCCGAGACAGGTGTACCTCAACCTGTGTTGACTTATTTATTTATCGTCGTAATATACGCCGTCGACGAAACCGATTTACTAAAAAGACCTCGTACACATAATAGCATGTTACTTTCAAATGAAGTTTTTACTCTAATAAAAGAAGTTAAGAGATTAAATACATTACGAATCGTATTCACCATAGTATCTTGTCCTATAAAATTTCTTAAAAATCCTCCGAGACCTTTATAAAGGACCTTATGAAATATTTTAAAACTAAACTTTTGATTCGGTTATATGACAAATAAATCCTCGTAACGGGACACAAAAGTGTTAAATTCTGTGACATTCTTTTTATCCTAGAACTTTCAGACCCTTTATTTAAGAAAAGAGAACTCGGTCGGAATAAAACCACAAATTTCACGGAAGGAATAAAAGAACCGCTGACTGTAATTCTCCACATAGAACCTCAGTTACGTGATACCCCCTAAAGTCCCCAGTCTACATATTTTATGTCTCGGTTTTCGGAAATATTTACAGAATCACTTGAAGTGCCAGTAAGACATCAAATTAAATAGTAGTAAAGATGGTCAACAGTGGTTTACGTACTACTTACCCCTGTTTTTAGTCTGACATCACATCTGACTAGAAGGGGTTTAACACTTAAACCGGTATAAACAGGACTCAAGGAAAGGAGAGGAAAGAGAAAGGGAGTCAGGGAAGTGTATCATTGGTCAAGGATTGGTCATTGGATTAGTGGGTTACACAGGAGTACAAGGAGGTAAAGTTCGGGTACGACTAAATGTTCCCAATTTGAAAAAGGACAGAGGAAGACAGGTTCTCATTAGACTTTCCCTTAAATAATTATATAGATGACTCACGGAAGAGACTCGGTCTTCGAACTACACTAAAAGAGGAGTGTTATTGGAGGTTCGTTATAAGTTTCAATAATAAGGGCAAAATTTGTACTCCGAGTATATGTAATCGTTTAATGGGTTGAGTGTAGTGATCATCCATCGCATTGATCGCTATATTCGGGACCAGACAAACTGACTGTCGAATATTGGTACTGTACAATGACGGGTTAGATTGTAAGATTGAAGTAAAAAAGGACGAAGTCTCCGGTCGTTCCACGGACTGTTTTGGTTGAATACTTAGTCGAGGTCTATTCAACAATTACCGAACTATAGTTCGGTCACTCCCACACCTCTTTCTAGTGGTAAGTTGGCGTTCACAAAGAAAGAGGACTCGAGTCGACGGGACCCTACTAGTTCCGACCATTGGTATCGTACTCGGAACTAGAGTCCTCCGCTCGGACACCGGGAAGCGGGTCCATCTTTGAACTATGGAGTAAACAGGGAACTTCTCAGGAATGAACCATTTGTGAGTTCGAGTTTCACCCAAGGAAAATCTATTATAAACATAATAATAATGAAAAAATCAAAAAGAAAAAATTTTTTAAAAATAATTTAAATAAATAAAAATCAACCTCCTACTAAAGAAATGTTATAACGCAACCAAAGACGGTATGTAGTCGTACTTAGTCGGTATCCATATGGGGGAGGGAGAACTCGGAGGAAGATTATAAACATAAAATTTTCGTCGGAACTCACTACAGTAGTTCTACCGTCTCATCCTCCACGGTCGGGAACAAGGGATTGTGTTTATGACTAAATTGTTGGTAGGGACCTGTTTTTACGGGAATACTCTCGACTTCTTAGACAGCCCCTCCCCCTTGCAGTCTGTCGTGACCACCCCGTGTCTTTGTTCTTTTCTATGTAACTTTCCTAACATATGTAATGTACAACTATCGAAAAATATACAGTCAGTATAAAGTTATTTCACCAAAATTTTTTAATTTCAGTTTCGTCGGAATATGTAGACTTGAGTTCACTATGTTATCGTATCTTTAAAATCCGTATCCCTCTCCTTCACTCGTGAGAAAAAGGGAAGGACACAGTAGGGTGTCTATACGGGAGGACACGGTGGATGTATCTGTGGGTCGGGAAGATAATGGGAACTCCGAGGTAGTTCGGATTAGAGTGAGCAAGAGACTACCTAACAACAACAAGTCTACGATTCAACACAGGTTAAGAAACGTTGGGGTACTTGACGACGTGTGGTCCGAAAGGACAGGAAGTGACGGAGAGACTCAAACGAGTTTGAGTACAGACGACTCAGTCACTACGGTATGTTGGTAGAGTAGGAGACAACGGGGGAAGAAGAGAACGGGAGTTAGAAGGGATCGTATAGTCCCAGAAAAGGTTACTCAGTCTATTGATAATTACGCACTTACACTTACGTCATCTGTACATGATGTTTGATTTATAAAAGATACGAAGAGATTTAGAGGAAAGGAGGGACGTCAATTCCGACACATTGGTCAAATCTGGTTACCTGACACTCATGTTCAATTTTCAGATACAAAGAGGAGGTAGAGAACAGGGGACGAATTCCTTTCCATCTTCTTTGAACCTAGGAACTTAATGGTGTGTCTCCTGTTGACGGGACCTTTTAAACGGGATAGGTGTACTCCTAAATGGTCTCTCTCTTTCGTCATAACATAATTCGGTGACTCTAAAATCCCGAATAAAAAAAATGACATCGTATCGGATAGTACAAGACTTCTTACGTCCCTCTAAAACACATTTTACGGGAAGAGCAAGAGTCCTATCTACGAGGTACTTGACTGAAACGTCTTTGTCGGAACAATAAACTTCTTTTCAGAACGGACTTTTGACCTTTAAAGAAAGTCGAGACATTACTGTCAGAACCTCTTAGTAGTTCTTCGTCAGTTTAAATATACTCCTAAGTCTATCAACTTAGAACTCTCATAACTCATAACTCCTTATTTTCATTAACATCAACATCCAATATCCATTATTGACACCAGGACAATGTCTACGAGACTAAGAGGGGTAAGGACGGTACTTCTAACTCCAAAATGTACACTATGACACGACGTTTGCAGGGAAAGGGTCCAGTTTTACTGAACCTACAATCTTGGTGATTATTCTTTACGGAGTCACCAAGTAATGCCCATCAAGACCGAAACCGTAACCGAAGAGAAGGAAGAGTCACTTAAGACCTCAATTTTATCTACGAGAAGGGATATACTGGGAAGGTTTCGTTCCTAACTTTTTAATCCAGTGATATTACCTTCGAATGTCACAGCGAGGGTTGGGAGGGACTCGGCGAGCCGGTCTCGTAGGGACACACAAACCGTCCTCCGGCAGACAGAGAGGTGGAGGTTTGAGGCACAGTACGCGGTTCCTTATACGTCTACCGTCCTTACGGTCTACGTGGTTGGTGCAAAAAGACCCAACTTCTACAACCCTTTTAATGTTTGTTAAATATAAAAAAAGAAAAAAAGTACTTTACAGGGGAATTAATAAAGAAAACCAATTTCGCGAGAGGGGGAGAGTTTAACCTCGAAAAACGAAGACCTCAGAAAGGGGGATCCGGAAAACCCGAGAAAGGATATTATCAAAATGGGAGTAGAGAGTTCCCTACAGAACAGACGGGACTGTCTCCGGATACGTCAGAGTCGTCCGAGTCGAAAACTTAAGTGACGGAACAAACTTAACTCCAAATGATGTTGTTTTAGACGACAGAGAAGAAAAGAAAAATTTAGAGAACTGTAGAATAAATAGAGGTGGTCCTAGGTCTATCTCGAGGGAGTGTACACCGACAAGACCGCAGTCCTGTCCGAGGTAGGACAGGTGTGGGGTAACTTGACTCGCTTGAGAGTCTAAGACAGAACACAAAAACCTTCCTCTGTTGTTTTGTTCTACCATCCCAGGGAAGGTATAGGTTCAAGTTATCTCATTGACCACTCATTATACTGACAAAAAACCTCTGTAGGTTGGGACGGACAAAACTCTTGACGAGTCTTCACCGTGACTAATCACAAGAAACCCACACACACACACTCGTGTCAGTATAGACTAAGAAAGGTTGGGGTACTCGACATCGGGTGGTCTAAGGAGACACCCTAAAAGGTCCGTTCTTATGACCTCATCCAACGGTAAAGGAAGAGGTCCCCTAGAAGGGCTGGGTCCCTAGTTTGGGTGTAGAGAAAGTAGAGGACGTAACCGTCCGACTAAGAAACGGGTAATCGTGGTTGACCCTTCAATCACAAAAATTTTCGTCCCTCAAATGTCAAGAATACTTTACAATATTTCGAAAAGTCCCCCGACTCTACTGAACTACGTAAAGAAAATAACTCCTCTCTAATTGTGAATGACTCGAATTGGGTGTAAAGACTTGGAAATAATCCCACCGAGTCTAAGGATCGATCCCATCGAGGTAATCCCAAAAGAGTCTTAGACTCTTTTCTTCTTACCGGAAAACTAAACTAGTAGAAATAAATAACGAAGTACTGTTATTTACTAGTACTTACAGTACTGTCCAGTACTTGGTGTTACTAAATAGTTTGAGGTCAGTTCTTACTTGATATCACTTCAGTGTACAATCTTTTTTCTAATTTAAGGTATCCGTCATTCATTCACTTTTAGTGTCTCCGTCTTCTTAAGAACCTTCCGAAATTCCTTCTACGAGACAACCTTCGATTCTATCTCGGTCAAAGGGAAGACTAAAAGTTCTTCTACTAGTGGTCTACTTCTCCGACCGAACGAAGATCCCCGGTACGACAAAGTTTTTATACATAAAAATTCATGAGTTTAGTGTGAATTCCCTTTTCATCCAAGTGGAGAGGGTAGAGACCCCGTAAAAGAGTAACTGCCCTTCAGTCCGTCTCACGGGAGATAATGTTTGGAGCAGAGGTTCACACATACGGACGTAAATGCATGAAATCTATGTGTATACCGCGTCGACGTGTTTCCTGTCTTGATGTCCCCGTCAAGGACCCTCTTTCCAACGGTCAGGGGTCAAAACTCTCTGTCCTTTCTCTAGACCTCAGACAGGCCAACCTACAGTCATAGTTCCTACCGTATACACAACATTTCTCCCAAAATAATTTACGGATGAGTCACTCCTCTCTCTTTGTCGTAGAAGACTTGCTCGGAAACAAACATGTCTCTGATGTCTCTACATCTCTCCCTTACTCCAGAGAAACCTCTCTTAGAGTTCCATGGATATGACCTCGACTTCCAGATTCACCTACTCATGATTATCGACGGTTTTATCAACATTTTAGACCTCTCGAGTCCATCCCGAGACCCATGGGTCTTCCCGACCTTCTCGGAACTACCGGCACTACTACTACAGTTCTCAAGACTCGTCTGATGACACATCTTTCGTAGTCACTGTCCTTCTTTATGGACGCAATATCAGGGACGGAACTTTTTGAGAAGGAACCTTAAAACTTGCAACCAACCGTTTCAAAGTGACTTTTTCACACAATAAAACAATCATTGAAGCTAAACGTAACATGGACCATCTTCGGGAGAAATTGTGAAAAAGAGACCGGGTACATGAAAACTCATCGTCGGGACTCGACGGTTCCTTTCTGTAAAGATGTTCAAAGACCTATTCTGAACTTACTCTCTTCAGAACAAGTCCCCGTAGAGACGGTATTACACCCATCTCCTTTGTCCTACTGAAGACTGAACGTAGGAGGTCTGAATTGGGGAATCTCCCACAAGGACCCTCTGATGGAGTGAGTGGTGTGACCCGAAGTTTGGGACTGGTCCTCAGTCACTATAAAAGGATTAATTCCATTGGACTCTGTTGTATTATCGTTCGAAACTCACAAACTGGATAGATACCGTACCAACGGTGCACCGGAGACCGAGTGTGGACCATTACGGTCTTTGGTTTAAAAAACATTCTTAGGTATAAAAGTAAATATAATTTAGTTTATAGTTAAATATATTATGTTCAGTTTTTTTTAATAAGTACGTAACTTTCTGAGGCCTAAACTAAGAGTTAACGAAGATCTGAATCTGCTTACCTTCTTTCCCTTGGTACCGTTAATGGACCTAAAAAAGCGTATATTTGATTTCACTATCTACCACCCTCTCACCCAACACTCACGACTCATCGGATTCCCGATCGTAAGAAACCTAGACACTACTTTTCGACAGAAACTTATCTTATGTTTACTTAACACAAGACAAAAAATGGATTATCGAGAAGGATCTCTCTAAGAGACAACTTATATCAAGACATAAAACCTGAAGTCATTCACTTTTCTGGGTACACGAAAATTTATTAGGGATATCATTATCCAAAGACTAATCGTCGTACCGGGGTCTCAACCCCAAGTACTTACTAAGTCCCGTTTGTCCATCCAATCGATCGACTACAGTTCAACGGTTTCTGTCACCCATATTATTGTTGACTCATGACTGTCCGTGAGATAATTAACGAATGGACGGAACAAAATAATTACGAGTTTTATTGGGACACTCAAATCCTAACAAAACTAGAGTAAATCATCTACCAACATCACTCCGTATCGTTCACTGAACGAGTACGAGTGGTCGATCTTCCACCGTCTCCCTTCTTGACTTGTGTCCAACGGACGACAACCCTTCCGAGAAAATTTGTTTCACACTACCAGACAACTGAAAAATACAAATAACGTAATTGGAGAAAGAGTCACTAAACCTTTTTGACTTTTATAGAATTTTTTGACGTACACTATTAACAAAAATTTAACGGTAGATTTTTCTCCGTACATTGAATTGGTTGGTCATTTTTTAAATATATTTGAATACCATGTTATTTTACAACAAGGTCAAAATTTAATTTGTCTAATTTTATTTATAGGTCAAATTAAGGGTCTTGACAGTCGATGAGTGATAGAAAAGTCAGTTAATCTGTAATAGTCGAGAAACACACGAGTTCTCAAAATAACTCAATTGGCGGTCAGAAGACCACAAAACTAACAATGATACCTACGACGACGAAACGAGACGAAACTCTTGACGACAGTCTTTCTCTGTTCGTGTGTATTGACTTGACTTGACCACCAAAGAGGTTACTTTTCTGAAAATTTACCTTCGGACCGAATCACGATTAATGAAAACTACTTCTGATGCGTGTGTCACTTTGACGGAGGTTGTAAGAGTGTTCATTGGAAAGGATCGTACACATAGACTTCGGGGGTTTGTTTTCGGTCACAGTTGTCGTTATAAGGGTACCTCGGGTAAAGAAAGTTCTTAGCAGGTTTTTGGAGAGTCTATCAAATTTCAAAAAATGTTGACTCAAGTGGGTAAAAGATTCCTAAGACTCTTCATAAACTCCCCCGCTTAGATCTTTTTAAAAAAATTTAGATTTGTTTGTTTGTTTATTTTTTTATCTTACTCCGACCATCCTTCTTAATGATAAAGAATGTATAGTCAAACTGAAAGGAGGGTTCGTCCTAAAAAAAGTACTCCTGAAGAAGTAACCTGTCAACACCGTAAAAGAACAAGAAGTACCATACCGTTGAAGAAATTGAAAAATATAACCTCTCTCAACAATACTTTGTGTACTTCCCGTGAAAACAAAACGTCGACGTGACCACATTACAGGGGAGAAGGTGTACGGTATTTCGACCCGGGTGGGATGACACCTAAAGTCTTATAGCGGCGACAGACAAATACTAGTCCTTACACACTCTATTTCCTCTCCGTCAAGAGTGGTACTTGGTGTAAAGGCATACCTGGGTGTTGTCCCACCCGAAGATTCTTCTGTTCGAAGTACAAAAGTTTGAAGTATTTATAAAAGGGGTCAGGAGGAGACAGAAAGAGTAACAAAGACGACCGAGGTCCGGAGAGGACGGAAAGGGACCGACGAGAATGTAGCTAAAAAGAGTGACGTGACCTGCCAATCGTAAAATTTATAGCACTCTTATTCGACGAGGGACAGGACCGTAACGAAAAACTTCCTTTGTAGAGGAAGGGAACACGTTCGGTTCCTCAATGAAGGCACCCCTCTTTCGACCTCACGACTAACCTTTGTACGTACTAACGACCAAATTTAAACCGAATAAACGTCGTCTGTCTCCAACCCTCTCTATCCTCTCTCCCCAAGAGGACTAAGGCTCCACCAAGGGTGTAGACGAAAAATAATCCTCGTGACACCTCTTTTCTAAAACTTTAATTGAATCAACACCTTATTAGTTCATCCGGAGAATTATACTCCCTAATATTTACTACTGGTATCTTTTACTTCCGTGTCGAAAGTAGGGGGTCCAGAGGATGAAAAAGACCCCAGCAAACCGTGGTACATCTTGAACCTCTCCATAGGACATGGAAGACATAGGGATCACCTACTTCTACGACAAAATAGGAGAGAAATATTCCTCGGATCCAAGTCCGAAAGACCCGGGTCCCATATGTCTACCGGTCCTCGGTAAGTGAGTGTGTAGGGGTCAGGAGACCCCAGATGTTGTTGGTCCCCACGAGAATCACTGTATTTGCCCTTCCGGACGAGTAGGGTCGACAGGACCTCGAGAGTCCATTATAAGATCTTTATCCGTGACCCCGTGTCCTGAAGTTTTTTTTTTTTTTAGTGTTATAGAGTTTGGACAGAAAGAGTAGTAAGGTCGAGGACTTGAGAAATTCTCCAGTCGTAGTATTAGACTTCTGTGGATCGGGAGGATTCTCGATAAGAGACACATAAGAGTTAATAAGTAAACAAACAAAAAGAGAAATAGAGGGGTTTAACTTACATTTTCAAAATTATCGTCTCGAGAACATTGATAAAATATTAAGGACCCGGGTCCCGTTACAAACCATCAATATTAGGGAAGTGTTAACTGACAACTGACTCACTTGGTTCCTTCTCTACTTCCTTTGGGAGAGGTGTATTTCCCATTAAGACCTACGGTTGAGTCTGGGTCCTAATTTTCTTTACCGAGACGCAACCCTGACTTCCGGGTCTCAACGGTATCTAGCCAACTTGTGGGGACTCCAGTCGAATGTAAAACCTTAATCCGTCCTCCTTCGGATTAGACACCTTCACTCTGGTGAAAGATCTAGTGAAAGTTAAGGTACTAAACCCCTCGAAAATGTAAGGAAACTTTGTAGGAGTAGTCTCTCGAGAGTTTTATCCTTGTTGTCAACAGGTAAAATATATCGCATTTAATGTCCGTTTCCCGAGTTAATCGAGAAATTATTGACAGATTGAGGTACTAAGAGACTAAAAGAGAGTAATTTCATGGGGATCTAACAACTAAAGTTTCAATAAGATTCATCAGAGAAAACCAAAATTCTCAGACTAGTCTTTTAGTGACTATTGGAGTCTTTTACCCTCAAATACAATTTCTGTCTAAAATGTAGAACAGTACTCTTAAAAAAAAAAAAAAACATTAAAGAAACGTCTCTCACTCCTTCCAGTAGAGAAGTACGGAGTTGACACTCTCTTCTCCAACATTAACCAGTAATGTACATTAACCAAGACAACCAGTAAACCCCACATTTTCTTCTTCCGTCCAGTAAAGTTTATTCTCTTGGGTACTGTTAATACAGACTCAAACCGGATTCTGTTCTTACAGAGATCAGAAATGAGTTTTAAGACTTTACCAGTAACCTCCCTTTAGAGTAGTGTCTCCGGACACTGATTAGTGTTGGGAACACTCATTATTGAATGATAAAAAATTACAATAGAACTTATCTTTGGTTCCCCTGAAAGACTTTATTAGACAATTTACTACGGACAGAGTTTCTTCAAGGTTTGAAAAAATAAATAATCGATTATTGTTTTTCAGATTAATTACACCATTTTCATTCCTCCTCGTTCGGAGGGATTAGAAACGTATTTTAAGAAGATTTAAAGAACTCAAAATTATCAGATGGTACCGGAGAGGTCTAAAAGACGAACGGTACTGACATATAGAGGTCTAAGATACTCCTTAACTCAATAAAAGAGTAGGAGTAAGGTTTAAAGGTCCGTAAGTCTCTCAGAATAGCCAGTATGAACTAATTCACAAGGCCCTGTACCGGTCTCAGACCTAAGGAGGACACTCGGTTCATGGTAAGGCCCAAGACCCAAGTCGTAACCGAAGGTACTCCGAGGGAGACCTCTCGCGATTTGTCTCTTAAAAGGGAGCCTTCTTCGATATGTCTATCGTCACTGACTCTAGGGACCGTACAAATTCTGTCTTATCTTAGTCTTTGGTCCGAACAATCATGGACGTCAAGAAACTTACAGTTGAGTAATGTCTTGTACATTCTTAAATCGAAGGTAACTTCGACTTTTGTTGGAGTCTATCACGAATCTACTTGGGGACGTAAAAAAAAGAAACTAAAATAAAAAATAATTGTTACAACACTATCAAGATCCACTTGTCACTTCCCTGGGTCGGTATGTATATACACATAGGAAAGAGGGGATTTTGGGAGAGGGTAAGTCAGACCGTGTTTTGTAACTCGTCTCAATGGACACGATATATTATCCAGAAAACAACCAATAGGTAAATGTTATATCGTCACACATGTGTTGGAAGGGTTTCAGGGATTGATAAGGAGGAGGGGCCGTTGGTACTTAAATAAAAGATTCAGACACTCAGAGAAAGACAAAACATTCATTCGAGTAAACATAGTAAAGAAAAATCTAAGGTGTACATTCCCCACAGTATACGATAAAGAGGAGATAGACTGAATGAAGTGAGTCATACTGTGAGAGATAGAGGTAAGTACAACGAGGTATACCGGAATAAAGTGACAAAAATTACCGACTCATTATAAGATAACACATATATATATATACATGGTATAGAAGAAATAGGTAAGGAGACAGTTACCTGTAAATCCAACGAAGGTACAGAACTGATGACATTTGTCACAACGTTACTTGTAGTCCCACGTACATAGAAACCCCGGAACAAAAGGAGACCCATATACGGGTCCTCACCCTAACGTCCCAGCATACCATCGAGATAAAAATCAAAGAATTCCTTGGAGGAATGACAAGGGGTATCACGACATGGTCAAATGTAAGAGTGGTTGTCACGTCCTCCTAAGGGAAGAGAGGTGTGGGAGAAGTCGCAAACAAGAAACACCTAAAAAACTGCTATCGGTAAATACTAACCACACTCCACTATAGGGTAACATCAAAACTAAACGTAAAGAGATTATTGATCTACAACTTGTAGAAAAGGTCACGGATAACCGGTAGACATACAAGAGAAACCTCTTTACAGAGAAATCAGGCCAGAAGACGGGTAAAAAACTCACCTTAGCAGTGGAAAATATCTAGTCGTAGACTACTTGTGTAAGACACTGGTTCTACTTTCGTCTCGACCCTCTTGCGTCCATCTGAGTGGACTCCTCACTTCTGCGCAGAGATCGTTTAATAGAGATTTTGAAAACGAAAGGTTATAAGAAGGGAGAGGTCTAAAAGAAACTATTTCTCGTCTCAAATTAAAGGTTTACTCATACAATTTCAATATGAATCTTTTAGTTCCTTTTTCCGTTGTTTATCGGGTCACAAGACCATCCAAAATTTCACAAAATGGAGTAGATCGAACACTTTACTTTTATTGAAATGGGTTTAAAACCATTATAACAATTGTAACAAATCCGACGAATTGAAGAGACACATCTTTCCAGATAATATATGGAGGTTAAGGTAGTCATCTCCTTCACCCAGTCATACATCTTTTCTAATTATAATTTAGTAATTTAACTTTTGAGAGTAAATAAACCCTCTAGGTTCCCCTATTTTTCTTTGTTAAATGTCTTGTTTCCTGGAAGTAACTAAAGTTCGTGTACTTATATAAGAACCAGACCGATATAAATAAAATAGATTACCTTAAGGATTCTTCTGGATGATACTACTGATGAATCACATAATTGTAAAACATAAGTATTCAACACGAAGATCTCATATATATTTAATAGGGTTTTATCTCCAAAGTGTTTGGATTTGAAATAAGATCTGAAATGAGCTTCCTCATGGTTAAGAATAAATCATATGAACCTGAATTTTCAAACATCAAAACTTATAAAACCAAAGTTTTAGTACATAAAAAGACTCGAGAGTTTTACGAAATGGTGTTGATCCACTCGTGTGAAATATTAGATATCTACTATAAAACGAATTCCCTTATACTTAGAGTCTTGATTTCCCCTTTACGTTTGTACCGGATTTCCCTATTTTCCCTTTTCGTTTTTTTTAGTGGTTTTTGACTAAGAATCTGCTTACTGACGAAACCCGTTCTCTGGTATGGGACGACGAGGGTAAGGAAGACGTAAAGTAATAAATTCTTAAACCAAATCTTTCACTTGTTACTTTATATTATTCCCGATGAATAATAATCGTACATCCATAAAACTTCCTTTTTATCGGGAAATATAAGAAACTGGTATCCTGGACACAATATTTCATTCTTCTTGTGACAGGATATCTGACCATAAATCCTGGATAAACTGAGTAGGGGAGAGGTCGAGTCCTAGTCAAATCAGAGACGACGTATTCCGTTTCAAGACCGTTTGTTGAGTCAGCGAAAGTAGGACGAACCCCTAACGACTGAAAATAGGAATCAGTCAGAAAATCCTTTTAAATTGACAACCTAAACGAAACCGTTCAATCGACCTACATTCACGTAACTTTTTTTTTTGTTTTTTTGTTTTTTGGGTGTTCGGTAAATTAATGTTTTTTTCCCTTCTATTAAGGAATTTCCGACGAGGACATTGTCTCTATCAGTATTGTCGAGAAGTATAAAAGGTAAAAAAGTGGTAACATCTGTTAGGTTTCCTCTTTCTTACTCTCCCGGACGACTCACATGGGAGTCTCTCGATCTGTGACTCTGTTTCTTATAGTCACCGCGTCGTCAAGGAGTCCTTCGAGTCCGACGAAAATTTTTTTTTGTGTACTTGAACTCTTTAAAACCACTTTGGGAACTCCTTTTTTTTGAATAGTTATAATTGTCTGTAAGACTTTTCACAACCTCTATAAATAAAGTGAGAAAAAGGTTCTCGGAAGTAACCGAACTAAGACAAATACACTTCTTAGTGACGACGACGACGACGATTCAACGAAGTCAGCACAGGCTGAGAATAGAAGGGGAGAGGACAAAGGAGGGGGTTTGGGAAGTCCTAACTGAGGTGGAGTCTAGTGATGAAACACGCTGGGGTATCTGCCGTCGGGTGGTTGTGCTGACTTCGTTGGATCGTCGTCCTCGTCGTCGTCGTCGTCGTCTAGGGATGTCTTATATCGATGTATAAGTTTCCCTTATGTTTACGATTCGACTTGGTACGAGGACTATATAGTGTGAGAAGTGAGGACGATTGTGTACGAGAATTGTCTCGTATGTCCCTGGCAAAAGTATGGTAGAAACTCAGTTCCCCTTTATTGTCGTCCACTGTGCGGTCATCGTCGACGGAACCGGTCTCTTAATAACGAAGGAAGTGAAACACCGAGACAACTCAGAAGTCTTTCATGTTCACTTTTTATTTTCGGTCTACTGAAACAAGATATCCTTTACGAATTCTAAGACTATATTAATCATACTACTTCTGGAACCATCTATTAGTTTGAAACAGATGAATAAACAAGTAATTAATTTATAATAACTCATGACCAAACACGATTGGTGCACAATTCACAATAACATACACTCACGATTCATCAAAGCCAGTATAGGCTGAGAAACGCTGGGATACCTGACATCAGGTAGTCCGAGAGAGAGGTACCTAAGAGGTCCGTTCTTATGACCTCACCCAACGATACAGAAGGAGGTGTCCTAGAAGGGTTGGGTTTTAGCTGGGACGTACAGAATGTAGATGACGTAACCACCCACTCAAGAAATGGTGATCGAGGTGGATCCTTCTGACGTTCACAATGCCACGTCACCACTCATTTCGTTATTATCTGTGGGAGGAAGGGGAGGAAGATAAGAAATACATGTATATAACATTCTGATTCAGGGTACGACCGACGGGATAGATATTAATAAGGGAGTGCGTGTGTATGAATAGTGGGAAGGAACGAAAATGATAGAAATTGGGAATAGTGACAGATCGTATGTAAAACTAATACATAATGGACAAAGGTGGCGATATTACATTCGAAGTACTTCGGTCGTTGCAGAGGAAATTACCCAGTCACACACGACACCCGAGTCAGTCCAGACTGCGAAACGCTGAAGTACCTGACGTCGGACGGTCCTAGGAGACAGGTACACTAAAGAGTCTGTTCTTATGACCTTACCCATCGGTAAAGGAAGAGGTCCCCTAGAAGACCTTGGTCCCTAGTTTAGATACAGAGGACGTGGCTGTCCGTCAAAGAAATGGTGATATGGTGACGTATCGATATAAATATATGTGTCTTGGTTTTGGTCGCGGACCTTTATCCGTGAGTTGTTTATAAACAAATTCGTTAACTATTTACTTACTTCGTTAACCTCCGTTCCTATATTGATGTCTCACCGTGGAGTCCGGGAAGACAAGCAGTAGACCTAGATAGCAATCATAAGTAACGTAAAACGTTTAAGATTTGTAAAATAACAAAGAAGAGGTTTTTTCAGTCCTCACAGTCACAGACTTCTGAACCACTTTTGTGTTAATACAGATACCATAAGGAGACTAGATGTGTAGTTTGTGAGACTCGTCATTTCCTCTAGTCTAAACGGACCTTTTGAACAAGAACTATTGGTATACGAACGGTTTCCCGAGGTTTTAGTGGACGATTTTAAATAATTAACCCAACTATTGTGGATGAATACTTTTCATGTACTTTATTTCATCACTTTTTGATACTTTAGACACATCACAGAAATCGATCACCTTCATTATTATAATTAGACAAAATATTAAACTAATTCTTCGTTATGGTTTTAGAGACCGAGTTTTACAGTCCCTCTACATCTTCTTGGTCGTTTCTACTGGTCTGTCGTTGTCGATCTTTCCGTCTCTTTTGGTCCGAGAACTATAGGTGTTCCGGTAACACGAATCAGCGAGTTAACACAAGTTGAGAAACATTGGGGTACCTGACATCGGGTGGTCCGAGGAGACGGGTACCCCCTCAGAGGTCCGTTCTTATGACCTCACCCAACGGTACGGGAGGAGGTCCCCTAGTAGGGTGGATTCCCCCAGAGGACGTAACGTCCGCCTAAGAAATGGTAGACTCGGTGGTCTCTTCGTAGATTCTGGTTCTTTATTTGAAATTAATCATCTAGTTACCTTATTTTGTAATCGTTCTACGTTCAAGAACTACTGAAAATTTTTCGTTAAAGTCACCTCACCTCTCCCTTTTATAAATTTTTCTAAATTCTTTCAACCCCACATGTACGCTAGGGTTTGTACCGTTTTGGTTAAGTCATAACATTTCATTTTATTTCATTTTTATTTTTAAATTTTTGTTGTTGTTGTTTTCTTTCAACCCCTAAGGTCTATACTTGTTGTAAGAGTGTTTGAAAACGATATAAGTTTTTCTCCTTTTACTCCAGGAATTACTTTTTGTATCTCAAAAGAGAAAATTACCACAGTGGTTATTATCGGTCAGATATATACGACCTTTATTATGTTATCTTCTCTTCCTACAATGACTGTACTAAATATATTTCTATTAAATATACAAATTACCTGTTCCATCAATATAACCGTAATTGATCTTATTTTTACAATTGTAAAAACGTGTATGGGATCTCCCTCTGTATTTACTTATAACGTTTAAACCATGTTTATTGACCGTGTGACCTGTTACCATTACGTTAACTTTAAATTTTACAGAAAATATCGAGTTTTTGTTTTATCCGATATGGGAGTCATTTTCTTACTCCAACTTTAAGATAAAATGATTTCCCTCTACGGTTCTGTTGGACCCGCCATTACTTTTATAATAGAGACTACTAGGTACGACGACGACGACGACGATTCAGTGAAGTCAGCACAGACTGAGACGCTGGGGTATCTGCCGTCGGATGGTCCGAGGGGGCAGGGACCCTAAGAGGTCCGTTCTTGTGACCTCACCCAACGGTAAAGGAAGAAGTTACGTACTTTCACTTGTCACTTTCACTTCAACGAGTCAGGACAGTCAGTACTGAGATTCGTTGGGGTACCTGACGTCGGATGGTCCGAGGAGGTAGGTACCCTAAAAGGTATGTTCTGATGACCTCACCCGACGGTAACGGAAGAGGTGACTATTAGGCATCGATTACCGAATGGAGTGGACTCAAATTCCAAACTTCGGTCTATTAGACACTAGTCTTTTTTTGACGGTGGACTTTTTAACAATATGGTATCGGTGTTTTGACCATTGTGAACGTCCTTGGTCAGTCTCCCTGTACTTACAAAAAAAGACCTCCTTAGATGAAAAATGAGTTACAAATGTCTTTAAGGAATCTATTTAAGAGTCACTTATTCATTAGTATTAGTCGTCAACGTTTACTCAGTGACACTTCCTCTTATTCGTCTTTATTGTTGGTCGTTTTGGTCTGGGTATTTCATAGTCACCATCCCAACCATAAACTTGGGACTGTCAGGTTGAAGTGTCGGTCGAGAATTGGTGATACAATATAATATACGAAAAACCACAAGACCTTTGTATAAATTTCTTTACTTACTATCTTAAATTTTACGTTTTTTTCTTAGACTTCCTTTACCTAGTAAATTTTCGATTTTTTTCTTAATTTCAATTTTTGAGTGAACCTCCGTATTTGTCTAATCCGTATTAACCTCTTTAATCGTTTGACGTTCTATTTCGATTTCCTTAAATGATTGTCTTTAAACAATGAAAGACAATGAGGGTCTTTCATTGTCCTTCCATTTCACTATCTTCTATACTTTCTTTTTCTCCTTTTAGTTTTACAAATTGTATATAGATGTTCCGACATATAACAGTGGGACGAATAAATTGAATATACGTCTCATGTAGTACTCTTTGCGACCCGACCTTCTTCGTGTTTGACCTTAGTTCTAACTGTCCTCTTTATAGTTATTGGAGTCTATACGTCTACCGTGGTGGGAATACCGTCTTTCACTTTTCTTTGATGTCTCCGAGAACTACTTTCACTTTCTCCTCTCACTTTTTCAACCGAATTTTGAGTTGTAAGTCTTTTGATTCTAGTACCGTAGACCAGGGTAGTGAAGTACCGTTTATCTACCCCTTCGTTACATTTGTCACTGTCTGAAGTAAAAAAAACCCGAGGTTTTAGTGACGTCTACCACTAACGTCGGTACTGTAATTTTCTGCGAATAAGGAACCTTCTTTACAATACTCGTCGGATCTGTCGTATAATTTTTCGTCTCTGTAATGAAACGGTTGTTTCCAGGAAGATCAATTTCGATACCAAAAAGGTCATCAGTGTAAACCTACACTCTCAACCTGATATTGCTTTCGACTCACGGTTTCTTACTACGAAAAAGTGACACCAAAACCTCTTCTGAGAAATCTCAGGGAACCTGACGTTCCTGTGGGTTGGTCAGGTAGGATGTCCTTTTGTCAGGACTTATAAGTAACCTTCCCGACTACGACTTCGACTTTGAGGTTGTGAAACCAGTGGACTACACTTCCTGACTGAGTAACCTTTTCTGGGACTAGGACCCTTTCTAACTTCCGCCCTCCTCTTCCCCTGCTATCTCCTACTCCACCAACCTAACGTAGTGGCTGAGTTACCTGTTCTCAAACTCATTTGAGGCCCTCAACCACTACCTGTCCCTTCGGACCGTACGACGGTAGGTACCCCAGCGTCTCAGCCTGTGTTGACTCGCTGACTTGACATGACTTGACTTGAACCTCATACTCTGGATAATCTATTTTAGAGAGTCTAATTTATACACTTACATATTTACCGATTCTTAAAAGGTCTTAACTATTTTCTGTAGTTAGTACTCGTATCTTTAAGGTTTTTTAGGGTCTGTCCTATAGATTTCTCTTTAAGTTTTGGTGTGTCTAATTTTCGTTTCATGGTCTATGTTGTCTTCTAAAATTGTTCACCAGACTCATCTGACTGTCGTCAGTAAAATTCACGTCGTATCTTCAGTCCTCCATCTTGTGATAGAAGTTTTATGTCTCTTTTACGAACAATTGAGTTAATAAATAGTTTTTAGTAGAAAATACTTGTATAAGTCTTTTTGTTTTCTCTTTGTAAAAGTTGTCTTGAAGTCATTTCCGTAAAGATTTCCCACATTAATTCGTCTTTAAAGTGTCCTCACAAACTGTACATTTCACTTACCACTTTTTATCTGTTGAGATAATCTGTAACTGAAAGATCTCGTTATTATTATTACGAATGATACATCTGAATTTTATCTTTTGATTTTATATTTATTTAGTTTTCGTCCATTGAACTCTCCCTCTTTTAATCTCAATTTTAAATATACACCAAAAAGTTCCACCCATTATGTTCTAACACAAATTAATAAATCTAATTTTAAAAGTTATGTTAGTGGATTTGTTTTGGTTAGTTTTTTACCCGGTTTCTTGATTTATCTGTAAAGAGGTTTCTTCTGTATGCCTACCGATTGTTTGTGTACTTTTCTACGAGTTGTAGTGAGTAATAATCTCTTTACGTTTAGTTTTGGTGTTACTCCATGGTGAAGTGTGGTCAGTCTTACCGACGCTAGGTTTTTAGACGTTCGTTATTTACGACCTCTCCCACACCTCTTTTCCCTTGGGAGGATGTGACAACCACCCTTACGTTTGATCATGTCGGTGATACCTCTTGTCACACCTCTAAGGAATTTTTTAACGTTTATCTTGATGGAATACTGGGTCGTTAGGGTGAAGACCCGTATGTGTGGCTCCTTTGGTCTTAACTTTCTCTGTGTACATGGGGTTACAAGTAGCGTCGTGACAAATATTATCGGTCCTGTACCTTTGTTGGATCTACAGGTAGTCGTCTACTTACCTATTCTTTCGACACCATGTATATGTGTTACCTCATAATGAGTCGGCAATTTTTCTTAAGTAAACTTAGTCAAGACTACTCTACCTACTTTGACCTCGGCTAATATGTCTCACTTCATTCGGTCTTTCTTTTTGTGGTTATGTCATATGATTGTGTATATATACCTTAAATCCTTCTACCGTTACTGCTGGGACATACGTTCTGTCCTTTTTTCTGTGTCTACACATATTGCCTGAAAACCTGAGTCTCCCTCTCCCTCTCCCACCCTACTAAACCCTCTTACCGTAAGATTGTACATATGATAGTACATTCTTAACTTAGCGGTCAGATACAGACTGCGTCCTATGTCGTACGAACCCCGACCACGTACCCCTACTGGGTCTCTCTACAATACCCCTCCCTCCACCCTCCCCCCAAGTACAAACCCTTGCGTACATTCTTAATTTCTAAAATTTTAAATTTTTTATTTTTTTATTTATTTTAATTTTTTTTTATTTCATAACGATAGTCAATGAGATAATGTATATTTTATTACTTTAATGATTTTATCATGTCAAGATAGTGGACCTTATATAGATTTCTTCTTGATATTATAGATTTCTAGAACTTCGTACCTTTATAAAGCGAACCATTCTGTTATGTAAAAACCTCTCGTCCTCATATACGAGATTATTAATGAACTTAAACTATCAGAAAATTAAATACTGAACAGTATTTTCTCTCCCCAATTTACGTGATAAATTACGATCTTCTAACTTGATTCAGATATTTATACTCAAGGTCCCTCCATTAAACACCCAAATAATGTTCCCTTTATAAATACATTTACCTTACCGATGTAAACTCTGTATCGAGAAGAAGTGAATTCAAACATCCTAACAGAAAGTTAGTCATTTAAAAACACACCAATATAGGACGTAACCCAGTTTCAACCTGCTTTTCTTGATTTACTTGAGAGACGGTTGAGATTCTAAGATTTTATTATTATCTTAAACAAATTTAATACGATTGATGGTATTTCCACCCGAAGGGTCCACCGCGATCACCATTTCTTAGCCGGACGGTTACGTCCTCCGTATTCTCTACGTCCAAACTAGGGACACAACCCTTCTAGGGGACCTCGTCCCACACCGTTGGGTGAGGTCATAAGAACGAACCTCTTAGGGTACCTGTCTCCTCGGACCACCCGATGTCTGGGGTGCCAGTGTTTCTCAACCTGTGTTGACTTCGTTGAATTGTGTGTGTGGTATTTCAGTCACTAAATAAGTCAGAAACGTTGTTGTGGTATTCAATTCACAACAGACACAAAACGTCCACTTTTACGATTGTAAGTCTCTCAAATTTATTGAACGACTCCTAGACATCCAACACATCCCACATTGACTCTAAAGTTAGGTCTTGACGGAATGAGGTTCACCCTTAGAAAGGTAGTACGGAGTGACTTAGGGTTTTAATCCTCGTGTTGAGTCAAGATTAGAACGGTCTAAGAACGTCTTTTCATGGGAGACAAAGTGTTATAAACACACCTTATAGAATTCAGTTTTAACTGTTATCGTCTGTGTGTGTGTCCGATTTAAGGAGTGAGTCTGTAGAGGGGGGAAAGACCTTTGGATACATAAGATTCATGAATTCTATTCGGAAGAAATAAGTGAATTTTTTATGTAAACAGTTTCACTTAAAACTCCCATTAAAAACACAAGTCTTGATTAAGGGGGTTGTATATTTTATTTGGAAATTATCAAAGATATATTAACGAAAAGTAAACGTAACTAGTCATATCTTAAAGAAAAAGAAAGAACACGAACTAGGTAAGTTCTCCGAAATTACTTTAGACCATCACAACCTATAAGAACGTGATCGAGACGATTATGGAAAATTGTAATCGACAAGATAATTATTCTCTCGGGGTTCTGTCGATAGGATGATGATTCACTTTTCTTTGGATTAAACCTGCTAAGGAAAGTTATTAGTCAACCACACATCACTGTAGATTCTCCCTCAATCGATCTTCTATTTACCTATCTTTAATAAAATCTGTTTTATCTTTAATTTACATAGTATTTCGACTTAAACGTGATTCAAGTTGGTAATTGACAACTTGCATGGTCAAAGGTTCAAGACTTGACCCTATGTGTCTTCCTTCGATAAGACATTGGTACTAGACTCTAACTCCACGTGTTTAAGATGTCTGAACTCGATCTACCTTTAAACGACCTTCGTTTGAAAGATCAATCCGTCTAAACTACCGTAAACTAACCTAAATCTATGCGAGTTTCATTTGTCAGGTATAGATTTAGGAAAAGAGTGGACCGACCATTTGAACCCGAATATCCAGTGATCACTTTTTACTGAATAAACTCACTTATCCGAAACAGTTTTGAAGGTCATCAATAGAGACCCTATTCTTTTCCGTACCTTTTTAAACTAGGGTTTCCTTTCCCTTTTACATGTCGTGTGACAACCCTGGAACGGTAGTTGATTTTAAGAACGACTGCACATGCCACTTACACGGGAAGTCAAAACACTGTCAACTTAAGGTCAAAGATGTCGACTGAAGAGGCATACAGTAAAAATGAGAAGAAAAATTAACGTTATCCCTTGTTAGTGATAATGACGACTTGAAACTTTGAGATGAAAAAGGACTTTTGTGTCTAGACCAACACCCTCTTCCTCCCTACCACCGTCTAAACAAGTACGCGAGAGGGAATAGCGACTTCTGACCTCCCTCTCATCCTCCCTTCCCCTGAGACCGGCTATCAAGGTTAGGTAAGACCGAACGAGTTGTATCTTCCAAAGGGTTAGTACGTACACCTCCACATACACAACTCCGTTACGAAACTACGACAGGAGACTTCTTTATAACTGCATTAGTGTGACTCGGACACGAACTACAATTAAGAGACTTCCTCACAGGACTCCCTTCTCCACGGGATCGAAGGTTGTATCCGAGTAATCTGAATGAGATCTTCTGGATGACAAAAGTAATGTTGTGAGGAAAGAACCCTCTCCATACAGAAAGAATGTAATATGTCAACGATTTAATTCCCTTCAATTTCGATTCTATACAGAGAGAGTACATATATCCACCCATTCAAATCGATTCCAGTTTGATCTTTTAAAACTCTGACACAGATAGTCATTAGTAGAACGGAAGATCCTCCTCTTTTGGGTGTATGTCTCGTTTCAGTTCGATTCTCTTAACCTCAACTCTATGACTCTCCAGAGATGTTTGTCGAACCGGATTTGGGTCGAGACAGGGAGGTCTAGGGTCAATATACTCGACTATTTGAATTAATGAAAATAATTCGAGACTAAATGAACGTAAGCTAGTGACCGTTAATTTGACACGTTTGTATGGGTGTCGGAGGTTCTAAGTCCTATCTGTGACTCTCTAGATAAAGTAAACTTACTAACACTACCGGTCCGTAATACAAATAGGTCTCGAAATGTTCACCGTAGAGGTTTGATAGTACATCCTAAAGGTTCACCAGAGTAGAGACACGACGAATGTCTCCTACCACCGACTGAGTAGTTACAGTGGACTTTGGGATCTCTGGGTCTATAGAAATCTCCACGACGGGAACTATCGGGGAGTTTCACTTATCTAGTATTTGATTATTCCCCGAAACTCCCAAAAATAATCGGAAACCGATAAAAAGGTCAGTAAAATAAACTTACTCTGTAAACAAAGAAGAAGTGTCCGACAAAGTACCGAGGGTCCGTACTAGTATATGATATAAAACCCATAACTACATAGGAAGGACTTACGTAAAACAAAAAGACATTTGTCAGAAAAAGAAGGTGAGTGGTCAATCCTAAGACCCCCCTTTCTACGAGAAATATCACAGACGTAATAATCTTATAATATTTGTAATTTACGAATCAATTCGGACTGTAAGAAGGAGAATCGAGTGACCTGACACGGGAAAAACAATGTTCGTGTCTTCACACGTGACAAGCGAAATTAACCTAAAGGACTTAACATAAATACTAAATTGGGATAAGGTGTTGACCTCAAAATTTTTCTACTCAGGGCATCAATGGAAATGATCTATGCATAAATACAAGTACAAGTGAGAGTGGTTAAGGAGACGGTTGTACCGTCCAAAAGTAAAACTCATGGTATTTTTACTTAAACAAAATCACCTCCCTTAATGTCTTAATGACATAAGATTACTACAACAAAAGAAACAAGTCACAGGTCCGGTAACGAGATTAAAAGGTCACGTCAGTACCGATCCGTTTGATTTTACAAAATCCGTCATAAATCCTACCGAAAGGAGGTGGTAGGTTTTTGTACGACCATTATAGTATTTAGGAATCTTTGAACCTCTAAAAAGAGTTACACATTTATGTCTTCACACCCTGCCTAAAACGAAACCCACCAAAACCTCCCCACCGGTACGTTCTTTAACAAAAGTGTTGTTAGTGATGGTGGTAGACACGTGGTCTTTTGTCTAAGTTCCCCGACTATCGATGGGAACCTGTGTCAGTCGTCTTTTCTCGAGTCCTTTGGTAACTCTAGTGGACGGAAAATACTCTTATATTAACCTCCCCTTTTTTTACCGAAATAGCTGGACTGAAACGGACCACCTTTCTTAGAATCCTAAAGATCGTATTATGAATAAAAACACAACGATAAATGTAGTGAACTGAATAACGATGGAATGACCGTTTCATGACAGAAGGGAAGAGAATTATTACTTTTAAAGTAGAGACATAATAATGTTCCAAGATACTTTCAGATTGAAAATTTTTCTTATGTCTTTTTATACTCACTCATTGCTCGTACCTTTATAACTTAAACGTTTCTACCTGACAAAAGGAATCCATTTTTTATAGAAGGATTAAAGTTTGAGAGAGGTCCCCCGATTCCTTTCGAAATTTATAGGTAAGTTTTAAGAAGTGTCGGTCTGTAGAGAAAATTTCCTTAATCCAATGTAGTCAACTACATTAATTGAGGCTAACAAACCCACTAAGTTTAGGGTTTCCATCGTTATGTAGACATGTTGTATGTGTAAAGGGGAGACACACTTCCGCGGTCACCAAAGTTAAAACCCACACAAAACTTCCCCAACTCCCTCACTCCCCGTTCTCTTGCTCGACGACTTTCCATTATATCCCCTCTTAGTACACGATTTTTACAAAAAACTATGATAGACTAAAGGAGAATTTAGTAAGAAACTTTTTCTTTATAGTCAAACCTTAGACAATCACCAGTTTACATAATTTTATTTTGTAGAAAACAAAGTAATCGGGTCAATAGGAAATGAGGGGAAACTCATAGACCGTTCGGTATATCCTGACCTTCTACTACTTAGAAAATCAGTGAGCCACTTGACCTTCTACACGGTAAATAAGTAGAAACTGAACGTCTTTCCCCCAGGTCTTAGACACGAAAGACTCTTTGAGACCAACGAGATAAAACATAAACTTAAAGTAGAGTGTATCTTAGAAATTCGATGTTTCGATACCAACAACGAATGAGTGATTCAGCTATAAGTAGGATTTGACAAAGGTAGAGGGTTACCACAACGTGGACTAGGTAAAGTGTCGAAAGATTAAGAACTTCCATTAGTCTCGTAGTCTATTACGGAAGAAAGTACTATTAATGATTTTACCAAATAAAGGTTTTGTTCGGGTGAGATAAAGAACTGGTCTAAGACATTTCGAAGTGGTTAGAAAAGTATGAGGATCACAGTATAGTTGTTAACACTTTTTGTCAACAACGATAGAAAAATCCAATTAAAATTTAAATCTAATTTTCGAAGTTTTGTCTTCTGAAAGAGGATATCACTCTTCTAAACACTCTACCGATATTACACGAGTCAATTAATTCTTGTACCGTATACAAATATTTCAAAATAACTGACACTGATCTAGAGGTCTCAATTTTTATGTATTAAAAAAAAGTCTTCTTTCCAAAGACAAGTATAAAATATATCGAATCGAGTCGTAACACATATAAGTAAACACCCTCCTTCCATAATAAAATTCGTTTGCTTTGATGATTCGTGTGTAAAAACAGAAATTTTAGTACTGAAACCAAACCCTTATGAGGAGACAGCATTTTCCCAAACTTTTAGTGTGAAATAGGTACAAGAATCTTTACAGACCATTTTTCTATAGACTCGGAATCACTTTCTTATATTTTACATTTTTAAAGTTAATGTGAACTTTCTTGTCACTTTCTTTTCAGAGGTTGAACTCTGACTGGTGTGATAACCTCCTCGAATCCACAAAAAATTCTTTACAGAAGCAAAACCGGGTAATCAGATTTGTAGTGTTCGTTCTCACGAAAAAGGTAGTTAAGATCCCGGTTGGACATGTCAAGAACAGTTGAAAAAAGATGTAGAGAACAGGTAATATATAAAAAGGTTCCTTGAAACGACTAAGCATTACCATGTTGTTTAAATGAGAATGAGGACCTTAACAACTTATACCTCAAAGTTCTCAGGACCTTAACAAGTCATAATGTCAAAGTTGTCAGGAATCAGGAATCCCCTAATAACGGGGTGAGAAAGAATATGGGATAACCTCTTCCTTCACCGTTGGGTGAGATCATAGGAACGGACCTTTTAGAGTACCTGTCTCCTCGGACCACCCGACGTCAGGTACCTCAGCGTTTCTCAGCTCGTACTGACTCACTGATTGTGTGTGAAGCATATGTGAATACCCACTCCTAAGACTCCAGGTTTCTCCACTTCGTTCAAAGGGTTACGCTATGGTACTTAGAACCAGTTTGAACTGAATTCTTAGTGACGGATACTCTAAGATACAAGTCAAAGACCTTAGGGAGTAAAAGGTATCTGACCACCTAAAGGTTAGGTGGTAAACCCGGAAAACTTTCTATCTCTAGGTGGTGGGACACACTACCACTGTACTATCTGTTTAGGTTAAGATTCTGACGAGTTTACAGAACCAACAATCCTATGGTTGCAATGTCGAACCGCCGGTGAGTTTGAAAGACCTTTTTTGACGATGTTGGGTGGTCAACCTACTTAAGTCAAGAAAGTCAACGGTCCGTCCTTTATTCTTAAAGATGTGTTAAAGAAAAAGACATGTTACTAGTAAAATGCAACAATTATTTACTAGTCTAGAAACCAGTCGTTTCAGAAATCAGTCTCACAAAGTATATCAGAAATTTTCGTCTAGATAGTCACACAACTGAAAACATCTGGCTATGAGTTCTACCTTCGATCTTGGTATCCCTTGTGTCACCTCTTTTAAGAGTCCTCAATATGAGTAGGACACAGAACCACAACCCTCACACCACACTCAACTTCCTGACTAAAAAGTACTAAACTTTATCAAAAAGTGTCTTCCTCGTTCTAAAAGAAATTTACATATGTTTCCCTTAGTGATATTCGTTTTATGTCTACAAAAAGACCTATATGTCGTACGATTAAAAAAAAATTTTATTTTACAACAAGTCAAACTTGATATATTACCTTGAGATTTTTAATACAGACGTACAACTCACTCCGAGTGTGGTCCCCTGACGAGAGGTCGAGGGACGATGAGACTCAACCCTCTTTTTCGTACGAACGGGTAGACTCTTAACTATGTGTCTCTCAGGACCATGGTCTAGTGTCTACGGGATTAGTACATACTGTAGACGTAAAGTGGCCGAGAGTCATTCAGGACCTTCCCGGTTTCCTCAGACAACGGTTTCCTCCTGGAAACCATCTTCGTAACACCTCTTCGTCACTTCTTCGAGTAGTTCTAATAAAGGGAGGGGTACGACCGAAGGCTAGACTCTATTCCTCTTCAAAATTTAACCTATTCTCTAGTTTCAAGACTTTAGTGGACCTACCCAGAAGAAGTTTTATGTCACCATAGAAACTTTACAAAAAAGGTCCCTTCCCTTAATTATCAACTATTTCGTCCAGTTCGTTACCCCCTCTGAACCCAATCTAGGGACCCAGTCCTTCTAGGGGACCTCTTCCCTTACCGTAGGGTGTCTCTCAGTCTGTGTTGACTCACTGATTGTGAAAGGGAAAATAAACGACGGTATACGTTCTTTCTTCCATCGATGGATAGACTCTTATTTACACTTTTAGTCTGACATTACCAGACCTTCGGATCGGGTCCGTCTCTACTCTGTTCACCTTCTTTACACGAGTGTTGTCTTATCGATTACGAAAGTGAAAAAGTTTCGTCCAGTCATTTCTTATTTTAATAAAGGATAAACATGGGATAATTTTAATGAGTATTGCTCATTAGGACTTTTTCAAAAGAGATTATCCATTGAATGATTAGTACTTCTACAAAGGTAAAGTATTTTAAGACTGAAAATTCAGTAAAAAATTTACTGTTAGACTTGATCAGGAGACTATCCGAAATATCGAATTCACATTTAAGTGGAGAAACCCAGGTAGATCTTCCTTTGAGCCTCTTCCGTTACCGTTCGGTGAGGTCATAAGAACGGATCTTTTAGGGTACCTACCTCCTCGGATCATCCGACGTCAGGTACCCCAGTGATACTCAGCCTGCGTTGACTCGCTGAAGTGAAAAGTGAAAGTGTGTTACCTCTTCCTTTACTGTTGGGTGAGGTCACAAGAACGGACCTCTTAGGGTCCCTACCGTCTCGGACCACCCGACGGTAGATACCCCAGTGTGTCTCAACCTGTGCTGATGTCACTGAATCGTCGTCGTCGTCTTCCTTTGATTATAGATATTGTTGAGAAAAAGGGGAAGGGTGGAATTGACATTCTATTGAGAATAAAATCTATTATGGAGATAAAGAAAATGGGAGGACCAGAGTCGAGACTTATTCAAGGTAATTATGTATGTAATTCACCATCACAGTCTCAAGTTACGTTAACGTGGCCCTTCGTTAAGAATCAAATTGAACTTTTTCATTTCTCGAACTTTATCCACGTCTAAATTGAAAACGTCACCAACAGAGAAACTCAGATACTAAATCCTTCATGGAGGCTAGAGTATGTGGTTTTTTAATTAGGACGTGTACTACCACTGACTTAAGAATGTCTTCGGGAAGTGGATCAAAAAAAAAAAAAAAAACCTTAAAGTCTGTATCAAACAACTTCCTCACCACTACGTCAGTCCTGGTACGAATGAGAGAGCGAAAGTATCGGTGACGGTAGAACAACTTAGAGGTGACGAGTCATCAACACTTCCTACTTGGATAATACTTAACCCGTCCGATCACTCTTTTCGCTTTTTAAGTTAGGTCTGTCTACACATAGAACGAAACTCAGAAAAATAATAAAGAGGTCCAACATTAAAATGGAGACCGAAAGTAACTCATGAATTGAGGTCGTCTACTTATCATAAAACCGTCACAACGTATAACTTACTTTCATCTCGCTCCTAATTAAAACCTCCACGAAGGTTTGGTATCTAAACCACCGTCTTACGGTTGGGAAGCCTTACGGAGAGGGAGGGTTTCCGAGTTTAGTCTTTTGGGAACCGACAATGTCGGTTTACTTACAACGTCAAAAACCACCATGGACAATGCAATCTAATACATAGCTACCTCTTTTTTTCGTCTTTGTAGTGCGGTGACACAACTTTGTTTTTTTTATTTATTTACTTTAGGTCTTCGAAAAGACGGTTATCATCCGAAAAATTATTCACTCTTCGTCAAAAAACCCAAAATACCAGAGGATAAATAAACCTACCTTTGGTTGTCTTAAAAAGTGTACAATCACACTCAAAGACACAATCAAGACTCCAACAAAACAGAGACCGTGCTCTGTTGGAACCTCTGACACGAAAGATGTGAGGGATCCACGTCTTTCGTTTATCTACTTAATTCGTTAAGATCAATTATTAAGTGACTAAACCGTCTACCTAATAATTGTTATCACAATGGAAGTTTATTTAGTCAGTTAATAGTCGTGTGAAGATCTAAGCACTTCATATTACTGTGTCGGGTCTCAATTGAATGCGGCCCGTCACACCTAACTTAAACACTATGAGTTTCTGTAAGTGTGAGGTAGGAAAGTTGAGTAGAGACCTCATCAGGCACAAGATTGGACGGGGTAAAAAGTACCGTGTTTAGTGTGTGACCAGAATACCGAATAAGGTTTCGAATCGGTCACGATAAGGACCCTGAACCTTTTGGGGTCGGGAAGAGAGGTAAAGAGAAGGCGAAAGAACCTTGTCAACAGAAGTGAAGTGGTAAAGGAGTGGAGGGTGAGCAATGGGTTAGTTGACCTATCTCGAAGATAAGGGTGGCGAATAGTGTTGATGGGAACGGCACCTAAGGTTCCAGATTCACCGTGAAAGGTTCCCTACTATCAGAGGGGAGTCTACCGATAAGAACCAGAGGGACGAGTCATAGCGGAAGAGATACACCTGGATTTTGACTGAAGGAGGCCCGAAAAGTACCTAGGAGAAGAAAAGAGTAAAATGTGTGTGATCAGTTAGAGGAGATGGGGACACCTTAGTAAACGATAAATATAAGAAAGTCGACGGTTTAGATATGAGAAAGACTAAAGAAGACTAAGAGTGGACGTACCATCTGTAGAGATAGACCAGAGCACCATCACTAAAGTGTTCTCATGTTAATATGAGTGTCTTGAGAAGAGGGTCTGAATTAAGAGGACGTCGTTAAGAATACCGTCTCTCGCTATGGTCATAGTTAGGTGAACGAGTCCGACTTTAGAACCTTGGTAGATTAGAGAAGAGTCCGGGGGAAAGACAGAAGAGTCAGAGACAGAATTTTCTCGTTGGTTCGGACTAGTCAACATGACATATTTTTAGAGACCCTATATAGATGAAGAGAAGTATGTTGATGTAGGCGAAATCAGGTGACAGTATAGAATCATCCACTTAATCAAAGGTTAACGTCAATATTGTTCAATGACACTTAACCCACCGAATTTTGTTTTATTTAAATGATAGAATGGCAAGACTTCCAGTCCTAGTTTTTACCCAAAGTTTCCCCGATTTTAGTTCAAGGTAAGATTTTTGACTATTTCGTTCTTTATCACTTTATGTTATTAGGTCTAACCATCATCTTATTACATACTCAAAGGATAACGACTACACTTGTTTAATGATGTTTGTCACCAAGTTTCGTTGTGTTTAAAAAATGGAACGTCAAGATATTTAGTCTTCAGATTTTACTTCGACATCCGACACAAGGAAGACCTACGATATCCTCTGTTATAAAATAGAACGGGAAAAAAAGAAGATCTCTAACGAGTGTAATGAACCGAGTTAATGGGAGTAGGAGTGGAAGTTTCGGTCCTCACCGTTAGTTCGAAACGAGTGCCACGGAGTGAGATTGTAACTGAAAGAAGACGGAGGGAGAAAGTGAAAATTCTTGAGTACTAACGTAGTTTGGGTGGGTCTATTAAGTCCTAACATAACAAATCAGTGATTCAGCACAGGTTGAGAAACCCTGGGGCACCTGATGTCGTACGCTCCGAAGAGACAGGAAGTGATAGAGACTCTCAAACAAGTCTAAGTACAGGTAACTCAGTCACTAAGATAGATTGGTAGAGAAGGAGACGGTGAAAGAATAGGGGAGCGGAAGTTAGAAAGGGTCGTAGTCGAGAAAAGGTCACTCAACCGAGGAACGTTGTCCATCAGTTTCATAACCTCGAAGTCGTAGTCAGGAAGGTCACTTATAAGTCCCAACTAAACGAAATCCTAATTGACTAAACTAGAGGAGTGAACTTCCCTGACAGTTCTCAGAAGAGGTCGTGACGTTAAGTTTTCGTAGTTAAAAAATCATGAATCGGTAGAACTACCAGTTTGAGAGTGTAGACATGTACTGATGACCTTTTTGGTATCGACACTGACATGTCTGGAAACAACCGTTTCACTACAGAGACGAAAAACTTTATGTGACAGATCCAAACAGTATCGAAAAGAAGGTTCCTCGTTCACAGAAAATTAAAGAACCGACGTTAGTAGTAAGTACTACTAAAACCTCGGTTTCTTTTATTTTAGACAGTGACGAAGGTACAAAAGGGGAAGATAAACGGTACTTCACTACCTTGATCTACGGTACTTGAATCGAAAAACTTACAACTCAAAATTCGGTCGAAAAAGTGAGAAGAGAAAGTGGGATTAGTTCTCCGAGAAATCAAGGAATAATTAAAGACGGAAATCTTACCATAGTAGACTTATAGACTCCAATAACTGTAAAGAGGACCGTTAGAACTAAGGTCGAACACTAAGTAGGTCGGACCGTAACACGTGTTACATAAGACATACATTCGATTTAATCGTCCCATTGTTATTTGTCGGAACTACATGAAGAAAGGGTTAAAACTTGGTCAGTCAACAAGGTACATTCCAAGAGTGACGACGAAGAATTGGACGTATGTCCAAAGAGTCTTCTGTCCATCCCATCAGACCATAAGGGTAGAGATTCTTAAAAAACGTCAACCAACACTAGATGTGTCAGTTTCCGAAACCACATCAGTTATTTTGTCTTCATCTACAAAAAGACCTTGAGAGAACGAATAAACTACTAGGTTGCCTACAACCGTCAAACTAGAGACCAAAGAGACGGAAAAGACTTAGGTCGAACATGTAGACCTTCAAGAACCAAGTACATGACGACTCCGGATCAAACTTCCTAAAACTTGTAATGGAACCATTACACATTTTCATCGTGTTAACATACCATTAAACTTATAAGAAACCGTGACGGGAAGAAACCTTAACCTTACTTTTGACTAGAAAAGGTCAGGATACCGGTGACGACTCAAAAGATCTAAACAACTGTATAACTTAGGTCGAGAAATTGTCGTAGTAGAAGATCCTGAAATTCGTCGAATTGACCTCAGGGTAGTGGAGGTGGTCGAAACAAACAATCTCACGTGGGATTCCGGGTGGACTGAAACCTGAGGTCCTACGGACCGAGATCCACTCACGAGTGTGTAGCACCAATAGACTCAGTAATTCTCGAAAAACCATATCAAGAAGACACACAAGGATAGTGAAGAAGAGTTAAAGAAGACGGAGACAATCCAGGAATAACGCAGACAGGAAATAGTACGGGTACGAACGTACTTTACGAGGTAACTACCGAGGTCAAAAGAACTTCTCTAGCGAACAGAAAGGGTAAAATAACAAAAAGAGACGAAGAAACGTAACAAGTAAATTCTTTCGGATAGATAGAAACGATACGAGACTTTGAGACGTAAGTCAACTAATATATAAAGGGAAAGAGGGATAAAATTTTAGTTGAGCAATCTTTTAAATTAAGACAAACGTTGAAATTAGGGGGAAAGGATACATTCTATTGTATAAATATCCAAGATACCTACCTGTCCCTCCGGACCGCACGACGTTTAATACCCCAACGTTTCTCAGCCTGTACTGACTCGTTGACTTGACTTGACTTGACCTAATCTTACACCTGTAGAAACGTCTCCTCCTTCTCCATGAGAAGACAGACGGATGGTGTGATCCGATATGTTCTCGGAGGGTTTAACAGGAAGACCGGTGGTAGACCGAGGACGGATACGACGGTACGTATATATTAAAATTCCTATTTTATACGTATTATATTTTTAATGGTAAAATTATTAAATTTATATATATAACATGTTAGTAGTGATATAGTGATACTAGATCAATACCTTGTAAAAGTAAAGGGTCTTCCTTTGCGATATGGATAATTCGTTAGTGAGGGGTAAGAGGGTAGGGATATCAAGAACCGTTGGTCATTTTTTCGTCTCTGTAAAGAAACGGTTGTTTCCAGGTAGATCAGTTTCGATACCAAAAAGGTCATCAGTACATACCAACACTCTCAACCTGATATTTCTTTTGACTCACGACTTCTTGACTACGGTAACTTGACACTAACCTCTTCTGAGAACTCTCAGGGAACTTGACGTTCCTCCAGTTTGGTCGGTTAAGATTTCCCCTAGTCAGGACTTATAAGTAACCTTCCTGACTACGACTTTGAGGTCATGAAACCTCTGGACTATGCTTCTTGACTGAGTAACCTTTTCTGAACTAACCCTTTCTAACTTCCGTCCTCCTCTCCCCCTGCTGTCTCCTACTCTACCAACCTACCGTAGTGGCTGAACTACCTGTGCTCAAACTCGTTCGAGATTTTCAACCACTACCTGTCCCTCCGGACCACACGACGGTAGGTACCCCAGCGTTTCTCAGTCTGTGCTGACTCGTTGACTTGACTTGGTAATTATTCGAAAAACAGAAATCTATCAGTGGACAAGACCTATAAAGTATATTTATCTTAGTATGTTGTGTACCAGAAAACAAAAACAAAAGAAAGTGAATCGTACAAAAGTTCCAAGTAGGTACACCATCGTCCATTGTAATGAAGTGAGGGTTAAGTACCGATTATGAGGTAATTAACCGATCTGGTAAAACGAATAGTCAACTACTAACGAACTGAACAAAGGTCTAAAACGGAAAACACTGATCAAGATCTTTAACGGTTGTTGTAGACTAGAGAGGGTACGAGGAATGTAGAACAACAACAGGAAGTCTGTGATTCAACATAGGTTGAGAAAGTTGAGAAACGTTGGGTACCTAACGTCGTGTGGTCCGAAGGAACAGGAAGTGATAGAGGACCTCAAATAAATTCGAGTACAGGTAACTCATTTACTACGGTAGGTTAGTAAAGTAGAAAACAGTAGGGGAAGAGGAGGACGGGAGTTAGAAAGGGTCGTACTCCCAGAAAAGGTTACTCAACCGAAAAACGAGTAGAGATAATAAAATCACAATAAAGGGTAACAAAGAAACAAAGTTATAAAAAAGTTGAGAAATTATTCATTTTGAGTTCTACTTTTTTGATTTCTAAATAAAAGTGACTACAGGTTTAGTCCTGAGACACTACGTAATCAAAGAAAGGTTGTATAAAAAATAAGGTGACAGGATACTGTTACATCACATAATGAATCCACTTCTCAAACGTGTACCCCTTTGACTCAAATTATTTGTAGACTCTAGTGTATAAAACAGTCACCATAGTGACTCTCTTCTCTAATGTGACGAGTCCAATAAGAGATAAAAGTAGAAAGGTTCCTGTCTGCCAGTCACGTAATTTGTCACAGTAACAGATGTTTAAAAATTTAACGTTACGGTTAAAAGTAAGATACACCAATTAGGTTAAATGTAATGGTGATCGTCATATACTCCCAAGGGAAAAGAGGTATGGGAGGGGTCATAAATAACAAACATCTAATAAACCTACTACCTGTAAGATTGGACACACTTCACTATGGAATAACATCAAAATTAAACGTAAAGAGATAATTAAGTACTATACCTTGTAGAAAATCACGCGGAGAACCGGTAGACATAAAGAAGACACCTCTTACAGATGTCATGTCAGAGATGTATACTCTTTTATAAACATTCAGGTTAAACAAACGATTCAGGTTGTTTCAATCGGATTCATGGGTTGTTTGTGTTATCCGATAAATCATGACACACCATTATCCAAATGTTACGAAAAGTGTGTTTATTTATGTATTGTTTGTGTGTTTTTTCTTTTGTAAAAATTAGAAGATCATGTCATAGAACTTTTCATGTCATCATGTCATGTTGTCGACGTGTGTCCCCGACCGTAGTTCACTTGTCTTTCCTTCTCAATGACTGATCTCTTTCTTTTCCTCCACCCTCTACCTAGTAGTCGTTATCGCTACCTCCTATTCGATGCTAAAATGAGTGCGGGTTGCAACTATCTTGTGTATAAACGTAGAAACTTTCAAGTGTCGAACTTCTAAGTATATATCTCCTGAAGGACATAAATCTAGAAGACAGGTCACAAACTAACCCGACAAACCAAAAGACTATAACCCGAAGTACTCGACAAATAAATAAAACCTGTAATTAGGGAACAGTCAGAGAAGTAACCGTTTATAAAAAGAGGGTGAGACAGCGAAAAGAAAAGTAAAACAACTACCAAAGGAAACGACATGTTTTGGAAAATTCAAACTAATCCAGGTTAAACAAATAAAAACAAAAATAAAAGTAATAATATACTCCACCTAGTTTTCTAGACCGACGATAAATACAGTCTCGTACAAGACGGATACAAAAGGAGATTCTCAAAATATCATAGACTAGAATGTAAATCCAGAAATTAGGTAAAACTCAAATAAAAACACATACCACAATCTCTTAAGGATTAAAGTAAGAAAAGTACATCAACAAGTCAAAAGAGTCTTGGTGAATAACTTCTCCGACAGAAAGAAGGTAGTCTACAATAACAGAGGAAACAGTATCTAATCACTGTTGTCCACCTACCCAAATAGAGAGTCAAAAGACAGGACAAGGTAACTAGACATAAAGACAAAAACACGGTCATGGTATGACAAAACTAATGATAGCGAAACATAATATTAGACTTCAGTCCCTCGGACTAAGGAGGTCGAGGTAAAAAGAAAGAATTCTAAAGGAACCTGATAAACCCCAGAAAACACAGAGGTATGTCATTCAGTCTACGTTTCGTTCATAGTATACTATAGTGAATATACACCTTAGATTTTTTTTCTTTTTTCAATGTTTACTTGAATAAATGTTTTGTCTTTAACTCAGTGTCTACATCTTTTGTTTGTACCAATGGTTCCCTTGTCCCAACCTCTCCCTATAAATCCTCTGACGCTAACTGTATATGTGTGATGATGTGTATTTCATCTATGAATTATTCTTGGATGACATATCGTGTGTCTTGAGGTAAACTATACGACATTACTGGACATACCCTTATCTTAGATTTTTCTCAACTCATATACACATACGTATTGACTAAGTGAAACGACATATAGTCTATAATTGTATTGTAAAATTTAGTTGATATGAGGTTATTTTTTTAGTTATTTTATTTCTGAAAATTGACAATTCAGTAGATGACTGTAAACCCCATTTGAAACTATCTTTACTATCTCTCTCTTTCATAAGAACTTTAAGAATCGTAAAAAAAGATTCCTTGAGACAGTCGTGTGTTGAGTGGAACAACTTCGTTATTGACTGGGTATCGTCAAAGAGTTCTTTTCTAGTTACTTATCTATTTATGATGTCACCGGGACAGAGAGTTAGGGTTCATACAAAAGTCAATATGGGTTTGTGTGCGTGTGTATGTGTCTCCCTGAGTGGTAGAGGTCTTCCTTGAGTGAGAGGAAAACATCACAACATTCTCAAAAAAAATTTCTAACTTAGAGAGAGAAAAATTGTAAACGGTTAATTGGAAACAAGTTCGGGGATCCTAGTTCCTATCTTTTTAGATTAGAAAGAACGGGTTGGTTTATGTTCTCCTGTTTATAACACCGGAGAATTTGTAAAACCAAGGAAATTGATAATTATATACTATTACTATCAAGACTATCCAAATTTAAGAAGTGTGTTTTCATATAGAATTGATATCACCCTATTTTACCTAAAAAAGAGGAAGGACTTTTCCTCTTCCATTGGTATATCTGACTTCCGTCAATCGATTTAAAGTACCTTTGGGTAAAAAGGAATAAACGGGATCCTTGATACTTATGGTGGTAGTGTCAACTTACATAAAATTCCGACACCTTTTAAGATAGAAAGATTGGCCTCAAGATACAGGGAAGTATCCCAGTACATTATAAAATTGACTTCTGACGTCTTGACCGAACAGACTTCCAGTTTACGGAGATGAACCATAACATAATAACACCTTAGTGAAACTCGGAAAGTCATTCTCTAATACAAATGTAACATCTTACAACAGTCTGATATCTTTCCTAAATATTTATAAAACTTGTGAACTTTCCTGGGACCCTATTTAACGGTAACTTAAACAATTCCAGTGATATTTTCCAGTCACTTATTTTCCTCCAGACTTGAAGTCAATTTCATGGAGTAATTCGATTCTTTAGTACGATAAGACAAGTCAAGTCAACGAGTCAGCACAGGTCGAGAAACACTGGGGTACCTGACGTCATGGGGTCCGGAGGGACAGGTAGTGGTTGAGGGTCTCAAATGAGTTTGAGTTCAGGTAGCCCAACCACTACGGTAGATTGGTAGAGTAGGAGACAGTAGGGGAGGAGGACGACGGAAGTTAGAAAGGGTCGTAGTCCCAGAAAAGTTTACTCAGTCAAGAAGGGTTGTCCATCGGTTCAAAGTCGAAGTCGCAGTCAGGAAGGCTACTTATAAGTACTGACTAGAGGAAATCCTACCTGACCAACCTAGAGGAACGTCAGGTTCCCTGAGAGTTCTCAGAAGAGGTTGTGGTGTCAAGTTTTCGTAGTTAAGAAGTCGTGAGTCGAAAGAAGTGTCAGGTTGAGGGTGTAGGTATGTACTGATGACCCTTTTGGTATCGGAACTGATCTACCTGTAAACAACCGTTTCATTACAGAGACGAAAAATTATACGACAGATCGAAACAGTATTAAAAAGAAGGTTCTTCGTTCGTAGAAAATCAAAGTACTGACGTCAGTGGTAGACGTCACTAAAACCTAGGGGAGTTTTATTTCAGACAGTGACAATTGTAACAAAGGGGTGAATAAAGGGTGCTTCACTACCCTGGTCTACGGTACTAGAATCCAAAAACTTATAACTCGAAATTCGGTTGAAAAAGTGAGAGGAGAAAGTGAAAGTAGTTCTCCGAGAATTCAAGAAGAAGCGAAAGACGGTACTCTCACCACAGTAGACGTATAGGCTCCAATAACTATAAAGAGGACCGTTAGAACCAAGGCACGAAGGAGGTCATGTCGTAAAGAGTACTACATGACACGTATCTTCAATTTCTTTGTCCCACTGTTATATGTCGTCACTATGAGGAAAAGGATAAACCTTGGTCAGACAACAAGGTACAGGTCAAGATTGACAACGAAGAACTGGACGTATGTCTAAAGAGTCCCTGTCCATTCCACCAGACCATAAGGGTAGAGAACTTCTTAAAAGGTGTCAAACAACACTAGGTGTGTCAGTTCCGAAACCACATCAGTTACTTCGTCTTCATCTATACAAAGATCTTAAGAGAACGAAAAAACTACTAGGTCACCTACAGTCGTTATACTAAAGACCAAGGAGACGGAAAAGATTTAGATCGAACTGGTAGATCTTAAAGTGCCAAGTGTATGACAACTTCGGACCGAACCTCTTGAAACTCGTAATGAAACGATCGTACTTTACTCACGTTAACACACCACCAAACCTGTAAGAAACCGTAACATTACTTTTGAGTGGAAAAGGTCAGGACACCGGTGACGACTCAAAAGGTTTAAACGACCACATAACTCACGTCGTGAAATTGTTGTAGTAGAACATCTTAAACATGGAGTAATTCATGGAGTAATTCGATTCTTTAGTACGATAAGTCAAGTCAAGTCAAGTGAAGTCAGCGAGTCAGTATAGGTTGAGAAACGCTGGGGTACTTAGCGTCGTACGGTGCGGAAGGACAGGTAGTGGTTGAGGGTCTCAAGTGAGTCTGAGTGCAGGTAGCTCAGTCACTACGGTAGGTCGGTAGAGTAGGAGACAGTGGGGGAAGAGGAGGACGGGGGTTAGGGAGGGTCGTAGTCTCAGAAAAGGTTACTCAGTTGAGAAGTGCACTCCACCGGTTTCATGACGTCAAAGTCGAAATCGTAGTAAGGAAGGTTTTTTTAGGGTCCCGACTAGAGGAAGTCTTACCTGACCAATCTAGAAGAACGTCAGATTTCCTGAGAGTTCTCAGAAGAGGTTGTGGTGTCAAGTTTGTGTAGTTAAGAAGCCGTGAGTCGGTTATCCTTTTCCTCATGTAGTTCCGATATAACATTGGGACGAATAAATTGAATATACGTCTTATGTAGTACTCTTTGCGACCTGACCTTCTTTGTGTTCGACCTTAGTTCTAACGACCCTCTTTATAGTTATTGGAGTCTATACGTCTACTGTGGTGGGAATACCGTCTTTCACTTCTCCTTGATTTTTCGGAGAACTACTTTCACTTTCACCTCTCACTTTTTCAACCGGATTTCGAGTTGTAAGTCTTTTGCTTCTAGTACCGTAGGTCAGGGTAGTGAATACCCTTTATCTACCCCTTTGTCACCTTTGTCACAGTCTGAAATAAAAAAAACCCGAGGTTTTAGTGACGTCTACCACTGACGTCGGTACTTTAATTAGTACGATAATCTATTAGTGATTGGTCGTCCCCGGTAATCCAATCTTTATGTCGTCACACAAAATATACGAGTAAACACTCGTCTTATAACGAAAGTACTTTCACTAGTCAGACTATTCAGCACGTTCTATACAGTACCTGAACGTGATTTAAAGAAAAAAAGGACAAAGAGAATAAAACACAATATGTCTTAACAGGGATACACGACATATCACCTCGGTAGTCTGTGTCACTGGCCTAAGTTATTAAATAGATCCAAAGTGATTATATAGAAACGTCCTGAACTACCTTTGAAGTGTTACGGACCGTGAGAGGGATCCCTTTCGATCGCCGGTGTACACGTTCTTCAGAAAACCTACGAATGAATGACTACTTTCAAAACAGGAGGGAAGAGTGGTACCATATCCATGTAAAATATGTCGAGGACCGGGGTTCCCGACCTCCACCTTTGTGAACTGGAGCCTATCGGACGAAGGACGTGGGAGGTCTCGTCCCCGTCGGGAGAAGAGACCATCGACTATATCCTATTTCCGACTTAAAGAGAGGTACTTTTCCGGTCCTGTACCTCCTCAAATAAAGAGGAAGTGTAGGTCCTCTACGATGGGAAAAGAATGGAGGAGTGGAGTATACAACAACAAGTAAGCGGATCAGGACAGGAGAGAAACGGTGAGGTACCTGACTTCGTGCGGTCCGAAGCGATAGGGAGTGATAGAGGACCTCGAACGAGTTTGAGTACTAGTAACTCAAGCACTACGGTAGGTTGGTAGAGTAGGAGATAGTAGGGTAAAGGAAGGACGGGAGTTTGAAATAAAAGTAACCTTTTCTGGGTCGTAGTCCCAGATCAGGTCACTCAACCGAGAAGCGTAGTCCACCGGTATTCTTTAGGAATAATTGGTCCTACTCTTGAGTGGGATTCAGGTACAATAGGTTCTAGTGTCCACTTATTTGAAGAAGTCCTTCGGACCCCTTCGACCAGACCCTCGACGTGAACACCGAGACCCCAATCGATGGACATTAATACGACCTTCTACTGCCCACCTCACCTAACTGGTGTCCATCACAAAACGATAATTAAGACATTCCTATAAGATTCTCCAAAACGCACATAGACTGTTAATGGGATTTTACGATGAGTGACATTACTACACAACCCTTTACCTTTTATGAGTCCCTAGTAAATCATTAGTATAAGACTATCACAAGAAAGTCGTCCAATTCCCAAAAAGGAGAGGGAGAAATATCATTATACTTCCTCCTTTGTGTTGGTGAAAAATGTCTTTATCCTTTAAGTATAAGTCTACTCTTGTCCAGGAATAGTTAAAATTTATTGGTCCCTTTAATAGACTCTTCTCTGGAGACACTTCACAGAACCTCCAAAAGTACTTATTCGAAACCTCACTACACGTAAGATCGACAGAAGAGGTGTTTATGTCAAAAACAGAAACACTTACGGGTGTCACATATACGGACTTGTGTATGTATGAAGGTAATAAAGAGTATTAAGGGACGACATTAATGAAACCTCCTTTTTCTTTTCCCATTTTATGAGTCAATACAATTTAAATGTCAACACCTAAATTGTGAATCAATAGAAAGTTCCAACAAGTAAAACTAATTTCGAACGAATTAATAAATTCTGATAGAGGTCCAGACTCTTAGACATTGAGAATGTCTCTGGTTCGACTTTAGAATTAGACAAACTTTCACTTGTAGAAGGTTTAAAGTAGAGTTAAAAAAATCTTTTCTCTAACTACAATCTTTTGACATTTACAAATATAAACTTAGTCATATGTCAAGATAAAATGACATATACTTAACTACGTAAACTTAACTCAAAACAAAGTTTTTATTCACAATAATGATAACGTATGTATTAAAATAATAAAAATTAGTAATTATACTTCAATTCACACACCAGTCTACGGACGGACCTTAGAGACTAAGTTAAAAGGAGAATGAATCAAATTTAGACCAAAATTTTGTTATTTGGAACGTTCATCAAAATGAAAGGAATTTATAGTAAATGTTTACAAAAAGGTAAAAGACTTTGAACTAGTTCATATGACACTTTCCTGAAACTTTAGAGGGAAGAAAAACTTTGCATCTATTTTCGATATCTCTAAAGGAAGATGTAAACGACAACATTAAAACATGACTTTAGGGTGTCTGGTGTCATAAATGATTTAGTCCAAGAGTCTCATTAGGTAACAAATGGTTCCGTACATTTATACCAAAGGTGTCAATTATTCATGATAAATGACTTCCCTTGGTGGTCTTGTCGTCTCAATGTTACCTATGAAATACAGTGTACTTTTTTTCAAAGAGTAATCTAATAATCCAGAAACACTAAAAAAAGACAAAAAACCTACCATTCACCCCTCTTAATCATCTGACCTTTTTCTAACGTTCCAGTTATCGTATTTAATATACATTTATTGGTTTTGTATGACAAACCCAACGGTTTGTGAGTATCCTCTAACGTAATAATTCGATCCTTAAACATTCGGAAGATTTATGTTTCACCGTTGTAAAGGTTTGTGTATCCAGTACGAATATATACGAATACAGGTCGACGTACCATCTTATAAGTCAAACAAATAAAAAGGAACAAAAGAACAATCAACGACTACTAACGGTTGTTAATAACTCATGCATGACACCTAGTTCACGACAAGTCCCTGAGATTTGTGTAATAGTCAAAGAAATAAAGAGAGGTTGGATGAAAATCAGAGTAAACATCCACTCTCTAGACTGAACTAACGTTAAACGGAACTTTTCTTTTTTAGAAGTGCGATAGTATTTACGGGAAATAAACAGAAAAAATGGAAAATAATAGAAAAGGTATATACTCTTGTGAAGTATTCAAAACAAACTCTGCAAGAAACCTAACGAAAAAAAAGAAACAAAATAACTCTATACTAACTGTATGTCGGAACATGTCCAAAGATTTTCCAAGTGTTTCATATATCGTAGTACTAAGTTGTAAATGTGTAGTACTTTACTAATAGCGTTGTTCAAATCACTAATAAGTAGTATAGTATTTTAATATCGTACTTTCTTTATCTTTTGGAAAGAGAAAAAGGTACACTACTCACCAAACAACAAAAATAAAGGAGGAGAACCTTCGAGGAAGTGGGCGTTCAGGTGACGGGTCCAGTCACTGTGGTGTGTCCGGACTGACGGCGGGATCACAAAGGGAAGGAAAATATGGAGGGTGTGGGTCGAGTCGTCGTCACGACCGGAAAAATCAAAACAAAAATTACCTGTGTCGGTAATGAGACGATTTCACCTGACAGTGGTGTTCTATTACAACGAGATCTTAACAGTATCAGACCGAAAATTTATTCTCTTATCTTTAGATCCGAAATACACGTTTTAACGACTACAAACTATTACTAAGTTCAAAACTCCTTTTTTGGGACTTTTGACTTCTTCGTACGAGAAGCCGTATAGATCCGACATTCAAACTTCAGAGGTAAAGATAAGGTCAGTCACGAGTCAAATAACCGATACTAACATCCACAATATTTCTTTGACGAAGAAAATATTCATCTTTTGAAAACTAGGGTGTTTAACGTCTGAAGTTTTTTTAATTTCTTTTTACGTTCCGTAATATTCTTCGTGACTGAGGTTATCAATTCTTTAATTAAATTCTCGTTATATTCAGCGGTAACATTCAAAAAAAATAAAATAAAAAGATAAGAAGGAGAGGTTAGTATCACTAAAAAGAAAATCAAGTAAATCCTTTGAAGGAATCCTTGTGGCTGTCAAATAAATTTTAACGTCACCGTTCCTGACGGCTTCCCCTCCACCACCCCTCTCCTCTCCTTTATCACTCCCTCTAATTGTTTATGTTTGCAGACAAAACATGTTCATGCTTTGTTTACGTAGTGCACGTACTTTACATATCACACCTCCTATTGTAAATATGATTACATTATTGAAGCATACCACGGTCTATCATTGATCTGAATAACACCAGTAGTAAAACTTTTCATATCTTTAGTGATACGACATATTATCCTTGATTATGCCACGACATCTAGTTAATATGAAGTTTTTGGTTGGTTGTTCGGGTTTCTTTTTCACTAATCAAAACACCGATGTTTTCCGTCTCCTCTCCCCTCGCCCCTCACCTATTTCCGTCTGTTTTCTATGTCTTAAGGTCAATATTCATGGTCCAAACATCATATGTCACACCATTTATGTCAACTGCGACGATACATAATGGATACTTTCGACTCTCTCATTTAGGGTCCTCAAGAATGGGAATCCTTTTATAAGTGATAGTTGGTTTTTAATTTCGAAAGATTAAAATCGTAGGGTAGTAAACCTGAATCTCCACCGTGTTACGTGAAGTGACTTCATTCATTTAACAAATTCTTTTGCATTGTCCACCTTTCGGTTGAAGTTAATTGTCAACCTTCTTCCTACGAAATTTGTTCGTTTTCGTGAACTCATCACAAATTCTCGACCGTTTTCGGTAGGGCACTATTTCAGAACTTACTCTCGGTCACCCCAGAGATTCGTCTCCACGGCGGACACATCCCTGACACCCAGAAGAATCTACAGAGACGTACGGACTTCGTCTCCGTCGCATCTACGTATCTCTCCGTCCTCTCTCCCTTTCCTTGTCCCTCTTTGTAACTCTCTCTTTCTTCTCTTTTAACATGAGTCTCATTGATAAGTTATCACGAATGATACACGACCGAAAAAATCAAGAAAATAAGAGTAAAGTAGGAGAGGAGAGAGGGACTCTTTCGGATGCTCCATTCACAATTATAGAAGTAAAATGTCTATTTCCTGGACTCTGAGTCTCTTCTAAGTCATGTCCAATCTGTCATCGTCTCGACAAATTTAACTTCGGACGACTGGAGTTTAGATAATTAGTGATATTATATACCAGGAGGGTCACAGAGAATTCCCCTTCCCTTTAGTCCCACGGAATCGTCAAGGGAGTTTCCGGACAACCGTTGAGAACCTGACCTGGCACCCACAGTTCTACACCTCTTGTAGGTGGAGCTGAAACCGACAAGGTCGGAATTCTAGTAAACTTCAGTTATTTCTTTCTGCCCACATAGGGTCCCTTATCAAAATATCTACCGGATCGTGAAGTACGGTTCTCTTCGTTAAGGTAAAGAGTACACCGGGGCACACCAAGGTTGAGGGAAAGGAAGGAACGACACGTCTGTACGTGACACCTCACATTTTTCACTAAACTACCGGTTTATGATGTCATACCTACCATTTGGGAACGGAATACGTCTTCGTCGACACCTCAAGAACCATAATAAGAAAGAAGAGACAGACAATTCCTTCGGTTCACTTTTACAAGCGAGGTCCTACTATCCGTCAAATTCCTTGACGTACGGCGGTTTCTATAATTGAACAACTGATCCAAAAACCATCAACCGATCATCGAAAGGTCTATTTCGGTTACTATACGTTAATACCTACCTCTCGAAATCGTACGTCCAAGATAAAAAGACTGAGGGGTTGTGTTTTAGTTTAATACCAAGTGGAGGTGAACACTCAAGTAAAGGGTAAACGTTTTTGGTCCTACAGGTTCAAATTCATCAATTAATGAAAAATTTCTAAATTAAGTCGTAACAAAGTTCCGATTTTTGTTCGAGTAACACTGGGTTCAAATCCGAATTTTTTCCCAATACATTGTGTACCCTTCGTAAATCTTGAAGATGTCAGAATTTAAAGAACGGAAAAAAAGGGGGTAACGACTCATAATCTAAGAATAAATATCTATTATATAGAGTATATAGATTTGTTTTTAAAATAATTTCTTGGTTTTGTCAGTGATAGGAACCATCTCTATTTTTAGGGGTTAATCAAAAAAAAAAAAAAAGCCAACCCATAAATAAAGACAAATAACACGTCTAATTTGTTTTGACAATAATTCATCAAAAATTTACATGACTTGTAAATAAGAAACAGTCTATGTTATGGTTCCGTATTAGGGACGGGAGTTCTAAGAATATCGTTTTCCTTCTTTGTCCTTTTATTTGACTATCAACGGTGCGTCATTCGATTCATCAATACCGGGACGGGGACCAGGTGACGACGAAGAGGAGGTAGGGGGACTATCGCAGATCAAGTGTGTGTTTACTGTATGGGACGCTAAGAATACCCTTTCCTTTAGTTCTCTATTGAACCCCCAATCCTCCCGTGATTGAACTGCACGTTCTGTAAGAAGGTCGGAACTCCGCCCCGGACTCGGGTCCTCGGATGGGAGTCTGTCTCCTACTGAGAAGGACCTCCCTCCGAGAAACGGAAGAGACCTTGTCGTTTCGACCATCTCTCTCGGTCTGGTTATGTGTCCACCTCGACTAATCCCATTCTTCCTGTTCCTTGTGGAGACCTCTTGAAGTCCAACGTTACCAAAGAGACAAGTGACTCACGTCTCTTACTGCCCGCTACTTTCCTCTTCGTAACAAGAGTCCCATATTAAAAGGCAAAAACTCGGTCTCATTCATTAAATATTTCTTCTTATTTTCTTTCGGTCAAAAACGGGGACGGGGGGGGGGGTTGTTTCAGATTGATCAAGTTGTTTCGCTTCTCACTAAAAGATGTATAAATACGGTACATCTCTTCATAATAAACCTCGTGAACGATCTTGAAGAAGTGTCTCCAGATAAACTATGTAAACGTCTTTACACCAAAAACCACATACCAAGTGACCGGCTTTTCTTCCAACACGAACCGAAGGATTTTCCACCAACACACACCTCTACTCACCTCCTTTAATTCAGCATAAAAACCAATAAAATTTAAATTAACTATCTTAGTACTTGACGTCAGTTTCCGATACATCTGGTTGCGAAAGACTCTTTAAGTGGTCTACAATATACCAATGCACACTCGTGTGGACTTTTCCTAAAACTTGTGATTTTCAGAACCTAGGTTTTGATAAGAAATTGTAAAATTAAAAAAGAATTTTTCTGAGAATTCTGACTTCTTATTATTACAAATTCTCCACTCGAATGGTTCCGGGTCAGTCACTTCGGTCTAACCGTACTTCGAGGTTTAGTCGAAGACGGAACCACCCCAGAATCTTAACAGAATTTACTTTTCCTTTTAACAGGTATTGACGTTCACCTTCATCAGTAATTCTGTTCGAGTTAGTGGTGGTTTTATCTGGTGAAAAGTTGAATTTACACAAAGTAATAACCCGTGACATTATTTGACCGTGACTCATTGTCCTTCTAGTGAATGTAAATGGTCCGTCAAGTGAAAGACTCTTTGAGGAACGGAAAAGGAGATCAGACAGTTATGATGTTATGGACTATGTATACCGTCTATGATGTCTTTGTTGATTCCTTTTGAGGAGTGGCCTCTGAACTAGTCTGTACCCCTCATTCTACACTAACGGTTTCGAGTGTCCGCATATGGTCTTATATAATTATGAACATGATAGACTCAGTGATCCTATAAAAACTCTGGGACAACCACTTCCCCTCCGTTTTGAAGTGGAGACTGGTAGAATCCAAAAGTCGATACTGAGAAAATTGTTTTTCTAACTGTTCTCTTTTTATCAAATAATTACGAGGTCGTGTGTATTACCCTCTTTAAATTTGGTTTTCATTGAGTTTTACCGTCGAACTCAGGGTCGAATATCTCGTAGAAGTTGGTTTTTGTAATTTGAACGTCTCTTTACTGTCCCGATTCTTCCATAAAAAACCGAAGGTTCCCGTCGTTTGACCCTTCCATTTATATACCCACCTTTGACTACTCAATTTCAAACATCTAAAGAGACCACAGTGGAGACTATTCTCAGACTTTCCTCAGACTTTCCTCAGACTTTCCTCTTAAATATAGGACGGAAATTCGTCTTTTCCCTCTCTCCAAAAGAGACGAAAACGATGAAGAATTAATGGTAGTCAAGTTTTAATAGAAATACAGTTTCTCCCTATAAAACTCCATTATATAAACCAAAGGAAAATTCCTCTTGAATTGTTCCCTGAAAGAATCGGTTTCGTATGGAAATCGGGAGGATTTCTACAGGAGAAAGAAGACCACAGGAGGGATGATCATTGACACTAAAGACAATGACTTCAGAGTTGTCACCTTTTACAGGGAACGGAAAAAATACAACTTTAATATAACAAGAATGTCTTTTAAATGTTTCTATAGGTCTCAGAGACGAGAATTGAGTCGAAAGGGATTACAATTGGTAAGACATATAGTGATGGAACGACGACGATTCAGCGAAGTCAACACAGGTCGAGACACACTGGGGTATCTGCCGTCGGGTGGTCCGACGGGGCAGGGACCCTAAGAGGTCCGTTCTTGTGACCTCACCCAACGGTAAAGGAAGAGGTCACGTACTTTCACTTTTCACTTTCACTTCAGCGAGTCAGTAAAGGCTGAGAATCACTGGGATAGGGTACCAGACGTTGGATGGTCCGAGGAGGTGGGTACCCTAAAAGGTCCGTTCTCATGAACTCACCCCACGGTAACGGAAGAGGTATAGTGATGGAATAACACGGGCTTAAATATGAAGAAATTATTGATGGTTTGGATCTATCACACAATTTTTCGTTTCTGTAGCGAAACGACTGTTTTCAGGTATATTAATTTCAATACCAAAAAGGTCATCAGTACATACCTACACTCTCGACCTGGTATTTCTTCCGACTTGTGGTTTCTTAACTACGAAAGTATAACACCACGACCTCTTCTGAGAACTCTTTGACAATCTGGAGTTCCTCCAGTTTGGTCAGTTGGGATTTCCTCTAGTTGGGACTTATAAGTAATTTACCTGACGACGTCGAATTCGTGGTTATGAAACCGGTAGACTACACTTCTCAACTGAGTAACCTCTTCGGGGACTACGACTCTTTCTAACTTCCGTTTTCCTCTTTCTCCGCAGTCTCCTATTCTACAAATCTATCGTAGTGGTCGAGTTACCTGTAGTTAGACTCGTTTGAGGTCCTCTATCATCTCCTGTCTCCTCGGATCGTTCTGTCAGGTACTCCAGCGTTTCTGTACCTGTACTGAATCGATGACTTGTTGTTGTTTACTAACGGTCACCTACGACCTGTTGAAAAGTACAAATAAAGGTGGGTATGCAGAAGAAACTCGTAGACGAGTCTTTGTATAGGTAAATTTTTATAACGCGAACACACAAAAGAGAAGACCGCCCACCCAAACTCTCGACAAATAAGACCCGTATTAATAGACACATAGTAGACGTCTATAGGAGAGGGTCAGAAACCACAAGAAATAAAGAAAAACGTATAAGTCCAAAATCAGACTGAAGTATAAGTAAGACGGACTACTTAAACGAAATCGTAAAGAAAATCTTATCTAAACAACCGCTACTTAAAGTAGTCAAAAATAAACAAACTCCTCTCAGAAAAAGGAAATCAAAACTTTCAATAAAAGTGTCTGATCTAAAGATCAAACTACTAAAGGAGGGTCGGGGTTTAGTAGCGAAATTTCTACAGACAGTGACAGAAGGCTAAATGACCAAAGACTATTCTTTAGACAACAATGTCAAGAGGAAGAAGGAGACGCACATCACAAAGCAAAATAAGATCAACGAAATTTTTAAAGTGAAAAAAAAGTTTTTTAAAGTTAACAAAAGTTGTTAAACTTATACTGTAAACTTCTACACTCACACAGACACACGTAAAATCATAAAAAGGACGAACCAACCGACAAACCGTAGACATCAATTATAACCTTTTAAGAAGCGGTAAAAAAAGAAGTTTATAAAAAAGACGGAACAAAAGTGAGAGAAGAGAAAAACTCAAAGATTAATACACTCACAATATTTACACACTACAACAGGGTGTCGAGAATTAATGAAATCAAATAAAAAGTGAGAAAAACACAAAATAAAACCCACTAAACATAACAGAAAAAAAGTTCAATTAACTACCAAAGTAAACCATCTCAATTCACATGACCACGTAGACAGTTTCAGTAAGAAATTAAAACGAAGACACGAAAAGGAAAAGTCGTAAAAGTAAACTAACAAAGAGAGAGGACTACCTTAATGAGTAGACTAGAATGTACAACGGGTGAAAAAGGAAATCTCGAAAATTGTATAATTAGTGGTAATAAAATTTTAATGGATAGTCTACCAAAGGTGTATACACAGTATGGGTTTAGACAAAGGTCACTAACGAAACGAAACACAGTAGAAAGAAAGGAAAAACATATGAAGTATCATAAAAAACTTTCGACTTACAAAGACAACCCAAGACAAGACAATCCAACCCAAACTTCAAACAACAACGATACCAATGGAAGGTACGGGGTGTCCGACGTTTACACCTACGGAACACAAATTAGACTCTCAATAGCACAGTCAAACCAGGACGTGAGGTTCAGAAGGGAAAGACGAAACGGAGTCCTCCCAAAGAAACATATAAGAATGGGGAGACTACAGGTAAAGTGGTGTCAGAAGAACAATGAACAATAAACTTGAAAAAGGAACCACCACCTCCTGTCACCTTACCTTGTAACAGTTACCGACACTGATTTAGGGTCAGAGTCCTCCTAGAATCTTTACACAGGGAGAGTCAAAAGGATAGGGACAGGACCAACATTAAACCCCAGGTCACATATAAGGACGGGTATTGCATCCTGATCGGAAAACAGAAGACAAAGGGAGGAGGATGACGTTCAAAAGTAGACACAGGACGCCTGTCGTAGTGACAATAACGGGGAAGGGGTGTCTAATTCCGAAACAAGACATCCCTCTAACCTCTTTATCTGTTCCACACGAACGAAGAGGGTACACCGACAAGGAGAGGAGAGGTTCCAAACGCAATTTTAACTATAAAAAATTCCGTGAAAGAAAAACACACCCTCGTAGGTCACCCCAAATATCTCACTTTTTCTTGACTCGTATATTCGATAAGACTAAAGATACCGAGGATTAACAAAGTACGACAGACGGGTCAGGATAGGACCAAAGTTGTCACGTAGTCAATAAAATCGACTTCGAAATGACCACACACCAACGAAAATTGGACCCACTCACTTACGAATACAGAGGAGAGAGGGTCATCCACGGGCAAAGAGAACTTTAAAACTTGTTCAATAAACAAGACGTTGAAGTCAAAATACTATACAAGTTTTTTACAGTACTTAAACTTCATCAAATAGAGGAAAAGTAACGTTACGACACTCATTATAACGAAGGTCGATCAAAGTGGTCTATTTTATATTTTGTGGGTCAATTTGAACTTAAATTCTATTTGTTACTAATTGGAAAATCATATTTATATGGGGTATGTTTTTAGTTTAAATTGACTTACTAAATCGTTTATAAAAATAAACGAGTTTCGTGTAAGGTATAAATTTCTTACAAAATTTTATTTTCTGTAAAATTTCTACCTTGACTTTGTTTCGCATTATTACTTGTGTGTAAATAGTTCAGCATCACTGTAAACTCCAAGTTACCACTCTTATAAAAACGAACCCAAAAAGACGACGGAAAGGTCAGCATGGGATATTCACCTGATTTTAAGCCCAAATCCCTTGTCAAATGAAAAAAGAGTGAACGAGTAATTACTGTACTAAGGAACATGAAACCTTAGTACCTCTCAGAGAACTTTTCGACAACTGACAACACAACAACAAATCAGTGATTCAGCACAGACTGAGAACACTGGGGTTCTTGATATCGGGTCATCCGAGGAGACAGGTACCCTAAAGGGTCCGTTCTTATGACCTCACTCAACGGTAAAGGAGGAGGTCCCCTAGAAGGGCTGGGTCCCTAGCTTGGGTGTAGAGAACGTCGCCGTCCGTCTAAGAAATGGTGACTCGGTGGAATACTTATAAGAGGACTCTTTTAAAACACATTGCAAGGACTCTTTTTGAACATATTGTGAAAGATGAATACTAAAGTCTCTAAGTGTAGTGACATTTCTAGAAAATGTTTTGGAATTTATTCCGTCTCTCCCTTCTTTATAACTTACAATGGAGTCGGATAGCTACAGTGCAGTCTGTATGGTCCGACACGATACATAATACCTTACCTAATGTCGTATGACTAATGGCACTTTGACCTTGTATAGATAAAGCCAGTTCTTCTATGAATAAAATCTTTAGCAAAATAAATCGGTAATAGGCGTGCTCGGTCACGAGGTAAACGTAAAAATACATAAAGACACAAACTGTGGTGACAGGTAATACTCCTCGTCGTAAAAAGAACTTGAAGGTTTCATGTCGTCTGTGTGACACTTCGACTTGAACCTGCTAGGTAGTCACATTTGTCGAGGAATAATAAAAGTCAACACAAAGTATAAGACCTTTAAAAAGTTTCAATATACGAATAAATGTGTACATGGTGTTTCTATAGAGAGGAGAAAGTTATATAAAATCATTTGTTTTTATATTCACCAACCTAGTGACCCCTACTTTCCTACCGTATCTTTGTTTTGTTACATTGAAGTGGGATATCTTATTCAAAGAATAAGATCTGGTACACAACCCTTTTGCATCAACCTTCCGACCGGAGAAAAATATTTATTTCAAAATAATCTTGTGTTGATATGAGTAAACAAACGTATAACAAAGGTCGATAAAAGTTAGATGTTCTCTCAACTCGTCAACACTGTTTCTGACATACCGAGTGTTCGGTATAAATCATAGACCGGGAAATTCTTGTTTAAACGACAAAATCTGTTTCCTGTTTCTTTCTATTCTTTTCTTGTTTAAATATGTTCTGGTGTTCGACAACACTCTAAGTAAATCAAAGGTGTCGTTTCAACAACGATACACTTTTAACGAATAAATATGAATTTAAGAAATCTTCGGGGGTTCAACGGGACTCTCTTGGTTTCCTTCAAAGTTATCGGAGAAATCTGATCAAACCTTTTAGAGAGGTTAAGAGGGAAGACGAAAGTAAGGAGTAATCAGAACCCTATTTTTTGACTCATCTCGACTCTCGGTTAGTTGAACGAAATCCCCTATTTTTGATTCGTCCCAACTCTCTCTCTTAATTTTCAAAATAGAGTCGTACTCTAGTCCTTCCCTCGATACATTAGGTTCTTATTTATGTAAAATAAATCCTCAGAAAATAACAAGAACCTTTAAAACGGTTACTAAAATTTACTTTTGATTAAAAGAAAGATTTAATCCTTTACGATTCCCTCCGTAACGTAAAAAGAATTTTTTATCTAGACACCGTAAAGAACTTTCCAGTCAACATTTTACGAACCAGAATGTGTGTCTCTGTGTCTGTTGAAAACGTTTTTTATAACAGACCTAAGACCCCGTGTCTGGTACCCCAATCCTAGACCCTAACCTAGAATGAAGACGTCTCCCAAAAGTCCGTAATATGTTTGATGACCTTGGTCACTGCAAAAACCTTTGATAGACTCCACCTGATCCATAGAATCTCAAATGCACGTCAACAGGTCTATACTAAGATCGTCATTAGTCTCTACAAGAAAATGAGTATAAAGATATTTTTATTGTTTTCTTAATTGACCCTCGGTTTGGGTGTGATACTTTAATTGAATTTATATAAACGATCCCCAAGAGTCAACGACACGTACTATCCGTCTATCTGACGATTGTAAAGTTCAACCCGGTTTTGTAAAACTAGGTCCTTCTGTCACATAGACTCAACATTGTCACAATACACGACAACATCGTCTCACAACCCGACTCATCCAAAACACGGACACTCCATCTTTTCGACACCCTTTTTTCCGTTCTCTACATACATTGTTTTTCGGTTTCTTTTCATATACAAATGACCCTATAAGATCTGTAAACGAAGAAGTTAGATACTCTTTGTCTTAGTAGTTATAAATCATTCAGGAACTGGACCATTGTGGCACGGTTCTCTTCTGTTTCATGGAATCGAACGTAAGGGTGAGGGGTTGGTTTTTGCCTCGGACTCTGTTCTTGTAGTCACGTCCGTCACCCTTTATTAAAGAGAGAATCTTCTCCAATTACGCACCCTCCCTTTCGGTTACCTCCTACGGCTTGACCGAACCAATGGCGACACTCGCGGACCACGAGCTACCGGACCCCGGAGGCGCTCAGACGCATCTGACCGTCTTGGCAGGAGACACGCTGTCGCCTCCCTTCTGCTCAGCTGTCCGAGGACAGGATGTGCCCGAATCTCAACGGGGAATTCTGACTGAGGGAAAGGTAGATTTACTTTTATCGTCTTGACTGGTAAGGGTTTTATCCGGAGAAACCGTATTCCTTTGAAACTCGACCAATTAAACTCCTTAACGTCTGGGTTCTTTTCGAGACTTTTGTTCTCATCATTATGGGGAAAATATTCCCTTTAAATGTAATCTTACCCCTGGATATGGTCCTTTCCTATATAATGGTCTCTAGTGACAAAGGGGACTCTCTGAATGGACGACCCGTCCCGTTGAAGTCAATAGTTTGAGACGGAGAAAAGTGGAAACGTACTTAACGGAAGGGCTCAGCTTGGGGATCTAGGATAGGAAGAGGAATTAAGTATATTTGGAGTGAGTAAACCTCAGAGTATAGAAACACCCCATAGGTATTAGGTGCAATAAAAAGAAAAAAAGGACAATTAGACAGAAAATAACACCCGCCACCTCCCATCCCACTCTGGAGTCGGTGTCTTGAATCCTCTGATGACCCTTTTAATAAAAAGGAGAGGATGTGTCGTAATATCTGAAATAAAAGAACCCGAGGTTTTAGGGACACCTACCACTGACGTCGGTACTTTAATTTTCTGTGAACGAGGAACCTTCTTTTCGACACTGTTTGGATCTGTCGTATAATTTTTTGTCTCTGTAATGAAACGGTTGTTTCCAGGCAGATCAGTTTCGATACCAAAAAGGTACATACCAACACTCTCAACCTGGTGTTTCTTCCGACTTACGGTTTCTTAACTACGAAAACTTGACACCACAACCTTTTCTGAGAACTCTCAGGGAACCTGACGTTCCTCTAAGTAGGTCAGGTAAGATTTCCTTTAGTTGGGACTTATAAGTAACCTGCTTGAATACGACTTCGACTTTGAGGTTATGAAACCGGTGGATTACGCTTCTCGGCTGAGAAACCTTTTCTCGGACTACGACCCTTTATGACTTCCGTCCTCCTCTTCCCCTACTGTCTCCCACTCTACCAACCTACCGTAGTGATTGAGTTACCTGTACTGAAACTCGTTTGGGGTCTTTTACCACTTCCTGTCCCTTCGGATCGCACGACGTCAAGTATCCCAACGTTTCTCAACCTACTCTGACTCACTGACTCGTTGTATCACAAGATGGACACATTACCACTCGTTCAAGGGTACCCTCAGAATATGGACATCACAGTCTTCCAAACCCCGGGTGTCAGGTTTTATTTGTCCTGTCGATTCCCCTCTACGACAGTCAAATAGGGACACTCTTCGGTCGACGGTGTCGGTGTCCCCCTTAGTTCCAAACGACACTTTTATTATCCGTCCTTCGTCTTCACATACAATCTCAAGATATAGTCAAGTCAAGCCAGCGAGTGAGTACAGGCTGAGAAACGCTGGGGTATCTGACGTCGTTCGGTCCGGAGGAACAGGTAGTGGTTGAGGGTCTCAAATGGGTTTGGGTACAGGTAACTCAACCACTACGGTAGGTTGGTAGAATAGGAGACAGTAGGGGAAGAAGACGGAAGTTATAAAGGATCGTAGTCCCTAAAAAGTTTACTCAGTCGAAAAGCGTAGTCCACCGGTTTCATAACCGCAAAGTCGAAGTCGTAGTCAGGAAGGTTACCTGTAAGTCCTAACTAAAGGAAATCTTACCTAACCAACCTAGAGGAACGTCAGGTTCCCTGAGAGTTCTCAGAAGAGGTTGTGGTGTCAAGTTTTCGTAGTTAAGAAGTCACGAGTCGAAAGAAATCTCAGGTTGAGAGTGTGGGTATGTACTGATGACCTTTTTGGTATCGGAACTGATCTACCTGGAAACAACCGTTTCATTACAGAGACGAAACATTATACGATAGATCTAACCAGTATTAATAAGAAGGTTCCTCATTCACAAAAAATAAAGTACCGACGTCAGTGGTAGACGTCACTAAAACCTCAGGGGGTTTTTATTTGAGTCGGTGACAAAGGTGACAAAGAGGTAGATAAACGGTACTTCACTACCCTGGTCTACGGTACTAGAATCAAAAGACTTATAACTCGAAATTCGGTTGAAAAAGTGAGAGGAGAAAGTGAAAGTAGTTCTCCGAAAAATCAAGAAGAAGTGAAAGACGGTATACCACCACAGTAGACGTATAGACTCCAATAACTATACAGAGGGCCGTTTGAACTAAGGTCGAACACAAAGAAGGTCAGGTCGCAAAAAGTACCACATGAGACGTATATTCTATTTATTCGTCCCACCGTTATATGTCGGAACTGCACGAGGAAAAGGATAAACCTTGGTCAGACAACAAGGCACAGGCCAATATTAACAACGAAGGACTGGACGTGTGTCTAAAGAGTTCTCCGTCCAGTCCACCAGACCATAAGGTAGAGAAAGTCTTAAAAGGTGTCAAATAACACTAGGTGTATCAGTTTCCGAAACCGTATCAGTTATTTCGTCTTTATCTACAAAAGAAGACCTTGAGAGAACGAAAAACGTACTAGGTCACCTACAACCGTTAAACTAGAGACCAAGGAGACGGAAAAGACTTTGGTCTAACTTGTAGTCCTTCAAGTACCAAGTGTATCACGACTTCGGACCGAACCTCATAAAACTCGTAATGAAACGATCGCACACTCTACTCACGTTAACACACCATCAAACTCGTAAGAAATCGTAACGGAAAGAATCCCTGACCTAACTTTTGACTGGAAAAGGTCAAGACACCGGTGACGACTCAAAAGGTTTAAACGACCGTATAACCCACGTCGTGAAAGTATCGTAGTAGAAAATCCTAAACTTTATCGAGTTGACCTTACGGTAGTGGAGGTGATCGAAACAAGTATCACTACGAAGGATTCCGGGTAAACTGAAGTGTAAAGTCCTACAGACCGAGATCCACTCACTAGTATGTTAACACTAATAGTCTAATAGAATATACGTCTCAAGATATACCGATAGATGTTTACTGAGGGTTTAAATCACGAACTTTGACGTCGTAAACAATAGAGGTAAAGACATTCAGTCTTTTGTCCATATTAAATCGAGTCAGGAGTCGTGACTTTTTGAGACTTCTATGATTACATGTTTGTCACCTCCAATACTAGCACACCTAAAAGTGGAAAAGGAGTCGAAAAGACTTTTAAAACTTTAAAAACATTTAAGACTTAATGAGTACATTAGTTCTGTTTATATATGAATTTTATATAGTGTCAACAAATTTGTAATAACTTCTCTATTTATAGTCGGAGGAGTCGGTCCGTGTGTTGTGTAATGGACAAGACCGAAGATGGATGGGACTAGAATAGAGAGTAGTAAGGAGACGTTTCTGGGACAAGACCTCTCGTTTAGATAAAGGATTTCAACGGTAAGGGAGGACAGACCTTACAGAAAAGAGGGGACAAATGATTTGTTTGAAGATAAATAGAAAATTTCGGGAAGGAGTTTACACAATAGAGTCACTTCTGACACTGAAGGGTCCGAAGTAGGAGTCTGGAGGTACCTATACATATATAATATCGGGAAAGGGTACCATAAAATTTAGAAAATAGAGAGAGGAAGACTTACTATTTGTGTCCTTAAGACATAAATAAGACTTACAAAGGAGTTGTTAGTATTTCGTCTGTGAGTATATAAACATACAAACGAATATTCAAACATGCAGAAGGACCTGATGATACAATCCTGTGTAAATCGAGCTCATTATGTTTCTTCCGGTTCACTGTTTTAATATTTAATTTACCTGATTTATAAAAAGACAGAGAAATTTAAGAAACAGTAACCTAATGAATAGGTTTTAGGGTTTAAGGACATTTAATCAAATGTACCATTCTCTCGTTTCCTCCTTTATTACCATTTTATATTTTGGTTCATTCAGATGATATACTAGGTTCTCACTGAAATTTCAGAGTGACATGGGACTTTCAAAGAAAAGGAAATTGTTGAAATATGTGTGTGTGTGTGTGTGTGTGTGTGTGTGTGTATATGTATATACACACACACACACACATTTATATACATCAAATTTAATATCAATTAAAAGGGGATTCTTTGACTTACGTAGTTTCTCCCTCGACCTAAGACAAAGTGATTTGGTTCGACTGTAGAGACCAAGTTAGGGTCTTAGAATTTCCTATGTTTCTCTATCTTTTGTCGGGTTGAACGTCGAGTCTGGTACTCGCCCAAACGGTTCGATATGAATTTGTCGTTCGAGATGACCCAAATACTTGATGGGTTTAAACCGTATGTGACCTGAGTCAAAAGAAGAAGAAGAAGAAAAAAGTCAAAAAAAGAATAAGACAAGTGTGCAGTTACAGTATAAAATCTCATTAGGTTTTGTAGCACGAATCTTTCTCGTTATGTCAGACACATCGCCAAGTGACCCTTTATCGTAGAGGTACAAAATTAATGGAAAAGAAGAGTTCCGTACTGTTTATGAAGTCCCTGTTGTTTATCTTAGGGGGTTTATCACGGGTGTTAATTACAATTCATGTATAAGAGGATATGGTTTAAGTGAAAAGGAATTAGATTTTTAGTCTTAATAATTGAAAATCTTGTAGAGTCTTATAATCCTGTGTCCAGTCCGATGAAATAAAATATACGACTCGAAATTGTCTCACCACGGCCACGATCTGTCACGAACTGTTCCGGGATTACACCTCTTCATAGTTAGTTCTGTTTCGTTCTTAATCTCCCTTTACCTCGTTGAGAAGGAATGATAGATTCACGGTTATTTTCACTTTTCAGTTTTACTTTTACTTAGTTCTCCTTTGACAGACGGATATTTTTTGATGACCCTCTTTTACCTGGTAGATGATTTAGTATGAAAGTAAAGAAATATGAGTCGAGAGGTGATCCTTACCTTTTATCAGGTTAACATGATTTTGACTACAACCTTTTGGACTCATGGGTACGACAAAAAAAACGGGTGATTAGGGGACGTACTCTGTCTAGGTAAGGGACGACAAGGGACGGGATGAAACTCGACGTTCTGTGACTGGAGATTAGATTCGTGACATAATGGTCCCGAGGAACTACTTACACGACACGATTCAGTGAAATTAACACAGACTGAGAAACGTTGGAGTACCTGATATCGGTCTGTCCGAGAAAAAAGGTACCCTAAGAGGTCTGTTTTTATGACCTCACCCAACGGTACGGGAGGAGGTCCCCTAGAAGGACTGGGTCCCTAGTTTTGGTGTAGAGAAGACAGAGGACGCAACCGTCCGTCCAAGAAATGATCATCACGGTAAACCCTTCGGAACCAGTTACTGTCCGTGACTGTCCTCCATACTTCCGTCGCACTGTCTCCTATCCCGTAGAGGAAACACGTAGACGGTCGAAACCCGACAAAAGACCGTAACCCACGTGGAGAGGTGGTGATACCCGGGACGAGGGACCGTGAAAGAGAGTGACCCGAAGAGTCACGATGACAGAGAGGACAGGGAAGTCCAGATCGGTACTATTACGGAAGGACATAACGATCAAGGACTCTCTAACGTTGCATCAAGAACCAGAGAGAAGTGGGTTGGATATGGAGAGATTTACAGAGATTACTTTTAGAGGAAGTAGTACACTCAACCTAAGAAAAAGAGGTACCTTTAAGTCACTATACCAAGAGGAGACTCAGGAGTCTCCATTTGAATGAGGACGTCGTAGTTCCATGGACTAAAGTGTAGGATTGGGAGGAACGAGTGTGAGGACGGACAACCGAAGTCAACACATTCCTTTACACGAACAACTGACATTTATTGAGTGACATCCGGACTACGTAAGATGAGGAATTCGCAGTGGGACTGAGTGGTAATGACTGTAGAAGTTTTACGGAAACCAGTTAAGGTAGATCAGTATCACGACGGGTCCCGTCGTTTGGTGTCCGTTCAGAACGAAACTTCGGCTAGAACCCGTGTTCTACCAACCCGTTAACAACAGACCTCCTCATCCTTCCCGTAACAATGTCCTCCGTAGTACTCTTCCCCACCACTATCTGACGGGTTCAACTCTTTTCACACACTATTTTAGAAAAAAAATTGGGTGTGACTTTCAAATTCACTGTGAAATCTCGGATATCTTAGAATAAAGACCCTCACCCCCTATCTTAATTACGTCAGGTTACTATCCATTCTTTTGACTCCCAATCTCTCTAATTCACTGAATCATGTACTTGTCCCGATCGTGAGGTCGTCAGAGATGTATCGTAGAAAACAAGTTATTCTAGAATAACACTAGAATATACGAGTACCAGACACCTCACCTATTTCATCACACAGTTTCTTACGACGTTTTGTTAAATTTTACTAGTTCCTCTTTTCGTTAATTCTTAACTAAAAATAAAGTTAAAAACCTACACTCTTAACGGTACACTGTCTTCTACTTTTTTATATCAGAATCACATAAAATTCTACCGAATATAACTCCTTTCTTTATTCTTTCCTTCCCCCTCCTCCTCGATCAAATGAATTCCGATTTTAAGGACTCTTTAGATTACAGATGTAGAACACATATAATAGAGTAGAAGGTCCATCTGTAACAGTGAGTAATCACTATTTTGTTCGACTCAAAAGAGATATTCTACTCCTTTCACGACCGAGTAAGTTAGTTTTATGTTTGATTAAAAAGTCAGTAGGAAATCAGATTTCGGTATTAAAAAATGTAATTAAATAAAAATTAACTTCCTATTAACGAAATGTTATAACATAACCAAAGACGTATATAGTATGATCTCACCTATCGGTAAGGAAAGAGGTCCCCTAGAAAGACTGGGTCCCTAGTTTTGACCAAGAGGAGATAACGTCCACCTAAGAAATGGTTAACTCGGTAATATATATATATATATATATATGTATATATATATATATATATGTGTGTGTGTGTGTGTCTGTGTGTGTGTGTGTGTGTATATATACGTATGTACGTATGTATGTATGTACGTAATCATATATCATATAAAAAGAGAAAGACTGAATTGAAGTGAGACATATTATCCGAGATCCAAGTTGATGAAGTAATCTTGACTCAGTTTACGTAAGGAAAAGTTCGGACTCATTATAAGGTAACACATATACATGGTGTTGAAGAAATAGGGAGTACACAACTACCTGTAGATCCAATGAAGGTACAGGATCGATAACATTTATCACGACACTACTTGTAACTCCATGTACACACAGAAAAAGTTAATGTAAAAAAAGTCCCATATATGGGTCATCACCCTAACAACCCGGTACACCATCAAAATAAGGATCAAAAAAATTCCTTAGAGGTATGACAAGAGGTTGAAGGGACCACCGAGTCTACAATTTCGCAGACGGACCTTACGTCCTCTGGACCCAAGCTAGGGACCCAACCCTTCTAGGGGACCTCTTCCTTTACCATTGGGTGAGGTCGTGAGAACGGACCTCTTAGGGTACCTCCCTCCTCGGACCATCCGATGTCAGGTACCCCAGTGTTTCTCAACCTGTGACTCGCTAAAGTGAAAGTGAAAGTATGACAAGAGGTATCAACATAGTTGAACGTAAGGGTGGTTGTCACGTTCTCCCAAGGAAAAAGAGGTGCGGGAGAGGTTGTAAATAACAAACATCTAAAAAACTACTACCGGTAAGACTGACCACACTCCTCTACGGAGACACCAAAACTAGACGTAAAGAGACTATTCCCCTCTACTACTCGTAGAAAGGTACACACGTAATCGGTGGACATACAGAAGAAACCTCTTTACAGACAAATGCAGAAGACGGGTGAAACCCCGACCCAACAAACAAAGAGTCCGTGACTCGACGTACTCAACGAACAATAAAACCTTTAATTGGGAAACAGTCGACAAAGTAAACGATAATAAAAGAGGGTAAGACTTCCAACACAAAAGTGGAACAAATACCAAAGGAAATGACACGTTTTCGAAAGTTCAAATTAATTCAGGGTAAACAAATAAAAACAAACATAAAGATAATGAGATCCTTCACCCAGTATCTCTTAGAACGACACTAAATACAGTTTCTTACAAAAAGGATCCTTAAAATATCAAAGAATACAATGTAAATCCAGAAATTAGGTAAATCTCAAATAAAAACACATATCACAATCCTTCACAAGATTAAGTAAGAAAATGTACATTGACGGGTCGTGGTGAATAACTTCTCCATTTCGGTATTTAAAAATAAAAGTAAGCAGACTCAAAAGTACAAGTAAACGTCTTTACAATTTGAATAAAAGGTAATATTATGTACTGAGGAATTTCAGATTCGTTATAGCATATCACTAATCAAGTACCCAAACCTTAGTCTGTCGGGCGTAAATCCACGGGGAGACTGTAAGATGATTGGTACACTGAAGTCCTTTAATGTCTCAGAGAGACCGGAGAGAACGGACGAAATCGTCAGTCTACCCTACTATTATTATCATGGATCGAAAACCCCTACAACTTTAATCTTAAAAATTTCATTTCAGGAATTATCTCACGAACCCCATATCATGTACATACTACATCTCATCAATAATAATCACTCTTATTAATAAATATTGATATTCGAAGAGAGAAGAGTGTTAAAGGTTCAATTATTTTTTTTCGTTTTGGAAACAACGTATTTGACATAAAGTAATGTCTCTACCATAGATCGAGTCTCCTAATTGACGATTATTAAATCGGATTTAAAGTATGAAGATATGTTCGTTATCATCATTAATTTCTCGTTTCAACAGACTGATTTAAATTGTAAAAAACTTTTTAGTATACTTTTTTGTTTCCCAGGTAACTTTTACAATAGGTATCCTTTAATGGAAACTGAAGGTACACCGATACCCTCTTAAAAAAAAAAAAACCGGACTTTGATTAAGACACCGCATAAAATAGAACATAATATTCGAAATTTCCGATTATTCTTTTAACAGGTCGTTCCATTTATCACCGGACCTTCCAACTTCACGTCTTAAAGTATTTAATCTAATAAAAGAAAGAGAGAAGGGTAATATAGGTCTTTTGACTTATTTTCAAAACTGAAAAAAACCATTTACAAGTTGTATTACTAAATCAAAAACGTGAAATTGGTTTGATGTATTAGGGTTGTCTTCTGTATAGATTGTGTAACTTTCTGTAACGTTTCTATTAAAGAATCATTAATGGTCAATGGTACCTTCAAGCTTCTTAGTGAAAACTCTAGGGAAAAATTTTTATATTCACTATGAAAGTAAACAATCTTACTAGTTACTTCTGATAAAGTATTCGTGATATTTATGATATGTAAAATTAAAGAAAACCAACTACAACGAAAGTAGTACTTGTTAAAATTAAACTCGAGGATCTTCAATGTGTACATTTAAGTCTACCGGCGAAGATCAACCAGTTTAGTTGTTCAGTCAAGTAGTAAGATCTCTGAAAAATCCTTAGAGGGTAATTCAAAAAAAAGTCAGGATTGAAATAGAAATAAAGATAAAGTTCTAAACATGTGTAGTCGTACATCGTAGAAATAATATATAAGTGTGTAATCTTTATGAGAAGAGGTTACTCCCATTCACATCTAACGAAAGTTTATCGTCAATTTGAAAGAAAAGTTTAAGTCGGTTACCCAAAACTTAAAAAAGGTAATGGTTACCATAGTTTTTCCTAATACAAGATTATGATTATTGTCTTATAAGTTTGTTTTCACCGAAGTAGTGTGTCTTCAAATAAAAAGGATTTACAAGACCATCCATAAAAATCCGAACCAAACTGTGGAGATCCTATAGAACCGCGTCTGCAGTTTCTACGAGAAACAAAGGAGGAGACTCAGGTTATACCTACGACCTCTGTACCTCTAGTAAAAGTGAAGGGCCGTTTTTACGAAATAGTCTTTCCGGTGGGTTATTAAAGATCAATATAGAGTAAACGGGGAAAGTAGACACTCCTCCGTCCCTTTATTTGAGCATTCTTTTTTTCTTCCCTTCTTATATACAATCTAACGGTTGAACACTAGGACGGTGGGGTAAATCAGAGTCCACTACAATTAAAAAGACAACTGTGAGAAGATCTTTTAATCTTAAGATGTTCTCAGGAATGTATTTTAATGATGGTATAAAATGTTAATAAGAATGTAGAAAAGAAAGATTTTGGATGACGAGTAAAAATATTCGAATAAAAGAGGAGTTGTAGAAGTTTTTGTTTCGTTTTAGTTTGTCCCACATTAAAGTCATCTATTTCTCTTCCTGGTTTGTAACGACTCAGTGTTTACTTTTTATTTAACCGTTCCCTTGATGTACGTAAGGGACATAACCTATTACACACGCGTCCTCCCGTACTCACTGATTGTACCTATTTGTTGTCTAACAAGATGATCTCTAGACAAAGGAGTCCTAACCCCCCTGTCAACGTTGACAAATGTAGAGAACCGAAAGGACGACGAAGACTAAACTGGGACGTAATATAACCCTAAGGGACCACCGAGTCTCCTATTTCGTAGACGGACGTTACGCCCTCTGGGCCCAAGCTAGGGACCCAACCCTTCTAGGGGACCTCTTCCTTTACCGTTGGGTGAGGTCATAAGAACGGACCTCTTAGGGTACCTGTCTCCTCGGACCGCCCGATGTCAGGTACCCCAGCGTTTCTCAGTCTGTGCTGACTCGCTGAAGTGAATTTACATATACCCAATCAAACCGAAGACACACAGACCATTTTGTCGGATAGTAAGGACTCGAGGTTTCTCACTAACCTAGATAGAACACAACAATTTAAGTTCACACACACACACACACACACACACACACACACACACCAGAGGTAATCGGTTTTGATTAGGGTTTCGTTGTTGTTGCTATAAATTTGTTAAAGTTTCACAGTCTCTTATTGGTGTATGAACTTTTAAGTGATAATTTTACACTTAAACCCTTCAGGTCCATTTTACCCTTTATCTAGTAATCTTAGTCCTTGATGACCCAACATTAATCTACACCATAACCGGTGTAACCGAAAGATGTGTGATACTCTCGACACACATTCCGACTCCGATATTGTCCCTTTAGAGGAGGGAGTGTGTTATTAAAACATCGAAAATTTTAGACATCATCAACTTCGAGAACAAAGGGACCGTTACCGGACTATGTACGTTGTTATTTGGTATGGTGTTACACCGAATGTTAAGATCTGAAATACCCTCTAAAATCTTTAAATTTTGACTCAAAGGGATCGAGGCGGAAAGTGACCAACCGGAAACCTACAGATAATGAAGGTATTTTAATCTTTCACCACGAAAAAGGATGGATCTTTAGACAATAACTCGACAGTCAGTAGATAAGTTCCTTATCACGTCGAGGTATTTGTCGTGACACGAATGTCTTCTTCTACAGTAAGAACGACTGTTCTTCGTAAGTCATTCATTTACCGTACCCAACAGAAAGGTCGTCTGCGTACTGATATTTAGACTCACCAGATTAGGGAAATCCACTTTTAAAAAAATCTTACGTCAATAAGAAAACTCAATCTTTCCAATCAACAGTAATTTTTAATTACACAAAAATTTACTGGACTCGCGTACTTTTCTACGAGTCGAAGTAACAACAACACGTCAGGCATTCAGTACAGGTTGAGAAACTCTGGAGTACCTGACATCACACGGTCCGAGAAGACGGGAGGTGATAGAGGACCCCAAACGAATTTAAGTGTAGGTAACTCAGATACTATGATACATTAGTAGAGTAAGAGACGACGGGGGAAGAGGAAAACGGAAGTTAGAAAGGGTCGTAGTCCTATAAAAGATTACTCGTCCGAGAAGCGTAGTCCACCGGTTTCATAACTTCGAAGTCATAGTCAGGAAAGTTGTTTACAAATCCCAACTAAAGGAGATGCTAACTGGCAAAACGAGAGGAACGACAGGTTCCCTGAGAGTTCTCAGAAGAGAAATCGGTAATTCTTTTACGTTTAATTTAGGTGTTGCTCTCTGAAGACCAAAAACTAGACCGTATTTTCCTCGAATCTTCAGAAAAGGAAGATTGTTCTCCATTTTTCAACTTGTTTGACTTGTTAGTCGTTCAGGACAATCTAGACAGTCTCTTCGCTCTAATGTCCCTTTTGACGTCGGAGGTTATGACCTCTCTGTCTGTCCGTCTATGTCTCTCCTTGAATAACTGTGTCCATAGGTACTCGTCTTTAGACGGACCCTTAGTCAAGGACACATCCTTTTGGACTTGACATTAAGTGTTTAACGACCTCGAGTCACACCTGTTCACACTCTCAATTTTTGAGGGGCCCACTGCGTCAATTTCCTCCCGAGGTCGTGAAAACACGCAAAATGAAGGGCCTTGAGATGATGGCACAAAAATGTCACTTATTGTCTCTTTCTAGAGACGTACAAGGACCGTCCTTTTCCCCTTTTCAGTGGTAAAACATTATCGGTCTCATAAGACAAGAATTGTTCCGGAAAGGAGTCCTCTTTGACACGATAGTCTCATAAATTTGACGACCCCAAAATAGCCTTGGATATTTTGAGGGTCTCCTATTATATCCTCTTTTCGATCCACTATATCGTATACCGTTACTGTAAAACCCGAAGGGACGACCGAGTCACCCATTCCTTAAACGAACGTTGTGTCCTCTGTACTCAAGCTAGGGACCCAGTCCTTCTAGGGGACCTCCTCCCGTACCGTTGGGTGAGGTCATAAGAACGGACCTCTTAGGGTACCTGTCTCCTTGGATCTCCGATGTCAAGTACCTTAGTGTCTCAACCTGTGTTAACATCGTGACTCGTGTGTGTGTATGTTACTGTAAAATCTATGTTATGGCTTTGGTACTAGGTACTTTCTTTCTTAACTATCCGATCTGAAATTGTTTAATTTCAGACGAGACAATTTCTGTCACAGTCCCTTACTCTTTTATTCGACGTCTGACCCCTTTTTATAAAAGTCCTCTGTATGGGCTACTTCCTGAAAATAGGTCTCACATGGATTTTGAGAAATTTAAGTTGTTATTCTTTTGTCTGTTGGTCCAAATTTATTTCCACGTTTTGGGGAATTGTCTCCTCGATATATCTACCGTTTATTCGTATACTCTTCTACGAGGTGTAGTATATAGTATTTCTTTAAGTTTAATTCTATTATTACTCTATGGTGATGTATGGATAATCTTACCGGGTTTAGGTTTGGTTACTGTTTGTTTACGACCACTCCTACAGTTTGTTGTCCTTGGGAGTAGTAACGACTATCTTTACGTTTTACCATATGTCGGCGAAACCTTCTGTTACCCGTCAAAGAAGGGTATACTAGGTCGTTAGAGTGAGTGACCATGAAAGGTTTTACGTAATTTTTGAATACAGGTGTGTTTTTGGAGTGTATTTATAAATATCGTTGAAATAGACATTAACGGTTTTGAACCTTCGTTCGTTCTTCAGGAAGTCATCCACTCACCTATTTATTTGACCCATGTAGATCTATTGTCTCATAAGGAGTCGCGATTTTTTCCGATAGTTCGGCATATTTCTGTACCTCCTTTGAATTTTACATATAAAGATTCACTTTCGTCGGTTTGACTTTTCCGATGGATGTGACATTAAGGTCGACATACTGTAAGATCTTTTCCGTTTTGACACCTCCGTCATTCTTCTAATACCCAACGGTTCCCAATCTCTTTCTCTCCTTACTTTTCCGCCCCGTGTCTCCTAAAAGTACCGTCACTTTAATAAAACATGCTAAGATATCTTCTCCTATGTACAGTAATATGTAAACAGTTTTGGTATCTTACATGTTGTCGTTCTCCACAAGTCCACAAGTCCACTATTACTACAAAAGTCACATCCTAGAAGTCAATGTTATTTATCTGGTTACACTACACCTTACGATGATTGTCTCCTCCCGCACACATACGTCCCTCTCACCCGTACGCCCTTACGGTCTACAACGTGAATTAAAACGACACTTGGAGTTTGACGAAGAATTTTTCAGAAATGATTAAATTTTTCTTTGGTCATTCGAGAGAGATACGTAGATAGTCTTCCCGATTTTATTTATGACTATTAAGATGTTCGACCGTTCTTACACCTCTTTGACTTAGTAAACATGTAACGACTACCCTTTCATTTTACTATGTCGGTAAGTCTTATTGTTAGACCGTTAACGATTTATTTGTACGTTGATGGTATGTCAGGTTATCAACAGGAAACGGGACAACCTACAAATATGGTCTCTTTATTTCTGAATGTAAGTGTGTGTTTTGGACATATGTTCACAAATGTGGTCGAATAAGTATTGTCGGGGTTTGACTTTGTTGAGTCTACGGGAAGTCACCGACTTATCTATCCATTCGACACCGTCTATGTATGGTGCCTTATAGCCAGTCATTCTCTTGAGTCTTGTTTGACAACTATGTTCTTCATTGGACCCACTTATAAGTCTCTGAATATGACACTTTTTCGGATGGAAGGTTTACAAATGTGAAACATATCAAGATGAATATATCGTCCTTACTTTCCTGTCTTGTATCTGTACCTTTTGTTTAATCTCCAACGGTCTCAAATTCCCCCCTCACCCCGAACTCCCTTCGCCCATACCGACATTTTCATGATATCCTCCTTAACTACCTTCACAAGTCTTATAACTCACAATAGTCACGGTTATAGGTCGACACTAGGACATGATATCAAAACGTTCCACCACCAGGATACCACTGTCCCCATCCTCCTCGATCCTTATCACATGTTTACTAGAGAGATGGTAATTTTGACGTCCACTTAGATATTAATACAACTTTATTCGAAAGTCTAACACCACGACCTCTTCTGAGAACTCTCAGTGAACCTGTCGTTCTCTAGTTTGGTCAGTTAGGATTTCTTATAGTTGGGACTTATTAGTAACCTTCCTGACTACGACTTCGACTTTGAGATTATGAACCGGTGGGCTACACTTCTCAACTGAGTAATCTTTTCTGGGACTACGACCCTTACTGACTTCCGTCCTCTTCCCCTACTGTCCTACTCTACAAACCTACCATAGTGACTGAGTTACCTGTACTCAAACTCGTTCGAGGTCCTCTACCACTTCCTGTCCCTTCGGATCACACGACATCAGGTACCCCAGTGTTTCAGAGTCTGTACTGAATCACTGACTTGTTATCGTTTTATTTTATTAATTTTAAAATGTTTAAAAAGAAATGTTTTTGGGGTGTTGACAGGAGTATTCCATAACCTGAAAAATTTTAAACAGATCGGTTTTAAACAAAGATACACTTAAAAGTTTCTCTGACCGGTAGTTTTCTTTCTCTTTCGTTCTACTTCCCCTACTTTTTTCTACTTTCGTACACATCGTAAAAATGTACCAACAATACGTTATTTCCTGTTTAACGACTTAGTCAAAATCTTCTCTCAAAGGGTAATGATTTACCCTTTTACCTACGCGTACATAATTATACAATTTCGTGTCCATCGTCATATATTTACAGTAGTTTATATATAATTATCAGTACTTAAGTAAACTTTTTAGAAGTCAATTCAAGTCATCGAGTCAGTACAGGCTGAGACGTTGGGACACCTGACATCGTACGGTCCGGAGGGACAGGTAGTGGTTGAGGGCCTCAAATGGGTTTGAGTACAGGTAACTCAACCACTACGGTAGGTTGGTAGAGTAGGTGACAGTAGGGGAAGAGAAGGACGGAAGTTAGAAAGGGTCGTAGTCCCAGAAAAGTTTACTCAGTCGAGAAGTGTAGTCCACCGGTTTCATAATCTCAAAGAACGTATAAGGGGGTTTTTCACGTGATTTGTAAGATACGGTCCATAAACCATAACTTGTCACTCGTCTTTTAGAGAGTCCCGTAGACGGGAGTATCTTGAATTAGGAAACCCCATCCTAAAGGGACCACCGAGTCTGTCATTTCTTAGACGGGAGTTACGTCCTCTGGGTCCAAGTTAGGGACGACGTCTTTCTAGGAAGTCTCTTCCCTTACTGTTGGGTGAGATCATAAGAACGGACCCTTTAGGGTATCTGTCCCCTCGGACCGCCCGATGTCAGGTACCCCAGTGCTTCTCAACCTGTTCTAGACTCGTTGATAATGAAACAAAATGAAAGACAAAGGAAGTCGTATACGTCATAAATACAGGTATACCCAGGTTTCCGGTATAAAATTTATCAAACACTGGAATTTCACTAATATTAAATCCTACTTCCCTGTTCTAAGTATTTGTGTATTTAGTTTCTTTTCATCTGATACAGGGGTAATTATCTACTAAAGTTTAGACTCTGTAGTGGAACTGACCCATACCCCCTACGATTTGAGACGATTCCGACGGGTCTATGTAGTGTGTGTCCAGTCATCGTCGTGCCCCTTAGTCAGGGGATACCAACTGGGAACGGGGGTCAAGGAGACACATCGGTTATGGAGTGACCAAGAAGAATTGGTTAAAATAGTAAACCCGTAGGAATGACACTGACAAGGGGAGAACCGACTGTGACTACAAAGTAAAAGAACGCCAGACACTAGAAAAACTCGGACTTAACGGACTCAGATTCGGGTCAAAGGAACATTGTAAGAAGTGAGGGAAAGGTTTCCTTAACCCTTTTCACAGACTGAAAAATTTACACAACTACTACGGGGACTCGTGTAACTTCGGGAGAACCATTCATCTGGATTCCTGTAGGACCCTTAAGAAAAAGGTCGTGACTCAGAGATCACCGACTATTTCTGTAAGGGGTTTCACCAATACTGTCGTACCTCTTCGTGTTCGACACCCTTCGTTACACAAAGGTATCACCGGATCCTCTCCCCTCAGAAAGTAAGTTCTCGTGTATTTTAATAGGTACATCCTTACTCATATCCTGTAGGACGACTGTTACAGTAATTTATTCGAACCATATCTGAAAGTCTTTATCTCGTAATGAAGAACCGTAGCGGTGGTGACATGTAACCTCTCTCTTTCTGTAAAGTAATATATCAAAGATACATAGGAAAAATAAAGCCCCTAATTGTCTGTGAACGGAGGTCGAGACAATTCGTGAATTACTTGATTCCGGAAGGGTGATGGTCTGTTTCTGTCCTAAAACTTACCGAGAACTCTGGGATTCGTAAAGATGTATGGAGGTATTGAGTTTTAAGACACTCCTGGTATTAAAAAACCTGTAACAAGTCACTCACCCACCTTTAACAAACGTTTCTCAGAGTGAGTCGTTGAGTCCCGTTTGACGAGACGCAAGACAAAACAGGATGAGACACCTTATTCGGAATTATTTTGAGTGTACGGGTTCTGGACACCAACGGACACTTTGATAAAGTAGGTTGTTACTTTATAAACCTGACCGACTGCACCCGATGGTCGACCGATTTGTAACCACTCTGACCCACACAACTTTACCGCAGTAATCATCTCCAACCGTATGTCAAACACCTCTATGTTGGTGATATTATCCTGACACAGGTCGTCTCTTACCCTTTATAACATTCTCTCCACTTTGGAGTTCGAACGTTATAAATATTTCACGAAACGTTAGCGTTAACCTAAAAGATTTCTCAGTAAAAAGAGGGAAAGTTTTCAAATGAACACATAGGTTGTAGTACTATGGGACTATATTTTCATTTTATCAGGAGATTCCTTTGTTACCACCAAACAGTCACCGGGGTCTGGTTTCAAGGGCTCTCTGGTAAAATGACAATAACAAATTCAGTATAACTGGACCCCGAGTTTTTTACGTTAGAGTCGTCGTCAGAAATAAGACAGATGTACAATCGACAGAGGGTACTGTTCCGAAATCCCATTGTTTTTTTTTTTTCATGTAACTTTTGAGGGTAACAAACAAAAAGGACTTCAAGGGATATTTTACAGTCATAGAAACTTCCCCAAGAGGAACTTAACTTGAGGACTCCAACCTCTAAATGGTCCAACTAAATCCTCAAACTTTAGGACCTCACAAAGGTATTTTACTCTAAATGTCAAGTATTTATATTACTGTTTTCACACTTCTATGTAAAAACAAGAACTTTTTGACAACCTTGTTTCCATGAAAAGTATTTTTGGACGTCACGACGGTAAAGGAAGTCTGTCTTCAGATAAGACCGAAACACTTTACCGAAAAATAACGGTAAACAAATTCTACGAGAGAGAGGGACGAAGTACCCCTCGGTGAAGGAGGACTTCCACACGTCTACCTCTCTCCTTAATCCGAGACTCCGTAAATTGGTCACTACTCGTGTTTCTTTACTTTCCTTTTGTACAACGTTCCATCTCGTGAAAAGAAGACGAACAGAGTAGAGAGGGACCCGAGTCGAAGGTCTGACAATGTCAGACTAAAAGTGTAAATAAGAGTCCATCGATGCAAGAAAGAATGTATACCGTCGTTTACTTTCACTTTCACAATCAACGAATCAACACAGACTGAGAGACGTTGGGATATGATATGACGTCAGACGGCCAGAGGAGACATGTACCCTAAAAGGTCCGTTCTTAGGACCTCACCCAACGGTAAGGGAAGAGGTTCCCTAGTAGGACTGGGTCCCTAACTTGACCCCGAGGGAGTAACGTCCGTATAAGAAATGGAAGACCCGGTGAGAACTTCGGGAGGTCCGTCGTTTACTGAACCAATAATTAACCGTAATTTAACGTATGATACTGATTTACAAACTCCTTTCTTTTTATGTAACGTGAGACCGGAATGGGTTTCCATAACCCTTGTTACTTCTTTGACACAGTGATTACCTGGAAGAGCCACCTACAATCTTATACTCTGATCGTCAACGGCATCGAGACGTCTTTTTCTGGACCCAACTTATGATTGTTACCTAGGTACTCAGACCCCTTTTAGAGACTTAAAAGGAAGTTAAATCAACATTTGACTTGACTGTACTAAAGGTTTGAGTCCTACTTACAACCTCGAATGGAACTCCAATTTCCTTCTTGTCGGAAGTAAGAACTAGGGTTAAACGAATGAAAATGGGTCAAGAATCTTTCCCTCTTAGTACCAAGATAAGATGAGACTGATATATAAGACGAGATATTTAAAGATCATTGGGTCCTCTCTCCCTCACAACACTAGGGGTGAGGGAACTACAACTACAAACCAATATTAACCTTTGTTGAACTACAACACTTTTCTCGTGATATGGTACTAGAAACACAGTTTCCTTGATACTAGATCAGGACTTAAGTGGTGACTGTTATTAGCTGACAGCAGTTTTGACCCTACGAAACGCTCACTCTCCCCGACGACAATTATACGATCTTACTGTCCGTATTTTATTCTGACAGAACCCCTTTGACCCTACATACCAGTAAGATAATGAATGTTACACAAACCCGTTTGATTGGGTCAAGGGAGTAGACAATTTTACCTTTGTTAGGATAAAATATTCTAATAACATTTCTATATTACTTTATTATACAGTGATTATACACGTTGACAAAACACTCGATACTTTAGTATAGGTCACGTCCACTTTAGTACTAATATAATTATAGTCAGTATCGACCTCTTGTGAGAGTTTCTTTAAAGATACATAAAGAGAAACCTATCCTCGTCTCTGAACTCTCGTCGTTAACACTTTATTTGGGTCTATTCTGTGTCAAAGATCCAAAGATTTCTTTATGACTTCCTTGGTTTCATCCTAAACGATAAAACTATCAAAAAAGAAGGAAAATTTGGTGATATTGAAGATTCTTTTTCGTCCTGGGGCACACTCTTCTCCTGACACAACTCCCTTCACATTCTTTCACAACTTCTAGGACTATTGTTTCAATCTTTTCGAACAAAAAGACCTATGCATCTTTCTTTCTTTCACTTCAGTGAGTCAACACAGGCTGAGAAACGCTGGGACACCTGACACTGGATGGTCCGAGGAGCCCGGTACCCTAAGAGGTCCGTTCTTATGATCTCACCCAACGGTAAAGGAAGAGGTCCCCTAGAAGGACTGGGTCCCTAACTTGGGACCAGAGGGCGGAACGTCCGTCTGTGAAATTGGAGACTGGGTGGTCCCTTCGGGGTCTTGGACTGGATTTTATATTTCCAGACTGTAAAACCTCTTAACTGAACCGACAACAACGTCGGGACCACTCTTGTTGAGTTCCTGACAACCAGGAAGAGTACAGTAGTAAACTACGAAAAACCAGACTGAAACTACTAGTCGAAGTCCAGGAGATGGGGTAACACAATCAGACGTTCTAATCTTCCTTAGTTCTACGGAAAACATCTGGAGGACAATGGTGAGACTGTTGACACAAGTACCAGGTACATCAGGTTGGAGGGAGTGGAGTGGGTCGGTAGACGAGTCGGATGACCGGTATCAAGAGGTCATTCGTTGACCTCCGGTCAGTAATTGTTTGTGGAAGACGACCGAATGTACTGGTACTGGTTCTGTGAAACTAACCGTCAAACTCCAGTGTGTCCTATGAACTGTAAATCATATAAAATACATTCTTTGAACTAAGTGTCCGTACTGGTAAATTCATAATATATAATTATGTACAACTATGTACATTTATTACGTTCCAGGTACCCCTTGTATATGTGTCTTATCGAGAAAACGGTTTATTCCTAAAAGATTCACACCTTCATAGTATAATTTAGTAGGTTGTTTATAAAACCTTGTAGAAAATTCAACTCTCACCCCAATCAACCCACTAGTAGTGTCGGAACACAAGAAGGAGGAAACTTATGTCCATCCACGACCTTCCGACGACGTGTAAGTCTTAAAGGTCGAGAATCTAAAGATCGTGTGGACTGTATCTACCTTTGATCGAAGGTCAAGAATTGTTATTTTGTACTTACTTCACCTTGGAAGAAGGTCAGTGTAGTAGGATATGACCAACTTAGGGTTACAGAGATTTTAGGACTTCCTCCCTCCCCTCCCAGGTCTTCCGTTTTTCTCGGACCTGAGACTTATTGGTACACCTTTCGTTGATTCGGTTCCTTTAATTATACTTTTTATATTAATATGACACAATTCTAAACTCTCCAATAGACAATCTTTTCGACCATATTAGAATTCATTGTTTCGATCCGTGACCCTGAAGTAAATATTAAACGAAGTGTTTTATAAACTTTATTGGATATTCTTATGTTTCTAAACTTATCTTTTATTTCTTATTTTACCCTTATATATTTAATCTAATATTCCGGTTTTAGTCACCATTAAATCTTGTCTTTATTAAATCGACTCGGTGTGTAAACCGAGAACTTAAGGACCTTTGGTTTCGTTATGATTTTTATTTAAGAATTTCAATATACTAAGTATGACAGGTATTCTTCTCTCGTGTGTTTAAAGACCCCGTTTCGTTTTTTAAAGAACTATGAAGTTAAACCTTTTTTTTACCAAAAAAAACCTTATAGTAAATCTCTTATACAAGCGATTCAGTATCACTTGTTGTAGGAGTTGGTATAGAGAATTAGGTATATTTATCACTGTAAATATCTGCAAAGAACAGTAATAACAGTAGATGGTGTTCCGTTGAACAGTTACATTGAACAGTCACCATCGATCAATGTCTCCATTTATTCTGTACATGAAACTTCATCTCTTTAAGTGAAAGATCACACTTTTTTTTCTATACACCATGTCATTTGTAGTTATACCTCACTATGCACACCCAACAACAAGCCAGTGATTCGACACAGACTGAGAAACGTTGGGGTTTCTGATCGTACGGTCCGAAGGCACAGAAGTAGGGTCTCAAACGAGTTTGAGTACAGGTAACTCAGTCACTACGGTAGGTTGGTTGAGTAGGAGATAGTGGAGGAAAAGGAGGACGGGAGTTAGAAAGGGTCGTAGTCCTAGAAAGGTTACCGAGAAGAGTAGTCCACCGGTTTCATAACCTCGAAGTCGAAGTTACAGTCAGGAAGGTTACCTATAAGTCCCAACTAAAGGAAACCATAATTGACCAAACGTAGTGAAACGGTTGTCTTCAGGTATATCAGTTTCGATGCCAAAAAGATCATCAGTACATACCTACAATCTCAACCCGGTATTTCTTCCGACTCGTGGTTTCTTGACTACTAAAGCTTAACACCACGATCTCTTCTGAGAACTTTTAGGGAACCCGTCGTTCTTCTAGTTTGGTAAATTATTCATACCCATCTTTTCATAATTAGTGATATAAGACCAGTCAAAATATTTCGAAAGAAAGGAAGAATACCGACAAAAAGAAACCTTGTAAAGAAAAAGAACCAAAGTAAATACAGTTATTATATGTAAAAGGTTCTATTCTTATTCTTTGAAAGATGTATAAAATAAATGAGGATTCGAACGTCAGAGACCTTTGTCGTGTCTCCTTCCTACTCCTCCCCATCCGTCTCCGACGTCTTTCCTGTCCCCCCAATCTAATGTATCGGGGTTCAATTTAAGGTCGAGAGTGTAAATAATCGACACATTGGAACCTGTTCAGTGAAGTGTAAAGAACCAACATTAACCGTTTTTACTCTATTATAATGGACGGAGTTTCTATTACATGTATTTTTCAGACTATGAAGTAGGTCAGCGACCATATTTGTTAGTAGACGTCGTGATGAGACTCATTTTCTACTTTTTTTCTACTGTTTTGATTTGAAATGAATTTATAAAGGGAGTTTAGGACGAAAGTTTAAGGAATTCCTCCTTTCTTTACTCACCGGTTTTTTTTTTTTTTTTTTTCGAATGGAGAACTTAGAGACGTATATGAGAAGGTACTCAAGTTTGAGTTTTCACAAAGAGTTTCACATAAGAGGTCTAATGGACATATTTTCAGAAGTCTTCCCATGGACACGGTGAACGCGAACCCAAAATGAGAATGACTTAGTCGTACAAACCGTTCCCCGTCCTTTAGACGTAAATTTTGTTTAAGAGGTCCATTAACAATGTATGTAACTTCAGACTCCTGGTGACGGAATTCGGTGGACCTAAATTTGATGAAATCACTCTTACCGATGACCGTTTTTGTATAAATAGTGTTTTCTTCTCGGTAATATAAGTGGTTTGACAAAAAAACTTCCGTCTATGTAAGAAAAGGGTAAACAAAATTATAAACATACTTTATATTTTGTAATCTTACACCCGTCGACTTCCTATTCGTCAGTACTTCTCTCGACTGATGTTTGACTTAAAAGTTTTTATAATTAAACTACGTATATGTACGTATCTTTAATAACATACATTCATTAAGAGTATTAACTATTTTTAATCGAAATGAAAAGTTAAAATCGGAAAAAAAGAAAGAAATCATTAAGAGGTCACAGATATACCTTCGTAGTTGTATTCGACAAAAAGAACCATAGTGTATATCGAATAAGAATAGTACATATGAATATCAGGCAATCATTTACTTTTCTGACCAGGAATCCCTCTCTTAAAAATTCTAAACTTCGACGTCGACTTTCTTGAGTAACTTATAAAGTTGGTGAGGTGACGGAGGTCGGAGTATTCGGTTAAAGGTGAGTGAGGATTTAAATGATACAATGAAGTCTTTACTTCGGTAGTAGGCAAAGACTCGATAAGAGGTTCTGATAAGAACTATTGGTTCAGTTTATTTAGGTTATTACTTAATGTATCTTCTTAATGTCCCGAAGAACAGTCTTTTACATGTCCACTCTTCTATTACCTTGTCGAAAATATTTGATAAAGTTGGAACTTAAAATATGGTTGTTTTTTTAAAGAAAGTCTTTACGTCTGTTTAATTTTATCGGTTCTACACTTTTGTTGGAATCACAGGTAGTTACCTACTTCTTTTATACCATATTGCACGTCTATCTTGTCCCATCACAACGATTTCTCCTCTCTCACCGCCTCGTCCCACCCCCGTTTACCCATTTTCTCTGGTCGACATACTACTGTTTACGTTGGATTTAAGACCCCTCATTTGGTTGAGATCACGTATACCTTCATAGTATCTTTCTACCGATACAGTCATAATCTGTTATTTGAAGTCTTGTCCTTTATAATGGTTCCTATTTACCCCTGTAAAGTTTTATTGTTTGCCCAGTTATGTAGTCCTTCTTTATTAGAATTTAAACACATGTGTATTACTTTCTTGTAATTTAAAGTACTTGGTCTTAGACTTTGATGACTTTTGTGTTTATCTAGGATTAATATCAACTTTAAGTTGTAAGAAAAGATTCACTAAGTATTTTGTTTCTTTTTAATTCAGTCCGTTACCTTCTGAACTTGTTTTGATACTTTGTTAAACTGGCCAGTAAATACCTTATGAGGTGGGACTTTTTCTTTTGTGTGTAATAAAAGATCATGTGTACCTTGTAAGCAGTTCTATCTAGGATACGACTAAGTATTTGGTTTAGAGTTGTTTAACTTCTCCTAAATTTAGCATGTCTCATATAAGACATTGATGTCGCCTTAAATCATCTTTAACGATCGTCTTTTTACATACTTTTTTTTAGGGGTTTATAAACCTTTAATTCGTTTTGTAAAGATTTGTTGAGTACCCAACTTTCAGTCAGTGTCTCTTAAATATTGATTGTTATTTTCCGGTCACATAGTTTTAAACACCCTATCTCGATTTCTTCATAAATCTTTCCCTAAATATCCTAATTTATTAAAATAATCTTTTCCTTTTTGTTTTAACTAATTTCTAAAGTGAAAATCTTCGATCTCACATTTAATTTACATTTTATTCGTCTTCCTACCTTCATTATTTCTTAACTAATTAACTTCATCTTTGGTGTTTTTCGACCAAGAAACTTTTCAGTTATTTTAATTATTTGAACTGAGTAAAGATATGTCTAACTTTTTTAAATCTTCTGTGTTTAATGGACATAGTTCTTACTCTTCTCTTGTAGTGATTACTAAGATATTTAAATTAATTTTCCTATTATTTCCTTATGAACTTTTTTGAATACAGTTATTTACACTGTTGAATCTTCCTTTCTTTGTTAAAAAATTTTATATGATTAGTAGTCTCGAATGAATTTTCGTTATTTATTGGATTTATCAGGATATTAGTTATTTATTTTAACTACAGTATCAAGTTTTGAAGGGTTAGTTTTATAAGGGTTCGAGTTTACTAAAGTGACCACTTAAGACGGTCGATGTCTCATAAAAGATTGAGTAGAATTCTCCTACCTTAATGACTACATTTTTTTACTCTGTTTCCGTTGTATCCTGTTTTATCTCTCAGGTCCATGTCTATATCTGTATATATCTACTAACAACTGTTTTAACGATTCTATTAAATTACCTCTTTCTTATTAGAAAAGTTATTTACCATAACCTTGTCAACCTTTAATTTACCTTCCTTTTCTAGGATTACGGCACATATTAATAATTAAATTATATAGTACCAATATTTGCATTGTCACTATTTATATTGTGGAAATCTTTTTTCATCTTTCAAAACACTGGATCCACTGACTGTCCACCACGTTTTTTGTGGTACCTATTTAGAGTTTTCGTAAAAAGACTTACTTCCTCGATCTATATTTTGTCACCCATGACATACTACGATAAATGGATTTTAAGCTATTTACTACTTAAATGTGACTCTCTTTCATCTAGTCAACCACGGTCCATGACTCTTCTCCTCTTCTGATTATCGTTGTTCCGTCTCCTTTCAAACTCCACTACTTTCCAATACCAATACCGTTGACCTGGTATATCAGTTTTAATGACTTACGTCCACATATATACATATGTACATATATACATATATAACATATATACTTACATATATTTGATACGAAGTTATTTCTAATAAAAACTATTGGTTTTTTTGACCAATTAATGGTTCAATGTGTTCCCTTTTATCGAAGGAGATCTTTTAGAAGACCATCAACTGTCATTCCTTCACACGCCGCTTATGACCCCCCTACAGGTTCCCTGTTTTCTTGGTCAGGTTTCCTTCCCTGAGGGTAACTCGTCCAGTCCCTGTTGAACTTGTAGTGTTATTCAGTACTATGTCACCTAATAAGGAACGACGTATTTCGGTCTCAGTTGGTTAGTTGTGACAATGTTTATTTAATTACCTTTTTTTTTTTTTGTGGAGTTATCCTCCTCATTTGTCTTGTAAGAAGAAATATCGATTTACAGTACGTTCATTTCCGTCTTACCACCATAATCTTTCAGTAGTTACCTTTCGTTTTAACTATCAATTTCAAAATTTTGTCTGTCCTATGATTACATCGAGTTTCACAGGGTCGGGAGGATTAACAAGAATTAATATTTCCCTTTTTATCATTGAAGTCTCACCTCTTTTGACTATCTGTGGTGGACTTGATTCACTAGTTTCGATGGTACCAGTTAGGACCCTGTCTTCTATGACTGTCGTAGAAGACTCTTCTGCATCGTTGTGAAGAAACGTTTTAACGTATTGGGTTTAGATTAGTAATCCGTTATGGTCTTTTTGGGTCTAATTTCCTGTCAGATAATGTTTTTGATCCTACATAAGTAGTTTTTACAGTTCCAGTTTTTGTTTTTCTTTCCGAGTCTTTGATCTTGAGGGGTCTAATTTCCTCTACTTCTTTATTGTCATTTTACACAACTAAAATCTAACCTAGTCCTTTTTTTTATCGATATTTTCTTTTATAACCGTTTTATCATCGATATTTTATCGATATTTGTTTACTGTAATACCCGTGTTAAACTTTTACCTGATACTGAATCTATTGTCACAATAAACTTGTAATTTTAAGGACTAAAACTATTGGAGTGAGACTAATATATTCTCTTATAGAAACGAAACTCTTTTATGTATAATTTCATAAATCTCCATTTCCCCGTACTACAAAAGTTTGATGAGGGTTTACCAAATCTTTATCAAACCAATGTGTACCTCTCTTAGTATTTCGTTATATTTGTTAAACACTTAGACCCATTCTCTAGATACCTTCAAGAAACATTATCATACAATGTTGAAAGGACATTCGACATTTAATACAGTTTTATTTTACACCACTTTTATTATTATTGGACCGAATTTTCCCAGACCCAAAGAAAAATCTAAGTAGAAAGTAAGACAATTGAACTGCCGGTTGTTAACTTTTGGACGGTACACGGTCCTTACCTAGATTCGAGACAGTCGCGACGTCTGTGTTTGGAGTTATTCGACAAAGATTACACCCCTTCACGTGAGGGATTGTTTATATCTTGACCCGATTCACTGTGTCGTCTCGACCAGATCCTGTTGCACACTCTATAATCTCTCCGTGACTGTGTCTAAACCCTCCGTCATCCTATAGCCCCCTCTACTCGAGACTCGACGTACACCTTCAACTCGCCACCAATTGGTTCCGTATCCTCCGAAGGTCCGTCTTCCCTGTGTCTATGATTCCTTACTAAGTTCAAGTTTACGAACCAATTCTATACGTTCAACCAAAGAATACTTACCAACTCCCCTCTACTCGTCCTTTACTCCACTTTATCCTCGGGTCCCTCGTCGGTCCCAGTCTAATGATCGTATAAGGTACGGTACAACTTCTAGAAAAGTGACATGGGACTTACACTGTAAAAACTTTCTATCAGTTCACATCCATAAGAAGTTACGTATTCGCTCACACCGAGTACTTCGATCACAACCCGACCTTTAACTGAAAATCCTTGGCAGTTTCATCTCGCCAGTGACTTTGGTACCCTCACCGACCCGAGTGTTCTGTTCTCCCTCACCCTCGTCCTTCTCTTTTTCCACAGTCATACTAGGGACCTCTAGTAGTTGTATATATCCTACGATCTTCCTTTCCCTATATCCAAATCTTTTTCTTCGGTTTCTAAACCTCCCTTTGGTTCTCTCTTACTCTATCGTCTTTGGTTAAAAAAATTCCTTTTCACCCCACCCCTAAAATTGTTGTTAGGTGTTTCGAATTATAATTGCGAAACTAAGGACCTACTTTTAGGGAATATATCATAGACTTGATTTTTAAGTAAAGGAGTTAGTAGATGTATAAGGAGTGTTACACTGGATGACTCGAGATACCTACTCATTCAGTCGATAGAAGGGGGTGGAGACAAATATCTGGAAACAGTCCTTTTCATTCCTTGACATAGCCGACTAAAGGCTTCAGAAAAGACGAAATTGAGGGACGCTATAATGTCTACGACTGAACCCTAGGTCCTGAGGCTAAAAAATACAATTATCTTTTGTTTCAACGTACACAAAGTAGATATGACACTACACCGTCCTTAACGTCGACCTACCCTGAATAAAGGTTCTTCCCGTCTCCGTTCCGAAACCTTTGTCTAAGGTTTATTAAGATTGTCAGACGTCAGTACACTTTGAAGTTCTCAAATTTCGTTGTCCTCTTTACTCTGACGATAAACAATCCGGACGAGTTGGTGTACCGAAGTAAATGGAGTAAGGTAACCCGATACTACAACCCGACCCCAATTTTCAAATCAGAAGTCTGTTTTGTCCACTAAGTCAACCACAGTGGGTACTTCCCGGGTCGGTCTATGAGAGTGTGTCTGACAAAGACCAAAAATGTTCTTTTGATCAACAAGTAGAGAAACTTTCACAAACATATGTGTGTACAGTAGACACACGAAAAAGATAGTCACAACGGGTCCTTTCTTGACGGTTTATACACAAACCATATTTGGGGTACGACTGGTGATTCCTTATCTTTCTACTTTTACTGTGTCGGGGTCTAGTGTTCCTTGAGGGGTCGATTGTTCCCGTCTGGCTGTATCTTCCCACACTTTACCCCAGTCACGGCACCACCCCGAACCCCTTTCTTCAGAGTCGAATGGTACAGGGTGACGTCTGTGTTTGTCGTGTCGTTTAGAACTCTACACTCAACATTGTCGTCTTTCGGAACCTTCCCTTCTTTGTCAGGCGAAGACTTAAACCGATAGTCGATTTTAAACTTAATTCTCGACTGCGTTTAAATGTACTTCTGAAGTGTACATTCCGTCCCACTTTAAGGTAAAGGGGAACAGAGGAAAGGGTTCCCTTACTTCTCCTCGAAGATCTTCCTATTCCATCAAACCAACGGAAACCCCGAAATTACCACACCAGCGGACACTCTAAGAAGTCGAGAGGACAAACACGACAAATATATACTTCCTCCTAAGACTTTTTCATTCTGTAATACATAAATTGTCGGTGAATTTATCGAGACTGAGACACGGTCCATGATAAGACTAAATGTTTCTCATTGAGCTACGAAAAGTATTTGTACATTATTTGTAATAGGGTAAAATGTCTATTTTGTAATAGGACAAAATGTTTATTTGTAGGACGAAGTGTCTAAATTTTTTTTTTTTTTTACCTCCGTGTTTTTCCAATTTATTAAACGGTGTCAGTGTACGTCAACGGAAGTAAAGTGACTTTCAAGAGTCTCCACTTTTACCGGACGACGGCGACGACGACGATTCAGTGAAGTCAGCACAGACTGAGACACACTGGGGTACCTGACGTCGGATGGTCCGAGGAGACAGGTATCCTAAAAGGTCCGTTCTCATGACCTCAGCCCACGGTAACGGAAGAGGTCTTTTACCGGATTTTGTTACAATTCCCTTCCCGTCCCGGGCCGTGTACTGCGTTGTCTACTGAATCAGGAGTCCGAATCTTACAACTACGGCAGAAGTTACGGCGGAGGAGGTGAAACACACGACAGAAGTCTTGAAGGACGAAGAAGGGATGCCACAAGGGGTTCCGAGACGGGAATCAGGACCCGGGGAGAAGACCCAGGGTGTGGTGTCTAAGGGGCGGAGACCAAGGACTTCGACCGACCCTGATGACAACGGTTGGACCTACCACAGGGTTTGGACCATTCCCAGGGCCCACCAGGGAAACCCCGTGGGAGGGAGCAAGTGACTCTTTCATGTCTGGTGAAAGGTGAGGATGTAGGAGAGGTCAGATTGATATCTAGTGGAAAGGTTCCGGTGGAGAGGCCACAATCGTGTGTAACATTGTTTTGACTCGAAGACCGAGAAGAAGGTACAGATAAGGAAAGAATAGAGAAGTGAAAATTATAGGGAAGAGGTGAAGGTAGAGAGGGTTAAGATAGGTAATTTTAATGTAGGTCAGAACTTCCGGAGTTTACAGAGGAAAAGGAGTTCGGACTTCAGTCTACAGTATAGAGAGAGAGAAAAAAAAAAAGGTAGATGATACGAATAAATGTTTTGATATGTAAACATCTAAAACCCCCCGGAGAAATCTTCGAATTTACGTACTTCTGATCCTCCGAACCGGTCCCAATCCCAAGTTTAATCAGTATATGAACAAGTATAACCGTCTTTGTATCAAAATGACGACGGTTGATGACCGTGAATGTACCAATCGAAATAATTTCTCTAAGTGTCTGTAATTTCTTTTATACTTCGAACAAGAATTCACCTTCGACCATTGTCCTTATTCGAACGTCAAGAGTTCTACTTTTCGGATTTACGATAAAGCTCATTTTTGACTCTTGTTTTTGTCAAATTTGGTTCTACCAAATTTTTAGAATAATTTACGGTACGTAGGTGTAAAAAAAAAAAGAAGTAAACCATTTCTTATCTCTTCCTCTTTTTGTCGAAAGAAAAGAAAAAAAATGACGGAAACAACAGAATTCTTTCGTATAAGACGGTTTTGATATCGTTAGTACGGCTAGAACCGTAGACACTAGACATTGTCCAAAGTCTAAAGGCTTTTAGTGCAGTCGGGTGATTTCCCCGTTCCCCCTTACGACTATCCCTCACTCACTCAAAATACACGAGAACTTTAAGATTCCTTTTTTTATCCGTTTTACGATTAGTCTCTCTGAAGGTAGAAAGTAGACGGGAAATACTGTTACTAATTCGAGTATTACACAAAGTCTCTGAACCCGTTTCCCTTTTTTTCTACCTTTTAGTCGTGTCGTTTACCGTTTGTACGGTACCCACACCCAGTCTAACTCTTGGACGGAGTCACTCTTATACCATAAACCTATTGTGATAGGGACCTAACCATTTGAGTCTAGACAATATAAAAAACAGACTTTGTGTAACTTTGTGTCTACACCTATACAAATCTTGTGTCTACACTAATCTTGTCCGTCAAACCACTACTTTCAAGTCTATGGAAGCTGAAAAGGACCCAGGTCGGATGGAGAGTGTCTCTTCTCCTTCTGACGTCTTATCACTTCACCGGTGAGTTCACTTGTCCAATTGCCCACTGTCCTTGTGTCAATCCTAAGTCCAGAGAACTAAGAATCGTGAGACAGACAAAAAGTGTAGCGGAGAGGAAAAAGTAATTTGAGGTGACTCTCTCTTTTTATGTACTTGTGTATATACACCTTAGATTCTTTACCATGACGATTCAGTAAAGTCAGCACAGGCTGAGACACACTGGGGTATCTGCCGTCGGGTGGTCCGAGGGGGCAGGGACCCCAAGAGGTCCGTTCTTGTGACCTCACCCAACGGTAAAGGAAGAGGTTACGTACTTTCACTTTTCACTTTCCCTTCAGTGAGTCAGCACAGGCTGAGAAGCGCTGGGGTGCCTGGTGTCGGGTGGTCCGAGGAGACAGGTACCCTAAAAGGTCCGTTCTCATGACCTCACCCCACGGTAGCGGAACGGACTTCTTTACCATGTCTATTTGGATAAACGTCCCGTCCTTATCTCTACGTCTGTGTCTCTCACCTTCACACCTGTGTTCTCATCTTCTCACCCACACCCTCCCTGCCCCCCTACTGACCCTCTAACCCTAACAGGACAGTCATGGAACACACTTTATCTCTCGATCACCCTTCGACGAGATAACGTGTCTTCGAGTCGAACCAAGAGACGCTACTGGATCCTCCCACCCAACCCCCCGTCGATCCTCCCTCCAAGTTCTCCGTCACATATATACTACGCATATCGACAAAGTGCGACACCATGTCGTCTTTGACNCCCTAACAGGACAGTCATGGAACACACTTTATCTCTCGATCACCCTTCGACGAGATAACGTGTCTTCGAGTCGAGCCAAGAGACGCTACTGGATCCTCCCACCCAACCCCCCGTCGATCCTCCCTCCAAGTTCTCCGTCACATATATACTACGCATATCGACAAAGTGCGACACCATGTCGTCTTTGACTGTGTCATGCCATTTCGTTGATATGAGGTTATTTTCATTAAGAATCCTAAATATCGATAATCCATAAATGACAGGTGTCAACAAAATTTTATGGGTCCAATCATATGTATCCGACCACTGTTAATATACATTCTTTACATTTTCCGGATGTATAATTTGTATTTTTTATATATATTTACAATTTACATTTTTATATTTGTGATTTACATTCTTTTACATCTTAAATGGTTTTTTTGATTACGATCTCGGACTCCAGGACACCAATTGAATGACAGTTTCTACTTGTTAATCTTTTGTCTAGTTTCAACAGAAAAGTGACGATGACACTTCACTTTACACTACCAAATTCCTTCGGGAATACAGTTACTCTATAGTCATGTAGTATCGTGTTACCCTAACCCCCGAACCACCGGGTGACCTAGTAGTGATCGGGTTGTCTTGACCATCGACACTGTTGTCTTTATATTTGTCTTCTTATAAGAATATAAAACATCTGAAATCTTATAAACACACACACATATATAGTAAATGTATATTTTTCATAAAAGAATAACGAAAATAAACACCTTCAGTCCTTGACGATAAAGGACTTTGACCATCACTAAACCTCCATAGACCTTTGTTTTATAACGATGAATCGATTTATAGAAACCCTCTACCTGATTCTCTTACACCTTTCTCGTTCCTTCATGTCCGATTTAGCACTAGTTGATCAATTAAGTCCAAAAGGACCATTTATCCATGTGCCCCGGAACTTTAACAAAAATTTTCCCGTCGAACTGCACAAATAAAGAAACTTTAGTGAATCTTTAACTACACAGTGTCCTTTCGAAAGTGGATGGGATCATGTGGTCAATGTTCTTAATCTGAAAGAAAAAAATCTTTTTTCCTCCCCTCACAAATACACCATCTCATATTTGATGTCTAAAAAAAAAAAAAAGTTTTTAGAGAGGGGGTTCCGTAAAAACAAGGGTTGAGATTTCGTCTTTAACTCCCTTCTATATTTTGTCCCTTGTGTTTCTACAAAGATACGCCGAGTGTACCGGGGACCTCAGGTCGAACCCTAGGTATGACGTCGTTCGAGTGCAAGTCTCGGTCGGTCCCTGGGTCACGAAATAAAACATCTGTCGAGTCTGACAGGGTTTCTCTAATCGAGTGTGATTATTGTCACGAATCTGACCTATCGAGGTAAGGTCTTCGGTTAGGATTTCGGGAGTACAGACTTGAGTCTTTACAGAAAAATAAATAAACGTAGGGACGAGAGGACTTTACCATCGATTACCGTTTTTGGGCCAGTTTCTATAGGTACATTGCGACTGAAGTTCGTCCGCGTCCAGGTTTTCCCACACCGAGTATGCGCAAAGAAAACTTTTGATCCAATCTTTACACTGGATTACGATCTTTTCAGACATCGAGGGTCTCTCCTCCCTTGACGCTGTCAGACCACGACCGCTTCTACCGTTGAACGGTAGAACTGTCTTGACGAGATTAACCGAAGGTCCTGTGCAAGGAGGTCAAATAAGGTCCTTGGTGATTTGATGTGATCTCCCGTCTGATTGGATCTGGAAAAAAGGGGAAGATCAAAGTAGATAACACAAACTGTTCTTGGCAATGTCTTTGCATCAGGACATTCACTTAGTTTAACACCGGCACAAAGGAATGATGACTACCTCTAACACGGCGACGACCATAAAGGAATAAATTGAAACATGATCCCGTGAATTATAAAATTTACGGATTAGATCTATTCTAAATTCCTGTTATTTTTGTGAAGTGTGACGGACACTTCTGTCACCGACCGTATATTAATAATGTCCGATACGACAACAAAAAACAACGACAAATCATTCAGTACAGGTTGAGAAACACTAGGGTACCTGACATTAGGCGGTCCTAAGAAACAGGCACCCTAAGGGGTCCGTTCTTATGACCTCGTCCAATGGTAAAGGAAGACTTCCCTAGAAGGACTGGATTCCCAACTTGGGTACAGAGGACGTGACGTCCGCCTAAGAGATGGTGAATGACCTTTTGTTTAAGGTGACTCTCTTCCTCCATTATTGGCTGACGTTTGTCTTTGGAAAAGGTCTCCTCCTCCCTCGTGTGTTCTGTAATAGTGTCACTCTATTTAACCTAAATATTACGATTAAATACAGATTATACCACGAAACACTAAAAAGTAAAAAATTTGGTACTTTAGAGTAAAGGAAAACAAAATGTACTGACACTTTGTCAGATCCCTGTTTCTTCTGTTCAACTCACCTTTACCTATCAGGGTCTTTATTCGAGTCTACCAGGATATGGTGGAATCTGGGAAGTCGGGAATAGTATTAAAATTCTATGTCCCCTCTTCCCACGTATCTATAGTACTCCTTTGACAAATTAACTATGTTGACAAGTGATCACGAAGAAAGTTAAATGGGTTAATTGTCCATATTCTTTATTTATAAAAAGTATCGATCATGTAATCCCAACAAGTCTCTTTGTTGGTTATCCTCTATATATGTCGCATACAATTACATGTACATACTATATATTATTATCCCATTGAATAATAATTTATCCTATTTAGATAGATAGACAGTAGAAGAATAAAGAGACCCACTAATATTCCTCTTGACTGAGGACACTAATATTTCCGTTGTTTCAGGGTTCTAGAAGTCAGTCGTTCGACCACATGAAGGTCGAGATCGACGAGTAGGTCTTTGTGGGAGTTGTCTATGAGGGTCTTATTTCACTTCACTTTCAGCGAGTCAGAACAGGATGAGAAACGCTAGGGTACTTGAAAAGTCAGGTACCTTAAGAGGTCCGGTCTTATGATCTCACCCATCGGAAAGGGAAGAGGTCCCCTAGAAGGGTTGGGTCCGTAGTTTGGGTCCAGAGGGCGTGGTGTCCGTCTAAGAAATACTCGACTCGGTGTTCCCTTTGGGTGAAGGTCTTATTACAAATTGGTTTATACACCCGTAGGGTACGGGTTAACTTCTCAGAGGAACCACCGAGTCACCATTTCTTAGACGGACGGTTACGTCCTCTACGTTCAAGTTAGGGACCCAGTCCTTCTAGGGGACCTCTTCCTTTACCGTTGGGTGAGGTCGTAAGAACAGACCTCTTGGGGTACCTGTCTCCTCGGACCGTCTGATGTCCCGTACCGTAGTGTCCTCTCAGTCTATATTGAATCACTGACTTATTACTCGGTACGGGTTAGTTCAATTATGTACTTTGGTCAGTAGTGTCGATCAGAGAACACGACATTAACACGAAAGCTCTAATATTTCACGAAAGTATTCGCAGAGAACACCAGGAATGGTGTTTTGACACTCGATCCATCCTGTACAACGGTAATTGGAAAAGTGTCCACTGCTGACACTGGTTATCACTAATAATTCTGTGACTTACTAAAAGTACGGACAATGTTTAATACTTTTCCTTCTTATCCTTTCAACACATTGAACCGTTTGTATGTCAAACATTGTCTAGAAGGTTGAGAATTAGGATCCAGAAAACTGATGTAAAATGTAAATAAAGTTTCAGATTTGACTCTTGTTGGTTCAAAGGTTTTCTACACATAAGACTATCCATTTTATTTTTAAAGGAACCCGTTCGAACAGGATACAATATGTATCACATGGATATTATCGAACTGTATAATCTTATTTACAGCGAACTTGAGTCGTCATCATCCCCAATTTTACCGTTCTTTGTTTACTTTATTCATACAGTCTTATTAATTATTAGTTTCTCGATGTCCTTGACGGGGTCTGGTTTCTGAAGAAGGTTGATTTACTGAGTCTAAACAGTCTAAAGGAAAACAAACAATGAAAAGAGTCTGTCGTGAAAAAGGGGAGTTTTATAAGGACCCTGTGCAACGTGCAATTCAAATATCCTACAAAAGTGAGTAACCGGTCCCGGCGGCCTCGGGAAATTCCCACACCGGAGAATCACTACCGTCTACCTTTTTCTCCCGTCTCTCGTGTCTTTTCCCTTGCCTTACGACTTGGTCTGTCTGAAGCAAGAGACCAAAACACTCCTGTCTCAACGGAAGGTCTGTTCTGACAATTGAGTGAGTAAGCACATTGGAGAAAGGAATGGACATTTACTCCCAAGCCATAAAAGTGTAGAATCCCTGTTCTGGATTTCAACAATGTATTTCGTTTTTAGTCGACTTTAGTGGGAACTTTTGGAATGTAGTGGGAACTTTACATCGTCTCAAAATATTAAGAAAATTGTTAAACATACGGATTCATACATTATATATCATATATTATTTTACATAAACATTAGAAAATTTTTTTATCAGAGAATGTATTTTTTTTTTACATATAATTTTGGGATCTGAGTGTGAGTCGTACCATACGTACCTCCCTTCACGATTGATATTGACTCTGAAAGGTGTAGGATAGGGTAGAAGAGCGTAAGATACCGGGCACGAGTAAATCTCCGTCTAACTCAACGCTACATTAAAAAGAGAAAATTATAAAATAGAACCGTATTAAAGTCTAAATGGTTTTTCGACATTGTCAAGTTTCTTAGGGGGTTCCAATTGTAAAGTTGGTGTAAACAATATGGAAAAAAGGAAAGAAAGCACAAAAACGCCATCTAAATTTTTTAGCAAAGGAGAAGAAACATGTATATAACAACTGAAGTGTATAAAATTGACATGTGTATTATGTTGGGGTGAGTTTAACGTGGGTCTCTTTAATACTCTCACTAAATTAATTACAGTAACCACACGTAATCTTCGACTGTTTTACCTATTCAGTCTCGACTCACTTTATTTTCTACGGGTTTTACAACTGGACCGGCTCGTTCACTTAGGATCGTTGACATTTCTTGTTTTCGTCCGTGAAGTGACAACCATTTTTACGATCAACCGGGTTTAATACTTTTAGAAATGATTTGGTCTTATTTCGGACGAAAAAACATTAAACGTAGTGATTACACGATAATGTGACCAAAAAGACCAACAACAAAACAAATTATATGTCTACGTTCACTGTACATACTCGAGTACTTATTAAGTTTCTAGGTGACACTCAAGAGTGGAGACTAAAAGTAACAAGGAGTCGTATCCTCCAGTCGAAAGGTAATGACAGTCTTGACCTTCTTAACAGTGACACGTTATAATAACAATAATTGTAATAATGTTCACTAATAACACTAATGTTCACTAATAAAGAATGTTCATTAATAATTTTAGGACTTAATAGACCAGAGATTTGTTGTCCTACGTTGAGTACGTAAAATTTTGAATCGAGTCACGTAGAATTACAGACAATCGAACACTTCGACCTGATGGCAATGACTGACTGACAGGAACACGAGAACATGTCCGAATCGTATCTTCAGTGTGAAAGAATTTGTTAGAGAAAGTTTAGTATTTTTTATGATTTTGTGAAGACTCTCGTTTCATTCCTTATGGGGTTTTCCCTTGGGGTTACTGATTCAGTTCAGTTAACTTCAGACGTCAAGAAAAATTTTTATGGCAAAACAGTCGACCAACGGAATACTAAAATTACACAAACGTCATAACAAAGGTTTAGCTTCATGCATGTTGATTAGAGGGACTGAAGGAAACGAACATCTTGTGAAACAAAATGAAACCAATTGTGTAGAGCGGACCATGGGTTGGGGGTATGTGGGGATGGGGTGGTTTTGTGTGTGTGTGTGTGTGTGTGTGTGTGTGTGTGTGTGTGTGTGTGTGTGTGTTTGTTACTTTGTCACCTTACCAGTCGCTACTAAGACTTCGAGTGTGTCTTTACTCACAAAGGTCACTCACGGACCACTTACACCTCCGTGTGGTCGACGAACGAGAACAGACAATGTCTGACACCTGCATGTTCAGGACCTTGACGACATTGGGACTTGCCGCACTTTGCAGATGGTGCCGGCGCCGTGTCGCGTCCGCGTGACACCTTCCTCTGTCCCGTTAGTCTCTCGTGCCTCTGTCTCCCACGCAGAGTCGTGAGCCGGACGGGCGATGGCCAACACACGGGACCCGTACGTTGAATTGCCTCTCCGTTCTCCTTCCCGGGACGGAAATTACGTAAATGACCTCGTTCTTGAATAGGTTTCAATACGGTAAATTAGGTGTTTTGTCGGGGTCTGTGTCTACAACAATCGATGTACGATAGGTACCCCTGTGACTCGAGCCTCTCCAACGTTGGACAGTGGAAGAATCCCACTCCTTTTACAATTAACCTCCCACCCCATGATATTTCCAATTCCTGTATCCGAGACTCAGTCAGTCTGTCCCCAAGTTTAGAAGATACGAGCAAAATCGCGAATAACCGACACATAAGAGTCCTTTTAATAACTTCAATCGAAATAAAAAGAGTAAAGACTTCACCCTTATATTAGTGAGAAAAGAGGACCCCAACAACACATTAATTCTAACGTAAGTTGACAAATAGAGTCACGGATACAAATTAAGAAATCAATGTAATAATAATTAAATACTGTCTGCACCTCAAAAAGTTTGAGCGTGTATTGTTATTCCTAAGAAGAGAAAAGAGCATAATATTTTAATAAACTCAGGATCACTTTATTACTCTCCTTTCACCGAACATTTACCTACACATACGTGTGAAAACGTTAACAAGACAAATAATACTCATACAGGACCCAGAGGTCAGCGTTATATTCGAAGACTTTTTGCTCAGTATAAAAGTAAAGAAGATCTGGAACACAAAGATTAAGTCTAGAGACTGTTGTATTTCAGGTGTTATTTGGGATTAAGTCATTAAGAATGGTAGTAAATAGACGTCGTGAAAATGAGTTTACTCTTTGAATAAAGTATAAATAATAAAACCTACCTTTTGATATATTAGGTTAAACAGAATATGTCTTCTTCCCATAATAACTCTGGGTTCTTACGGTACTCGGGTTGTTAGTATGGAAATAATATAATATTTAGAGGGGGAAGGTGTACAGAACTTATAACAAGTATCTTTGTCTTTAGTAAAATTTCCCCGTACAATGATAAAAATTATGGGTGTCCACAAAGTAAGAATTTGAGGAAAGAACGGGTGTACTTAACGGGCAGAATGAGTCATGACTTTATTTACGTATAATTAAAAATCCCAACAAATAAAATAAGGACGTCCACGCATAATTAAAACCTCAGGTCAATTCGGACAGATCTGGAATTTACGGTGGTCTCGAGAATTTGTGTGTAAATAAAAAATAACAAAAACAATGCAAGAAATAATAGTCTTAATTACTTACATCAAAAGTATTTCGAATAACGAATGAATGGGACTTCTGACCTAAACTCGTACGACAAGACCAGACGACTCATTTAACTCTAAATTAATGTCTATAAATTAACCAATAATACTTGAAGTACTTGACCTTGATTTACTCGGGAAGAATGGGTAAAAGGTAGAAATATACGTAATATGTTTGAGTAGGACCAGATTGAAGGTAAGACACGTTGAAAGTGATGGCCGAGTACTTAGTAGTGACGGATTCCAAAACTACATTTTGCACACAAACAACCTGTCAGTATGTCCCTGTCAAGGACCGGAAAATTTTCATATATTTCTTCTCTATAAAATAAACTTTCGTCTTTAGTTCCAATTGGAATTCTCTTTACTTAAGTGCTCGATTTCTTCTTATATTGGAAGTAAAACCTTAAATCTTTAGTCTTTGGGGTGAGTTTCTAAGTTCACCTTATTTTACATTGAGATTATAGATCGGTACAAATAAAAGTTTTTTCAGTTTATGTTTTACCCTATATTACCTTATCTAGATAAAACCACCATCATCTTATATTATAATTTGACATTGTCATTAATTGATTTCAAGGTAATGGTAAAGGAAATTATAAAAACCACATTATAATACCTTTTTTTAATACAAATATTTGATATAGATGATTTGACTTAAAATCATTTTTTTTTAAAAAAAACGTAGTCTTTGTACAAATAGGACCTCATACTTTGTTTAAATTTTATAAATACAGTAGAACTACCGACTAATCACGAAATTAGACTTCTTAAAACACAAATTTAAAAGTGAAGTTTACTTTTGTCCATAAGTATAAACATGAATCTTAGACCTATAGTAAATATAACCGAACTTGTATCCCTCAATTTTTTTGTTTAAAGTCGTTTTGACAGAGTTAGTTACACTGAGGGTTATACCACGATTTACACGACATTTAGGTGTTTAATAAAAAATAAAAAAATTCACAAGAAACTTACAATACATTATAACACAAGGGAAAAAACATCAGGAGACGTACAGTGGAAATAATGTTTCAAGTAGAGGAAGGGAGTGTGGAGTGGGGAACCCACAGGTTCTTAGGGAGTCCCACGACCGAGTCCAGAATCTTTCCCAGTGGGAACAGAACCACGACCTAGGTTTGAGTCGATCCGGTCCCTTGGATCCTCCGTTGACTTGAAGTGTTAATAGAGATCTCTATCATCGAAGTCTTCCTCTATAGTCCAGTTTGAGTCCATCAGTACCTCAGCAGGCACTAGTGGTGATTCTACTGAATTCTGACGGAGGTCAATCCGGGTCTCGCGACTGAGTCCCCGACTCGAAAGACGAGGTCACCAACGACGACTCCAACCACATTTGTGGAAGGGACACTGTCACCAAGTTCCTGTACTACAACCCGAACTCGTTCCCCCATCGAGAAAAATAAACTATTGTACGGATGTAAGAACGACCGGGAGAGAAGCTACAACCTTGTACTAGATCCCCGATCCTCAAATATTTATACACCGGAGGTAGGGTGAAACTACCTCACCAGGGTGTGGGATATACCCCCACTTGTCAGTCGGAAATAAGAGTGCAGAGTACCCTTAAAATGAAGGGTCCAGAGAGAAACGGGAAAGGACAGTGAACGGTAAACAGTCCTAGTAGAGTAAAGTGTGATAATTCAAAGTTTTATTTAAGCCCTAGGAATATCTCTAAATGGTTGGAAGAACGGGTTGTCGGAAATTCTAGAGATAGGTTGTGGATGTTTTATAGTCAAGACGGAGGGACTTAATCAGAGATGTTTACAAAAGTGACTTTGTTGGCAAAAGTGTCTTTTATGACATAAAGGACTCGGGAAGGTTAATACTTTAGTGTCACAAACCCCAAAACCTATTACTAGTTCTAAGTTAAATTTTAATAGACTTTCTTATCTTTGAATCATCTTTACTGGAAGTAAACTTTTTTGTATAATGGTAAATTTTTTAAGAATCAAACAGAGTAACTTCTTTTGACATGTTATATAAGACCTTTTTATTCTTTGAGTTTATGAGCACTTTTATATGACACAGTATAAAGTAAACTATCGAATAAAATGAAAAAGAGTATACGATACTCCTACTGTTTTCCTTATATTTATCATGATTGTTTTAAACTGTATAAAAACTGGGAGTTTCTTAGTCCATTATGTACTATTTTAAAATTTTGATCGAGACACAACATACACCAGATGACCTGTGTTTGGTTTTAGTCCACTACGAGAACTGTCTTTACTTGACGTCTATATTCCCACACCATCACTCACAACACCTCTTCCGTTACCATGGGGTGAGGTCATGAGAACGACCTTTTAGGGTACCTGTCTCCTCGGCCCACTCGACGTCAGGTACCCCAACGATTCTCAGCCTGTGCTGACTCGCTGAAGTGAAAGTGTAGTGAAAGCACGTAATCTCTTCCTTTACCGTTGAGTGAGGTCACAAGAACGGACCTCTTAGGGTCCCTGCCGTCTCGGACCACCCGACAGCAGAATACCCCAGTGCGTCTCAACCTGTCCTGTACTCAGACTCACTTGAGGCCCTCAACCACTACCTGTCCCTCCGGACCATACGACGTTAAGTACCCCAGTGTTTCTCAGCCTGTACTGACTCGCTGACTTGACTTGACTTCGCTGAATCGTCGTCGTCGTCGTCGTCGTCGTTGTCACGTACAACACCCGACCTCCCCTACCCAAACTCCATTCACTGAAGTCCCACTGGTGCCCATTTCTATACTTGTGAAAGGAAGGAGATACTGGGGTCCTTTGTCTACTTTCCGATAAACTTACATCAGATCGAAACCTACTAAAATCTGTATTCTATTTGATTGTCAGCTTCCGTTACGGTTTCTTACGAGTTTGATGGTGTGTTAACGTGAGTAGAGTGTGTGATCATTTCATTACGAGTTTTAAGAGGTTCGGTCCGAAGTCGCTATGCACTTGGCACTTCAAGGCCTACAAGTTCGACCAAAATCTTTTCCGTCTCCTTGGTCTCTAGTTTAACGGTTGTAGGTGACCTAGTACCTTTTTCGTTCTCTCAAGGTCTTTTTGTAGATAAAGACGAAATAACTGTTACGGTTTCGGAACCTGACACACCTAGTGTTATTTGACACCTTTTAAGACTTTCTCTACCCTTATGGTCTGGTGGACTGGACGGAGAACTCTTTGCACTTACGTCCAGTCCTTCGTTGTCAATCTTGACCTGTACTTTGTTGTCTGACCAAGGTTTATCACTTTCCTCATGCAGTTCCGACATATAACAGTGGGACGAATAAATTGAATATACGTCTCATGTAGTACTCTTTGCGACCCGACGTTCTTCGTGTTCGACCTTAGTTCTAACGGTCCTCTTTATAGTTATTGGAGTCGATACGTCTACTGTGGTGGAGATTCGTCTTTCACTTGTCCTTGATTTTTCGGAGAACTACTTTCACTTTCTCCTCTCACTTTTTCAACCGAATTTCGAGTTGTAAGTCTTCTGTTTCTAGTACCGTAGACCAGGGTAGTGAAGTACCGTTTATCTACCCCTTTTTCACAGTCTGAAATAAAAAACCCCGAGGTTTTAGTGACGTCTACCACTAACGTCGGTACTTTAATTTTCTGCGAATGAGGAACCTTCTTTTCAATACTGGTTGGATCTATCGTATAAGTTTTCGTCTCTATAATGAAACGGTTGTTTCCAGGTAAATCAGTTCCGATACCAGAAAGGTCATCAGTACATACCTACACTCTCAACCTGACACTTCTTTCGACTCGCGACTTCTTGACTACGAAAACTTGACACCACAACCTCTTCTGAGAACTCTCAGGGAACCTGACGTTCCTCTAGGTTGGTCAGGTAAGACTTCCTCTAGTCGGGACCCTAAAGAAACCTGCCTTACTACGATTTCGACTTTGAGGTCATGAAACCGGTGGAGTACGCTTATCAACTGAGTAACCTTTTCTGAGACTACGACCCTTCCTAACCCCCGTCCTCCTATTCCCCTGCTGTCTCCTACTCCACCGACCTACCGTAGTGGCTGAGCTACCTGCACTCAAACTCACTTGAGACCCTCTACCACTACCTATCCCTCCGGACCACACGACACTAAGTAACCCAGTGTTTCTCAGCCTGTGCTGACTCGTTGACTTGACTTGACTTGTCAGTTTCTTTATAAGTTGTTATAAAAGTCCTTGTCTTTTTGTATAGAACAAATCAGAGACTCAACGGGAATTTCTCAGAGTACCGGTGTACACCTTATTGTACCGTCATTCATCATCTCTCCCGAACCCTGTAGAGTCAAGTCAAGTCAGTGAGTCAGTACAGGCTGAGTAGTTAAGAAGCCACGAGTCGAAAGAAGTGTCAGGTTGAGAGTGTAGGTATGTACTGGTGTCCTTTTTGGTATCGGAACTGATTTGCCTGGAAACAACCGTTTCATTACAGAGACGAAAACTTATACGATAGATCCAACCAGTATTGAAAAGAAGGTTCCTCATTCGCAGAAAATTAAAGTGCCGACGTTAGTGGTAGACGTCACTAAAACCTCGGGGTTTTTTATTTCAGACTGTGAAAAAGGGGTAGATAAACGGTACTTCACTACCCTGGTCTACGGTACTAGAAACAGAAGACTTACAACTCGAAATTCGGTTGAAAAAGTGAGAGGAGAAAGTGAAAGTAGTTCTCCGAAAAAATCAAGGACAAGTGAAAGACGAATCCCCACCACAGTAGACGTATCGACTCCAATAACTATAAAGAGGACCGTTAGAACTAAGGTCGAACACGAAGAACGTCGGGTCGCAAAGAGTACCACATGAGACGTATCATCTTACCCAATTTTCGGTAGTCGTTTATTTTCGTTTCAGTTATAAGGTTTGTCGTAGAAAGTATTTGATTTTGTCCATTTTTTATATATACGAAAGAAACGAAACTCATTATCCAAATATTTCTTAATAACCCGTCTGGGAAACTCCTTTGTTGTAGTTCACAATAGAGTCCCTAAACCCCTTTCTAATCAAGTGAGTCCATCAACCTCCACAGTCGTCCCCTTCCGCGACTGAAAGTGATAGAGACCAAGAAGAACTGCCTATGCAGTAGTACCTGAGCCTTATTAGTCTCACTAAAAGTGGAGTATAAAGAAGTTGAAGAACGCGAAACCGTGTTAAAATGACTAATGAGAACCGAGGTACTGTCGGATTCTATCAAATTGTGTAGTCTTCGTGACGGTAACCCTACCTTAGGACAATAAAAAAATTATCCTTCCCCCGAATCAGCAACAAATTTCGTAATGGAAATGAAATCTCGATTCTGAGTATGTTCAATGAGTATTGTTCCTGTCGTCATTGTCGTAAATACCCGTAACACGATTCGTTTATTGTGTCTGTTAAAGTACATTAGGAGTGTTCCTCAGAGTGACGTTCTTGTCACTTCGTGTCTGTCCAAATCTCAGTGTGTTCAGTTTTACGATTTCACTTGAAACTAGAGTCATTAGACCAACGTTTCCGTTTTTGACTTGAGAGTTCTGATATGACGGTAGAGATAAAAATGTTAGTTCACGGAACCTTTTAGCCTCTTCCGTTACCGTGGGGTGAGGTCATGAGAACGGACCTCTTAGGGTCCCTGTCCCCTCGGCAGATACCCCAGCGTGTCTCAGTCTGTGCTGTCTTCACTGAATCGCCGTCGTCGTCGTCGGAACCTTTTATAATGTACCGTTTAATCATGTTGACGTTGGGTCCAACAGACGAAGGGTCGGAAAAAGATAATCACTAAACTAACTCGTTATCAATATCGGAAACCAAAATTAATGTAAGTAAGTATATAATATGTGTGTGTGTGTGTATATTAGTCGTCAGGAATGAAGTAACAGAACGGAGAAAGAGTAAACGACATATAAAGAAAGAAAAAGGTCTGAATAACTCTATATTTATTGCTTGTTTTAACATACGTAAATTTCACATGTTACACCCCTAAACTATGTGTACATGTAAGTCTCTACCAATGGTGTTAGTCCAATTACTCGTGTAGGTATTGAAGTGTAACAATATATAATATACACACACAACACTCTTGTGAATTCTAGATGACGGAATCGTTTAAAAACTTCATATGTTGTAAGAATTAATATCAGTGGAACGGTATGTAAAACATAGAAGGATTTCTGGAAACGGTACTCAAATTAAAAGAGTAGGAATTCTTAAAACGTGTTGTATTCATTGAAACGTTTGATCCTCGTAGAAAAACAGGAAGGGTTAGAGTTAAGTATGTACACTTAAAAAAGGTAAAAAAAGGGGAAAGTTGTTTTCACATAAAGAGTAGACATATAAGGGAACAATTAGTTAATTTGAGAGGAAGTCAGGTTTGTGTTTTAGAATTTGAGAAGGTTCATGTAGATCGTCAACTAAGACAAAAAAAAAAAAAAACAGAATGAACACTTAAATAGTATGTCTTTTCACGTATGTGTATTCAAGGAACTGTCTAATGGTATGCTATTTCGGTGGGACCAGTTCTTTGGTTTGTAACGGTCGTGAGTTTTCGGGAAACACCTACGAGGAAGTAATACTTGAGGGTGGAGGGTTTTCCATTGGAGGTAGAGTCACAACACGACAAATAAGGAACCTAAAAAAAATTATTCATCAAAATAGTTGACGTATACGTATATGACTCAAATTAAACTGATTACCCTAGGAGTAACGAAAAGAACAAAGAAGTAGAGGAGATTCTACGGAATACAAGAAGAACAGTCGAAGTGTAAAGGTCCTGTCTTTGTGACGAATTAGAAACGTAACACGTATAAATAAGTAGTCAAATTAGTTTCAAGTGAGAGGTGGTAGCGCCACATGTGAATAAAGAACACTTAAGAGACGAACGGAACAATAAAATGAGTAATGAAGTAAAACAGTAATGTAGGGTAGTGGGGGATTGAAGTACTTTTCTTTCGTCTTTAAGTCTTTACAACATCCCTTCCTCTTCTCCGTCACATACCGTGACTTGACAAAGAATGGAAGTCTCTATTTCCTGAACTCACACTTGAGGTGTGAACCACTCGAGTCTAGAGGTTTTCCGACACCCAATGGACGAACGTGAGGAGGTGTTTCTCGACTTAGTCAGGAAGGTGGGCCGGGGTGGGGTGGGACACTCTTGAAGATTACCTTTTACCTTGTACATTATGTATCTTGTTTTGGACCCTTGAGAAACACGAATAATCTTTTCCAGATACTAGAGGAGGTCGGTTTTTGTAAAGTTGTAACCAGGTAAATTTCTTTTACTGATACGTCGGTAGGGTTTAGGACAAAACTTCTGGTAAATTACTAGACCCCCTTTACGAGTTTAATGCCAGTCACTTGTTCGTCCTGGGGTCTGAGATATATCTCGTATTAGAGTCAAACCACTTTAATTACGTACCCTTTCTTTATACCTCCTTTTATTATGTTCTATAATGTTAAAAATAGGGACCCACCACCACCCTAAGACTTAATCAAAAATAAAACAAGAAGTGTAAAAAAGACTTACACGTCTGAAAAGATGTTCCTCGTACAATAAAAGTTTTGACTTTCTTTTTTTCAATACAAAAAATTTTTTTCATTTGTTTTGATTACTGGAACAGTCCATCAAAAGACGGACAAGAGACTAAAATTTTTTTTTTCTTTCTTTCTTTCTTTCTTTCTTTTTTTCTTTGGGTCCCTCTCAATATGTTCGGAGTCACAAACACACTCAGTCTCGGGCCGAGATGTAGTAGCACCTATTAGCGAGAGGGTCGTTCTGCTTTCCCACGACGGGGCCTCTTGTTGTAGGGTCTCGACAGTCCCCAGAGCTGGACCTCCTCTAAAACAAAACTGACGTCTGTAAACCCGACCGTGACGAAAAGGGAAAGACAAGGTAAGTAGTCCACGGAACTAGACCCGTGAAATCCCCAGCATGAGTCGGGGGTCTGAAACATGGAGTGCACGGGGATTCACAAAGGCATCCTGGACCCTAGACGTAAGGCGACCACTCACTCCTCCGGGCCCCTTTGGTTCAGGTCTGATAAGGACATTTGGAACGGTGGGGTGTGGACCCAGGAGTACGGACACACCGTGAGTACCCTGAGGTTCCGTGACCCGTATCGGCTGCCTCCTGTAGGTGAGCCACCCAAGGAAAAAGGACGAGACTCAACAGAGGGGGTTCCTACCCCTGACGGTTTCCTTCCCGTCACGGTCCTTCATCTATCTTTTAAGACCCAGAGGTACTTTCACCCTCAAACCCAACGTTTCAATTAACGTCAAAAGTAGTCCTATTTCTATAGGTCTACACTCTCTCTTAATTCAGCAACCGCCACGGTACCTTGTCTACTGACTCGATTTTCTTTGTAAATAAGAGACTTCCTTCTTTTACTTCTGTGGACGCAATAAAAGACAGCCCAGAGTACAAAGAATTTGGTAGTTTGTCCGGGAGGAATAATTTCCTTGTTTGTGTTATGAAATGAGTTCTCATAAACTACATTGAAAGAATTACTGTCTTCCTATTTTTGTGTGAATGTACTATAAATACCTTCAACTTTCGTAACGTTCCCAAATGACGTTTTGAAGAGTAAGGGTTTGGACAGTATATATTTACACGACTTAGGCAAGAACGTGTAAAATCGGTACCTCGAAAACTCTCTTCAATGTACACTCTTGTTTAAAGTTCACGCCGAACATATATCAATGAAATATCGTCTTGAAATGTTTTTAAACAATGATTTAGTCTCTTAACACCTCAATTTAGAGTTCCAACTCTAGTATATCAAGACAAAAATATACTTCTTTTCTTTGTGGTTTCAGGTATTTATTTATATAAGTGTATGGGTAATGTATATATACTGAACTTTGGATTGGCTTCAATGACCCAAAAAGAAGTGTAGAATTTTATAGAATATTAAGGTACGGGACAATATAAGTATAAACGGTTAATTGATCTACTATATAAAATCGGTACTACTTTTTATTATAATTCGTTCTCTTCAATTTTCCCTGATTTTTTTTATAGATAGTACTTTCACCTTTGGTACCGAACCTCATACTTCCTTTATTATACAAAAATAACGATGATCAATGTGTCATTTTAAAAATCGTCACAAGAGTAGGGTCTACTGTCTTTAGTGGTAGTGTACGATTTGTTTTCGTACCCGACACCTAATTTTTTTCTGTCTCCCTACTTCAAACCCGGTTCAGACGTCACTTCTCCAAGTTTATAGAATGTGCCCTAGTTTGGTTTGACCAGAAAGTTTTAAACCCTGTCAAATGAAAACCGTTTCAGGTCAAAGGACAAGTGTTCTCGTTACCGAAGTCTAATCAAAAACTTGTAGTTTGTCTGAAAAAAAGTTCTGGAGTAAAACTACTCAAGACTACCCATTAGTCTTTATGTACCTAATTGAGACGAAAGTTTATTTGTACCCAAATCGTTAATTTCTCTTCTTTTGAACCGAGTCACACGAGACTCAGGACGGTTTGAGATTTGTACCCTGAGTCGTCAAGTCCCATACCCGACTCTTGTACACCAACTTGATCCGGAGGAGGCCATAATAGAATTGTTCTGAGTCCAGTGGGACGACACGAATCCAGACAGACTCCCTACTCGACTGAGAACCACGGTCACTTAATCCTGACAGGTAGGTGTCGGTCTTCTACCGACGCACCACCTCTAAGCCCACTACCTTGGACGAGGTTGTCAAGAGACACAAGTGATCACAAGGGTGTTTGGAGTAAGACGATTCAGTGAAGTCAGCACAGGCTGAGACACGCTGGGGTGTCTACCGTCGGGTGGTCCGAGGGGGCAGGGACCCTAAGAGGTCCGTTCTTGTGACCTCACCCAACGGTAAAGGAAGAGGTTACGTACGTTCACTTTTCACTTTCACTTCAGCGAGTCAGCACAGGTTGGGGGTCGCTGGGGTACCTGACGTCACAAGGTCCGAGGAGGCAGGTACCCTAAAAGGTCCGTTCTCATGACCTCACCCCACGGTAACAAGGGTGTTTGGAGTAATCGAAAGGGAAATACGCTGTCGTCACGCCACCCACTCCCGCACCGGGGACCTTGGTCTAAGGTCGGAGTCGAGTAGGTGAAGGATGAACACACCGGAACTTGTAAAATGAATTGGAGAGACAAACGAATGGATATTTTACCCTTGTTATTATGACGGGTAAAATATACCAACGACATTACTAAAATACTCCATTATTTGTTCACGGGTCCTCTCCAATCGACAATAACCATAAATTGATAAATTTAAGACTTCTAAATTGATTTTTAAAAGTTCCTAACACAGAGTCCGATAATTCTTATTCGTATCTATCTGGATCTCTAATAGTATGAATCACATCATTCGGTCTGTTTCTGTATAGTATACTATAACGAATTTACATCTTTGAATTTTTTTTTCTATGTTTACTTGAACATATATTTTGTCTTTATCTGGGTGTCTGTATCTCTTTCTTGAATGTCAATGGTTTCCCCTTTCCAACACCCCCTCCCCATTTAATCCTCAAACCCTGATTATATGTGGCTGATGGTATATATATTCTCTATTGGTTGGCCCTTTACCGTTAGGTGAGGTCGTGAGAACGGACCTTTTAGGGTACCTGCCTCCTCGGACTATCCGATACCAGGTACCCCAGCGTTTCTCAGTCTGTGTTGACTCACTGAACTGAAGTGAAGTGAAGTGGATGATATATCGCGTCCCTTGACATAAGTCATAAAACAATACCGGCTATCCCCCTTTCTTAGATTTTTTCTTATACACACACACAAACACATAATGACTTAGCGAAACGACATATGGACTTTGATTAACATTTAGTTGACATGAAGTTAATTTTTTATTTTACGTTTCTTATCGGTCGTGACAATTGAGATTTCTACACTGTAAAGGTCTCTTTCGACCTACTCTTTTCGTAATCATGAAATTTTCCGGTGTAAACTATTCTCTGTCTATACCCTTACGACGATAAGAGTCGTGAGGTCCCATACCTAAATGCAAAAAGTCCTTCTTTAGTTTAATCGATCCAAAATGTAACAGTCGTTTTTATGACTATTTCATTACTCAAATTATCCTCCTTCTATACCTAAAAAGAATTTCGGACCAGATGTAATTTCATCTACGAACTATACGTAAATCTATTCGTAAAGGGTTTCAAACAGAATACCTTGTGGTCATGATATTCTACGTAGAAAGTTTTTCCCAAGATACCAGGTTATGTAAACCCTTTATTACTAAAGGTAATACGGTGATAATAGGGTGACATCTGTAAGTATTCCATAGAATCGAATAATTTCAGAGACTAATCAAGACGAAAATTCTTTTAGATAAATTAAAATTGGGTTGTAAACGGTTTCAAAAGACTGATATCTAGGGTCCCCTTAAAAGGTACCGGGTGTGAAACTTCGTACGACTATATATAATGGATTCCTTTCTTAGTACGAACGTAACACGTTTGAGTCCACAAGACCTTCTAACCTAAAGAAGTTTTAGAACGTCTAACAATGGAGTTGACATCCGAAATTTAATAAATCATCTCGTTTGTACAATACAAGGTGGCCTTTAGACACTGAATTTGACAGAAAGAAGTAGACTTTAATGTCTCTTTGACTTTAAAGACGTCCATTGATGGGTTATTGACGTAAAGCTATGTAAATTTAAATAGGTGAATCTATTTGTAAGAAAGAGGTGACATAAAGGAATCGGAAATTTCACTAAACCCCGTTCTCAACGTGTAAGTCTGAACGTACCTGGACTGTCTCGCGTTCAGCCGCCTCTAGGAAACCTTAATGCTTGGGCTCCGGTACTTAACTTACTGTTTCACTGTTTGGAAGTGAATGACCCTTCTTTCCTGGGAGGGAGGTAAATGGTCAACTCGTCTACCCTAAGTAGGGACCTACTCTGTGAAACTTCTGGAGTCTCTAATCCCTGTTAGTGTAGCTAGTGTACCGTCTCTACGAGTCTAAAAAAAGGGGGGTCTGTGATAGTTATGGTCTCAAGAACCATATCCTTCGTCGTTACTTCTGGTTCAGTTTAAAGTTTAGAGAGTCTGTTGACCTTTTTTCGAGGGACAAAAAGTAGGTTCAGATACCCAATTGTCGACCCACACCGTAACCGTCCCGTGTCTGTGTCGGGAAGGAGAAATGAGACAAATCCCGACCCCGACTCCCTACCCTCTCCGTTTGTGGTCCGAGAAACGTCACCTTCTCGTCACGAAACGTCTTCAAGTGCAGAAGAGGTTCTATATCACCATTGCTCCCGTTATCACAGACACTGGAGGTCCTTCAAGAGTATGAGTCAGGTGTCCTACAACGGACCGCCTATCACTGGAACGTAGTCCTAGGGACAATCCTCCCTGTCGAGAACCTTAAGGGAACTCTGAAAAATAAGAACGATGTCGTAAGGAGTGTAAGACGGAAGATGGGAAAAATGGACACACTCAGACAAAGGGAGTACTTAACGTACACGGAATTCCAGTCTGGACCCAAGAAACACATTACGGACGACGAGACGTAAGTCACGGGAAATGTCTCGTTCATAAGTTCGTCTATGTATACCTAATTCAGGTGTAGAGTCTAGAAAGGAATCGAATAGGACCTACTCCGTCGTGTCTGTGATCCTCTTATTCTGGTTGTGGTTATGTTACCAAGAATGACAACAAGCCAGTGAGTCAGCACAGGTCGAGAAACTCTGGGGTACCTGACGTCGCGTGGTCCGAAGGGACAGGAAGTGAGAGAGGGTCTCAAACAAGTTTGAGTCATCTGGGAACATTTCCTCGTTTTCTTTTCACACCGTGACTCCTTTCGAACCACCCACCTAAGTGTACGCCGTTCTTTCCCCAAGTCAGTACAAGTTGTCCACTCCGTCGACGTCCTCCTTCACACGTCGCCAGGACTTGTTCGGAGCAGTACTTCGGTAAACGGATCGAAAACAGAATCCCATTCTGAGAACAAGGTCCCTAATTGCCCTTGTCTCACTCGAAGTCTCAAGGTGCACTCACACTTCCAGACGAGACGGAGGATACTTGATGCAGGTTCCGTGAATCACCTAAGGCCCCGGGTCTGTTTCAGGACCGGGAGTTCCTAAGTCCCAAGTCCTCTCCTTTCGTCTCGTCGTTTGTCACTTCCACCTGAAGGGACCACCGAGTCTGCCATTTCGTAGACGGATGTTACACCCTCTAGGCCCAAGTTAGGGACCCAGCCCTTCTAGGAGACCTCTTCCTTTACCGGTGGGTGAGGTCATAAGAACGGACCTTTTAGAGTACCTGTCCCCTCGGATCATCCGATGTCAGTCAGGCACCCCAACGTTTCTTAGTCTGTGCTGACTCGTTGAAGTGAAAGTGAAAGTTTGTCACTTCCGTGGATTCTCCCTCTCCCGTCCGGACGAGTCGTTCCAGATCCTTACAGTCGAAAACGACTTTAATCTTTTAGTTACTGATTAGATTTACTAACGATGTATCTTTCCCGTACCATCGGTCTTCCCTGGAGTACTTACTTCTGTTCCTCCATTTGATGTTCGTACCCACAAACCGCCCCTACTGTTCGTCAACTCTCCTGGATCCCCGACTGCCGTGTTCCAAGAACCTCCAGACACGGAGGTTGTCTCCTCACCTTCGTCGACTGGTGGAAAGTGGACCTGGGTATCACTAAACATGCACTTAAAAATTTTTTTGGAGTCTCAATGTTTTTCATATCTCTCGATTCTGACGTTCTGATCTCTGTTTTTCTATCTTTTTAGATTATTATTGGCGATATTCTCTTTTCCCCCCGGACTTTGCTACTGTTCTCCCTTTCGTTACTCTTGGCTATATCTTTGTATTTCTATTCTTGTAGTCTTAAACCGAACGTTAGCTACCGAACTGAACCCTTAGAACTATTTTACGGTACTGTTGGAAGGGAACTGACGGGGAAGATTTTTTCACAGGAAGTAGAGGCAGGTCAGCGGATGACGGGGAATAGAACGACATAAAAGAAGTGTCTGGAGTAGGGAGAGACCCCCATTGTAAACACAGAACAAATAACGGGTACTCCCTCTGAAACATAAGAGTCATTTCTCTTAACACGGACCATTCATATCTTTGTATTATTCAAAACTTTCCTACTTGACTTCTATTACCCCAGCAAGTAACTCTAAGGGCGATCATCTCCTCCTCATTCAAAAATCCTCTTTTACTCTTCGAACTACAAACTGTGTCACTCAAACTCTTCTTAGTTTTTTATGTTTATAAACATCCTTGTTACCTTCACTCTGGAGGGAAGTACTCGACACTTCACCTTTCTCCCGGTACTATTGGTGGTGTTATTGTTGGTGTCGACTACAAATGACTCACAAACGGTCCCCGGTCTTCACTAAAACTCATGTACCACATACGATTAAGTGAATTAGAAGTGTCATCGGGAACTACCCACTATGGTAATAATAAGAGTGAACTATCCACTTTTTTACCTCTGAACCTTGAGGAGGTTCCACTGTGTTGACTCTTCACTACGTTGACCCAGAGAATCCTTGTGTTAATGAATTGTCAACCTGACGTCTGTCCTTGTCCACTTCTTATGGCCTTCTTCCTCCGGTCTCCGTAATCCCCTGTTCTCTCAAATTCCTCTTCCTTTTCAACTGTCATAATTTCCTCTGTCCTGCGATTTTCTCAAGAAATCGAACCTTTAAAGTAAATGGAGAAAGTCTCGAAAAAGTCACTATAAAAGTAGACCTGTTTGGTCCCTCGTCAACAAACTTCTCACTGACCCTCGACTCATTCCACCAGATAGTCCGACAAGACTCCTCTAGTCGATATTTCCCGTCCTCTCTCTCTCCCTTTATTGGTCTTCGTCTGTGTTTGATCCCTCTCACAAACTTTTCATCCATTATATCGAGAATACCCGTCACCCCCTTCTTTTGCCTTTCTTACTTTAATGTCCTCTCTTTCGTTTCACTACCGAAACTTTTCCCACTTTTCCCTACTCTGTTTCTTGCGTCCATAGTCTCTCTGCCGTTGGTCCCCGAACCTTTCACACTAAGTTCTCCTTTTACCGGTCCTAGCACATGTTTCCGACATCCGAAGGCCTGAAAGTTTTTTTTACATCTACTATGTAAAAAGGTAGACATCCACACATACAAACACTCACGTATACAGACAAATGTGTTGTTATGAACCGTAAAACACATACCTTTGATTTTCTAGTGATTACTCTGACTCGGTTTCACCTCCCGTCTCACCGTCTTCCTAGGACTCCTAAGACCGACTTCCCCGGAAACTCCCATCTCTTCCCTTACCGGTACCCCTCCCAATGCCAGTCACTCTGCACTCTCCTCATCCGCGACTTCCAGACTCCAACTTTTCGTCAACGTGACCTTAGTTCCCCCACTCTAACGACCCCAGGTCCTAGCATAAGTCCCTGACGATCTACCTTGTAGGGATCCACTCCTACCTCGGGTTCTCCCCAAGTGTTCCCACCCACTGACCCCACCTCACCTCCAACCAACTCACTTCTAACAACCAAAGTCCTTCACTGCTCGAGATGACCACCGACTGCCTCCACGGCGGGTGTTTTCCACCGACGGTAGGTCGCTACCGTCCTGAACCTCACCTCTTCACTTATACATAAGGTGCTTACCCGAAGTCCCCACACACCCGGACCCTTACGCACCTGTCGTATTTCGCCGTTCTACTCACCTTGCCGACCCACTGTGTTCGACGGCTCGTCTCTTCAGGAAGATTCCTCTTCCTTCCAATTACCGGACCCCCACCATTTACCTCTTGATTCGTTTAGGACCTTCGGTAAAGGGGTGGGATCGATAACGAAGTTTAGTTAAATCTATAGAGAACTAAGAAGGTCAAAATCCTGTAAGATTTATATGGATTTTACTGCCCGGAATACGACCACGAAGTCGGGGAGGGGGTAAGGGGAAAGGGGGTATAAGGTTGGGGAGGGGGTAGAGGGGTTGTTTTCAGTGAAAGAAACTCTTTCTATCATTTAAAAGATCATGTTCACAGAGTATTCTTCCAATTATAAAATTCGATAATAACTGATACTTGACTCCGTACTAGTGAGAGGTAAGTCGATCTATTCTTGGATCAAGTCAAGTCAGTGAGTCAGCACAGGTTGAGAAACGTTGGGGCACCTGACATCGTGAGGTCCGAAGGGACAGGTAGTGGTTGAGGACCTCGAACGAGTTAGAGTACAGGTAACTCAGTCACTACGGTAGGTTGGTAGAGTAAGAGACAGCAGGGAAAGAGGAGGACGGAAGTTAGAAAGGGTCGTAGTCTCAGAAAAGGTTACTCAGTAAAGAAGTGTAGTCCACCGGTTTCATAACCTCGAAGTCGTAGTCAGGAAGGTTACTTGTGAGTCCTGACTAAAGGAAATCCTACCTGACCAACCTAGAGGAACGTCAGGTTCCCTGAGAGTTCTCAGAAGAGGTTGTGATGTCAAGTTTTCGTAGTTAAGAAGTCGTGAATCGAAAGAAATTCCAGGTTAAGAGTGTAGGTGTGTACTGATGACCTTTTTGGTATCGAAACTGATATTCCTGGAAACAGTCGTTTCATTACAGAGACGAAAAATTATACGACAGATCCAACCACTATCGAAAAGAAGGTTTCTCGTTCGTAGAATTAAAGTACTGACATATTCTATACTTGGATTCTCTACTCTTTAACTTACTCCCGAGGTCGTGTCTTCTCAGTCCACGTCTCGGGGACAGGGTCCGAGTAAGGTCACTGGGTTAGACACTCATCCTTAAGAATGGACACCGTACGCACCTGACGTACTTGGGGACACCCTTTACGTCCCCTGTGGTCTGTTCATCCACTGTATATCACAAAGTCCCAGGATTACCCTGCTGACTCGTCTCTGGACCAAAGGAATGGCTATATTAAAAATACGACAAAAATGAGGAAAAAGTGTAGAGATAGATTGAAATATTTTTATCCTAGTCTCAATAGAAACGTCTACTCCGTTATGTCTTATCCTCCTTGCCCCTTCCAACACATTCAGAGGAAGAACACACAAAACAAACTACCCTTCAACCCGAGATCCAGTCGGAACCAAGAGGTGGATGTCAGGAGAGACTCGTCTCTAAGGACGGGGGTACAGACCCGTGAAGTCTTTACGATAAACGTTACTCAAGTCAAGCTAGGGACCCAGTCCTTCTAGGGGACCTCTTCTTTTACCGTTGGGTGAGGTCATAAGAACGGACCTCTTAGGGTACCTGTCTCCTCGAACCACCCGATGTCAGGTACCCAGCGTTTGTCAGCCTGTGATGATTCGCTGAAGTGAAAGTGAAAGTCTCTCCGACATCTTAGACGGACGTCACGTCCTTTGGGACTAAGTTAGGGACCCAGACCTTCTAGGGGACCTCCTCCCGTACTGTTGGGTAAGGTCATAAGAACGGACCTCTTAGGGGTACCTGTCTCCTCGGACCTCCCGATGTCAGGTACCCCAACGTTTCTCAACCTGTACTGACTCACTGATTCTTGACGAGTCTCTCCGTCACACGGTCGGACCCTGAGGTCACGTAGGTCTCTTGTTTGACGAGAGGAGGTAGCAATTTGGAGTGAACAGGAGGTATGAACCAGGGTCTGTCTTCGTCTGTCTCAGTTTAGGTCACGACGACAAACGTGTCCACGACACGTTTCTACGTCGACCTATCATTACCTCCTTTCTTTTTGTCTCGCCGAGGACCTTCTCCCAGGTGGGTCTCTGTCATCTCTTTTGACGAGAGGTTTGTAAAGTACCGATAGGGTCAATAAAATCACCCAATAGAGGTTTGTCCTCATCCATTTGACTCGCTCTCGTTTCGTTTATACATTGAAGGTTCACGGACCAAAATAACCCACCATTTTATACGACTCGTCACTTCTCTCGGAACCCACCAAACTTGTGACATCTGTGCATGGTGTCTCTCAAACCAGGATCAGAAAAGGGTCTACGAAAATGTCTGGTTAATAAGTGTCTCCTTCCTTGAGACCTATGGGTCGTGAGTTCGTGACGGACGGAATAGTTCAGAACCTCTGGATCGGTAACTAAACCTAACCCCAGAGGAAGTAATAGAATCGAATACTTTTGCAGTGTAAAATGTCTCACGAGAGAGAGGTTGTCCACCCGGGTGTTAAAGCGTCCAGAGAGAAAACGTCTGTTTTGTCCAGGTTAAAGTTCAGAGGTCGGTCTTCTCCGATAACAATAATGAGAATGACACCCCTTTATCCCTGCCCTTTACTTTTCGGTTCACCTCCTCCCCCCGATCGACCGACGTTAGAGAAGAAATTCCGAAGAGGATCAGGACGATCTTAAGCGAACTACAAACAAGTAAGAGTTCCAAAGTATAAAACAAGTATATACGTAAGTCAGTGTTACTTCTGTAAAAAGAGAAAGTGTATTACACTTTGTAATTTTTTATTATCAGACCACTACGTAACCCCTCCAAACGAAAAGGATCACACACCAAGAACCGGGTCTCGTATACTACCAACCTTTTTTTAGTTGTGTGCTGACGAGACACGTTATAATACAGAGACCATCTGTCACCAAACTCCCCAAAATACCTCGTGTCTAAGATTTCCATTTTTGGAAATTACTCAGTGTTGAGTCTTACTACTTTGGAATGTAAGTTTGGTATCTATTTATTTGATTTTTTAAAGGTTCCCTCTCGTTCAGTGGTTCACAAGTACAAACTAAATCTATAATATAAATTTATAAAAGGTTCAAGATATATGGGGGGGAAAAACCATTCTTTAATTTATTTGTTCGTATGTATCCATAACCATTACGTACGTAGAATAACCTTCTTCCGTTACCGTTGGGTGAGGTCATGAGAACGGGCCTTTTAGGGTATCTACCTCCTCGGACCATCCGACGTCAGGTACTGCAGCGTGTCTCAGCCTGTGCTGACTTCGCTGAATCGTCGTCGTCGTAGAATAACTACATTATACAATGATTATCCCAAAATAATACAAGGAAGATTTTGTTGAACAGTGAGAAATCTAAAGGGGTTCTCTTGACCCCTTTCTTGGAGTCCATCTCAAACGATTTCTGAGAAACTCGTTGGCAGAGGTACGTCGAAGAGACAGAAAATATAAATGACCGGAAGTGAATGGAGTATTGAACCCAAAGAAAAGGGAATGTACTGTAATGTATATAAGTCTCTTAAGGTATTTCGAGTAGCGATCGGATATCATTCCTTCTGAATGAATCGTCTGTGTATACCAAAATGTACATTGGAGGACAAAATTTTTTCCTACCTCCGTCTTCCTTGTCTCAGATCCCATGACTACCGGGAGGTATTCCCTAGAATCACATTCCCACCCCGACACGACTTCGCCGACATCGTGAACGGAGACTCTAGTCGTGTTGTATACAGATGTGAACCACAGAAATTCCCGAGAGAGGCGTTTCTGTCCCTAAATGACATTCCTTGAATCCTCAGTAGGGACTGAGGAGTGAAAGCTCAGTAGGGGATTATAAGTAAGTAAAGGTTTATAACTAAGTAGACTTTTTTATCAGGAGCTCAGGTCCAGAAAAGTGGCGGTGGGGGTTGGGCTGTAGGGTAACGAGGTTCAACCTAGTACCAGTTGTTGACCTGGTGAAGATTCTACTTAACCGACGGAAATCAACGGACGGGAAAGACCAGGTAAAAAACGAGACAGTGTTCCTTTATATTCAGACTAGTGTGTGGGAAGGACTACTTCGTACAGACACCTGGAGGGTAGCGGACGACTTACTTCTTGTTTTAGGAATGTCCTAGGTGTTCCGGGGTGCTCTAGACGTGGCGTGGACGGATGTCGGAGTCGAAATTAACCCCGTCCCCCTTCATTTGGATACTCTCTCTCTCTCTACAAACCTACTGTTGTTTTTTACCGTTTTTTACTATAAACAATTACGTCAGTTTCCTTGTGTATCTACGTTTGTGTTCATCGGTAAAATTGTATTTGATGGTGTACCAAGGTCCGGGTTACGATTTAGAGAAGGGAGAGTTAAACGGAAGAGGGAGGGAAAATGAAAGTCGAGATGGGATGTTATAGTCAAACCTTAAGGAAGTCCTAGGTATATTCCAGACGTTTGATAGTGCTTGGTACTTAGAGGTTATCTTTATGTTACACTTGGTGTATACACTAGATTCTTTCTTCAATTTAATCATATTATATAAATTAGATTTTATATCAGTAAAGTTGTACATTAGTTATATTTTTTATATTTTTTTAGTTGTTATCTTTTTCTATAAAATGTATAAAAAGTATGATTCAGAAATTTGCAGTCACACATAAAATGTGAATTTCGAGTAGAGTTGGACACGGTCGGAGTAGAGTTCACGAGTCAATTCAGTGCACAGATCACGGGTCTGAATCTCGTACAAATTCAGTAAACGTCTCGTAACGTTCATCTGGGTTTCGTCTAAGGGTAAGAAGTGAAGATAAAAATTTATAAGTCACGAAATGTAAGACCGACAGAAAGGTTTAATTCTGATATAGTGACTCTAATTCCTTGGTCTCAACAAGGGATCTCTCGTCACCTTGTTATAAGTAGAAGGAAAGGTTGTTTTACCGAGGACCTAAGTAACGGGTAGTCAGTGGCCAAAATTGTTAAGTCTCTAAAGATTGTATCCTGGACCTCGTTAGTGGGATTAAAGTCAACACGAGTCTTGTAAACGTAAGGTTTTACGGGCTCGTGACTACGGGTAGGTCACTCTCTGAATTTTCAAAGAACATTCTTAGGATTTTACGCCTCGATCTCCCCCAGTACTAATAATGGATTAGGTCACGACTCGCCAAACCACCGAACTACTCCCTCGATGTTGGATTATCATCGTTCGTGTGTAGATCCTGAATCCAAGGACCTGAGCACCTAGTCCTCAGGACAGACAATGAGTAACACTTACAACCACTAAGTGTCAGTCTTCACACTCTGAGTCACTTGTCACAAGGGTAGTTCCCGGTACGTGGAACTGAAGGAGAGTCGTGAGTTAACCACCTACGTCTACAGTAGACCCAATTTACCTTTCTGGCACCCGTTGTGTCATAATTGGGTTGCTATGGGTTTCGTCGCACAGAAAACCATATCAACTCAGTCCACACATCGGTCGGAATTTGGTTATATTTCGGATGTCTAACAACGAAAAGAGCTCTATTCTTACGGGAAAAGAGTATGTGAGATGATATTGGAGAAAGAGGGTAAATCAAGAGTCACCTCTTAGAGATATACGTTATCATCCTAAGGAAGACCACTCACCACTCTGGGCGACACCGAGTTGGGCACTCCGTGGGAGTCACAGGACCAACCTCTCCCTCTTGGTGTGTCGATGAACGTAAGTCAAAAACGAAAACAAGGTTCGACGAAAAGAACCAAACTTTTCGTGATCTGAGGAGTAAACAAGGTGAAACATCACTACACACTTTTCACGGTAGTAAGGACCGTTAGGTAAGGACCCTCGAAAAGAATAGGACCTAGTCGTCAACGTACAATTGATTAGACTTTTAATAAAGGTACAATTCAAGAGAAAATACAATTTTTATTATTTGTTACTTCGGACGGATCCTTGATAAATGAATAAAAATTTGCCCGAACCACCTGTGTCTTAGAACTTTTCTACACTTATCACGAACCAGATACGGACTGAATAAGATTTAGTACTTAACCCCTTTTGTGTGAATTTCTCGAGTCTGGTCTCGACACTCACTCTACACATAAAGAGTCTGTTATAGTGACCCCAAACTTTCCGTGTCCTACGGAGACACCTTTATGGAACCTCTTTAAATGATCTCTAAAGACATCGCTACGAGAAAGGGTATCACAAGGTTTCTCCGTTTGCCTTCTTCTCCTACGTACCCTGTAATGTGGTACCTTGTCAGAAATCGTGACAGGAGATCCGGTCCACGAAAAGTTTCTAACGACACGTCTAAAGAAGGTTACTTCTACAGATCGTCATCTGATAAACCGGTGAACTTATTGACGTTTGTGTAAAGAAATGTTCGTACCAAAGGAAACTCGACCGAGTGGACCTTAGGATCGTACAGTCTCAAGATGGTAATGACTACCACTCTGTCCCTGTACTTCCAAAACACTGAGTTTTTCACAGTGAGTCGACCCTGACTGATTTTGGATTCAGATAAGGATTATTAAGGAGTTTTGGTCTCCTGGACCAAACAACGTCAAAACAAAATAACAAAAAATTACTTGAGATACTCTACGAGGTCGTTATGCATTTGGTACTTGAAGGTCTGCAAGTTCGACCAAAATCTTTTCCGTCTCCTTGGTCTCTAGTTTAACGGTGGTAGGCGACCTAGTAGTTTTTTCGTTTTCTCAAGGTCTTTTTGTAGATAAAGACGAAATAACTGATACGGTTTCCGAACCTGACACACCTAGTGTTATTTGACACCTTTTAAGACTTTCTCTACCCTTATGGTCTGGTGGACTGGACGGAGAACCCTTTGGATATACGTCCATTTCTTCGTTGTCAATCTTGACCTGTACCTTGTTGTCTGACCAAGGTTTGTCCCTTTCTTCATGTAGCTCCGATATATAACAGTGGGACGAATAAATTGAATATACGTCTCATGTAGTACTCTTTACGACCCGACCTTCTTCGTGTTCGACCTTAGTTCTAACGGTCCTCTTTATAGTTATTGGAATCTATACGTCTACTGTGGTGGGAATACCGTCTTTCACTTCTCTTTGATTTTTCAGAGAACTACTTTCACTTTCTCCTCTCACTTTTTCAACCGACTTTCGAGTTGTAAGTCTTTTGTTTCTAGTACCGTAGACCAGGGTAGTGAAGTACCCTTTATCTACCCCTTTGTCACCTTTGTCACAGTCTGAAATAAAAAACGCGAGGTCTTAGTGACGTCTACCACTAACGTCGGTACTTTAATTTTCTGCGAATGAGGAATACTGGTTGGATCTATCGTATAACTTTTCGTCTCTGTAATGAAACGGTTGTTTCCAGTCAGGTCAGTTCCGATACCAAAAAGGTCATCAGTACATACCTACACTCTCAACCTGACACTTATTTCGACTCACGACTTCTTGACTACGAAAACTTGACACCACAACCTCTTCTGAGGACTCTCAGGGAACCTGACGTTCCTCCAGGTTGGTCAGGTAGGATTTCCTCCAGTCAGGACCCACAAGTAACCTTCCTGACTACGATTCCGACTTCGAGGTCATGAAACCGGTGGAGTACGCTTCTCAACTGAGTAACCTTTTCTGAGACTACGACCCTCCCTAACCCCCGTCCTCCTTTTCCCCCGCTGTCTTCTACTCTACCGACCTACCGTAGTGGTTGAGCTACCTGTACTCAAACTCACTTGAGGCCCTCAACCACTCCCTGTCCCTCCGGACCGTACGACGTGAAGTACCTCGACGTTTCTCAACCTGTGCTGACTCGCTGACTTGACTTGACTTGACAACTCTACGAGAGACTACTTTTACAGTTTTCTCTTATATGGTTCAAGAAGAATGATCTTTCGCTAGACTTATGTATAACAATCAACCGTAATGAAGAAGGACGTCAGAAGTAACTGACATTGTCATTAGTGGACCTTAAATATGATTAAGATCGAAATTCCGAAGGGTAGAATCTTATGTCTATTCGGTAACCTTGGTGACGACTCTTTTATCTAATCAGGGTCAGGTCGGTCAGGTTGGGTCTCCATTTGATAATACCTAAACTTAGTGTCCCTGTCCTATCTTAAAGGACTGAGTCGAGGATAGATTTTCTTACACTCCGAAGTCGGAAGAATTTAATAAGGGTTAAAAGATTCTTTAGGGATCTCGAGTAAAGGTATACACCAGTACATTCGTCATGAGGACCGGTCATCCACCTCAGAAGGTACAAGAGGCCATGTGCGAACCCCCAAGACAAGAGCACGGAGTACCATGGGAGTGAAAGAGTGACAAACAGAAGAGGACAGACAGACCATGTCATTACGACTCGAGAGACTTGAGGTAGACTAACAGGTACTGTGTCATACAGGGTACCTTAGGATTAACTGAGGTCTGGTATCTGGTTTATCTGATTGGTGTGAAACACACGAGAGGACGAAACGTTGAAACGGTCCAAGGGATTCACGACCAAGATGTAGGACAACCTCACTTCTTGTCAAGACAGAGGATTGAGCACTGTGTGACCGGGTGCCAGTGTTCCAACCCGACGGAGGACGACAGTTGTAGTATATCACTGGAATCACTCTGGCGCACAAGGAAGGACGACCACAGAAGACAGAAAGTCTCCGAAGTAGGACGCCCTGAATACGTTTGGTCTCCTCCTCCTTTCTTGATCTCCCGTCATGTGTAGAGTCCGCACGGGTGTAATAACGGGTACCAGGTGTGAACGCACTTAGTGCAAAAAGAGAGGAGTCTAGAGTGTACCCCGAGAAGTAAAGGGGGTCCGTCTGTGACAGAAACTCCGGGATGGGTACCACGAGTCTGTCTACACCTATGTATGTTCCGTGTACCGAGTACAGGGATTCAACTGTTACAAAGGAAGATCTTGTTGTCTTCTTACGTACATTACATTTGTTCGAAGAGTAAAGATGGTCTCAAGTTCTGTGTCTCTCTAAAAAACAGGACATCAATTAAAGAAAGACAAGTGTCAATAGGTGTTTTGAAAGTCAGTCATAATTCAGTAAGTATTTGTATTATGGTGTATACTCGGTACCTTCTCATATCAGTGACCATACGACCATTTAATAGTCGTTGGTCGAGAACTCTCCCGTTTTTGAGACTAAACATCGTAAACAAGTAAAGGTACCATATTTATGAGGGTACTCACGGTCAAACTTCGGTGGCTACATTGTAGTGACTTCCACCTTAACCCTTCTCTGTAAGTCCTAGTGTGACAATAATTTCATAAAAATGGTACGTTTTAGTTATCAATATATTGGAGTTCCCGTACCTATAATTATTTTACATCAGTTTGTTAATCCTTCACCACTTAAAACTCATAAACAATGGAAACGTAACTTATATTAAATAAATTCGGAGACATTATACTGAAAATTTATTACCGATATGACTTATTCTCGAGTGTTTTAAGAACTCTTAAATTGTTAGTCAAGAGTGTTCGGTCGTGTCGGACGGAGGTCGTGAGGTGACCCACATTATATTGCTCCGTTCCGATGATGATTAGAAGGTCGCGATACATTCGATCGTGACGTCAAACAGCACTCTCCTTCTACTTACGTATACTTTATTTTCGCAGATCGCATTGCGGACCGTGTGTCCACGAGTTATTTAAGACCCTCTTAGGTCTTATCGGAGCCTACCATCTTCTTCGTCCTTAATCAAACCCCCGTGACTTCGTCCAGTCTCGAAAGTGGAATTATTATTAAGACCCTGACACGCGTATAACACAGGGCGAACCCCACCTAGTTTGGGACGTCAATCTCTGGGTCTTCCTTTCTCTCTCTGGTTTACTGTAGTAAAGTGAATACGTGGAGCTTACCAGGAGTAATTCAACTGACGTGTCTGATATTTCTCCCTAAAATTCTCGGACCTTTTCAACTTCCGTCTGTTAGGGAACAAGTCTCCTACTTTACCCCCATTTGGTATTGTATACATGGTTTATTATATCAGAAACAAAATACATTATTAAATAAAAGCAGAGAGAGGAAGGACCGGTACCTTCTCTGGATTGAGCTCCAGTCAAGAGTCATGGGAACTTTCGACTTCTTTCCCGTCCAGACGAGGCTGCCGAAGAGACCGTCCGTGTGCCGACCTCGGGTGACGTGTCACCGTCCGAACGGTCAATTTAATGCTCCCGATGAAACTTCTCTCCTCCAAAGTACGAAATACTCCGACTATCGTAAGTCACAAATTCGGTAATTTAAACGTAGACCCTTTCGGGACCAGTCCTTCTCCATTTTTCCAGTTCAAAAGTATTACCGAAAGTCTCGGTTTTACCATAGAAAGGACTCCCCGACCGACCTTTTGTAAGTCGAAAAACAACATTATCGCCAGAACGAATTAACTTTTAGTCACTCTATTTCTCTAGAAAATTGTCCTACGATTATGAATTTGAGTAACTGTCTGTAAAAGGATGATTACTAACCCTGATCACCGATTTATATCCCGTGACGACACTTGTCTTACTTAGAGACTCAAATCACAACACTCCTAGACAAGGGGACTCAAGTAGAAGTGACTATGACAGTCTGATTCGTCTACTAACGGTGTGAAGGGTACTTACATCACGTCACACCTTGCTCTGAATTTCAGTCAAAAAGGTTTAACAAAATCTGTCTTGGAGTCTTAAATAAGCTCTAAAATATTATAGCAATTCGGTTACTGTCGAACAAAATTTTACAACAAACGATGGGATTATCAAGAAACAAGACAAAGAGAGTTCTTGTCAGTCAAGACGATATTACAACGTGCACGTACGGTATTTTGGTGTATGCTCCGTTTTAGTAAAGTGTCCTCGGTATCTCGAAGTTGTGGTTTGGACACGGGGTTTTCCGTTTTGACTACTTAACTTGGAGTAGTTTCACTTTTGGAAAACTAGACACTTTCTGGGACAATCCTTGTACCTTCCTGTTCGATATCTGATGCTCCTTTTTAACGGTAGGCGAATCAACTGTTTCCTGATCATAACTCTTATATATTTCTTCAAATTTTAAAATTGTCATTTTTTCATTTGTTCAGTTGACTTAATCGTTTATTCGTTTTTTGTACTTTGTAAAGTACCTTCTCCCAAATGTCTATCATTTATTTGTGTACTTCTCTATAAGTGGTAATCGGGAATCTCTTTACGTTTAACTTTAGTGTCATTCTATAGGGTGTTGACAGTCTTACCGATTTTAATTTTTACATTAATTGTTAAATTATCGTCATAAGTTACGAGGTTATTCTTACACCCCTTTTTCACTTTCACTTTCAACGAGTCAGTACAGGTCGAGAAACATTGAGTGATCGTTCCATACTTACACCTCTTTAACCCTTTCTCAACCTTTTAAAGAATTATTTCACCCGTGCGTTGAATGTGTGTCGGATCTTTAACATGGGGACCCGTAAATCGGGTCTCTTTATTTCTGAATCCAAGTGTGTTTTTGGAAATATACTTATAAGTATCGTGAAAATAAACATTATCGAGTTTTGACCCTTGTTGGGTCTACGAGAAGTTGGGACTTATCAATTTGACACCATGTAGGTATAGTACCTTCAAAGGAGTCGTTATTTTTTCTTGTTTGATGTCTATGTACGTTGTACTTAACGATCCCTTAATGCGACTCACCTTTTTGAGTTAGGGGTCTTTCACTATAAACCATCTAAGGTAAATACTTGGTAAGAATTTCACTGTTTTGGTGTCTTCGTCTCTTGTCTAATCATCGTCGATCTCCAATTTCTCCTCTTCCCCCTGGTTCTCCCTTTATGATTATAATTATTTTCCGTTGTGTCTTTTAGGGACGTCATTAATTTAGTAAGAGATAGAACTGACAGAGTTATTGTTCGAGAACCAACACTATAATATGAAAACGTGCTACAGTAGTGACCCCCTTACTTAACCCATTTCCTATGTGACCTATATAGTTATAATAAAGATCGTTGAGTTCACTTAGATGTTAATAGGGATTTCAATTTACAAATTAAATTTTTTAATGTTCCCAACTTCCTATGTTGTGAGTTCAAAAGAGTTGTTATCTCACTTTATTATTATTGGAATATGTTGACCATCGTGTTAAAATGTGTACAATTTACCAATTCTTTATGTATTTATAGTACGATTTGTACCGTAAAATGGAACTGCTTCTCGACTTCAAATGTGTGCCTTCACCCGTAACGTCCCCAACGTCAACATATAATGACACTACACCACCTTCCTCCCAATAATCTTTACCCTACTTTATTGGTAAAGATTTACCAATAATCTTTATGGTCTACGTAACCACACCGAGTATTGTGTGGGTCACTTGACTTCATCGACCACTACCAATTCTTGGCTCTATATACGTGCGCACACGAAACACATAAGGACGAGAAGAGTAGAAATTCGATTCATGTCAAAGACACGAGTGGATTCAAAGGACGTAAGTACTAATGTGTATTTGTATTTTAGACAACACGATTTTAACAAAGGACTATATAGTAACGAAACTTTGTTTAAACGTAAAAAGCTTTGGTCGCAATCTCGTCTTGACTAACAGGTAAGATATATGTTTTCACTGTCTTACAGGTCTATCAATGACCTTTCCCTTCTTTTAGGTTAAAGTATATTATCTATTACAGTAGTTTCTAAAGACTCCGAAACCCAGACCTAGGATGCACTCAAAGGAAGATGTGGACCTTTCATACAATTGCAAAACCGTTCTAAACTAAGAAACACAAAGGGTCACATTTAACTAATTCGAATTTTTATTCATTTTGAAAGATTCTGAAGGGACCACCATGTCACCCATTCTTAGACGGACGATGACGTCCCCTGGACCCAACCCCTTCTAAGGTCTATGACGATGTTGATGGTACAGACACGAGATCTCGACCGTACACTGTTGACGACTCGGGTACACAACGTCGATGACTTCGGGCACTTATCTCGGACGCGACGTTGTCCTCTTTGGTGGAGCTACGTGTCATCGGGGACAAACGACGTTGATCTTTTTTGAGCACTGTCGTTGTTTCTGGGTCACGTTGGTTTTTATTAGAAGATCTAAAAATTAATTGCTGTCATAATCTCACCAACGTCTATATTCCATTTTCCTTTTTTGTTAAAATCTTTTCACTGACCCATATTTTATAAGAAATAAACAAACAAATAGAATATGAGACCAGATTGTACATTCCCTCTCCTTCTTTATGTGCACCACCCTTTATCAACCAAAACTTAAAATAATATAAACAATAATCTCCAAAATACGGATTACTCCATCTACCCTTATATTTGTCTAACCTAAAATCTCGTGTAATAATACCTTATCGTAATTCGGGCACCAACAAACGAAGTGAATCCATCTTTGTCAAGTCAAGTCAACACAGGTTAAGAAACACTAGGGTACCTGACGTCGTGCGGTCCGAAACGACAGGCAGTGGTTGAGGGTCTCGGATGAGTTTGAGAACAGGTAACTCAGCCACTACGGTAGGTTGGTAGAGTAGGAGACAGCAGGGGAAGAGGAGGACGGAAGTTAGAAAGGTTCTTAGTCTCAGAAAAGGTTACTCAGTGAAGAAGCGTAGTCCACCAGTTTCATAGCCTCAAAGTCGAAGTCGTAGTCAGAAAGATTACTTATTAGTCCTAACTAAAGGAAATCCTACCTGACCAACCTAGAGGAACGACAGGTTCCCTGAGAGCTCTCGGAAGAGGTTACGGTGTCAAGTTTTCGTAGTTTGGACTCAAACTAAGGATACTGACTCAATTTAAAGACAACTATGTCTATCGTACGAATTGCTCTGGACGGTTGAACTTCATGTAAGATAACCAGTGTTTTCTTTAAACATGTTAATATGTAACAAGTTTAGACAACTTTAGGATAACGAGTATCCAACTATCACATTTCCTTAAATTGAATCTATAGATCCGTTACTCCGACGGACAATCTGTAATGATATTAGTACCTAAATAAAAACATATTGACCAGAGTCTCGAGTTTGTCACTTTATAATACACCACTATGTGTTTAATACCCCCCCATTTCGTGGTCTACTAAAAGAACAAGGGTTGAATTTCAATTATTGGGGGTCTCCGTCACCCTATTCTCACCAACACCTCTTTTTCAGACTCAACCTATAACTTTTACAATTTTCCACGCCAAAAGATCTACACTCTTCTACTACCACTGTCACTGTTTTTCTCCCTCTATCTACTCCCGCCTGATTTGAGGTCGTCTCCTTCTGTGGTACCCATTTCGAGTGTGAGAACGAGTTTGGGTTGACACTAGTTATTCAATCACTTTTTAACTTCCCTTTTCGAGAGGTAAAAATTATTTTATCTCTTTATCGGTGTTGGAGTTTGGTGTTTAATATTTCGTTCGGAAGGTTTATGACTCTTTAGATGTGGTTACTTTTGTGCTCCCGCGACTCACGGGTCTGTTTGAAAAAGTCTGTGATTCGTCCTCTGTTTAAAGGAATCTTCAGTCGCAATGTCAGGACTTTCCGAGTCGGTTACTAGGAAATCAATTTCTCTGTTCTCGAGATCTGAAACCGTTTCAGATTCCCTTTATTCTGATAAGGAACATCTATCGATCGAGTTTATCTTACCGGTCCTTAATGGAGACGAGATTGGAGAATCGGATCTATTCACTATCCTGTTTCTCCTTTGGTAGACCGTATACTCCCCAAAATGACACTTCTTCCGACCTAAAAACTTCCGGTTAGGACTTCCTTCCTATGTTTGAGGTTATGAAACTGGTGTACTACACTTCTTGGCTGAGTAATCTTTTCTAGGACTACGACTCTCTAACTTTCACCCTCCTCTCCCTCTACTGTCTCCTACTCTACCAACCTAACGTAGTGGTTGCACTGTCTGTGTTCAAACTCATCCGAGGTCCTCAACCACTACCTGTCCCCTCGGACCGCACGACATCAGGTACCCCAACGTCTCAACGTGTGCTGACTTGCTGACTTGATTTGGTTTAGGACTTCCTTCTCTTTATACGTACTTCTAATCTACTCTTTGTTTTTGTCTCTTACACAAGTTATATTTGGACCCCACATCTCAACAAGTAGACGAATAAGTTTATTAGAACTCTTGGAAGAAACACGGTCTTGGTGACGAGAGGCAACCTCTTTGTAGAGTTAGAAGTGTCTTAGTGGAGGGTCCCTACCTCTACGTAAGTATATATAAGAGTTCTTGTGTGTACTGTGATTTTCGACCGAAATAAATTTCTACTCAGCAGTAATCTTTTTCAACTTTTACCTAAAACGTACACTTTTCACTTATTTTTATTTCGTTCATTTCTTGAATTCGTTCTCCGTTTACTTTTTATAAAAAAAGTAAAAATAGTCATACAATTAAAGTGTAGTGATTTTTATTCTCATATAAAAATTAAGGGTCCCTGTTTTTTACTTCTACCTGGACTTTTTGAGAAGATTACGATTTCGTCGGAATTTTCATAAATGGTCGAGGTCCTTATGTACCGGTACTTAAAATTGTCGATGCATGTCCTGTCTTTATTCTGTAATCCGGACACGTTCCTCCCTAATCTGGATTCTTACGATATCCCATCCGTTATTTTAAATACGAAAAAAGTTTTCCCTATGTTGTTTAGTTAAACAGAAATGTTACTTTTTTTTCTTTAAGAGGGGACTCTTAGACATCGATATCTGGTCTGTAATATACTCAAACGTCAAAATTTAAATCTGATGGACACGTCAGGTCCTTTGGATTTAATTAAATTGTACTAATATTTACAAGGTGTCAGTAACCTTCTTCGTTTACATTTGAAGAGACCTCCTTACAGAGACATCGAATTTAGGAGTACTAAGGATGTCTGTAACTAGTGGTTTGATCCTCGTATATGAGTTCAATATTTGTTATTTTGTTTGGGGTGTGTAATCGTCTTTATTCATTTCCTTAATTTCGAGTTTCCTGAAGTTTAAAACCCTCATAGTACATTCTTTTTTTCACGAATAGAAATTTACATATTTATTTTTTTTACTTTGTCTCAGATACTTTCGTTTAATCTTCTTTCCTAAACGTCTTTTCTTTTCCTTTCAAATTACCTGTCCAATATATAATCTGATTTATGTCAATATCGTTCCTTGTCATTTGATCTTTTATTAAGACTCTTTTAGTAGACCCTATACGTAGTTTCTCTTTCACTCCCTTTTGTACTTTTACTCAATTTGCATCCCTCCCACCTTCTTACTCTTTTTAGTTTTAGATGGTTTAACTTAAGAATTTTTCTCTTTTACTGTCTTCGGTTACAATCTCTATTTACAGATTCAAGAATATTGAGTTCTCTTTGTAATTTCTAAGTCCTTAGGGTTGTTTGTGACATTTGTACCCTTTGAGGATTTTTTACGATTCACATAGTTTGTTATTACTAAAGAAATTTTGTCCTTAAATTCATATCTTTGTATTCATTGTTATTCTACCTCCTAATGGAACCCGAACACCTTAATCACAAGGTTCTAAAAACCTATACAGAATTTTTAATTACTTTTTCCTTATTACCTTTATTCTATCTTCTTTGTTAAAGGATATCCCATTCTTTCGATCCCCGTCCCCTTCCCTAATGTCTTCTTTATCCCGGTACACACCTGCGTTTGTGTTTTAGAGGGTGACTTTTTCTCAGAACTCGATAATTCGTCGTGGCAGTTCTCCCTATACCTCCTCCTATATTGGAATTTTAAGACAGATATTTTGTCGCGTTCACAAGTCTGTATACACACTTACTTCTGGTGAAGTTCGTGTACAAGACAGTCCCCCACTAACTTTGAGGTTTTTGACGAGGATCACCCCGGTCCCGAGAGGGACCCTAATTACTGTCACCTCAACATCGGTAGGGACCCAGACTTCTCTCCTCTCCACAGGACTCGTCTGTGGAGTCCCTCCGGTAGGACTCTCCTTCCCACTGGAAGAGAACTCCTTGTATCGTGGATCGTGGGATTCCACTGGGGCGTCCTCATAGTCCTTCAGGGAAGGGACTACAGGAAGAGTGACGGGAGGAAGGTGAACGACAGTCCTAAGGACAATCAGTTTTGGTTACCTTGTGGTCCCTCGTTCCCTGCGCAACCACTGGGTGAAACGAACCGGGTCATGAGTTCCACGGCTCGTTCCACCTCTTCCTGCCTCCTCTTCGTTTCACCCGACAGACTAAGCCCCGTGGGAGAGAGGTGGGACGGGAGGGATTTTAAAGAGAGAAAACAGATTTACTGAAAACGACCACAGTACCTCCAAAACGAAATCTAAAAGGGAACTGGATCTTAAAACACGTATGACTATCTTGTCAGGACAAAAAAAATCCGAAATCTTTTTTAACAACTTTTACCAGAATAGTCACTCATTAAAAAAAAAGATGACAGATTAAATATGTAAAGAAGGAGAAGTCCTTTTACTGAATGAGACTTTAAAGTTTCACGAAAAGTCCCGACATTACACTAAAGGTAATTTTCTCATTCATCCGGTTTCCGTTATACTCGTCCAAATGGATGTTTTTACAGGGGATAGTTTTTGTGGACCACTCAAACGGAAACCCATCTTCGTATACCTTTTCCCTCCGGTTAGTCTACTACTGAGTCTCACTTGTAGGAACACGAGGAAGTCCTTCTCTTTGTACGACTCGTATTTTTAGTAAAGTCTTTGACTAGTTTATGTCGGTTGTCTGAACGTGAAGCCTCTTCTACTTTATCTGAATTTATAAAGATAACGATAGTGATTGATCTCGGTTGTTGGTATATATATAGTATGCACTCTTTTGAGACGTCCCGTCTTTCTTCTTTAGTATGGTCGATCCCTGGAACCCCAGTAAGAATAAATAAAAATAAAAAGGACTGAAAAGTTACCCGTCTAAAGTCAGATAATGAGCAGTTTTATGTAAAAAGAATGTAAACAGGCCAAGAAAAAAGATTCTTGTTGTTACATAAGTGACCATAAGAAAAAAGATGGAAAGTAGAAAAAACTTAGGGAAAATAAAGAACAAGAAAAGGTAAAATAAAAATATATTAAAATCCTTTGAAAGGATAGAGAACAAATGGAAAACAACAAAATTGTATCGTCAGTAGACAATTCCAAAAGTAAAAAGGAAGTTAAAGCAAGGACAACGAAATTGATAAACAACCAGAAGAGGACTACAAGATAGAAAAGAAATTGGAAAACATACTATATAAACCCTAGGGTAAAGAAAAAAAAGGGGTTCCTGATGTAAAGTTAGAGAGTCTCTGATACTGTTAATATATGTACCTACGAAATAAAAAGTATATTCCAAAAGTACAGGAAAAGAAGATTCCCGCACACTCACATACGTCCACATACAAAGATACAAACGAGGAAAGAGTAGGAACCTGTGTCTATTGATGAAATTTCAATCATAAACGACAACTTATCACACCCCTCCCAATCCTATTCCTGGATTCAGTCATACTTCGAAGTTAAGTCCAAACAATAGAATTTGTAGAAAGTTTTTACACAATAAGAGACGGTAGCTTGATGTATAAGTTTAGTGATTAATTGTAAACTTTTCGTAAGGTGTACGGAGTAGCACTCCCTTTATGTTCAATTTCAGTGTCACACTTTGTGTAGGTGAGATTACCGATTCTACTTTTACCGACTGTAATAATTCACGACCTTACAGACACCTCGATGATCTCATAGTATGTGGTTGACCTCTTCCGTTACCGTTGGTGAGGTCATAAGAACGGACCTCTTAGGGTACCCGTCTCCTCGGACCACCCGATGTCAGGTACCCCAGTTTTTCTCAGCCTGTGCTGACTCGCTGAATTGACGTCCGCACGAGTCAACGTACTACGTTTATAAAACCTTTTACCAAACCGATGATTTCAATTTATGTATATAAAGGAACCGTTATGTCGTAACTGGATTCACAATAATATGACTACTTTATCTTTCAGTACCACTTCCCTCCTAAATTGACGAAATGGTTAGAATAAGATTAATCATTTCATCAGTAAGATATCTCATTTTATGATTAAAGAATATAGTTTTTAAACCATAGTTCAACTATATCGAGGCTTCTTAACTACGAAAACTTGACACCACAACTTCTTCTAAGAACTCCCAGGGAACCTGACGTTCCCCTAGGTTGGTCAGGTAGGATTTCCTCTAGTCAGGGCCCATAAGTAACCTTCCTGACTACAACTTCGATCTTGAGGTTATGAAACCGGTGGACTACGTTTCTCGACTGAGTAAACTTTTCTGGGACTACGACTTGTTCTACCTTCCGTCCTTCTCTTTCCCTACTGTCTCCTACTCTACCAACCTACCGTTGTGGGTGAGCTACCTGTACCCAAACCCACCTGAGACCCTCAACCACTACCTGTCTCTCCGGACCGTACGACGTCAGACACCCCAACGTTTCTCAGCCAGTACTGACTCATTGACTTGACTTGATTTGACTATATCGTTTTCTATGTCTTCATTATTTGATAACTCATTTAGTAAAGAAATAAGTCTTTTAGTAAGATGTTTATAAACAACTCTAAATATCACATAGGGGTCCATGTCAACGATAATGGTAGACCATCATCCTCCACCCATATATTTATTTGTGTCACTTCACAACACATCGGTCCTACCTGTACACGTGTTAATGTCACTCCCATGTTTCCTCCTTCACCAACCGAAATGGACTTTGTCAATCTTCCCCGAAGTATGTCTTTTAATAGAGTTCGACTCATATACACATTAGTGATAACAATAATTACCCGAAGGACTATCGAACTAACCATTTCTTAGACGGACGTTACGTCCTCTGGAACCAAGCTAAGGACCCAGTCCTTCTGGGGACCCTCTTCCCTATCCGATGGGTGCGGTCATAAGAACCCGAAGGGAACACCGAGTCGACCATTGGACGGACGTTACACCCTCTGGACCCAAGCTAGGGACCTAACCTTTCTAGGGGACCCCTTCCCTTTCCGATGGGTGAGGTCATAAGACGGGACCTCTTAAAGTACCTGACATATCAGGTATCTCAGCGTCTCTCAACCTGTGTTGACTCGCTGAAAGTGAAATAATAATAACTATAATAGTAGTAATGATTTCGTATGTTACATCTTTAAATATTCGTACCGTTTTTAATGTTTGATTATCACTATTTTAAGTATAAATACTAGACGTCTCGTCGTAGTGTGTCACTATCTCTGGTCCTTTCTTTTGATTCCTCTTTTTCTCTACCTATTAAACCCCACTCCCCCATGTTAGAAGAGTAGTAATGTGAAATCGAAACTCAAACACAAATAACTGACCCTAAGGTCACTGATCCGTGACTTTGGGCTAGTACAAAATCCTGAAGGGAGGGGAAGGGGGTGAGGAAGGCAGTTTCGAACTCATCTGGTCACACGTGTGGACACTCTAGTTGAAAGGGAAGATTTATAGATTGTATTTTTAGAAAACTTTCGTTGTCCCACGGGAGTGAATTTCGAATTCCTTACCCTCGGTTAAAAATTAAACAAGGAGGACAAACGACTTTTATATCATAAAGAGAAAGTTTCTGAAATAATCCTTGGACCAAAAGAATACGCTTGTGTCTGTTCGTTAAATGTCACTACTTAATCACTACTACCAATCTCAGTCCTCAAAGAAGTCAATAATCTCCAAATATGATAAAAAGTTTTCGTAAGTTAAACGTGTTTATAAAGTTTAAAATTTCCTCGGTCAAGACTTTTCTCTTTATTCTCGTCAATTATTACTGTCAGTACTGCTGCTATCCCTGTTACTACTAATGATGGTATGGTGTACTACACGGTTCTTGGTAGGTTTCGAAAAACGTATATCAAAGAGAAAATTCCCATTCACGTTCTCCTACCGTGTCAGAATAGTCTTAATATAGTCTTTCAGATTACATTTTTTACAATTATCGTCTTCTCTTTTGAACGAAATCTAATAAAAACTTGGGTATTTTTGTTTCCTTTTTATCCGGACCACGGGTTCCTGTTACCACATTAAAACCTCTATGTTTTTCGACTTGAGGTGTAAGATAAAACGAAGGGAAAAGTAGTTCTTCGTAGTATAAATCTACCTTTTGCTACTCTACTTATACTTACCCCTTTATTCGGGTAATTTGTGTTTTACTAAGATTGTCCCAGGAATCGTTGAGATTCCTCAGATGGATTTCCGATCTTATTTAAGTCGGCGTACTATGTTTTTCCTGAAAGTTTCCTCTCGTCGTCGTAAAAAGGTTCCTTAGAACCTTATGTCTCCTGAAGACTCTTTGATCCCTACATACACACACTGAACCGATAAAATATTGTCCCCTTTTCACATAAGGTACTCGACGAAACTACCTGATCCAACACTCTTTCTTAAAACAGAACTAAAATTCAGTCTGAAAAGAAAAAACGTGCAATTGTAAAACCTCCATAGAGGATTGGTTTCTGTTTCATACGAGAGTTCGGTGGTCCGGGTCTTCTCTAAAAAGTCCGGATGTCTACACAGCCACTACCAATCAATGGTGTACAAGAAGACAATAAACGTAAATTGTGTATACCGATCTAAACGTGAGTTTAAACAATATATTTTATCGAGTTGACAAAACTGGACAACCTTATTTGTCGAGACCCGTACGTCTTATACGTAATTTTTCCTTGAGTTACTACTGACCATTCTTACCAGTGAAAAAGACCTTATCCTAAAAGTTTCAAGTTTCTCAAACCACACTGATTAGAAACACTACAGGAGACGGGTAGTTTATAAAGTATTACAGGGACAACTGTTGACTTGTTAAAACCTTTTATTCTGAACTTTAGTACTTCTCAAACTATCTAAGTATCGTCTTGTTTCCATGTTTTTTCTTGACTAATTACTTATATATAGTAACAATCTCCCTATGAGTAACACTCTACATCATAATACATTTTTATAATAAAACTAATCGTAAAAATAGTTAGTGAACCATATACTAGTAATTCTTGTTGATAAATAACTTAAGATTGTCGTTTTACGATGATTTCTAGAGTTATGTGAAAGATTATAAATAGACCTATATGTGTCATTTTCTTCGTCCTCCTTTTAATTTGTTTTCCGTTATTTATAAAGGATCCTAAGGTAAAAACGTCAAATGGTACATAAGGATACGAGGTTCATTGAAATATTTACAATTTTAAATCTTTTTACCTCAGAATTCAATAGGGCAAGAAAAAGAGGTTCCAAGGGGGGGTTAAAAGAAAGACCTCATTCATCGATTTCGGTGACCTTCCATTTTGTTGTAACGATCAGAACCGGTCGTGTCAGGGGGTACCTGATCTCGACGTTCGACCAGTATTTCTCATCATGACCCAATACAAAGGTCTGTATCTTAAGTGAACGACACGTTCCTTTCCGATTCTCTGAGAACTCCTTAATTGTAGGATTTTCTTGGGTAGTTCAGTTGGGAGAGGAGAAGGTCGGTCAAACTTTTTTTTTTGGACTACTAAGACACGTGTACAACAGGAAGAGTTAACGGACAACCGACGACTTAGTATAAATGATTTCCACCTTTTCGGTTCATGTTGTACAAAACCTTTGATTTATGGACCACAAGACTGTGTGAAAGACCTAGTCGGTGCTAAATCAATCCAAGGAGTGTTTGTGACTAGACAGGTGAGTCACAAATGTCTCTTTCTACAAAAGAGGAGAGAGAGAGTAAAATTTTATCTGATCTTATCTAAAAAAAGAAACCTGGAAAACTTACTTCAACCTTCAATATCAAGACGGTTTTGCGTCCAACGTTTTGTGGAGATTCACTGGTTTTGATGATGTGGTACGTACTTAGTGACTTCGGACACGAAAGTTGTGAAGTCGTTCCTCGAAAGTTTAGGGTCACAGACAGGATAAGAGGTTTCTTAATCTTTGAACTACGAAAAGAGGGTCGGGATGAAGGTGTTTGTTACTTTTCTCCCTTTCACCATCGTAAATTGTCCTACTTACGGCTTCTAATGCAAAGGGGAGATTTATCGTATATGATACACTCCCGAAATTATTAATTACATTTGATAAGTATTGTATCATTAAAAATGGATCTTAAGAGACTATTGTAGAGAAAGAAGTCAGTATTTGACATTAAATCCGGTTTGGTGTACTAACGAGACCAAACCTATACTCTAATGAAACGGAAGCAACATCTCAAACGTTACTAAGATCATTAGGATTGTCATGTATGTTAAACACCTCTTTTCACGGTCCGTCAACATGGTTTATATACGGTACATCGTACAAGCCCGTAGATTCGTGATCTCAAGAGCAAAAGATACACTTCCACAACCGTGAGTCACATTAATTAGGTACGTCTGAATTTCGATCGTTCCCAGCCTCAATTCTAAACTTGGGTACGAACAAACTGAGGTCAGATAATACGGGAAGAGACACAACCCATTCGGTCAGGGTGTAAGGAAAAGAAAGTCAAACGTTTTAAAACAATAACAACTTCACTCTTATACATCTCATTGTTAATACATCTTATTATTTAAAATCTACTCCTTTTATTATAAGGTGAATCCCCACAAATGATATATACTAAGATTTGAAAGTAAAATGTTTTCAATACTAATAGGGTAGATAAAGAAGTGCCGTATCTAATAAAAGAATCAGATTTTGAGATGGTATAAAAATGGATATATAAAAGATAGAACTATATAATTCAGGACTCAGAATACAGAATGAAAAACCAAACTATAAAACAATATAAAAGACGAATGAATAAGACGTCACATGTAAAATTTTTAATAAAAAGAGTAATAAATAGAGGTTAAAATGTAAAAGAGTTAAATGTGTACTCTTCTTATGACATCGGGCTATTATAGTCTTTTTTTATTCTAATGGTTTTTATTTTTTTTTTATTAGGGTTGGGGAGGGGTTTGGAAACATAGGGATTCGTAAACAGGAGAGAGGGAGAAAAAAAAAAAACTGATGGTTTTTGACATCGTCTCTACAATGAAGACAACATAAACATAGAATATTAGTTTCTAATTTCTACACGGTCTCAACGTCATTTTTTGTCTTTTGAACTGTACCTCTTCATCTCGCTATTCTGTGTAAACACAAAAACCTTCGTGTAAGACCTCTATGCCTCGTATCAATCCTCTAGTAACATTGTCAAGTCTGTTTTCGGTCACTTTAAACTTATTTTTATCTGCCCGATCCACTAAACTCAACCCGTCTATTAACCTACTCTTCCTACTCTTTTTCCTTTCCAAGAATTCACAGAAAGTTTTACTTCTCCTTCTTCTGTGAAGGAGAAACCTTCCTTTCTACTGTGTTTATCTAAAAATTTAGCTGAGCGAATAACACGACGGTAATCTGACACTCTTAGTCGTGCTGTACCTGAATTAAAACAAATACGGACTGTAAATTATCCGTGAGTTATATCCCATTCAAAGTAAAACCAATACAACTCAAATTCTACAAGTACCTAGTATCTCAACATTTCTCAAATTTTCCTCTATTGGTTTTATCATAACAATAAGTCAGACCAACAATCTTAATACGATTAAAATTAAACAATAAGATTTATGGGGTTCAAATAAAATCAGAAAATAAAACTTATAGAGTCTATCGATGTCGACGACGACGACGATTCAGTGAAGTCAGCACAGGCTGAGACACGTTGGGGTATCTGCCGTCGGGTGGTCCGAGGGGGCAGGGACCCTAAGAGGTCCGTTCTTGTGACCTCACCCAACCGTAAAGGAAGAGGTTACGTACTTTCACTATTCACTTTCACTTCAGCGAGTCAGTACAGACTGAGAATCACTGGAGTACCTGACATCGGGTGGTCCGAGGAGACAGGTACCCTAAAAGGTCCGTTCTCATGACCTCACCCCACGGTAACGGAAGAGGATATCGATATCGTTTATATGTAAAAATAAAGTTCTTTTTTTTATCGAATAAATAACAAAATTTTTTTCTTATTCCGACCTGTCTGTTTATACTTTGGTAGTTCCGTCCGATGTCCTGGTTTATTATATATGGTGTCCTTATCAATCTTTAAACTTGTCTTTCAAATGTGATCGAATATAAGGTTAGGTTTAAAACTGTCACGAATACAGTGGTGTGTTAGTTCGTGTCTACAGTATTCAATAAAAGTTTAAGGTATATGAAGAAGTAATAAATAATCCTCTTAGTCATGAGTCACTATTGAATGAAGTAAAGTCAAGTCAAGTCAGTGAGTCAGCACAGGTTGAGAAACGTTGGGGTACTTGGTGTCGTGAGCTCCGGAATGAACCAGGATTTTGGACTCCCGACTATAGTAAGTACTGGGTAGTCGAGGTGAGACTTGTAATAGGTGAATCGGAAAACAAAACTCAAAGACTACAGAAAATAAAATTCCGTTTTCTCCAAGGATATAGTCGGACATTGACGATGATCAACAGAAAGTTTGGGTGGTAAATATCTTTTTAAACAATATCGTTCGTCTGATAAAATGTTATCTTCATTTATACTCCCTTTAATTTATTTTTGATGTGTATGATTAATCTATTTTTATTTTGTTAAAAAAAAAGAGGAAGGTTGGTCACTTCGAAAGTCAATTTAACTTTTGTCTTTCCTATTTTGGATTGAGAGACATTCAGTCATTCCGACGAAAGGTACCGTCGGATTTCTTTTCTTTTCTTTTTTCCGTTTACTCTCAAGAAAGTTCTTGGTATCCTTTGTTTATTAAAATCCTAAATGTCATGACATTTTCTTGCCTTCTTGACACTGAGTATACTCCTTTCTCTTTTCTAAATCGTTCCTTCTCTCAGTCATGTTTGTTTCGTCTGCATAAAGGAAGACTAATTATATATTTTATAATTCATAAGTAACGTCTGTAATTACTTTCGTTTCTCTTCTCCACCTCTTCCTTTTTTTTCTTGTTTCCGACAGTTTATAGTATAGAATAAAGGATAGTAACGAGTATCGTAAAATTTGAGATTGGTTCATATACTATGAGACTCAAAAACAATGTCCAGACATTACACCTGTATATGTAAACTATAAAGACCTTTGGAACTGAAAATGACAACTAGAAGGAGACGTTCTCGAAAGAGTCTCCGTCTGTATAAAAATCACTCTATCCTGTATAAAAATCACTCTATCTAATTACTACATGGTTCTTGACTCTTATTTTCTAGATTTACCAGAGATTACAACGTTCCTCTTTTCTCCCTTTTTCTACTTAAACTGGCCTTTCGTTGTTAACTTTTGGGTGGAAGTATAAAGTTGTAAGTCTTTCTTCAAGTTTCTTCAATAGTTAACGGAGGAAGTCCTAAAATAACACCGATAGTAGTAACAATTCAGTGATCCTTACAGTATTTATGGTTTATACTATCTTGTACTACATTCTGAATCTCTTACCCCTTTAAAAACTGAAAACTTTTGGGTACAACTCCCTTCATTATTTTTGGTGACCGACCTTATACGGTATTCCTGTTCCTACAAATAGTAAGTACTTACAAACTCGCTTTCAAAACGATCGACACAGTAGTACGTGTTCTTTGTACCTCTACAATGTTTTCAGTCGACACTTAGTCGAAGATCCGTCTAAACTTCATAAATATCTTCTTATATTTATATTCGCTGTTAGTACTGGTCCTTTCTGATCATATATGGTAGTTAGTGTTGAGAAAAAGTATTGTCATTTTTGAATGTCTTCTATATAAATGGGAATCCATGAGTAGCATTTAAACCCAAAATGTACGTGAAGTTAAACTGAACAAGTTTTAAATTTGTAAAGTCACCGTCAGTTGTCACCACGTGATATTGTTTCTCTTTTTACATATACAATATAATAATCTAACCATTATCTCGAATGTAAATAGGCCCCCCCCCCCCCCCCCTTACCTTTGTCATTAAGTCTACTCTGTTTAACAGACTATTTAACTATTTAAATCTTTTCCCTCTACCATCACATCTACCGTAAGGTTCTCGTTTCGTACATATGTAATTACATAATACTACGTATTTTCAATGACCGGATTCTACACTTAATATAATCGAACTATCTGAGACACCGTTACCAGGTCATGTGCACGAACCCACACCGTTAGACCATCGTAATTACCAGAGGTTAGAAGTGGGAAGGAATTCGGGGACAGGAAACGACACACTGAAACGTACACCTCCACTTCTTATATAGGAACGAAGAACTAATTCCGGAAGTCGACCATCCTAAATCTTCTATACTGGTTCGTCTCTGAACCTTTCCACAACCGTACAAACACGAATACGAAAACAAGAGACGGCAGTGGTACTGCTGTTGTACAGACGCGATTGACCCTACTATTCTAGGTACACCTCGACTTGACTTAGTAGTCTCAGTGGGAACGGTGTCGATAATCTAGTCGGTAATCGATCGGTTGTAGTCTGTGTGCTCCCTTGGGACGGACCTAGGGTCTCTACGAATCGACGGCCGGGATCTACACACTCGCTAATTACGACTACCAACATACGGCGAGTCCTAAAACACTAACCAGAGATGTCCCGTAGAAACACCGGTATCTTTTTATTAAGTATCCCGTTCTACTAATATGAATATTATAGGTCCTGTCGATTCACTAAAGAACCATTAAACAGTGAGGATTTTAAACAAAACTTATCACCCTTTACTACTTCAAAAGTCTAAAAACATTTACAGGAGGAAAGATCCTTGATTTATAAAATTTATAAAATAAGTCACATGATTCTGAGATTCACTTGAGGTCCTCTACCACTACCTGTCCCTCCGGACCGTACGACGCTAAGTACCCCAGCGTTTCTCACCCTGTGCTGACTCGCTGACTTGACTTCTCAGATTACAATCGGTAGACCGGAAGATAAAACTTCCTACTTGATACTGTTTTTATATTTTCTGGGGTATTTTTGAAGTTAAATATACATTCTGTTTTTAATTTGCATTAAAAATAAACAAAGGTTTCCGAATGTACCAAATGTTACCAATTGTGACAGTTTATGAATGACACACGTCACAAAATTCTCTCCATAATTTCGATATTAAATGACACTCTTTTGAATCTGGGTCTTTCCAATTCTTTGAACAAGTCTTAGTATATCGATCCCTCACTAACTTGATCCTGAATTATTTTGAGGTTTGAGGTGTGAATTGGTAATGTGAAGTGATAGGGTTTTTTACTCCCTTATTAACTATCTAAACTGTTATATGAAAACCAAAATAAAAATAAAAATTCTGTCGTAAAGTGACATTTACATAAAATTAGTAAATGTTCACGGGTTACGAATAAATTGAATACACGTCTCATGTAGTACTCTTTGCGACCCGACCTTCTTCGTGTTCGACCTTAGTTCTAACGGTCCTCTTTATAGTCATTGGAGTCTATACGTCCACTGTGGTGGGAATACCGTCTTTCACTTCTCCTCGATTTTTCGGAGAACTACTTTCACTTTCGCCTCTCACCTTTTCAACCGAATTTCGAGTTGTAAGTCTTTTGCTTCTAGTACCGTAGGCCAGGGTAGTGAAGTGCCCTTTATCTACCCCTTTGTCACCTTTGTCACAGTCTGAAATAAAACCCCCCGAGGTTTTAGTGACGTCTACCACTGACGTCGGTACTTTAATTTTCTAC
>SJYO01006231.1:25650942-25844594 GCA_006410555.1 Capra ibex | reverse complement strand
TGAAACGGTTGATTCCAGGCAGATCAGTTCCGATACCAAAAAGGTCATCAGTACATACCTACACTCTCAACCTGACACTTCTTTCGACTCGTGGTTTCTTAACTACGAAAACTTGACACCACAACCTCTTCTGAGAACTCTCAGGGAACCTGACGTTCCTCTAGGTTGGTCAGGGAGGATTTCTTCTAGTCAGGACCCATAAGTAGCCTTCCTGACTACAACTCCGACTTTGAGGTTATGAAACCGGTGGAGTACGCTTCTCAACTGAGTGACCTTTTCTGAGACTACGACCCTCCCTAACCCCCGTCCTCCTATTCCCCTGCTGTCTCCTACTCTACCGACCTACCGTAGTGGTTGAACTACGCATACTCAAACCCACTTGAGGCCTCAACCACTACCTGTCCCTCCGGACCGTACGACACTAAGTACCCCAGTGTTTCTCAGCCTGTGCTGACTCGCTGACTTGACTTGACTTGACTGACTTATGAACATTGGCGAAAAAATAAGCTATTTCATCTTTCTTTCTTTACACCTTAATCCGTAAACCCGTGGACAATGACCACGAGAGTGGAAATAAGAATCTATAAAATTCTGTAAAAAGATGTCTAATCGTTGAAAACAAAAGTAAGATAGTGTATATATTGACCCCGTTATCGTAAACTAAGTAAATTTTTTAACACGAAACATAAAGGATAATATTTCTAGGTCTTATTAATAATAAAAACAACGTAATTATGAACTCTCTACCAGCACTACCGTTTGAAGAAACAGATTTAGTGTACTAAGACGCTTCATCAGTAGTTTGGGACTAGACGACTACCATTGTGTTGGTAGTCATGTCTACAGTTCTAGGAAGCACGTCACAGGGTTTAGGATCCGACTATTATTTGATAGGAAATGATAAAGATCCGTTAGTCCTGATTATAGTAAATCGAACGTTTTCTCAATACGGATCAGTCTGTCTCGTATGGTGAAAAATAAATCGATAAAACCGATTGTAATCTGTGTGTCTTAACACAACCGACGTGAAAGTCGATGGTACCTCCCTCCAACATTGTACCCGATACGAACCGAACCCACCTAGGACCGTAACGTCTCTGGATCTTCTTTTTCCACATTTGTAGAGTGAGTCAAGAATCCGTTATCAACCTCTTTGACTTACAATGTCTGGTACTTAAAAATGAAAGGAAAGTTCATTCAAAAGGATTCACACAAGGACAATAAGGATTTGTTACACTTTACTAGTGTATCATCTTTTCCGTGTCCAGACTTCGTCTCCAAGAATTGAGAGTAGCACAGATACCATAAGACAAAACCGTTCGGTTCGACTGATTTTCTCACTATCAATATCCTTGATACTTACGATGGCTTTAAACAACGTATGTAAATTTTACCTGTCTTTACGAATCAATCCATAATATTGTATTTCTATATTTAACCAAAAGGATAGGTTCAAGTACCTAGAGGACTTAGTCTCAGTAATTTAGATCCAGAGTCATTCGCGAGATGGCGAATGACTGACACGTCAGAATCAGTAAAATTGAAAGGCTCGACTCTAAAAAATTTAGACATCTTACTCTAGTACTTATATATAATTATGAAAGATCGTAACAAAGTACTAGTCTACTCTGTTATTTGTACCTTTTCAAAACATTTGATATGTCATTATTTGTTTATAAGTCAAGTCAAGTCAGTGTATCAGCACAGGTTGAGAAACGGTGGGGTACTTAGCGTCGTGTGGTCCGGAGGGACAGGTAGTGGTAGAGGGTCTCAAGTGAGTCTGAGTGCAGGTACCTCAGGCACTACGGTAATCGATTAGAATAAAACAGGAAAAGATGAACGTAGGAATTCCTTTAAGACTCAAACCAAACCTAAGTGTGGTTTAAGTTATTCCAAGCTTCGGGTAAACAGGAGAGTACTTGAGTCTACTAAGAAGATAGAGGTTAGTGGAAGACACATTTTTGTCCTTCCTTTTGTTTACTCTCTTGTTCTCTACTTCCTTTGATTTATTTCGTCTCGTTTTTTATTTTTTATGTTTATTTGGTCTCGTCCTAGAACTCTTTCCTCTGATTGACGTCAATCAACAGAGGAGAGAAGTAAAAAATTAATTTCAGTTTGTAAGTATCTCAGTTCACATGTCTTGAGTGTCTAAAATCCTAATCTGTGGAACTACTGTAAAATGAATACACGTCTGGACCCATTGATGGTGGGTCTCGTTTAAGTTTTGTAAAGGTCTGGGGTCTACAAAGGAAGTACGAGAAGGGTCCGTATAGGTTGGGAATGGGGACTCTATTGGTGAGAGACTGAAGTTGTGGTATCTACTAAAACGGTCAAAGGTTTATAGTGTATTACTTAGTGCATCATACATCCGAAAATACACATCGGAGAAACGAGTTATATTACAGACACGACTCAGAGGAGTCAGTACAGACTGAGAAACACTGGGGTCCTTGACATCGGACGGTCCGAGAAGACAGGTACCCTAAGAGGTCCGTTCCTATCACCTCACTTGACGGTACGGGAGGAGGTCCTTCAGGAGGACTGAGTCCCTGACTTGGGCGCAGAGAATGTAGAGAACGTAACCGTCCGCCCAAGAAATGGTGATCACGGTGGACCTTTCGGGTACTACAGACACTCAAAGTAGGTAAAACGACGTACAAGGGAACAAGTAACAAAAATAAAAACACATCTCGAAGAAATGAAAATCGTGACCAACGTAGAACGAGTCGTAGGATGATTAAGTTGATTATTAGACAGAGGTAAAATTTATACGATGCTTATACTACTGGTCAACGGGAGAATCTTCTTCATCTCAAAGGTTTCTGTCGAGTATTAAGGGACTAGTGAGGTTAAGTTCTTATTTTGGGAAGGTAAAGAACACCCATCGGAAAGAAAGAGGTCCAGACCGTACGTACATTTCCATTTATTGGATATCATATTTTGTTTTATTATCGTTGTCAAACACCAGAAAAGACGGTGGTAGAAACCCGTTAAAGAGATGTCTGGTTTAGTTGTACTTAGTTATTACTGGTAACAATTTACAATTCCCCTTTTTTTTTGGTTTTGGATCTAGATTGTAATTGTTGTCTTCTCGTCTTTTCGTAGACTCTTAGATTATGTTTGGAGAAACCCTTAAACACTCATATTGAAACCAAGGTAGCATAATTTCTAACGATACGAATATCTTTTCGACTCTGTGACCCTAGACAAACGTTAATGGTTTAGTCTTACGTTAATTGATCAGTGACCCTTGTTTGTTACCACAGAAATTTACGGCAAAACCTTTGTATCTCGGCCATTGCCCCTAGTCCAAGGGTTCTAAGCCTACAAAAGTGAATACTCAGAAGGATATTTTATATCCAGACTCCTGGTGACACTATCAAACAGAATCATCTCTCTCTCTCTCTCTTTACCTTTTGCGTTTCGTTTACCGTGAAGGTAGACCCATAACCTCGAAGAGAATTAGAGTCTTGTGAAGTTTCCTTTGAAAGGGAGGTAAGGGACTCAATAAAACAAGACTGGAGTGAATGTTACATATTTATGTAAAGTGTCATTTCTAGTTTAAAACGACCGTCTACTAGAAAAAAGGAATGTGTAAATAATATCCTTCACAGAGACTATACCGACTCTACCCATTAAGTCCAACTTTCTTGAAAGGACGAATATCTTCTTTCTTATAAAAGTAAAAAGAAAGTCATTGCTATATCGACTGTTCTATCTTTACAAGTAAAGAGGTAAGAGAAAACGTTTTCGTAAAGAGATCATATACCAAAGGATTTGCAGACAAACTACAGACAATTAATAAACTACAAAGAAGGTTTTAACCAGAAAACAGTCAAACCCCGAGATCGAAAATTACCTCTCGTTTCCGTGACTTTATCTATGCATTATTATCGTTATTGTTTTTGTTTTATTACTGTAAAAGTACGAAGGTTAAGAACAGGTGATGTTCACTGTAACAACAACGAGTCAGCGATTCAGTACGGGTTGAGAGACGTTGGGTACCTGATATCGGGTGGCCCGAGGAGACAGGTACCCCTAAGAGGTCCGTCCTTATGACCTCACCCAACGGTACGGGAGGAGGTCCCCTAGAAGGGTTAGGTCCCTAGTTTGGGTACAGAAGACGAACCGTCTATCAAAGTAATGGTAACTCGGTGGACCATTTGAGGTGTTCCCTGTAATTCAGTCACTTTAATTCCAGGTAAAAGAATATCAAGACTATGAGATGACCATCTCCATCTTTTCTCATCATGTTACCAATTTCCACTCGTCTTCTTCGTCGTCACCTACCAGGTACTCAATAAGGACTCTGGGTTCAAACCAAGTGATTGCCGGGGTATTATTCCTAGAGTCTCTCCTTGTACTCTCGACACTTTTGAAGGGGACTTATGTCAACTGAAGAACGAGGTAGTGAGTCCTCGTCACCTAACCAACTGACCTTCACGAAATACGTTTTTTGATCCTTTTTTTTTTTTTTTTGTTTGTTTGTCAACAGAAATTTCTCATGAAGGAAGTCGTTCTTCATCACTGACCGAGTAAGGATCACTAACGTCCAGACCCCGTTCTCATGTTTGCCTCAAGGACATAGCAAAAAGATTTATGAATTTGTATTATGTAGTTCTCTTTTATGAGTTTATTTTATAGGACCGGAGGATGNCCTTCACGAAATACGTTTTTTGATCTTTTTTGTTTGTTTGTTTGTTTGTCAATAGAAATTTCTCATGAAGGAAGTCGTTCTTCATCACTGACCGAGTAAGGATCACTAACGTCCAGACCCCGTTCTCATGTTTGCCTCAAGGACATAGCAAACAGATTTATGAATTTGTATTATGTAGTTCTCTTTTATGAGTTTATTTTATAGGACCGGAGGATGGCATTGTTTACGTCGAACTATTGTTCCACCTTTCGGTCCAATCTTGAATTCTGAGGAGTCTCAACGGTCGACCCTACACCACCATATCCCCTTCGACCCGGTCTGAGACGGATGGAGAGAGGTGTGGACCAGGGTGAAGAAAAAGTTCGGTCGAGGGAAGGTTTGGAGTCTGTTGGATCGGGAGACCAGGTTCGAGGTAGGTGTAGGGGACGTTCCTCAGTAGGGTACTGGTCGGAGGTCCGGATCCCCACATATATAATAGCCGAGTCCCCCGGAGGGTTCTCTAGTCTGAACGTCTCTCAAACTGAGTCTAGGAAGTTTTTCGTAAACCACGGTAAACACGACACTTAAGGTCCCAGACACATAGATGTCGGATCAGATCTTTGTTTCCCTCCCGGGACTCACCCATGTGACGAGTCAGGGTTTCTTTCGGAGTAGGGTGACCCGCCCTCTCCTACCGTCCTCTACCTCCGTCTCGGGAAATGTCTTCACCGGGGAGAACGAACCCAGATTCAGTCATGACTTGTCGAGGAGACCTAATATACAAATTCCTACAGTCTGTGAGGGGTTTCAGACTGGGAATTGCCTGGTCCCTGACACGGTGTATAACGTCTGAGTCTCTACGTGGTCAATGATGGGAACTTACTTAATAGGGGAACACTTTTCCAAGGATACTTTACGTTTGTAATTGAGTGTGGCTCTCCCGTCAAGGAAGGAAAGGGTCCTGGTGACGTTACGTTGAAACGGGGAGTCTACTCGACGAACAAGAAAGATTATCATCACGACTTTCGGTCTGAAACCAGCCGTACCGGTGACTAAATGTAAAATATTTTCTATATAATTATGTACCAGGTCAATTGTCGAGAGCTGGATCTAGGACGAAGTCAGGACCGGGTAACGAACGGGGTGGGACGAAAGGAGACTGGTGTCAAAAGATTAGTGTTTGAGTTCTCTCCTCTGTGAGGGGACGGTCGGTCACGGGTCTGATTGGGTAGACGTTGTATGTTAGAGGGCCTCGCCACCTACGGGTGTGGTCCCGAGAGAGGTTCCGATTTGGTCCTTGGTCCCCTCTTCCGCAGACCCAGAAAATTAAAAAAGGTAGGGGACTGGGGGTTGATCTAGTAGACTTATTGGTCTGTTCGGACGTTCTACTCTGTGAAACGGTCTGATGAACGGGACAGGACAGTTGTTTAACTCCAGTATTATCTTTCTGGCACGAACTTATTTTCTGGATTCCTTGAATTATTGGTCTACTTTATTTAGAAGAACCTAGGACCAAACCTATTTGGTGGACACTTTCACAAAATCCTTGTTGACCCAGCTACACTTACACCTGGGTCATAACCAACGTTACTTTTAAAGAATTTTCCCTTTCTACTTCTAATCACTAGCCCCTTTTTTTAGTTCAACCGTTTTTTTATTTATTGTTGTACACGTCTTTATAGAATTCCTCTTCACGAATTCTTAAATATCGTCATTAGTGACCCACCACCGTTAAACTTCAAAAAAAAAAAATTAATAGATACTACAGATGTACGAAGATAGTATATTCGTCATAAATTTTTATTAACCTCCTACATTATAATATAAAGAGAAACAAATCTCTTAATGATGTATGGAGAGTCGGATAGAAAGTCCGATCGAGTCTGGACCATGTCTGGAGTCTTGTTCAACGTTAGATTTTTAGTACGCAGGGGTGTCCATAAACGTCCGACTTGGTGTAATTAGAAAATGGAAGTATGCAAATAACTCAATTTCAAATTACAATAAGGAAATCGAAGGTGTCTTTACTTTACCTTTGTCGCTAAACTTCTTACTAAATATTTTGATATTATCTTCAGTAAAAGATAATAAAGTACACGAAAGAGAAATGATTCCTGGATCAAATACTTAAGAAAGACCTCAAGTCACGGACCTCTTTTTTTTTTACGAAAAGGAAAATAATTAAGAAAAAGACCTGTTCTCTTAAGATATTAGAAAGTTTAAAAGGACAATAGAACCGACGACCCCCCGAGTCTACATTTAAATCACACATTAACGTAATCGACTACTTAATGGATCCTTGAGCTTTCTCAGGAAATGTAAAGTAATAATAAAGTATGTTTAGATAAAAATTTTGTTAAGATTAACGGGAAAAGACGAGTATACTAGTAAAAGATGTGGTAACTTTTAAGTAATACCCTCTTCCACCGCATATTTATTTATTATCCTGACTGGATGTCTAGAGACGTCTCGGACCCCCGTTAAATTGTTCATCATCTATCACAAGACCCGAAGGGACCACAGAGTCACCGTTTCTCAGACGGACAGTCACGTCCTCTGTCCCCAAGCTAGAGACCTAATCCTTCCAACCTCACGACGATAAGTACCCCAGCGTTTCTCAACCTGTACTGACTCACTGACTTGACTTGACTTGACTTGACCTCCTCCTTTACCGTTGGGTTAGGTCATAAGAACGACTTTTTAGGGTACCTGTCTCCTCGGACCGTCCGATGTCAGGTCCTCCAGCACTTCTCAGTCCATGTTGACTCGTTGACTTGTACGTACATAAGGTTGTCACAAATACCACGGACGGGTCGAACTATGCGTGGAGTGGAAGAGACTCAACACCCCGGGTTCCCCCACCTGAGGGGGGTGGGATTGACGTTAACATATTGACCTAATCTACCTGTGTATTGGTTTAAGTTCGCGTTCTCAGAGATAAGACCCGTAAACCTTAACTATTTCACTAAAAGAGACAACAAAAAAAAAAAAAACGAAGTCTCACAAGACTCCGTATGTATTTCAAATTTTTTTTTCACCTTTACAATCAGAGACTCAACACAGACTGAGAAAACTCTGGGGTACCTAACATTGGACGGTTCAAGGAAACAGGTGTCCTAAAGGGTCCGTTCTTATGACCTCACCCAACAGTAAGGGAAGAGGTCCCCTAGAAGGACTGGGTACCTAGTTTGGGTCCCGAGGACGTAACGTCCGCCTAAGAAATGGTAGACTCGGTGGTCCCTCCGTATTTGTTCGGTTGTCGATTCTTTTTGTCACACATCAACAGAGAAAAATATAAACTTTTCTCTTTATATTGAATTTAGTACAACTTAGTATAATAAAACGAAAAAAGATTTAACTTAAAACGTTAATTCCCTTATAAGATTCAAGACCTTAGTTTCTCTTAGTTTGTGTTGTCATGTAACACAACAGGAAGTACTTCGGGAATTCACTCCACCCGTCCCGTCCCGTCCCACTGTAACAGTAGTGAACCCCTGACTCCTGGTTATCGTGTAAAGTAAGGACGTAGGGGGTGGAGGGACGTCTCCTCCGTCTAAAACCCTTTCAAACAGAAAATTTCCGATGACTATTAAGGGTCCGGGTGGATATAGGGGTGAAGAAGGTCCTTATTTCGTAAACACAGGAAAAATAACGAATAAGGCGACTTGTAGAAACGTTGTTGTTACCACATATATGTCACATTGTTTCACGAACGACTCCTTCAGTTGAATGAAAGGATACATAATAGTAAAAGATAGCTGAGGTGGAAACAACAAAATATGTCGTTAAAAACAACAAGGACCATATGATACGCCGTAAATTACATAACGTAGAGGTTGGAAACCGAATAATACTCGTGGTCTCAACAAGGGGTCTTTGATACTTAATATGATTTAGGTACAGAACAGAGTAGTTAAACCAAAGAGATTCACCTTACCTCATTCTTAAGAGAGAAGAGGGTTGGTCTTGATTATTTCAATCAAAAGTTATTTGCTAGTGACTAAAATTAACTTAATCTTAATTGCAGTGTGATAAAATTCACCGTACCCTAACATTGAACAATTTATTCAAGGAAGACCAAAAAACCTTCTCAGTCACTCAAAGAGTCTACTCTATCCGAGTCACGAGCCTTACAGGACTTATCTTGTCGTTCTCCTCTGACCTTATCAATTTGTAGGTGGTCTAGTTCCTGAATGACACTTAGGTGTCCTGTTGGGAGGTGGGGGTTGCAGGTTGAGTTTAAGAGACGTGTCTAAAGACTAGGGAAGTAAAAGACTAAAAGTGTACAGACAAATTTTTTTTTTTCACTACATAAGAGTTTTGTCTTTGTCTACACTCTAGGTTAAAGAATAACCTTCACTGTTTTGTATATTTCTAAACCGTTCTATGCATAAAGTGTATAAAGTTCTAAAGTTTTTATCAGTAGTTTGTTTATTTTCTTCTCAATCTATCACCCCACCAGAAAGAGACCAAAGAAACAAGGAAAAAGATTCTAAGGGTACTACCGGATAACAGTTATTCCATACCTTTTCTTCCTTTACAGATTATATATTATCTTTTATATATAATAATTTCATTACTAAGTTCTCGACTGAGTAACCTTTTCTGGGACTACGACCCTTACTAACTTCCGTCCTCTTCCCCCTCTTTCTCCTACTCCACCAACCTACCGTAATGACTGAGTTACCTGTACTCAAACTCGTTTAAGGGTCTCTATCACTTCCTACCCCTTCGGACCACACGACGTCAGGTACCCCGACGTTTCTCTTTCTGTCCTGAATCACTGGTTTATCGTTGTTGTTACTAAGTTCTCTTTTTTGTCGTTTACAAGAGGATCAAAATTTCTTGACTTATATCAGTAAAGATGTAAAATTACACTGACATTTGAAAGTAGTTTAGTGAAAATTGGTTTACTCGAGAAAGATAGTTTTTTTCTTTTTTCGAGTCTTTACTTTTTAAAACGAGTAATTCAAGATTCCCGTCAACGATATGTCTCGTTTCTTCATCCACATTATCGAAAATTCCTTCTTTCCATACTTTTCCGTATAGGACTACTCATATACACTAACACGACTCACTCATTTAAACGTAAATATATCGTGGTAAAAAGTCCACTCTGTTAACCATTATATAAACGATGTCACATCCCGCCACTACATTTTAGGTATGATTATGATTTCTCCTTGATACACTGAGAAAAATTTTATTTCCGTAGACCTAGACCACTTGTAAATAGATCCCAGATGTCCGTAAGTCCGATCCATCCCTGAAGAGCAACACTAAATTGAAGGTGTTATTGGGATAAATCATAGTGGTGAAGGTAAAAACTTTTACTCCTTTGACTCCCCAATCCTTTTAATGACAGTCAGTGTATAAACCACTTAACACCTCGGTCTACCCCTACATCTGGAAAGACACCGATTTCAACAAAAGCGACATGGGATTAATTTAGTTCCCTTTTACCGTGTGTAAAAGCCATCAAGGATATGAACTTATCACGAACTTCAAACGTCTAATCAAAAGGTTCGAAAAACAATTTAGAAATTTCGTTGAGCATTCCTGTACTACCACCTCTACTCCTTCGCAAACAATTCAAAGTCCCTACACGGTTCAAACACGGGTCGAACCGAGGAAACCCCCTGGACCAAATTACGGGCTGTAAGGTGAGGTCAGTCTGAGTTGGTGTCTTTACAATGATTTACGGAGCGTACTTTTTAGACAAGAGGAATTTTGTCAACGGAAGGTTGACACAGAACTCCTCGGATTTCTGGAAAAGTCTCTCGGAGTCCATCCGTGGACCCTCCCTTTCCTTTGTCGTCGATTTCTTGTTTCTTGACCCTACCTTAGACACGTTTGTCCTGACATTTGATGGAGAGGGGAAATTGGTGCCTCGGGACGAAATTAGACAAAACGTATAAATAGAGGGAGTATTCTAAAACGAACTTCTTTTCTCAAGACACCGAAATTTATAAACTTTTCATCCATAACGTAGTGACATTTCCAAAACATGTAAAACGTATTTTTTGTAAACTCCTTGGGTCTCTAATTCTTTATCTGTTCTTTCCTTCTACTACGACTCACGAATTCTCTTGTATGTCAATACACGATAACATGTACCTTTAGTGTCAGTTCCCAGTGGTCGACCAATTACAAATGGTCATTCGTTTTTACTCGGTTCATATATAACTCCGAAGACTGTAGTTTAAATTATCTACAAGAGTCACCATTGTCAGCACACACCCCGGATTCCTTCACTCGTGTTGTGACCACTAATCTAAACGGTAAAAATCCCAGTAACACCAGGATTTTTCACTCAACACGATTCTTAAGAATGTCTTCCTCTGTTTATTTATCTAGAGGAACATCCGTGAGAGAGGGTTTAATAGTCAGTAAACCCCTATAAGACAGAGAGAGTGTGTGTGTGTATGTGTGTGTGTGTCGATGGACACAAGAATTCACCGAAGACTCAGACTCGAGATTTCTAAAACACGTATGACAGACGTATTGAGAATGATGTGTCGATCACCATAGACACAGACAAAGTGGGTGACTGGACAAACAGTATTTCTAGTCTATAATGAGGAGTGACATTAGGGACCTCGACCGAGACCCGTACCGTGTGTCTACGAGTCACTATTTAACAACTCATAATTTCTGGTATGATCTTATTTCCCTTGTCTTTGTATAGTTGAGAGTAAACTAGGAACAATTATGTTTCTCTCAAAGAGAAGTTCAGAACTTTTTCACATACGACGGAACGTTGTACTGATAGTAAACGTTAATAAGGTTAAAGTTTTAATAGATGTTAATCCTTTTAACCATTACCTCAATCTTTTTACGGTCAAAGAAAAAACCTTCTATAAAACGTAATCGTTGACTTCAGAGTCTTCTGATCACCACCTTTCTTACATATATTAGCCGTACATGGAAGGCTTCAGTCAAACGTATTGTCTACACAAAAATATTGTTCCAACAACTGACAAGAAACTTCCTTCTTCTCAAACCCTACTTGAAGGTTCGAAGGAATTATAGTTTTTGACAGGACTGACAATATAAGACCAAAAGGCAGTATAGGGAAAATGAAAACGACAAAATTAACCCAGCTTCATTTCACCACACCAAAGACAGAACACACTGAGTCTCAAGGGGGAAACTGTTAGGTCTGGTCAAATTTGAGTCAACACAGGCTGAGAACCGTTTGGGTGCCTGACATAGGACGGTCCGAGGAGACAGGTACCCCTAAAGGGGCCGTTCTTATGACCTCACCCAACGGTTCGGGAGGAGGTCCCCTAAAAGGGGTGGGTCCCTATCTTGGGTCCAGAGACCGTAACGTCCGTCTAAGAAATGGAAGACTCGGTGGTCCCCCTCGGGGACTCGAGTCCCTACCCTTGAATAAGGTCCATCGTCGAAAGGAGGATACCTTGGGTCATTCCGATCAACTCAGAAAACTCTCGCTCCCGGGACCCTGTACAAGGACTGGGAAAGTTTCAAGAATGAAGACTTTCCCCAGAGAGTCGACGATGCCCTCGGTAGCACTGGTAATGAGTCAAGAGGAGGTCGACGGGAACCGTGGACGAAATAAGGGTACAAATTTACAGGAAGAGGAGAAAGGAAACCCCCAACTTCCTTTTGTACTTATGTAGATGAAGGTTCACTCAACTTTCCTTTCTATTCTCTGTGAGATAAAGTTCTATACAAATGGAGAGACACAGAATTGAGTAGAAAGAAGAAGGAAAAATAGTTAAATGTTGAAGTAATTGAGATGAGACAATTAAAGACCACCAAGTCTCAAATGGAAAGTGTCACAAGAGTCCTTAGGATAAAGAGAAAGTCAACTTCCATGGACTTCGTTCACTCCACCGACCTCAGTACTTCGTGGAATATTGAGGGGTCGACCCGCCGACCTTGGACTACTCCCTCCAACATGGTCGTACAAGACTTCGTCTTAAAGAGTTCGAACCACGGGGGACGTGCAAGTGGGTCAAGAGATCCTGAAAGACTCTCCTCTTGGTTCCGTAGTCGCAAAGAATTTTCAAGGGGTCCCCTAAGTTTTCGTGTCGGTTAGTCGGTGACGATATCTCTCTCGGTACTAGAAAGTTTTTACCTCGAACCCTTATTAGGTAATTTGTGTAAAGTACCAAACGAAGAACGAAGACATTATCCGTAGATAGGATATAGAACTTACGTTTTAAAGTAGGAAAGATTTAGATTCAGTGGTGTTCTTCTAAACTGATTCGGTCCGACAAAAGAAAGTAGAAGAAAGTTTAAATCCATGAAGCACATTTGTTGTGTTTTAACTTTGTGGCAAGAGGCGCACTCGAGTCTCCGTCTATTAGGTAGAAATATTCTTCTCTCATGATGTTAAATTGTAAATCTTTAGTAAAAGAGACGGTAAGTTTTATTTAACGAGTCAGTGACTACTAAGACAAAGAACTGAGTATGGCCTACTATCTTTTACTTACACCCACAGACCAAGGGGTTTCGAAAGAGAAAATTGACTGAAAGAAGTAAGAGAGAGGAGGATACTTTTAAACCACACTCCCTACTTTTAAATATTTCTTCTCCTGGATCTTTTAGACAGTCAGGTCCTTGGTATCTACAAAACTTTATTAGTCAGAAGACGGTACCAAAAATCAAAATTTAAAAGTCAGTTATAAAATTTTCTGTACTAAGTAAATTCACCGGGTTACAAAGAGAAAAGTTGGCTTAGTAAAGAAAATGAAAAACCTTCGTTTATCCTATTCCTGCGGAAAACGAATCTTACGAAGAACGACCATCTTTCCCTTCCGGAGACACAAATCTTCCCTCGTTTGTTTGCAGAGTCTCTGTACTACAGTATCTCGTCAATCGATCCCTTTTTCTTTTTGATAAAAGTCCGTAGTAAATTTTTTCTATCCGATTTGAACCAGTCTAAACTACCTACATGAAATTCACCTTTCGGTCTAGACAAAAGGATCTCTTATTCCTAATCAGAGACCAACCATCGATATAAGACACCTTATGGAAAGAGAAAGAAATTTCACAAACTTAACCGACATACCGGATGTCAGACCCGTCCCGAAACCCTACCGACTGAGGATTAGTGTTCCCGAGACAGTTATTCATGGGTTGCTGAAATAGAAATGTCACCACCCTTTCTTACGACATAAGACAGGAAGTCTTCAAGATACTTAAGTACAACCAGATTATTTGGATACAATGAGTATAAAAGGTGTTCTCTTTTCTCCCTATGTAGATCATTATCGGACTTTTGACCCGACTTCCTCGAATGAAGGAGGTTGGGTCTGTTTCACTTTACTTCCTCTCACTCGGGAAGATCTCCAGTTTGTTTACCTTATGCAAGGGAAAATGTTATTGTCTGTGTAAAAATAAGGAAGGAAAGACCTCTTCAACCTTTAGTTTTAATTCCAAGGGTTCGGACAAAGACCACAACTAATGTTTGTATTAGTTCTAGACTACGGTGACTCTCTTTTAGGAAGGTTATTTAAGTCCTTCTGACGTACCTTCCTTGGAGAAAAACGAGTGAGTATAAGTAGGGAAAGAGATAGTGTAGTCGGGAATGTCTCATGAAACACTAATCCTTAGAGACGTAAGGACAACGGGAATAAATTTTATGACAATAAATATTTTACTGTATCAAACTGAATGAGGAAAGTTAAACTAATGATTGGAAGTCTCAAAACGTTTTGATATTCATCATCTGATAAATGATTTAATTTATTGTAGAAGTCAAGTCAAGTCTACGGGTCAGCACAGGCTGAGAACACTGGGGTACCTGAGGTCGTACGGTGCGAAAGGACAGGTAGTGGTTGAGAGTCTCGAACGAGTTTGAGTACAGGTAACTCAGCCACTACCGTAGGTTGGTAAAGTAGGAGAATCGTTAAAATTATTGTAGAATGGTTAAAGTTTCGTTTAGATCAACGTTCATATTTACAAATTTACATATCTAACTGGATTAGTCCCACACGTCCCTCACGTCGAACCCGAGACTTTATCGGAAGGAGTGTACATATGTTAGGTAGTCGATCGATCCACGTCCCCCGTACGCTCGTCAGTGTGCACTATAAAAGAAAAGAAAGACACAACTTCTTGTTTTGGTGTCATTTTAATGACAACAAAAAGGTTTCAATCAAACCCATCTTACCCTTTTTTGTATTTTTATTACGTACGAAAGACAATATTAAGTTTGTTATGTCCGTACAACATATTTCTTTTACAATTACAGAATCGTTTCGGTGGGACATGGTCATTGGTCACAATAGTCGGGTCACACTACTACAAAATGGGTGGAGAAGGATACGAGAAATATTAACAGACGTTTGTGTATGGATGGATCCAGAAAGGTGGATAATCAAAAATGTTCGTACCCCGGTATTGTATATATAACGAAACGTTTGTAAGAAAAATCATTAACATATTATTTAATATCATACTTATATGGTGTTAATCTTCCGTACTACCAAGAAAAAAGTACTTCCTATCTACGTCTCTTGAATGTAATAACCCAATTTCTTAATTATACAAATTATCTATATGAAAAGTTTATACTAAATATATGTCATGTATATAATTTCAATCGTGTTCCTTTATCTCGTAGAGGTAGAGAGTAAGTCATTCCAGTCCTTCATGTATTTCACTTATACAAGAGTTCCAGAAATACAGATGATTTCTAGAAGAATTTTCTACTACCACTACTACTACTATACACACACACTCACAATTTACAATTTTGTTCAGACCGAATTATCTCGAACTAAACCTTCAATGTCTTAAAGACACCAACAAAACAGTCAATCCCAAGTTAGTTTCTTAATCTTGATAATCTCATATATCTACTCTATAATTGTCGATCTAGATGATACAGATAGATAGATATCGATAGAGATTAATATCTATAGTTATTTTATCTATAATTAGGTCTACAAATCTCGTCAGACCAGAATGTGTTAGTACTCTCGACCAATTCATCAGAGCTATTGCGATAACAGGAACACAGACTACGATTTCGGACTTCAGAAGTCCCGTCCGTTGTCCTTCCCTTTACCCCTCCTCGTCCTTGTTTCACGTTCAGTGCTCTTGTTCGCCCTTATCTAGTCCTGTGTGTCCAGTCAAGAGTACAGAGATTTGAACTATCACACATAAGGTCTCTTGGACCCCCAGGAAACAGAACTTTGATCTGGGACCGGGTTCTTAGTCTCTTCGACTTCATCACGGTCCCTTCCCCCTTGTCAACGTCAGAGGTTTAGGGTATCTTTTTAGAGAATATCTCAGGTGGTATTACCTTTTACCTGTACTTCCCGTCAAGACCCTTTATATAAAGTCGGATCGGTTCAGTTAAGAAATGTTTCGTACCATCAAGAGTACGTCTTCCGATACTATTGGTGAGATCGGTTATGAGTCATAAGGTCGTCTTAAGAGTAAACCAAAAGACCGATCGGGGGTTCTTTAAAAAGATCACTAGATTTGTTCCTTTTGTTGTAAGAGTCCTTCTACTCTCACAACACTGTGTCTGAAAGTACACACGTGTGTGTATGTGTATGTGTGTCAGAAATTAACACTAGTGACGGTTCAAAGGACAAAGTTACAGATTGAGTAGATTCAAAGATGAAACTGGTATGTAGGACTAAAGATAATAAGAGACTGTGGTTATTTGAGAACTTATTATACTAAAAATACAGTAGACTTTCAATTTCAGTAGTAAATAAAAAGACAAGATTTATACCATTTTACCCGAACTCCCGTTAAAGATAACCGAAAATATGTTTTATACGATTTTCGTTGATGTACGACAAACACAACACCGTATAAGTATACGATAACCTGTTTGACACAGAGGTTAGGTAGTTGTAACACTTATCTTCTCCTAGTAAGATCAGAGTATCATAGTTATTACAGAACAACTACCGTTATAACCAAGTGAAGTCACTCAGTACTAAGTTTACTAAGAAGAATAAAATACTAACTATGATGTAAATCGGTCATCACAGAAACAGAACCCTAGTGATTGTATCTTGTACGTATTAACCAAAACTTCTTAATCCTTCGATTTAAACGTCCTTAGGAATTCATAAGGGAAACCTAACATCATCTTCATCTCTTGTGAGTAACCTTTTCTGGGACAACGACCCTTTCTAACTACCGTCTTCCTCTTCCCCTACTCTCTCCTACTCTACCAACCTACCGTAGTACCTGAACTACCTGTGTTCAAACTCGTTTGAGGTCCTCGACCACTACCTGTCTCTTCGGACCACACGACGTCAGGCACCCCAACGTTTGTCAACCTACACTGACTCGTCGACTTGACTCTTCACACCAACACAAATACTTACAGTCTCTCTCAAAGAAAATATAACTTAATTACCAGAAAAACTGAAGACTAGAAGAGTAGTAGATTACGGGTATGATATGTAAAATCGACTCTAGTGAATTTCTATACGTATTTGAGAATACAAGACCCTGACTATGAAAAGAATCAGGATAAACTGATTGAGTCCCCTCTACCGTAGATCAGTTGGAATGGTTTAGACCAAATCTGGGGTACGAGAAAAAAAGTAAAAATGTATTCACTCACTCACTTCACTTCAATGAGTCAGCACAAACTGAGAAACGCTGGGGTACCTGACATCGGATAGTCCAAGGAGACAGGTACCCTAAAAGGTCCGTTCTCACGACCTTACCTAACGGTAAAGGAAGAGGTCCCCTAGAAGGGTTGGGTCCTTAGCTTGGGCCTAGAGGGCGTAACGTCCGTCTGTGAAAGGACAGACTCGGTGGTATAGATCAATAATAATTTTTACGTTCTGTTTTTTATTATCGAATAAAGTCCTCTCTCTCGTCTTCATATGTGACTCTTTCTAAACTATTGATAGAGTCAGGTTCACGTATCCTTTTTCCGTTACTACCTTGTACTATAATTTCCTTTTTGTCCGGAAGAGGAGAGTGTCGAGGGTGAGGATACGACACAAACCCTCTTAGAAGGGAAAATGGTTCTACCGACGTGCCGCGACCTCGCCGTCTCGTCGATACTCCTCTATGGGCTACACGTCCCATTCCTCGACGTCGACGAGAAACAACCTCACTGGCACTCCTCTATGGGGTGCAGGTTCCAGTCTCTTTGGGGTCGTTCTACCATCCGTGACCTCGTCATCGACACGTCACGACCCCGTCGACACTCCTCTATGGGGTGTGGGTCCCCGTTTCCTCTTCGGGGTCGTTCTCCATCTTCCCCACTTTAGTGTAAATCTTAGTTCGGGGTAAGGGAGGTCTCTGAGAGTCTCCCGAGGTTGTCTGGAACACGCATGGTCCTGGGTCCCTGGGGTTCTCTGACTCTGTCTTGACCCAAACTCGAAGAGGACATCCCATACCCAGTCGTCATCTAACGGTGTCCCCGTCCCCGGGACCCACGTCGTCTAAGCCCACACCGTATTCGGGAGGACCTCCTCCAACGGTCATTGGGGTGGGATCTCGACGGTCTTGAATGTGCCCTGACCCTTTATCTGAGAACCTCCCGTGTTTGTCTTGGCACACACGTGGTCCTGAGTCCTCTTTCCTCGTTACTGGGGCGTTCTCTGACTGGGTCTGAACGGGCCCTCACAGGCCCTCAGAGGTCACCTCCGCACCCAGTCACCACCGGACTCCGTCCCAACTTCCGTCCCTCACATCGTCATGTACGTACCCTAGAAAACTTCCTCCAGCGGTAATAGAAGTAATGGAGGTGGTATCAGACGACGACGACGACGATTCAGCGAAGTCAGTACAGGCTGAGACACGCTGGGGTATCTGTCGTCGGGTGACCGGAGACGGCAGGAACCCTAAGAGGTCCGTTCTTGTGACCTCACCCAACGGTAAAGGAAGAGGTTACGTACTTTCACTTTTCACTTTCACTTCAGCGAGTCAGCACAGGCTGAGAATCGGAGGGGTACCTGATGTCGGATGGTCCGAGGAGGCAGGCACCCTAAGAGGTCCGTTCTTATGACCTCACCCAACGGTAACGGAAGAGACGTGGTATCAGACCGGGGTCGATTTATCGTCCCTCCCTTGTGTCGAGGTGGGTAGATGTCTTTTCTGATATGTTTTTCGACTCGTAACTTCTTGACTACGAAAACTTGACATCACAACCTCTTCTGAGAACTCTCAGGGAACTTGACGTTCCTCTAGGTTGTTCAAGTAGGATTTCCTTTGGTCACGACTTATAACTAACCTTCCTGACTACGACTTCGACTTTGAGGTTATGAAACTGGTGGACGACGTTTCTTGACTGAGTAAACTTTTCTGGGACTACGACCATTTCTAACTTCCATCCTCCTCTTCCCCTGCTGTCTCCTACTCTACTAACCTACCGTAGTGGCTGAGTTACCTGTACTTAAACTCATTTGAGACCCTCAACTTCTACCTGTCCCTCCGGACGCACGACGTCAGGTACCCCAACGTTTCTCAGTCTGTGCTGACTCGCTGTCTTGACATAACTTGACTCCGGAAGAGGAGAGTCTCGAGGGTAAACATCCGACACAAACCCTCTTCAAAGGGAAAATGGTTCTACCGACCATCTTTTTATGGGGTTTTATGTCAAAAATTTAGTATAACATTTGAAATATTCAAAAGTCTAGAGTTTCAGGGTAAGGTTTTCAAAAATAATCGTTCAGATCCTATCCTGGGACTTTATCATTTCTTCAAAGAGTCTAGAAACTTACTTTTTGATCCATATCTTTTTTGACTGTTTAATACTACCATTTCGACGTAAAGACATCCGAGACAAAAGAAATCCCTAAATGAGAGGTTCATCTAAGACCTGGTCCTGTGACAACGAAAAAGGACACTTCCGTCACCAAAACTAGTCCTAATCTGAATGACTATTTCTCAGTTAAAACACGGAAACATAACACTAAGAGAGGATAATTGAACCTGTAAATGACTTCAAAACAATATAAAATGTCTGATTCAAATCCATAGGAACCCCCTGTTCGGAGCGTAAAAGATCCTGAAGGACCCAAAGTTCACTGTTTTTTATTGAGAATAAAGTGGATCTCCAATAAATAACCGAGTGTTTTGATCTTTCAGTTCCTCCCCCGACCAAATTACATAATGATCTTGATCACTACGTCGACCACAACGGTCCCCGGGGGACAGATAGGGAGGGAACCGAGACGACGGAAAACGACAATACCGACGTGACAGGGGGAGGACTGGCGGGATACCACTATCTCCTGCAGATGATCATGGAACTCGGGGTCAGAGAGGGGTCAGGAAGAAACAGGAAACATACCTTTTTACCGTCGGATGAGGTCATAAGAACGGACCCTTTAGGGTACCTGGCTCCTCGAACCGTCCGATGTCAGGTACCTCAACGTTTTCTCAGTCTGTACTGAATTACTGGTTTGGTGGTAGCGATGGTACCTTTTGGTTCGTAAACTTAGGGTCGAAATCTTTTTTCTTAGAAAGGTTTAAGATCCAAAACATACGAAACTTACCCTTCTTTTTCTCCTTTTTTGACTCCGAAGACTTAACTTCTTCCTTCTAGTATTTATACTGTTTGATAGAAGAAATGTTTAATCCGTTTAGATAAAGAAAACGTTAGATCCATTCTTCTGACTTTCACAATGGTTTATATAATAGGTACTTGTAACGTTGTAATTGAAGATTTTTATTTCAATTTTTAGTAAAAATAATTAAAAATCCATTAATCTCGTTGTTTCCCGAAGGGACCACCGAGTCTCCAATTTCGCAGACGGAGGTTACACCCTCTGGACCCAAGCTAGGGACCCATCCCTTCTAGGGGACCTCTTCCTTTACCGTGGGGTGAGGTCATAAGAACGGACCTCTTAGTGTACCTGCCTCCTCGGACCATCCGATGTCAGGTGTCCCAACGTTTCTCAGCCTGTGCTGACTCACTGAAGTGGAATGGAGTGGAATCTCGTTGTTTCCCTTATATCAGTCGTGGATGTAAAAGAATCTTTTTGTTTAATCGCTCTACTTTTATGTCATAACCCAACCGGCCTTTTCAAGTAAACCTAAAAAGTATTGTAGAACACCTTTTTGAACTTGTTTGGAAAAATCGGTTGGGTTATGCAAGTCCGGTACTTTCCTCAATTAAGATAAAATATAGGTGTTTCATGGTAAAGACAAAGGGAAAGTTTTCAGTCAGAAAAAGTCGACGTTTCTGGGGGAAGGGGTCGTTTGACACTACTATTTACCCTTATACTTTAGTGATATCTTTATCCCAATAATAAGGACAACACCCTAGAGGAAAAGAGGATCCGTAGTAGTATTGAGGTACCCCTCCTTAAATCCTAATAGTGGTGACCGGAGAGACGGGGAAGGAGTGAGGACGTGTCCCCTCCTCCTTTCCGACCCGTATCCCCGAGTCTCGAAGACCCGACCGAGTAGTCTGGTGAACGAGACACAAGGTGACCCGAGAGACCTCCGAAGTGAAGTACCCTCTGGACGTCTATGTACCGAGACAGTCTTTGAAAACCTCCACAGACAAATTCCGACTTTATATTTTAGTATTCGATAGAACCAGCGTTTAGTTTTCAGTGTAACAGGTCAAACAGCCATTGTTTTCATTATGAACTAGAGGTAGACAGACTGAGAACAAAAGAGAGAGTTAAGACGAAACCTTAAGTGCACCGTTTCTGTTCCCACGATCTATGACTAGGGGATTTTGAGGTTGTAAGAATAATATTATTTGGTACCATTTTAAGTATTTTATTTCCTGGTACAGAAGATTTCAACAAATAGTGTTATCGTTCACGTACTTGTGTGTGTGTGTACCACAAATTTTAACGTCAAAGGTTGTGGCTTAACCTTGTCTACGGTTTATCAAAAAGAGAAACACCTCGGTTTTCTCTCCGATTTTGGGTCACATGTAAAGGTCGAAGTACACCCTGACTCTATTGGTCTTTGACGGTGAGTGAAAGACGAAACGATTATATTGCATTGTATAGAAATGTAGAAATAAAAAGACTTGTTAGTCGAGTATTAAACTGGTTAGAATTTTAGTCTTTGTAAAAACAAAAGCAGATTTATGGGCGGAATTATATATGTACGGTTAAACGGGAATTTTTCTCTTTCTTGTATAAGGTAAAATGTCTAACGTGGCGAAGGACCCGGGTATGGATAAAGGGAAGGGTTAAGGAACATTAAGTCAAACGAAACGTCAACTTTTCTTTTATGGTCTAGGAGATGTAAAACCCCACACTAGGTTTCGACGAAAGTTCCTAGGGCGACCAGAAAACCGTTTCCCTTTAGAGTCATCTAATGTACTAACTTTATTGTACTGGTGATTCGTCGCCACGAATCGATAAGTTTACGTGACGAAACCAATGAATCCTTTGTTACGTTTTAAATTTTCATTATTAACGTGTATTCTCGGTGTGGAGAGTAAACAAAAGTTAACGAAAAAAACGAACAAAAAGGTTCAACGAATCTGAACCAGGTGAAGGTTCAGGTAAATCTTAAGATCTGAGACCATTGTCTTTTCGGAAAATCAAGTAGTGGAAGCAGGGAACCGACAGAGGCGTGCACAGGTGAGTCTGTCGAATCGACATGGTGATCGAATTGTAGTGTTTGTTACTCCTTTGTTTGGGTGAGTACTGGAAGGAAAAGTAATAATGAATTACTAAAAGAGTGATTGTGTACCGGTACTTTTAAATATTCTTTTAGAAATTCTTCAACCTGTAAAAACAAACCAGTAATTAAAGTCGAACTTTCTTCTCATATCTTTTTCGTTGTCTTAGACCCATTTAAACGAAGAAGAACTAAGCATCTTATTTTACGTAAAATGAAGCTCTTTCTTGAGTCGGTCGTGTTAATATTCAACTGGTCTTTCACCGTAATTATACGTTCCAAGGGGAGACTGTAAGGTGTGGGGAGTAGAGAAGGTAGGGTAATTAAGAAACGGAGACCTACAAAAAGAAGAGATTCCTCCCAAAGACTGTCGACTCCTCACCCCTCGTCCCTTTCAAGAGAGTGGGTCAGAACCCTTAACTTCTCGATGACCGCTCAGAACGCACGGAAACCCTGTGTTACTGGAGTGAATCGGTCGGTCAATATCACCTATATAAATAAGAATGGATAAAGATGAACGAACCGGTAGAAAAATCTCAGAGGAAGAAACACGAACAATTGTAGGACGTGTCGTGCGTGTACCCATCTCCACTAGTCGTCGAGTCAGATCCGTCTACCACTACCCCTTAGTCTCCCCGAAGGTACTTCCGGGTCACCATTTCTTCGACGGTCAGTTCCGTCTCTGCACCGAAGTTAGAGACCCAACCTTTCTAGGGTCCTCTTCCTTTACCGTTGGGTGAGGTCATAAGAACGGACCCTAGAGGGTACCTGTCTCCTCGGACCGCCCGATGTCAGGTGTCTCAGTGTTTTCTCAGCGCAGGTTGAATCACTGATTTATTGTCGTTGGTACCTTTCGTCATGATACACTTAAGGTTCGGGGTCTAGGTCGAGATTTTAGGTCAGTACAACTGAAAGAAACCACTAAAACGATGAAATCTCACTAAAATCTCTCCCTGAACTGGTTTCTTGCTAACAGTGAGTTCCTGAAGAATTATGTACTACCCTTCGTAAAACTTTTAGGATCCAAAGACCCTGAACCAAAGACCCGACGTTGGAGACTCTATACGACATTAGTGTCTCGTCAGGGGACAGTCGATCTTAACAGGGAAGTCTGACGTATTTCGAGGAGGTTACAAAGTTTATCTTTAAGGACCAATCTCCATGTTTGTCGTTTGTTTATGTCCAGAACAGAAGACTATGACCAATCAAACGAAGGTCAAGAAGACAGGCTACTCTTGGAGACGAAAAGAGGATGAAGAACACTAATTTATGTGTGTGTGCGTGTCTGTGTGTGTGTCTCTGTCTGTGTCTGTGTGTGTTTCTGTGAGTCTCTGTGTGTATGTGTGTGTGTGCGTGTCTGTATGTTTCTGTACGTGTGTGTCTGTGTGTGTCTCTGTGTGTGTCTGTGTGTCTGTCTGTGTGTGTATATGCATCTCTGTGTGTGTCTGTGTAAGTCTGTGTGTCTGTGTCTGTATGTATGTATGTATGTGTGTGTGTGTGTGTGTGTTTATCTGTCTGTGTGTGTCTGTATCTCTGTATGTCTCTGTGTGTGTGGAGAACCTTTGTGTCAACACGATAAAAGGAAAGAGACTCCGATCAGTCGCTATTGATATAGACTTTTGGTTTATCTTCTTTCGATTGGAGGGAACACCGATTATGTGTCTACGATAAAAAATTTTTCAACTAGGTTAGTGGTGGTTGAGACAATTTGTTCCCTAGGGATTACATCTACCACTAGTTTGAGTGAAGGAACAATTCTCGTCCTCGGATTCCTCTCTGTCTCGGAGGAAACAAATTGTCTCCGACACACTTGAGACGGTACTCAGGGGTCTGTGGGGATTCAGGAGACAAGACTTGCACATTAATTAAGCATTCTTTGGTCCATGGTGTCGTCAGTACCAAACTGTCATCTAAGTAAGTCGTGGTCGGTCTACACTTCCCGAAAGTTTCCCTGGTTTTCCGTTCGGATAACGGGACCCTTCCGTCTCTGACATTGGAGACCAAACGTCGGAACGGTAGTGAGCCATTACGGTAAAGATTACATAAAGTTAAGTGAGAATTGTCAGTGTCTACAAAAACGTTTTAGTTTCCAATAACTAATTGGGTCTTACCCATCCAGGGATAGACTCAAGAATACAAAAAGTCGGATTCTATTGAATTTTTGGTGACCCATCCTTTAGGAGTGCAGTTAGCATATAATGATAAAAAAAAACGAGAAAAAGTTTCTACTTATTTCTCAACGAAAGTCCTTAATTTCCTTTCTATGAAATAAATTTTGATATCCCAGAAATCTCTTAAACGAAATACCTCTCATCACTATTTGAAAGAGACCCTTCTGAGGTAGTCTCATAGTGATCTAAGTCGAGATAAGTTGGAGATAGTCATTAAACCTTCTACATCTTTTATATAAAAAATGATAAAATTTACTGCGTTTATGAAGCTTTATAAATACGTTATTCGATTAAACCCTACTTTTTAATAGAGTTGTAATCTTAGTTATTATGTCTGAAGTAGTCGTTATTTACACTCGTGAATGTAAGTCCTAAATTTTTAGTTAATACGATCTTGTCTTATTTTCTCCAACCCAAAGAAATGTAAGAATAGTCATTTTTAGACCCCCAAAATGAAATAATCTTCAAGTGATTTTTAACCGGTATACCAAACCGATACTTTTTTTAGATTGTATTAAAACTTAATGCAATTATTTTGTAGTAAATGTGTAATCAGTTAAACATAAGACGGGATCAGTCTCGTATACACGTTATAATATGTTTTGAAATCTGTGACGTAAAAATCTCACTGGGTTGAACACGTCTTTCACGTTTACCGTTCCTTAAACCTTTAAAACAGTCTGACACAATTTGACTCATTACAGGAGATTATGTCGGAGGGTTGGTCACACTTATATGACATGTCACAAGTACGGACCACGAGTAAATAGAAACCGATCTTATACAAACCCAATATTTGTCGAGTAATGAGATGTAACAACCCGTCAAAGTCAAGAATTCTGAGAAAAGATTAAGACTGAAGGCATAACGTGAGAATTTAGGATCCAATAATCATTAGATAAAGAGGACTGATTGGTAATATCTGAACTTTCGGATAATACTGAATAAGTTTCCTAAATTTCTTTAATAAAGAAAGGGAGTCTTATTATTTAAACACTCTTTAGAATAGTTATCACTTATTTCTCCGGATAGTTCATAAATTTTGTGGTATTCTTCAATTTCTAACATTAAGAGTCTCCAATAATATTACAAACTATCTATTAGTTTGTAAAATTTCTAAAGAAGTGGTTAAGAATACAAAACAGTAACTTTCGGACCGGACTAGAAATTTGTATCAATCGTTTAAATAGACTACCTTAGTTAATGACGTCCTAAGAGGAGTCTCCAGTAGAGAGATCAGTCAAAGTACTGCGTTTGTTAGTCGTCGACTATCAAACCCTTACTCAACTAAAAACAGAAATTTTTATAAATCCTGACTACTTTCATTATTTAATGACAAATTCCACCGGGATTGATGAGGGATGATTTCTGAACGGTGTTGTGTCACTTCTTTCGGATGGTTTTTATTATCCAAAAGTACAATGAGAACAAGAATTAATAAGTTCCAGATGACTCTCTCCTTCTCTAACTAACTAAGTCTGTCTATAGTTCAGTGTATTCTTTCTTACCCGTTTTGTATCCTCGATTTCCTAAGTCTTCAACTTCGTCGTGAGTATTGGGATCCATAATTATGGTTTGAACAAATGTTTTTGAGTGTGTAGTTGTGAAGAGACAATTCAAAATGTAGAGACTGTTACTAGATGTCTCGTCAAACCGCAGAACCCTGAATAGAGGGTTTCTAAATGTAGGTTGTACGGAAGTGTGAGAAGTGTGTCGTAGACCAATAAGGTTCATCCTAACAGAAGTCAGGTAGAGATCTATGTCGTCTTTTATACAGGAACCGAAGGTTTAAGTTCCTCTGTTCATACCTCTTTAAGACAAAAGAAAGTAAAAGTGACTTTGAATCACCGTTCTCCGTTTAAAGTCCCACAGGTCTCCAGGTAAACTGTTGACTTCGACAGGGGCACACTCTACAGAGATACGTGTCTTTACTGAGACCCACTATTTCTGTTTTCTTTCCTTTTCTCTTTTCTTTGGTGTGTCCTGAACTACGGTGAACCCACCCTCGCGACTGTCCGTCATCGACTCCCCCTCCAACACCAATAACGGGACAATTGTCCAGAGAGACATTTATTTAGGTAGTACTCTCCGCTCAGGACTTTGTCCCACACCCTTGACTCTCTTCCCTTTTGTCCTTTACCCGTGGTTGTTATCTTTCACCCCAAAAAAAATTGTGTTTTGTATAGATCTTTCAGGTTCGAAAGTCGTTACTCTCTACATTTTAAGTGTCTTTAATCACTTCACTCACTCAGTACCAAGTTCAAGGAATCCTACCAGAAAGGAGAGAAGTTTCCCTTCTTATTTCTCTCTTCCGTGTCTTACTTTTAACATAGGTAATTATGTATTAGGATACTTCATATAAAGTTTCGTGATATGTCTTAATTATAGGAACGATGAAAGTTACGATGTCAATTAATCGAGTCGGATACACTTTTTTACTTTTTACTCTCTCGTTACTTCACTTCGTCTGCGGTTTCCTAGGACCTTACTCTTGTTTCTGTTCCTTTACTCTGTTAATCGTCGGTGTCTCTTCATTAGGTTCCGTTTAAAGGTCCTCTGTAAATACCACCTATTAAGTCTTTATAAATAAGTCGTAAACGAACCAATCCTGACAGGATTTATGAATTTTTTTGATAGATTTTTATACATGTCTATCCATTCTTTGATTTCTTGTTTTACTCCAGTAAACAAAGATGATTACTTACACCTGTGCTTATTTTTTTTAAGACACCCACTTAAAGTGTATCCATACGTTCCTAGATCTTTACTATGTTGGAAAATTCCAAGACTTAATGTAAAGTCTCTGAAACTCTCATCTTTAGTAGGTCTTTAATCTCTCTAAGAAAAGAAGACGAAAGAAAAGTTAGAGACGCTCTTTTTGTCCCCTGGAAGCAATGTAGTGGAGTATATGAGTCGTGTATCTACTCCTTGTAAGACCCACTGAATCCTACTTCAGTTGTTGGAGACCCCAGTGGTCAGTGAGGGGATTTTTACCGTGAATCCCTTGTCAGTGGAATTCGTACCGGAGACACTAGTTAACCAACGATTTTACCGAGATACTCTCAAATTCGAAATGTATAAGTAATTTATTAAGAACTTGTTGGAGTCAAAATCCAAGAAAGGGTGGTAAATCCAGAGTGTTTAAATTTCTTTTCGTTGTTTTCGCAAAAGGGGTACAACTTTCACGACCTCACTGATCTCCTTTACTCGTAGTCCTATTAAATACTAGCAGGGGTATCGAACGTTACGTGCTTATATCATTAGGAAACAATAGGTAGGGGAGTTACTGGTCTGAGGCCCTGGAACTACCTTGTATTAATTTTATCCTAAAGACATCTGAGTTCCGGGACGAAGTATAGAGTTTTACCAAAATGGAGTAACTTTATATGTGTAAATTATTATAAATGAGAAAAAAGTGAAAAGATGATATATTAGTGTAATTCGATCAGTGTCATTCTTTATAGAAACTCTACTTATTTTATTTACAGGACCAAAGATCCTCGAATATTAGATGTCCTATTTTTCTCTTTGGGGTGGCTCGAATTTATGAGTCATTTCATACGATTCTCAGTGTTCTCTCTGAGGTTCACAACCTCTCTCTCTCTCTTAAATGTAAGTTTGATCATCCGCAACAAGTCAAATCCAAAAAAATTTTAAACTTCAAAGACCTAGTTACAGCTTTTCGAAGACTACTCCACACCAAAAATTTTGTGGTCAATAAAAATTTTGAGAACTACCCCTTTGGTCTTCCTACAAGAAGTTGGGTAAAGGTCCTTCATTTTACAATTTCTTTAGATTTTCCACCTATATCAGAAGAACATAAATTTTTTTATCAAAATATAAAAGTATATATACATTTTAAAAATGAAATACTCAGATAAAGATCCATATAGTGTAAATGGAATTAAAAGGGGGATGGACACTTTACACTAAATCGGACTAGCCCACAACTCCTGAAAGGACGTCCGGGTCTCGTTCCTATCGGAAAGTGTAGGACAGAAGAATATTTGTAGGATAGTGTTTCGTGAATAGGAATTGTGAAACTTTTGGACCCCTTCTGGATCGGAAAACAGTCGATGTAATAAATAGTACATTTACATCGGGTAACTGTTAAGGTCTGTCGTGTGTCCTCTTTCTCTTAAAGATTTCATAGTATAGGTGGAGGGAGAACTCGTCCTTTGAGGTAAGACACACCCTTATAAACGTTTGAGACCAAACCATTTTTATAAAACAACTCACCTAGGTTAAGTCGGGAATTTCAGTACACTGAGTGAGGTACTTCTTACGTAACATTAAGTAACAAATCAAGACCGATCCGGTTTGGTAACCTCTTCCGTTACCGTGGGGTGAGGTGATGAGAACGGACCTTTTAGGGTACCTACCTCCTCGGACCATACGAAGTCAGGTACCCCAGTGATTCTCAGCCTGTGTTGACTCGTTGAAGTGAAAGTGAAAAGTGAAAGCACGTAACCTCTTCCGTTACCGTTGGGTGAGGTCACAAGAACGGACCTCTTAGGGTCCCTACTCCCTCAGACCACCCGACGGCAGATATCCCAGGCGCGTCTCAACCTGAATCGTCGTCGTCGTCGTCCGGTTTGGTAATGGATGGGAGGACGTCTTTGACTTGTTGTATAGACGTATACACGTGTACGTAAATGGGCTCCAGTCGAGGGTCAACGAGTGACTTTGTGATTTACGTAAAAGGATTTCAGACCCATAAACGATTTAACACATTTGGTATTTCTAAATTTTACAAAAGAAGGTAAAGATCTGTTACACGAGGTCAAGAACCAAATCTTTCAGACCTGTGGTTCACGATGACTGGGTGAAAGAGATACCGAATATGAAAAACGTCAAAGGATCACCATTACATCGGTTGGTTTAACAGACTTATTATTTAATTGAATAATTTACGGACAGATCTAAAACATTGTAAACAGATGGTTTTACCTAACCTTGGTTCAATACCGGACAATCGATATTTCACCGTGAACCGTACCCACGAACGGTAGATGGAAATGTTCCTAATTTAGTACAGAACGACGTCGACGACTAAAAGTTGTGGGGGACTTCCTCAAATCCCACTCGTTTTTACTCCGTGAGACGCGAGTCCCTTTTTGACCGTCCTGTCCAGAAGTCTATCTATAAGAGTCCTTGACTAAAATACTCGGGTTAAGAACATAAAGGAGTGTAGATCATTTCGTGATTTTAGGAAGGATCACTGCTAAGAAGTACTGATCGTTTCCGAAGTACTCTGTTCATCTTTTGAATATCTTTTTCAGACACGAACTAACATAAAGGGGAAGTGGTTTTTAGTGTATATATGACTGGAAGGGGGTGACGGAGAAACCTCGTCAGAGAGCCTCGATAGACTCCACGATAGAGGGTCCGACGTCAGGAGTAAAACGGGGGTCATTTTGAATTGAGTGTTGAGAGTCCAACATGTAAATTCAGCTGTCCGGGGAAATCCCTTTTTAGTCCCGTTTTTCCTCATATACGAAGAGATTCTACTCAACTTGTAATCCCTCTCATTCTACGTGTTATTTAAGGTCCATTTTGTCTCTACGAATTCTTTTTTTTTTTTCACTTAGTGTTATGACATGACGGTCAAGAGGTAGAGAGTCTACAAAGATTAGAGAAGATCAGAGAAAAGATATTTTGGAAAAGGTTCTATACTAAATTCCGTGTATTAAAAACGAGTACCACGACGAAGGATATAAACCGTGAAAATAAATCTTTCTAAAGATGTTGTACACCCTAACTAAAAATTCAACACATCGCCATCTTTTTTCTACCAATTAATCGGTTCCACAAATTATTTGTGTCTTTGTGGATCTGGACTATTAAGTCCAGAATTTAGATTACGATGTAACCAGTTTAATTGTTTATTAGTTATTAATAAAGGAAAGAATTCCCCACTACACCATATCTTCTTCGTCTTAATTAGAAAAAATTGTCAGGTGAGACTCAATACGTAAACGTATGTCATAGACTAAAGAGGAAGTACTGTTTACGATAAAAATCGGAACAAAATGATTACTTTTTCTTTACCTCTGAGTTTAATTAATGATCGGACTCCAGTGTCCCGAAGATCAGTTGTCTCGACCTTGAACTCAAAACCAACCGACGTTTTAGGTCCGAGAAAAATTTTGGTGATTCGACGGAGGAATAATAGGGTCAACTCAACTATGACGGGTTTACTTCTTACCATTTGGTTTTTGTATTTTGGTTCCCGTCTACCCTTCACTCTTACAGGGACATGTTAGGTTTAAATAAAATAAAGAGGGGCTGTCGAGGTTATGGGTATCTTAGAGACCACTAGGATTCGTAAACTTCTACTTACGTATTCTATACTTTTCAGAACATAACTTCTCAATTGACCAGTTGATTAGTGAGGTTATACGTCAGGTGCCGTCGAAGGTGGCGTGACACACGGACCCCTTTCCTCTATATTTTCTTTCGTGGCGCCGAAGAAAATAACCTGATCTTCGTATTTTCTCCTCCAATTCGTTATTGTGTATCCTTGTAAGTAAACGTTAATGAAGAGAAGATTGAATTACATCCCGGAACCCAGTATACTTTTTGATCGTCAAACCCGTTAAGTTTCGTATTAATGAAGGAGAGGAAAGTATCTAGTCTCAGTCTCTTATTGAGGTAGTTTATCATGTAAGGATCTTCAGAGATACCATTCGAAAGCCACGATTCGTGAGACATAAAAAGTCGAAAGATTTACTGGAAGATTGTGAAAGGAAATGTCGAAGTACGAACACCAAACGATTTAGAAAGCGAACAGAAAAGGAATCCTTGACGAAAGGAAAGGGAATAAAACGTGACGTAGGCGAAAATTACCGTCATGATTTAAATAGTCAACCCTTAGAAAAATTGTTGTCGTACCTTTAGTCCATAACCCTTGGCTTTCTTTAAAGGTTTTACCAATACATAGGTCTACTCAGGTTTTTCAGGTCAATTGTTTATTAGAGAGACTCGACCCTCGACTTTATGGTAAATTAGATAATTCTCGAGATTACTATTAACTATCGTAACACTAATAGTCCTTTTTTTATATAAGGGTCAAGACATAAATAAATAAATATATTTTTTATAAGTACTTTTGGACGATTCCCGGACCCATTGACCATTTATTTATAACTATGGTACTCAATGAGTCTCTGGTAAGTCAGATCAGTCAATTTGTGTAATTGTGTGTGTGTTTTCAAGTCCTACAACGACTTATATGACGTTCTCACACATTCTCGGGTTTACTACCTGTTTTCATTCGTCCACTTCTGGTGTCCCTCTTCGTTGTACACACCTTCTACTTCGTCCTCCCTTGTGTCAAGCGACTTTTATGAAACTTTCAATCTGTTTGATCTTGAGGAAGTTTCTGTCCCAATCACTACACCACTTCGACCTACCTACCTACACCCAACCCGGAACATCCCTAATCCTTGTTCACTTTCGTAAATTTGTAGTAGAGTCCCTTTTCCTTTCTCAAGTTCATTCCGTTATGGAAACAGTATATAAGAAAAATTCTGCACGAACAGTTTCAACCCTCACGTATTTTGAGTAGGTCTCTCGAAAAATTTTATGTCAAAGAATCACGATAAATGTCTCTGATACTTGTCACCCGGACTTACCTCGAACTCTTGAAAACGAGGATCATTCGAGGATGCGCGACGACGACCCCGACCGGGTCCCTGGTGTGAAACTCTCTAGGACGAAATATTGTAAGTGAGACTGTGAGACGTCTTAGACAGCCTTTCCCTACTCTGACTCTTATTTCCAGTCAGTTCTTTAAGTTAGACAGTAAATAGGTAACTAAGTGAGTGAGTAAGTTGTTTACAAACAAGACCTTGTCATACGATTTAACATTTGTGTTCACTATGTCTGCATTTCTTTTATTTTAGAGAAAAAAGTCTCTCGAGTGTAAGATCAACTCTTTTGTCTGGGAGGGGGGTTTTTAGACTATTTATCTATTTGATATACTCAACGACTAATCACGATACTTCTTTTGATTTGACCCTATTTCCCTTATCCCTTACCACTATCCCGCTACTATGATAAAATTCATCATATCAGTTCTTTCTAGAAGGGCTTTAACACTGTGAACTCACACTCTAGACGTTCTTCATTTCTTCGTTTAACATTTAGTTTCCTTTCCGACAAGTCCGTTTCCCAATTCGTGTACGTTTCTAGGATTCAACCTTCCAGAGTCCCCTCCACAAAACCCCCTCTTTATCGTTCTTACACACGGTCTCAGTTCCTCCCTTTCTACCCGTATTTTTACATAGTCGACTCAGACCCTCCTTTCTCTACCATCATTTCTAAAACCTAAAAGAAAACTTTCTTAACTCTTCACTAACTTCCCTACATCGACATCTCTCTACCAACAAGTTGCAAACTTGTCTCCCCTTTAACAATGGTCACCAGTGACACTTCTTACCCCTTTCGGTTCCTTTCCTTTAGGTCACCCCGACGATCCGTACGACTCCTGCGATATCACTCAAATTCTACGGGTAGTCGGACCAACGTACTAAAAAGAGGTCGTAAAGGTCCAAGTCTACTTCTCTTCTCACCGTCTATCTAATTCACAAAACGTTCTGTCTACTATATGACATCTTTACTTTTCGATGTTTTTATTTGACTCGACTAGAGAGATACCTTATACTGAAGTAAACACTTGACAGATAAAATATCTATGTGAAAAGATGTACTCGAACCATAAGTTACTGGGGTTAGAAGATAAAATGATTCACGATTGTGCTTGTGAATTTCCAAAAAGGATTTGTCGTGTAGTACGTTTTCCTTGAATCAAAACCTATAGTGATCGTAACATGGAAACGACTGTAAGTTCATATTTCAGAGGTATCATTCGGGTGGATAGTTCGTTTTATTCCTTGTATCGAAAAATCCCTACCTGAGACACCTTCTACTTTCTTATGTCACAGAAGTAAGACAGGAAGACGAACCGACTAGAAAATCAAGACTGATCCTCTTCCCCTGCTGTCTCCTACTCTACCGACCTACCGTAGTGACTGAGCCACCTGAACTCAGACTCACTTGAGGCTCTCAACCACTACCTGTCCCTCCGGACCGCACGACGCTAAATACCCCAACGTTTCTCAGCCTGTGTTGACTCGCTGACTTGACTTGACTTGACTATGACTTTTTGACTACGTTTATGGGTGTCTTCGACTACTAGAGATTTGGACCAAAATTTGCAGTTGGTTGGTCGTCTTTATATTACCAAATCCAAACTTTCTTTCGTTATAGGTCAAGGGTTGTACATCCTCATTTACTGGTAGGGTCGGGGTGTTATGACTCCCCCGACACAGCTCTTTGTACCACTACCCTACGTCACTACCCTTTATCGTCTTCGACAGAAACGTTGAATTTAGACACGACGTGACCCATTCGGTGTCACTGAATCTAGAACTGAAAGAGTAGACAATTTTATTCCCGTTAACATGACTCTAATATCCCACCAATGTTTTCTGTCGAACATCCTTCGAACTTCGATGTCTCATAGTTCGAGTACCATTTCGACGTATGTAAAATCGGTGGTAATAAAACAACAAAACTAATAGTTTCTTGAATTTTTTACTACTATTTACTTATCCTTAGGCTTTCCTTCTAGACACTCTTTATTGGAAATAACTTCCGTCAACTTTCTACCTACTTCTCCTGTAAATGTAATCGTTTTGACACTTTTTTTGTGTAAGTTTTGAATAAATCATAACAACGTGAAACTTATTATATTAGTTACTTATAACTGAAATGACCCTTTATCCTTAAACTTCATTAAAATTCATTTTTAAATTTATTTTAAAAGACGAGATTCATAAATCATATATGACTATGATTTATATGATTTTATGAAAACCATCTTTAAAAGTTATTGAAATGTCATTTATTTTATTTCCGTTAATGAGTATTGGGGTCGTAGGTTCCTTGTACTAGTTTTAAAACCACATATAGGAAATTCGGAGAATCTTTTATATATAGTTATTATATCGTATATTTGTTATATCGTCATACAGTTTTAATTAGTACCATTATTATCACCAAAATATCATTACTCTAAACTATAACATAGGTCCAAAAACAGGTATTACCTTCCATGTCAACAAGGAAGCCAACTAAATAAAAGAATGACAAATAAGGATGAGTCAGTCTTGAAGGATTGTGTTAGTAGTTCTTATCGTGATTCATACACTACTAAAAGAATCTATTGAGACCTATCATTTTACTTTGTTACTAAGTCTTTTATACCTTGGTTGTCACAGACCTTTTATCAGGTAATAGTTTCACTATTTTCGAACACTTTATTCCTGTGGTCGTAACAACTTTTTAGGTCACCACTGATAGGGATCGTGTGTATCATCCTGTATGACAATCTGTCGACCCGAGGGACCTTCGTTGCACCCAGTTTTCTTCTAGGATTTTATTACCTCCAGTCAAGTCAAGTCAAGTCAGTGAGTCAGCACAGACTGAGAAACGTTGGGGTACTTAATGTCGTGCGGTCCGGAGGGACAGGAGTGGTTGAGGGTCTCAAGTGAGTCTGAGTGCAGGTAGCTCAGTCACTACGGTAGGTCGGTAGAGTAGGAGACAGCAGGGGAAGAGGAGGACGGGGGTTAGGGAGGGTCGTAGTCTCAGAAAAGGTTACTCAGTTGAGAAGCGTANTCAAAGTCGAAATCGTAGTAAGGAAGGTTTCTTTAGGGTCCCGACTAGAGGAAGTCTTACCTGACCAACCTAGAGGAACGGTAGGTTCCCTGAGAGTTCGCAGAAGAGGTTGTGGTGTGAAGTTTTCGTAGTTAAGAAGCCGCGAGTCGGAAGAAGTGTCAGGTTGAGAGTGTAGGTATGTACTGATGACCTTTTTGGTATCGGAACTGATCTGCCTGGAATCAGCCGTTTCATTACAGAGACGAAAACTTATACGACAGATCCAACCAGTATTGAAAAGAAGGTTCCTCATTCGCAGAAAATTAAAGTACCGACGTTAGTGGTAGACGTCACTAAACCCTCGGGGGGTTTTACTTCAGACTGTGACAAAGGTGACAAAGGGGTAGATAAAGGGTTCTTTACTACCCTGGTCTACGGTACTAGAAGCAAAAGACTTACAACTCGAAATTCGGTTGAAAAACTGAGAGGAGAAAGTGAAAGTAGGTCTCCGAAAAATCAAGGAGAAGTGAAAGACGGTATTCCCACCACAGTAGACGTATAGATTCCAATAACTATAAAGAGGGTCTTTAGAACTAAGGTCGAGCACACAGAAGGTCCGGTCGTAAAGAGTACTATATGAGACGTATATTCAATTTATTCGTCTCACTGTTATATGTCGGAACCGCGTGAGGAAAAGGATAAACCTTGGTTAGACAACAAGGTACAGGTCAAGATTGACAACGAAGGACTGGACGTATGTCTAAAGAGTTCTCCGTCCAGTCCACCAGACCATAAGGGTAGAGAAAGTCTTAATAGGTGGCAAATAACACTAGGTGTGTCAGTTTCCGAAACCGTATCAGTTATTTCGTCTTTATCTACAAAAAGACCTTGNGAGACGGAAAAGATTTTGGTCGAACTTGTAGACCTTCAAGTGCCAAGTGCATAACGACTTCGGACCGAACCTCTTAAAACTCGTAATGAAATGATCGCACACTCTACTCACGTTAACACGCCATCAAACTCGTAAAAAACCGTAACGGAAAGAATCCCTAACCTTACTTTTGACTGGAAAAGGTCAGGGCACCGGTGACGACTCAAAAGGTTTAAACGACCGTATAACTCACGTCGTGAAAGTGTCATAGTAGAAAGTCCTAAACTTTATCGAGTTGACCTTACGGTAGTGGAGGTGATAGAAATAAACGTCACTTCGAAAGATTCCGGGTGAACTGAAGTGTAAGACCCTACAGACCGAGTTCACCTCTGAATTGAGAGTCTTAGCTCTACCCACTCTCATGTCGTTACTTTCCGTTCCAATCTGTCGCAGTACCTCTATTTATTATCTTGAATCGTAGAGGTCGTCGTTTCACTTACCTTTCCGTTGTTCCTGTAGTTAGATTTACCACTTTTCTTCACTTCCTATCTCTCCCAATATACAGGACTCCCGTCGACAAGTTATTTTTCACTTTTAGGTGAAGGGTCAAAATCTTTGCCTCGACAAAAATTCGAATCTCGAGGGACTGGTATCCTATTACATCCAGAGGTTCTCCTTCCTGAGAAGTTGTATTGCCAATTATATATGGTATATATCGTACTGTTGGGGGGGGTCTGGAAAGGGTAACTCCGGTAGGTGAGTACACTGACATCTCACTCTTTTCCTCTTATAAGTCTACAAAACACCAGATGACATTATCTAAGGTGCAAATGTGGTTGTGGTTCCCTGTATTTCGTAGTTCTTCCTTTCGCCGGGATAGATTCAAGAATGTCTCAAGAACTAGGTGACTCGACCGTAGGACTGTAGCGTAGTCTGGTTCCTAGGGTTAAATTTTATCTATTTCCCTTGGTCACCCGTGTACGGATATTCTAAGTGACTAGGATGGTGTATGACATCGTAGGTCTTTAACGGTCTGACTATTTTGTTACCTTACAGGAATTCAGCCATATCTCCTCTAGATCAAACCCCTACTGTGGATGATCCTACTTCGGAGGGTGTAACCTCCGTCTGCGAAATTGGAGACTCGGTGGTCCCTTCGGGGATTCCTACTTCTTACCAGGTAATCTTCTCTTATATGGTGTTTGACTATGGATAATATTCTCCGAAACAGGGGTACGATGGTTAAGTACCAAGGTCCTTAGTTCTCGTCTCGTTCTTACCAGATCAAATAGGACACGGCTCTTGGGTGAAGGATGTACCGTATCCTAAAGGTTCGTTCTTTTTCATCTTCGACGTTTCGGAATCTTTCTGGTTCAGGTCTCGACCATGGTACAACGAAGACAATATAAAGTGACCAATTTCACTCAGTGTCCTCGAACAGATACAAGTTGTTCATAAATGCAGGAAAGTCTCATCTTCCCGGAGTTACATGATCGAATGGAAGAACTACATAGTCCAGGAGAACACGTTGACAAAAGTTTTATAAGTTCGTAAAGGTAAAAGGTCTTACGACAGAACACTCACATAGAGGTACCCGGGGTATCCCCTTCCTACTTCCTTAATAACGAGGTGTATGAGTAGTACCACAACTCCCCGGAAGGATAACTCTTGGACCAAACTTTTACAACAAGAGAAGTCCCCGTTGGTTTCCTGTATTTATTTTCCGGTGACAGTGTCTGATGTCGTGAAGTCTTGACTCGTGTCATAGAGGGAGCCTATAAGGGACTCGTAGGTCCAAGATGGGTTAAGGTTTCCAGCACGAAGTGAGTTGAGAGGTGTGGTACACCTTTGCGCGGAGATCACACACTTCACACCCGAAGAAAATACTCGTGTGTGGACAACAGAGGTTCCATTCACAATATTTGAACCTCATCAATCATGTTCATGGAATCCAGCGAAGACAATACTGGGACGTAAAGACGAAATCCCAAAATAATCACAAAAATAGTCTATTCGAAAAAGGATCTAGACGTTTGGTGAATTATCAGGATTATGGATAGAGGAGACCGGGAAATAAAGAGATAGGGTAAAAATAAATAATGATAAAATATTCGTCCATCTCCTTCCTTTTAGTTCTCATTCATCAGAAGACAGAAGTATTAATTCTTACTCAAATTAAGTCATTAAACCTCGACCCCAGTCACTCCCCTTGTACATCCTTCTCCTTTCCTACTCGTTATATTAATTCTTTGAAAAGTTTAATACGTGTATTGAGAGACCACTTAACCATCTTTCCCCTTTCCCCTTTCGAACTCCTGGTAGTAATCATGAGGTCTGTCACGGTAAAGGGGTGGCGGGGGGCCCCCCGTTTTAACAGTAGTTAACTCTTGGAGACCAAATTGATGTTAGGTTTGACGTTTTTTATACTGTCAAAATTGTTTTGTTTGAAAAGTTGATTGAAGAAGGATACCTATGTACCAATTGGGAGATGGATTATAAATTGGTCAAAGGTATATCATTGGTTCCATAAAACTTTCACTAAAGACTATCCTAGTTATCAATAATGAATGAAATAGAATCGAGTACGATAAGTCTATAAAAATCAGTACCAAATACTTAGTATGAACTGTAGTTTCAAGTCTAATAATCCAATTCATTTTTCGTTAAACTTTTACCGGGTCACCACCGTTTTTGTTCGACAAATACGTCCTTACATTCAATACGTTCTAGTCTTCCAACATTTCTCAGGTGTCTTCGAAAGACCCCTCTTCCAAACTAACTTATAGTTAATCCAAGTAATTTACCTAAAGGTAAAGTTCACACCTTAAACGGATTAGGACAAGTTTAATAATAAGTAGAGACTGTTCTATTTTTTCCATGATTTCTTTGTTCTAATTTTTTAACAAAAAGATGAATTAGAAAGACGGAAACCTAAATCCGTTCATACACTATCAGTTTCGGGATTCCAGCCACGACACTTCTAAGGGCCCGTGGAGTAAAGTTCCCCGACTCCGACCTCCTCGTCCTTACTCATTCTTCAGAAACACCTCTGTGACGTGAGGAGGGGACGGTTAAGAAATCTTCCTTAAATTCTTTTTTCTTCAACGGTGGATCATGACTAATTATAGCAGAACATCGGGAAAGGACAACCCGAGTCGGACTGATGTCACGGATGTGACGGATGGAGCGTTCCTTTAAAAGATGTGGGTGTCAAAAAATATAGACCAATCGGACCAAAATGTAAAGGACTTTTTGGAAGGAACGTCGACGTCGACTAACCTAGTCTCTACCTGTACACTGGGTTCTTATAGGTAAAGGACTATCCCCGAATATTGTAACAAGACCAGGATTTTTTACTCGTCCTGGTTGTGTAAAAGAGAACTCCTAAATTAGATCCTTTATGTGTCAGTTTCAACTTCAATTATATGGTGTAGTTCATCGTCCGGTTCCCCGTCTCAGTTCCGTAATTCTGTTTGAGTCTCGATATTCTGTAATACGGGTCAATTACAATATCTATTCTTTTTATGGATACTCATATGTCTTTGATTTTCAATCGTGGACACACGTACGATTCGGAGAAGTCACCGCACGCTGAGATACGCTGAGATACTTGATCGGGTGGTTCGAGGGGACAGGTCCCTGAGAGGTCCATTCTTACGACCTCATCTAACGGTACGGGAAGAGGTCCCCTAGAAGGGCGGGATTCTTAGCTTGGGTGTAGAGGAGTCTGAGGACGTAACGTCCACCCAATAATTGACGACCCGGTGGTCCCTTCGGGTTTTAAATATTGTTTCTATCAGTTTCCTTTTCTTTTCTTATTGAGTAAAGAACTGATCGATAAACCCTTTCTTTCGTGATCAAAACTTAGAGGTGGAGAGGGGAAAGTGATCTTAATAAACATTCCTAAGGTAGTTTCCAATATAACCATTCGCATAGTCGATACCTCAGTCCGTCGGACCCAAACTTAGTATCGAAATGATAAATCATCGACTTCCAAGTATCAACATGTTCAATATTTTGAGAGACCGCGACGTCAAAAGAGGACGGAGTGTCAGACCCCTCTTATTTTGACTTTCCTTAGTAAAATGTTTTTTTTAAAGGAGAATTACCTATCCAAAGACGTATACGAGTGGAAGAACACAAGGTTCGAGAGTCGAAATAGAACCCGGAAGACAAAGGAGTAATGAAAAAATCAACGACTCATACAATGTGTTGTGTTTGTTTTGTTGTTGTTATTTTGGTGGGCGGGTAACACTCGACCAGTGGTCAAATCCTATAATATTGAAGGACCCTCTGAAAACCCGTTCAGTAATGAGGGATCCCATGATTGACGAGTTTTGGAGGGTCCAGGGATACGTTGTATCGAGGTGAAACGGGTCGAAACTCACTCACTTACTCGCTTTAACGAGTCAGCACAGACTGAGAAACGCTGGGGTACCTGACATCGGATGGTCCGAGAAGGTAGGTACCCTAAAAGGTCCGTTCTTATGACTTCACCTAACGGTAAAGGAAGAGGTCCTCTAGAAGGACTGGGTTCCTAACTTGGGTCCAGAGGACGTAACATCCGTCTGCGAAATGGTAGACTCGGTGGTCCCTTCAGGAACGGGTCGAAATGGCGAATTAATAATAATAAAAAGAAAGACTCTATTAGTGTCACTTTAGTCCAAGTGACTAAAGTGTGCAGAGAGAATAACACTCGGTCCAACAAACCCTTCGTAAAGGATCCTACCTCTACTTATACGTCGTCCCATCGTCCGTCGAAAGAACCCACGTTACTGACATCTTCCCCTCCCTTCCTCCGTTCTATCTCGTCTCTCTCTAGGTAGATCCAGGTCCGTCCGGACCACCTGTAGTGTCGTCGGTCCTATTGGGAAATTTCTGAGGGTTCAGTCTCGTTCTCCCCCTCTTAGAATATGGGTGAGAGTGGGGTAACTGGCCAAAATCTGGAAGGTAACTGGAAGGTCCCCGTGGGAGTAGTCGACTTCGTTGGGGTCTCTCTGGTCTGTTGACTCCAGATAACCGTCCCTCGTAGGGGTTGTCAACACTCTTATGTCGGAAGTCAGGACTTTCCCTTAGATCTCCCGTGCGTCGGGTCCGAGGGTTTGTCTGGAGACGTTTCTATTTCTACTTTTCACTTTCGCAATCAGAGAGTCAACACAGGTTGAGAAACACTGGGGTACCTGACATCGAGTTGTCCGAGGAGACAGGTACTCCAAGAGATCCGTTTTTATTGACCTCACCCAACGGTAAGAGAAGAGGTCCCGTAGAAGGACTGTGACCCTAGTTCGAGTCCAGAGGGTGGAACGTCCGTCTAAGAAATCGTAGACTCGGTTCTGGTTTTTCTAGGTCAGATCTGACATAGTCTGTTTCAGGTATAGCCACAGTGATCGACCGAACACTGAGAAGTCGTACAGAAGAGAACGGGAACATTATCTCACGTTTGAGAGGGCGGACTGACGGTTCGGGGTGACATCTGGAAAGAGAGCGAAGAAGGAAACATTGGAGTTTGGTGGTCTTACGAAAGAGGAACCGAGAACATACTTTGTGGGAAACTGTTAGGTTAGGGACAGGTGGGACCTTCGCAGGGGTAGACCAGGAAATGACTGGTGAGGGGTGGGAACCGATGATCAAGGATCACGTTGTATGTAACTAACGAGGTAGACGGGGTAAGAAGACTCGGGAAGTTAGGTGGGACGAGACACATCGGTATACGGACCCGCTACACAGATAGAACGAGACGGACACTCTATAATTCAGGGAACTCCGTACTGGAAACACACATTGAAGGTCGGATTCCGGACCACGTATCACAAGTAGGTATTATGTAAATGAGGGTTTGGGAGTGGGTGAAGTCCAGTCGACACATTCTCTTTTTATAGGAACGAAGAATCTTTACGAGTGCTTACTGGAGTGAACTCGTTCGAGAGGAGTATGTACCCTTGAGGGCGAAGTGGCAAATCATCTATTTCTCTTTTCCTGTTTATTTTCCTACTCCCGGGGTAAGTCTACAAGGGGAGTGAGTGTACCATGAAGGCCTGTCCTTTATTTCTAAAGGACAGGTAAGTTCATTGTGACAAAGACACCTTCGATTGGTGTCCGTCCACCTTTCTGTACACACACTTTACTCAATTAGTACATAACATACTTTACCAATTTTAACTCAAGTTCCTTTAGTCTTTAAAAACTTCTCAGGTGTTTTAAAACTTTAAGTATCAGTAAAGGATTTTCATGTCAAACCATTTTAACCGAATAGTGGAGTGAAAATTACGTGTATACGCTAAAGGACGAATGTCATAAAGGGTTTCACTACTCTTTTTTTTTATAAAATGTTGATCCCTTCAAAATATTCTCCCTAATAGACATCAAGGACTTATTCTTCGGAAGAGGGAGAGGTTCGTGTGGACGTCGAGGATTATTGACTGAATGCGTTAAAAGGAGGGGAACTTAGTTTTAACCGTTATTTACAACATATACAGACTTTTTCACTTAAAGACTTAGAACACAAATGACAAAGTACTTTGACTAAAGGAGATCAAGAGGTCACACCTCCCCACCCAAATATCCCTCGTTAATCCCTATTCTATCGGTTTCTTTGTGCGTCAGTCAACTTTTTTCTTTAGACACACAGACCGAGAGAGATACTTAATACTGATAAGTTCCCCCCCTTTTGAGACTTGGAAACGGTTTTCTGACCGCACATTTCCTTGTCGACCTCAAAAGACAATCCCTAATGTTACGCAACGAACAAGGTATTCCCCTTTCCCCCTAGCGAATGGTGTCGTTGAGTGTGTAGCGTACTCTGTGACATGTAGAGATGGAGCACTTCGTAAAAGAAGTTTCCTTTTCTTGATCTATAAAGTCCTTTCAGTAACCTCTGGAAACCCATGTCTGTACGACTGGAAGGACAATCTTTACACATCGGAAACACTACATACCTGCGGCAGAGATATCTACGGAAGTAACACGACATTGAAACAATAAGACCTACACAACAAATTTGACGAATCAAAGTCAAGAAAAGTTCCGAACCCCTCAAGATTGATGCTCTTTATTTTTGGGATAAAAAAAAAGGAACCAACTCTACGTTTATTGTAAAACTTAATCTTACATTTGTTCGTGAATTTGTGTGGTTCAACCTTGAAAGTTACCCTGAGATTTTAACTTTACAAAATTTGTCGTTTTATGTTTACTCACTACTTCATACCCCTTTCTTACTATTGATGTAACTTTTAGAAAGTATCCTTGGTCTTAGAGATGGGAGTGATACAATCCAGAGACTTAGACACGAGGGCAATCCAGACCAATAGTCGGGACTCATGTCGCGATTGGTCGTACCCAATTTGACTCTTACGAGGACAGGTGGTCCCAGTCTCGTCTCCGTAACTTTCTCAGTGTAGAAAAAGATTTCGATCTAGATTTGTTTGTTTTTCGAATAATTTTCGATAACCCGTTTAGTGGAAGTTACTCGATACTAGCCAAACAATGTACGTTAACTCCAATTAAAGGATTAAAGATTTTAGTCATCTTCTCAGTCTAAGTTAGAACGACCAACTCGTATAGTTCGTATGATTAAATTTTTAAATAGAGACTAGACGAAATCCTTCGGTGTACAAATCAGTATTACAGATACCCCTCTCTTTCATCTTGGACTCCGTAAATTTGTCTGGAACTCCAAAAACCAAAAAACAAAAAAAAAAAACCGACCCACTCCACCCCTTTCAGAGTTCGTTTCCCCTCGTCCAAGTCTTAAGTGATATTCTTTTCCGAAGATCTTCCGTCAATCGAATTCCCACCTCGTATATGGTCGTGAACACAGAAGGACCCAGTATCGGAGTCGACACTTCGACGTGATAACCCGGTCAGGAAAGTCAAGTCAACAAGCCAACACAGACTGAGAAACGCTGGGGTACCTGACGTCGTACGGTCCGAAGGGACAGGTAGTGGTTGAGGACCTCGGACGAGTTTGAGTACAGGTAGCTCAGCCACCACGGTAGGTTGATAGAGTAGGAGACAGTAGGGGAAGAGGAGGACGGAAGTTAGGAAGGGCAGTAGTCCCAGAAAAGGTTACTCAGTCAAGAAGCGTAGTCCACCGGTTTCATAACTTCGAAGTCGAAGTCGCAGTCAGGAAGGTTACTTATAAGTCTTGACTAAAGGAAATCCTACCTGACCAACCTAGAGGAACGTCAGGTTCCCTGAGAGTTTTCAGAAGAAAATTGTGGTGTCAAGTTTTCATAGTCACCCGGTCCCCAACAAGTTTAAGTTCTCGTTGAGACCTGGTATCATCGACCCTTACATAGTGTAGGTGAACGGTAATCTCTTGGGAAGTGTATATCAAATTTGGAGACGGTAAACACCACTCTGAAAATGTCTTTCTTCACTGATATCCTCTACACTTATTATAAAAGGTTTTTCCAAGGTCAACGGACTTCGTAAGAAAACTAAATTTTACAGACAACTGTCCATATGACTTATTTTTCTTATAGAAGAGTGGTCCTAAGGTGTTTTCACAATTTACGAGTATAATTACTATTTTCTGAACTTCCTCTTATTCTCCTCGGGAGCGACATAAAATGTGAGACAAACGAGGTTAGAGTATAATTTCAAGGTCTTTTCATTGAGTAATGGTACAGATACTTCCCGTAGACAAAGATCAAGTAAGTGGTCCAACATAAAGAAATAATTGGGGGACTGATTTCCTCAGACGAATCATACAAACAGTAACTGGAAAATAGAAACAAGTACAAGATGAGATATTATAGAATACTCTGATACAGAAAAAGCTCAACTATTACAGACATTAGAAAAAATTATAATATTTTTTTCGTTCAAGAAACATCATCTAAATTCTTGATGTCAAACTTTAGTGTCAAGGAAAAAATTCGTAGATTAAAAATTTTTAATAACATTTTATGCATATTGTATTTTAAATGACAGAATTGGTAAAAATTTATATATCAAGTCATAATTCATATAAAGTGTTGTACGTTGGTTTGAGGTCTTGAAAAAGTGGAATATTTTGACTTTGAGAGATGGGTATAAGAAAGGAGGGAGGTCCGGACCACTAGTGATAAGATGAGATAAAAAGAAACTTACACCAATGAGATCGATGGGTATTTTCACCTTAGGATGTTATAAACAGAAACGTTCACCGAATAAAGTGCATTATATTACAGGAGTTGCAGGTAGGTACAACATCTTACACAGTCTTAAGGGAAAGAAAAATTTCGACTTATGATAAGGTGACATGAATATGTGGTGTAAAACAAATAGGTAAGTAGTCGTCCCAACTACTCCTAAGTGAAAAGAGGTGTGGGAGAGGTCGTAAATGACAAACACCTAAAAAACTACTACCGATAAGAGTGGTTATACTTTACCATGGAGTAACATCAAAACTAAGGTAAAAGAGATTATCACTACAACTCGTAGAAACGGACAAACAACCGGTAGAGATCCATAAGAAACCTCTTTACAGATAAATCTAAAAGGTGGGTAAAAAAACTAACCCAACAAAACAAAACAAACTATAACTTGACGTACTCGACAAACAGACAAACTTTTAATTAGGGAACAGTCAACGAAGTAAACGTGAATAAAAAGAGGGAAAGACTCCCAACAGAAAAGTAGAATAAATACCAAAATAAACGACACTTTTTCGAAAATTTAAAGTAATCCACGGTAAACAAATAAAAACAAAAAGAAAAGAAATTCTTTTCCCAGTTTTTTTTTTAGAACGACACTAAATACGTTTTCTTACAAACGGATATAAAAGAAGATTCTCAAAATATCACAGGTTACTTTAATTTTCTACGAATGAGGAACCTTATTTTCAATACTGGTTGGATCTATCGTATAAGTTTTCGTCTCTGTAATGAAAAGGCTGATTCCAGGCAGATCAGTTCCGATACCAAAAAGGACACCAGTACATACCTACACTCTCAACCTGACACTTCTTCCGACTTGCGGCTTCTTAACTACAAAAACTTCACACCACAACCTCTTCTGAGAACTCTCAGGGAACCTGACGTTCCTCTAGGTTGGTCAGGTAAGACTTCCTCTAGCCGGGACCCTAAAGAAACCTTCCTTACTACGATTTCGACTTTGAGGTCACGAAACCGGTGGAGTACACTTCTCAACTGAGTAACCTTTTCTGGGACTACGACCCTCCCTAACCCCCGTCCTCCTCTTCCCCTGCTGTCTCCTACTCCACCGACCTACCGTAGTGACTGAACTACCTACACTCAGACTCACTTGAGACCCTCTACCACTACCTGTCCCTCCGGACCGCACGACGCTAAGTACCCCAGTGTTTCTAAGTCTGTGCTGACTCGCTGACTTGACTTGACTTGACTTAGAATGTAAATCCAGAAATTAGGTAAAACTCAAATAAAAACACATACCACAATCCTTCATAAGTTTAAAGAAATAAAATGTACATCGACAGGTCAAAAGGGTCGTGGTGAATAAAAAAGTCCCACTATTTTTAAAATAAATAAAAATAAGAATAATTTTAAACATTAACCTCCTTTTAATCTGTTGTCACACTGGTCATGGCGAATAGCTTCTATCTGAAAAAAGTAACATAGAAGAACGGAGGAAACAGTATATAATCCACTGGTATCCACACACTTAAATAGAGACCCGAAAGATAGGATATTGTAACCAGATATAAAGACGAAAACACGGTCATTGGATGACAAATCTACTGATATCGAAAAATCATATCAGACTTCAGTCCCTCGAACTAAGGAGGTCAAGGCATAAAGAAAGATTTCTAACAAAACCAATAGACCCCAGAAAACACAAAGGTATGTTTAACATTTTTTTTTTAAACAAGATTAAGACACTTTTTACGGAAACCATTAATCTATCCATTATGTGACTTAGATAACTACCGAAACCCATCACATCAATAAAAGTGTTATAACTATAAAGGTTAGGTTCTTGTACCGTGTAGAGGGTAAGACATAAAAAAAAGAAAGCTTTCATAGAATATCAAAAAGACTCATGTCCGAAAAACGGAGGAATCCATCCAAATAAGGATCTATAAAATAAGAAAAACGACGTTACCACTTACCCTAACAAAGGAATTAAAGAGGAAGACTAAAAAAAACAACAATCACATATCCTTACGTTCTCTAAAGACATATGATTAAAACGTCGGACACTGAAATGATTTAAGTGACTAATCGAGATCATCAAAAGACCACCGTAGAGATCCTAAAAGGTACATGTCATAGTACAGTTGATGTTTGTCACTGTTAAAATGAAGAAAAGGTTAAACCTAAGGAAAACTAGGAAAGGGACCTAGGAGAGAAGATTGGGGTGTGCAATCGTGAGTCTGGGGTGGTCGTAGTCACCGAAGGACAGAGTCCGATGTCCCGGGCCCTGACTAAAACCTCCACCAAAACCGTTACTGTAACGAGTCTCGGAACCGAACTCCCCGTCCACTCGGACGAGTCGACCTTCGGGGAGAGGCACGGGTACTCCGCCCCGATCGTCCACCCCATACCTCAACGTTGCCGTAAGGACAGCGACCACCCAGTGAGTTGTTACCGTGGAACAAAGGTTCCGTCTGGTGCCAAAGAGGTCCTCGTGCGGACCGAAACCTTGGGGAGTGAGGGTACGGGAATCCAACATGGACATATCGGTTGTCGTCAGGAGAGGGACCCAGACGAGAGGTTTCGGATGTGAGCTCGTGAGTCGAGGGTGGTCGTGACCGTCGAAGGGTAGAGTGCGACCGTGTGGGTCCAGGCTAAGGCCTCCTCCGAAACTGTCACCGTTACGAGTCCTGACGCCTCGGACGTCCCCGGACCTCCCTCCTTACCCTAAACATTACCGCCTGGGCGGGAAACGTGCGGTAAGTCGTCGCCACGGAACGAAGATGTTACGGGACCTAAAGAAGACTTTTGGAAGGACCAACACCTTGAGGAATAATGAAAGGACAGAGAAGTCCGATAGAAAAGTTTCGGTTGTCGACAGGGGAGGACCCAGGTGAGAGGTTTGGGGTGAAAGCTCGTGGATCGGGGCGAGATACGGTCCTCTGTGTGTTGAGTCCGACCCCACGTGTCCCGCCTTCGTGTCTGTGTGCCGGGTACTCACGTCAAGAATGAAACAGGACGGAAGGCGTCTGGCTGACGACGGAAAAGGAGGTTAAGGCGTCTCCAGGGTAAGACGGAGTCGACGAAAGGGGAGACTTACGTTCTTGGAGCGGAGTGACACTCAAGGGACGGTCCCAAAGACCAGGGAAGGGTAAGGGATAAAAAATTTAAAAAAAAGGAATGAAAGTAGGATGGGTCAATGTACCCCTAAAAAGAACAAGAAGATCCACAGACGCCAGCAGAAGATCACAAGTCGCCCACGAGACACTCTTGACAAGGTATACATCTACATAAGAACTACATAAACACTTCTCTCCGTTTGAGACACAGTAGAATAAGGTGGTAGAACTGGGTAAAAATTTAATCCGATAATGAAAAATAACAGGTCAACATCCTCAAGAAATATATAAGACCTATAATTAGGGAATAGTCTATCTGTTAAACGTTTATAAAAGAGGGTCAGATATCTAACGGGAAAGTAAGACAACTAAGATAGGAAGTTTCGAAACAATACCAAGTAAAGTAACTGAAAATACAAACAACGGGTGTTGGTAACAGTCAGTAAACTCTAAACATGTAACATATCTTTGAATCTTTAGATGTAGTCATCAACTTAATTAAGACAATTAATAAACCGTTATTAAAGATCGTCAAAAAGTCCAAGAATTCGAACTATCTGTTCTACTACTGAGATAGGAAAATTTCCCAATTAATCAAACTATTTTTATATCTCTAACCTCATATAAATCATATATGGAAAAAACAGGTCGGTTTAAATACGATGAGTAAAAAAAACAAAACAAAACAAAACGTCAGTTTCCGACTTCCCCAAAAAGTAATGGTATATATAAATCGAGAGAGTTTGTATCATTTTCCCCTCTTCACTACGAAAATTGTATATCAGTCTCTAGACACGTAAGTTTGTACTGTCTCTTTTCGTTCTCTATAACAAGGAGAGTCATTGATATTAATGGGTTGGACGGAAAGAGGTTTTCGGTTTAGAAAACTAGAAGTAACTCTGGTTTGTCCTCAAAGAAACATATCAAAATCTTCAAGACTTACGACTCAACGATTGAGACCCCCGATTTTATAATTTCTTCGAGAGAAACACGATTCTCTCAACGACGAATTGTAAACACACTCTGAATAAATGGGGTGAAATCACTTTCATGATGACACCCCAACATCAGAGGACCACCTTTTATACCAACGTTTTATAGTTATTTTTAATATGCGTCCTTTTAAAATGTCCTTTTTCTCTCTTTTCTCGTTATTCTTTTTATGTTCGTAAACAATAAGAAGAGTTTAGTGGTGGTAATTTTAAAAGAAAACGGAAAAAGGGAGGTAAATTGACACTGTGTGCAATTTTATTAACGGGATACCACACAAATACGATTTTTTTTATCGTAAAATTTGTATGGATATAAATTCGTTATTCTTCATAAAGTAAAAGGAAAAAAAGGTACTATTAAGTTTTTGATTTTGGTTGGTAATCAGAGATAGAAATGATCGTCTGTCTAAGAATGTCCGTATAGACTTAAATTAGAAACATCTTGAAAGTTCCGGAGCTCCGACAGAGTGAGAAACGACAGTAAACGGCGAAAATTGAGAGTCACGTGACCCTCTCCGGCGCAAAGATGACCAGTACCTATTGAAAAACAAGAGTATATACACTCTAAATATTCCTAGACTTGTTGAAGTATAATTTTTCGTCTCTGCAATGAAATGGTTGTTTCCAGGTAGATCAGTTCCGATACCAAAAAGACTATCAGTGCATACCTACATTCTCAACCTGATATTTCTTTCGACTCACGGTTTCTTAACTACGAAAACTTGACACCATAATTTCTTCTGAGAAGTCTCAGGGGACCTGACGTTCCTCTAGGTTGGTCAGGTAGGATCTCCACTAGTCAAGACTCACAAGTAACCTTCCTGACTACAACTTCGACTTTGAGGTTATGAAACCGGTGGACTACGTTTCTCGACTGAGTAAACTTTTCTGACACTACGACCCTTTCTAACTTCCGTCCTTTTCTTCCCCTACTGTCTCCTACTCTACCAACCTACCGTAGTAGCTGAGTTACCTGTACTCAAACTCATTTGAGGCCCTCAACCACTACCTGTCTCCCCGGACCACACGACGTCAGATACCCCAGCGTTTCTCAGCTTGTACTGACTCGATTACTTGACTTGACTTATTGAAGTACTATTGACATACAGTGGAAGAACTCTACCCTTAGACCAACTTACTACGGAGACACCGAGAAAGACACTCATAAACTGGTAGATACCTTTCTGTTTAACTGAATAATGTAATTTTCGTTATAAAGAAAAGAGAAATAAAAACAATGGATCTATAATTATGATACAATAAAAACATAGTCTTCCTCTCTTTTACAATGTCACTCCTTTAAATCTTTATTTACCTTCCTTTTTCATCTTTATTTACTACTCATTTCTCCCTTATTCCTATTGTTAATCCTCCTCCATCCCTTCTTTTCTTTTTAATTCCGTCTTCTAAAAATAGACGGGAAGACGATTAAAGGATACCAAACCTCTAAATATGACATTAATAATAAGGTTACTGGAACATGTAGTCATACCATTTTACTCTTCTCAACCAATTGACCCTTAGGTTCGATTTCCTCGGAAACTTTCTTGAAGTAGTTCGAATCGGGGTTTTAACGACCCCTCCTTTAGCGTCACACTTTACCAAAGTGGTTTAAAAAGGGACATCAATTATCGGTTTGACCTTATTTTTGAGTACTGGTGTATTCACAATATTTTACTGGTTGAGTTTTAAATTACTTCTGGTGGGGGTATGTAATATGTAACATTTAATCTGATAATGTCAGAGACACTGAGGACGGGAACCACGATGCCTTGTGTTACCTTGACCCAGTCTCCAGGACCTCTTCCTTAGTCTTCGTTTAAATCCGGGACTGCGTCATCTGTTTAGAGGAGTGAAAAGACCAGGTTTATTTTCACAACCTGACTACTGAATTCAGAAGAGGTCCAGACTTTTAACTAAAGATCCCTATATAGGAGTAAGTTCGAATGTACCTTGAGGGGTGTACGAGTCAGTCCCTCGTGTAAAAGGTCTCGTTACATCGGATGACCTAGAATACTCGTGTGTCGGATACCAGAGTTGTGTCAGTCGGACCAGTCGAAGAGTTCAGTCCCATTCGAAACGATGAAAGAGTGAAACTTTGTTAGTCTCGGTGTAAGTAGAGGTAGGTATGGTGTTTTCACACATAAGGACTTGACCGGTTTCAACGATCTACCGAGTTTTCCCTTCCTGTAAAAAGAAAAAGAAACTTTTTAAGAGACGTCTCTTGTTTTGTTTGCTATAATCTTCTGGTGTGTCGACGTTGAGGACACGATCCGAGACATATAGTAGGATCTCTCCTGTCCAGGGAGAAGAGGTTGGGACTTTTCAGATTTTTTATTTGGAATTTAAAAATGTCGTACTTTACTTGAGATAACGTGACACCTTTCTTGGAGTTTTTATCTGAACCAAATGACTTCTTCTTTTCTTACCTTTGTCTACATTCTGAAAACGTTTGTCATCTTTTACCAGATGTCTACCTACCTACCTAACGGTATTCTCGACTACACGAACATTGATTCATCCCCCTCGTTTGTAGGACAAACCGGACCCTGTCAGGACCACTGAAGACAATAAGGTTACATTAACGGTAGTTACGGACGAAAGTGAAGTCTCCACAAGGTCAACTCTGTGATTCACCGTATCAGTGGGAAGTTTATTCGGTGTGATTACTTTCATTCAGAAGGGGTAAGGTCCTCACCTCCCTTGTCGAGAGAAGTGTAGAGGGAAACTTCCAGGAGTGGAACTTACAATTTAAGTTCTCGTACCCGGTGGCCATATAGGTAATCTTGGTTCAACTAGTAGAGTGAAGTTAACGGTTAGTCAGATTAGTACTCTTTCGATAAACTAGTATGAAGACCGACTAGGGTGGGAATAGAACCGGGTATACTTCCATTTAACGGTTTCGTCATACGGTTCCGTCGGACCGTAGAAAACTCGGTACACGGTATTATGATCGGTCTCTGGCAGAAGAATCAACTCTTTGTGACCGAGAAGTGTCGATTGTCAAATCGGGAATAAGAGGGGAAACACCTCCCCACACACAATTGACAATTGTACTCGATATACGGTTGTGGTTATTCTTCCTTGTCAAAGTATGACCTTGTGTTTTAAATTTTCGAATGAACACCCGTTCTCTTCACCTGATAGTTTGGTAACACACAAAATTGTTTGTATTCGGTTTTATTTAAAAGTCTACAAAAGATACTTAGAACACTGACCCTTCTCCCTACCAACAACGACCCGTTCTGTCCCGAACATCCTAGTAACGAGTACACCTTTCAACTTAGGAACGTAGACCCCGAAGAAGTCCTTCACGACTCGTAGGGTGCTGTGTCTCTTTGTACACACTTACTTGTCCGGTAGGAGACAAGGGACACTTGAGTCTGTGTATGACCCCCCGATTCCCTTTCCCCTACTTGGTAGGTGTCCTTTGTATAAATAATACGTCGAGAGAGAGAAAAAGAAAAAAAAAGGACCCTCAACCAAAATCAAAAAAAAAAAAAAAAAAAAGAAAAAAAAATCTTTATATACCACTTATTTGACCTTGTAAGTAAAAACGAAATATTGTCTTAAAGAGATTTGTCCATCTACTCTACAGAGACGTTATCCGTTATTAGTAGGTATAGCTCATCTTAGATACTCTTCTCGTTTTTTACTATTCTATATATACTGGACACTTGTATACATGTTCCCCTTTTTAGTAAAAATTCCAAAAACATAAAAAAAAAGACGTCTCTTATGATTGTTTTAAATTTCACTGGTACGGAATGAGATCCTCTAAAAAAAATTAACTTCGTGAGTATCTCACAAAGTCTCATTGTTTTAGTCTTATTTAATAAGTGAACAAGAATTCTATCGTTTGTAATCGTAACAATAATAAAAAAAAATTAAAAAGTTGAGTAAATTATTCCAGTCGAAATGGATCTTTGGTTTCGGTTTATTTTTCCTGACGACGACGACGACGACGATTCAGCGAAGTCCGCACAGGCTGAGACACGCTGAGGTCTCTGCCGTCGGGTGATCCGAGGGGGCAAGGACCCTAAGAGGTCCGTTCTTGTGACCTCACCCAACGGTAAAGGAAGAGGTTACTTACTTTCACTTTTAACTTTCACTTCAGCGAGTCAGCACAGGCTGAGAATCGCTGGGGTACCTGATGTATGCCTATAAGAAGTACTTGCACGTTTTTAGGAGGTTTTAACTTAAGTTGTCGTAAATTGTGTTATTATGTCGTACTGGTTGCCTCCGAATAGAGTGTTTGTGTTCCAACCAATTAGTAATCTTTTGGTTAGTCACATTAGTTGTTTGGTGATCAAACAAATCACAATTGTTTGATTTTTTGTTTTTTTTACCAGTAGAATTATCTACGTAGACTGTTATAAATTGTAGACAAGTAATAAAAAAATTAAGGACTTTATGATCCTTATATTCTCTTAAAAGGATTAGAGTCAAGAGGATTTACCTATATATGGTAAAAGTATCTGACCTTCAGAGTTAAAACTATTCTACAGTTAACAAGGGGGATGACTGAATATCGAAGTCAAGTTAAGTTTAGTTAACAGACTAAGAATTTTTTTCTAATAGTCTTAGATTTTAAATATACCCATTAGTTACCTTCACGACGACGACGACGATTCAGCGAAGTCAGCACAGGCTGGGACACGCTGGGGTATCTACCGTCGGGTGGTCCGAGGGGACAAGGACCCTAAGAGGTCCGTTCTTGTGACCTCACCCAACGGTAAAGAAAGAGGTATCGTAACAATAATAACTGTAACCATAAATTCATCTTCTTTTTTCCTTGGTAAATAATATTTTTATAAGACTATTTGAGTCTGACTCAAAAGACTTCTGTTGTGGTGAGGGTACAGTTCGAATAAGTAGGATAGATTTTAAAAACAAAACAAAAATTCTTTACAGAGTAGTCGGGATAGGGACTTCGGTACAGAAAGATATTGTAAGGAAACTACAAATTCATTTCAAAAGAGAAAGGGAGGATCGAGACCCTCGGTAAAGTCGATTTAAGACTTGTGTAAAATCCTAGTGTTTTCTTGATCAAACTTGATTTAACGTAAAAAAACATTCCATCTCAGACCAGAGAGTATCAATAATCCGGTTACACAAAGTCCCTTAAAAGGATTCGATATTTTACTTCTCTTAGTTTATCCTCATAAACACATATTAAAACCGTAATATAATTATAAACGTATCTGGAGGTACCTTGTGTTTCAAACGAAAGACGGATTTTTGTAAACAAACGATACGAAGTAAATTAAAAAAGGGGGTCATAGTGTAGAATAGGGAGAAGCCTGAGTAACGTCGTAAATGATTTTTATAAATAACTAGTATTTTTACAGGGTATTTAACTGATTACTATTATTTATTCACATTCATCAGGAACTCTCGAAAAGGTAGTATCTTTACTAAGGTCAGAAACTTCCAAAAAAAATTTAAAAGAAAAAACGAAGTTTCAAAACAAAAACAAGGTGATTTCTCTGATAAGGTTCAACTTATGAGAATATACTGTAAGACCCCCGTCGAGTGAGGAGAACAAAAAATTTTTAAAGACCGGATATTTCTTTTTTTAGATCTTCACTCTCCCTTGGCTCTCTCTCCTTTTATTGAGTCTCAGTGATCCTTTCCTTCTCGTAGTGGAACGGAGACCCGAGGGTGTCAGGAACTTCTTAAGAGAGAGAGTCTAGTGGTGTGGGTAGTGGTGACAAGATTGATGGGAAAGTGACAAAGGGAGTAGAAAATTACCGAACTAACGAAATCTTTGCTAGGAGGGACTCTTAGCAAACCTTCTTCACCTTCTTAGAACTTCAGAGTGAAGAGTTCCACATTACCGAATGACCGTAAACAATTCAAAAAGTTTTTAATTTATTTTTGGACGTCTAAATCCGACGTAGTAACAGTGAAAATGAATGTTTTCTCTGATCTTTCTATACTACGGAACAACCACAACAAGTTAGTTACTCAGTACAGGTGGAGAAACGTTGGGGTACTTGACGTCGTGTGGTCCGAAGGGGCAGGAAGTGATAGAGGTCCTCAAACGGGTTTGAGTACAGGCAACTCAGTCACTGCGGCAGGTTGATAGAGTAAAAGACGACAGGGGAAGAGGAAGACGGAAGTTAGTAAGGATCGTAGTCCCAGAAAGGGTTACTCAGCCGACAAACGTAGTCAACCGGTTTCATAACCTCGCAGTCGAAGTCGCAGTCAGGAAGGTTATTATAAGTCTCGACCCAAAAGAAATCTTCACTGACCAAACTAGAGGAACATAAGGTTCCCTGAGAGTTCTCAGAAGAGGTTGTGGTGTTAACCTTTCGTAGTTAAGAAGTCACGAGTCGGAAGAAATACCAGGTTGAGAGTGTAGATATATACTCATGACCTTTTTGGTATCGAGACTGATATGTCTAGAAATATCCGTTTCCCTACAGAGACGAAAAATTATACGACAGATCCAAACAGTATCAAAAAGAAGGTCCCTCGTTCGTAGTAAATTAAAGTACCGACGTCAGTGGCAGACGTCACTAAAACCCCAGATTAGGAATAATTTGTAACAAATTATTACAAGAATAATTTTATAATATGACAGTATTTTTAGTAACGTAGTAAATAATTTTTGTTAAACATTTTATCTACGAAAGAAGGGACCACCGAGTCTCCAATTTCGTAGACGGAGGTTGCGCCCTCTGGGTCCAAGCTAGGGATCCAGTCCTTCTAGGGGACCTCTTCCTTTACCGTTAGGTGAGGTCATGAGAACGGACCTCTTAAGGTACCTGCCTCTTCGGATCATCCAATGTCAGGTGCCCCAGCGTTTCTCAGCCTGTGTTGACTCGCTGAAGTGGAAGTGGAAGTGGAAACGAAAATTCCGACTTTATCGTCAGAATGAAAAGTAATGACAAGACCCAAATTGGAATGAACTTTATTTTTAGTTCAGGTCAAAAGAGTGTGTAGTCCAAATAAGTATCCACTCCTGTAAACGAAAGAAGTCTCGTCACTAGACTAATGAAAGGAAATTTTCTGTTACAGAATCTCCTGATCCGAAGTAGTCATAAATACAATGTAAATAAACGTAAGATAGGGAAACTCTTTTACCGTTCTGGAAAACCATGTGGTCGTCCTCTTCCCTACGTGAATACATGTTTTCGTCTTTGTTGAAAACAAAAACTGTAAAAAAAGTAGGTCAAGTTTGTTCCTAAAGACGTGTTAGGTAGTCAACTAAAATGGTATATCACTTAGACTGAGTTTACTGTCCTTTGACCATAAACTTACCTGAATCTAAAAAATTGTAAAAATAAAATTTCTTTTGTCGAGTCGGAGGTTTTTACGGTAAAATTTTTAGTCTCGAGTTAAGGAAAAGTTTTAATGTTAGTGAGTTGAGAGAGAACACGGAATAAGAAAAAATGTATCATCAAAAGATTCAGTAAACAATTGGTAAAATATCGGTAAGATGTCGAAGTACTTCGTTACACAATCAGAGTCATTTGTTCTCACCATTCATGACTAGTTTTACTTCGTTGGGCTGTGTAATTATAAGTGCGTCTCAAAATAGATTACTTGTTTACTACCAGTGGTCCAAATCGGCCAGATAATAGAACACGCAATTAACATACTATGTGTGATGAAAGAGGTTGAGTTAAAACATGGGTAAACAAGACAAATTTCTATAGAAATTAATTATGTATTTAGGATCATATTTTACCCTCTTTGATTGTTACGATCTTCTGTAAAAAGATCACTAATATTAGAAATAACCTGTATATAAGTCATAACTACTTTTTTCATGTGAAGACGTAACTTTCGTTTTGCATAAACCGAAATAAAAACTGTTTTTAAAGATTTTGGTATCAAGAAATATTATAGTCTTAGTGAGTCCAAAACTAGTCTAAATGTTTCTCTACGTTTTTTGTACTTGTAAAAACGTAAAAAATGTTTTGAAGAATATTTTGTGAAGAGGAATTAAACTACCACTACGTAGAACCATCTCAAAAGGAGTGTAAAGAATAGGAACTCCAAATAACTCGTAGAACCTAGACACCCAAATATCAAAATAGTTAAAATTGTTAAAAGAAGTTAATAAAGAAGTTGATCCAAATACAGAGTGGGGGGAGAGGACAGGAAACCCTTGAGATTAGTATACATATAGACCAGTAAACTTCAGTAGTGTGTCTAGTGGTTATCACACGAGAAAAAACAACAAATGTGTTAAAGGGGGTACTAAAAATCAGATAACGACACAGAAGTTCGAAGTATTAGAAAAGTTGAAGTTCAAAATGGAAGACAATTAGAATGGACCAGTTCAAAAATTAGTCTGTACACCAAAATTAGTGAGATTCAATTGAACCCCAACGAAAATATAAAAGGTACAGAAACGAACAAGTTATGAAGATTGAAGAAGTTATCTCCCTTATGTTAATATCATTATTGACACAAAAAACAAACAAACAAACAAACAAACAAAAGGCGATACGACACTCCGAATGTCCTAGAATCAAAGGACTGGTCCTTAACTTGGACCGGGTGAAGTCTCTCTCACGACTCAGGATTAGTGATCTAGTGGTTCCTTAAAGGATCATTATTGACAAATTTACAGGATTAGAGTAAGTAGTATTCACGATAGATTTTCCATCAACGTTTACTAACTAAGTAAAGTAATAAAAAGAAAAAAGAAAACAAAAAACAAACAAAAAGTGTGGTGAAACTTAGGTTACCTGTCTTCTCGGACCACCCGTCGTTAGGTAGACCAGTGTTCCTCAGTCTGTGCTGACCTCACTGACTCGCACACGAATGTGTAGTTAAGGTCTGTGATGTTCCCCATGAGACAACCCACCCCAGCGTTTCTCAGTCTGTGCTGACACGCTGACTTGACTTGACTTGACTTGTTTATAAGAACTCGAAACAAGACCAAGACTCTAGGGTAAACAAGGATGACCCTGAACAAAACTTCGAAACAATCGTCTTGGTGTCGTCGTAAATCACATTCAATTAAAAGGGGTACCCACAACATTCTGTGAAGAGTCATGACAATTTACGGGAGACTTAATTCTCCAAGAGGGGGGATTGACAACCTCGTCCGTGATAAGGACCAGACAACACTAACGACCCATGACAAAGAAGAGTAAGAAAACTCAGAGAGGGGGTCCAAGTCCAATAAAGAAGTGTGTGAACGGGATTAGTGGGGTACCGACTTACTCGGAGACGTCTGGGGACCACAGGAGACCTGTCGGAAGAAGACAAACGAGGAGACGGTAGAGGTTCATGGAACCGAAGGGGTCTGGGTGTCGACGGAACAGTTGAGCACTCTAGTCACCCGGGACGGGTCGAAGGGGGAGGAAAGGACACCGGACCTTTGAAAGAGATCCGTCATTTGGTCTGTTAGAATCTTCAGTAGACTAAACAAAAGGTAGAGAGTCTCTAGGAAGAAGTGTACTCCGGGTGACAAAACTTTCAACAACGAACGAGATAAAACAGACCAAGTGTTAACAAAGGCCGTCTTCCTATTTAAGTTAGGAATGAGAAGGTAGTCTTTGACTAAAATGTCCTACCGAAAACTTTCTTTTTGTGGTTATGTGATATGATTGTGTGTATATACTTTAAATCTTTCTACCATTACTACTGGGACATACGCTCTGTCGTTTTCTCTGTGTGTACACATCTCGCCTGAAAACCTGAGACTCCCTCTCCCTCTCCCACCCTACTAAACCCTCTTACCGGAACTTTGTACATATGATAGTACATTCTTTGCTTAGCGGTCAGATACAGGTCACGTCCTATGTCCTACGAACCCCGACCACGTGCCCCTACTGGGTCTCTCTACAACACCCCTCCCTCCACCCTCCCTCCAAGTACAAACCCTTGTATACATGTGGGCACCACCTAAGTACAGTTACATACCGTTTTGGTTATGTCATAACATTTCATTTTATTTCATTTTTATTTTTAAATTTTTGTTGTTTTTTATTTTTTTATTTTGTTTTAATAAAATATAGTCGGGGGATAGAGGTTTAGAGATTTGTCAAAGGAGGATTGTAGGGAATGGTTCCAGGTGTCCTGTGAGACACTAGAGTAGATAGTAGAAGTGAGGTGAACTGAAGGTCACCAGCAGAAGAAACGAGGGTTAAACGGTTCGAACAAGAACGGGTTCCCGGAAATGAGATGATCTGGACAGGTGGACCTTGTAGAAAAAGAGTCCAAAAGATTTTTGACTGAGAAAAAGTGAGACCTGAAATGAGTTTTAAGCAGAGGATTTGTCCCGGTAGGATAGATTTTCTCGAGACGTGTCGGGAAAACGACATAAAGGAATGTGACGAAATGAAAAGATTACTAGGGAAGACGAACTATAATACATTAATGAACGAGTAACAAAGAGGGTATTTCCCTCACTGAAAAATAATAAATGACGAAATAATAGACTCGAATGTGGTAACGGACGGTGATGCATTCACGAGTACTGTATAAGTAAACACATATACCTACCTACCTACCTAAATATATGGGAACTTCAATTTTCCCATTGTCTGCTATACATATCCTTCAATCCATGACTAGTTATAAAGTCCGTCAAGAGTGCAGTAGGGGCCCGTCATCCACCGAGTTCTTTCTTTGTAAAAAACCATCTTTTCTCTCAAATTTTTAACGAAAGAAGACCGAGTAAGTCTTAGGTTGGGATTGGGTCGTCAGTCTTCGACGTTCACAATTTTGAACGTGACTATTGAAGGGTGGGACTAAAAACAAAGAAAAGAACAACGAAATCGACAACAAAGACAAAGGAAAATAGACTGTTTTTAGAGACGTCGAACTTTCCGTTCGAGGGATGAGGTGCCTCCCTCACCAAGAAAACAGAATTAAGGATATCCCGATGAATGAGAACGGACATCCTGAAAACAACATACCGGTTGTGAGGGTAAGAAAACACTTCGGACTGTGTTGAGACAGTGAAATATTCTGTATTTCTATTCGGAAGTCGACGTCACCTATGTAGGACGGTTTTGAGGATATGGTAGAGTTCAGTAGAAATCCTTGTGTAAAGAAAGGTGATTATATAGATAGTGTATAGAAATCAAACCGACTTCAGTGAGACAGTGAACTCAAACAATGACTTTACGGTTCGTAAAAGTTTCTATCGTAAGAGATGTGGTACCAAAGTTCTATGTTTTACACATTCAACGATAATAATTTATACTAATCTGGACCATGTCAACTATAGAAGTAACTTAAAATTCATGTTTTTGGATTATTAAAAAGGATCTACTTTTGTTAAGACGATTCTTTACTTATATACTTAAAATAGATACAGGGAGCAAATATTTATATATGTAAACATTTTATTATGTCTTATGAAGAACCCTCTTCTGAGAAGTGAGGGGTGGTGTTTGAAGTCCTATCTTAATTTAAATCACTGAATGATTCAATACGTGTCTGTAGGAACGGGATTTTACAACACTACCATCCTTACTACCCTCTGTAAACTCCTTTCTTGTAAATTAAGAACCCCGTCTTTGTCTCCTCGACCTAAATGTTCAATTCTAAAGAACTGTACTATTTGAGGATGAAGATACTACCAACAACTACCCGTGTAGTAAAGTTCTTATAAATACTAACTTCAACAAGAACTTAACTAGACCCTTTGATTGACGACATATATTAGAACAAAGATATCCCGTCACTTAAGATTTAAAGTTTATTCGTGGAACATCGATTTGACAATTTTGTGTTAAGTAGATATTCACTCCTAGGGAGATATAAGTCCCTTGTCTTTCTGTATTAACAGTCGTTCACTGACATCCCCGTCCTCTGTACCTGACATCGGGTGGTCCGAGGAGACAGGTACCCTAAGAGGTCTGTTCTCACGACCTCACCCAACGGTAACGGAAGAGGTCCCCTAAAAGAGCTTGGCCCCTAGTTTGGGTCCAGAGAACGTAACGTCCGTCTGCGAAATGGTAGACTCGGTGGTCCCTTCGGGTAATTAAGAGTATCCTGTTTCATTTAGGTTTCTTCCCTCTCCAACCAGAACACTCTCAAACTTAATCCTTTCCCTGGACTGAGTTTTAGGGTCGAGACAGTAAGGGTCGGATAAAGGAGTAGATAGTTGAGTACTGTGACCGGAACTAGACAAGAACCTAAGACTTGCTAACTTCCTAGTCTTCTAACCAAACTGTACCGGAACAACGATATAGCTTAGTACACTGAGGACTTAAAACTCAGAAGTGTTACAGTCTTCACCCTGACGGTTGGATGTTGAGGGGACTTCGGTCGTCATAATTATCAGTAGGAGACCTTGGTCGAGACGACAACAAGGTAGTGATTGAGCGCAGGTTGAGAGACACTGGGGTACCTGTCGTCGTGCGGTCCGAAGGGACAGGAAGTGATAGAGGGTCTCAAACGAGGTCTGTTTTCGTTTTTCTACGATTGAATCAGAAGTTAGGAGTAAGGAGTAGGACAACGACGGGAAGAACCACGTAATTCTAAAGGAGACTGAAGTGTCAGAAGGAAAGCCGATGATTTATAGGTAATTTTTTTTTTCAAATTTACTACTTTTTCTGAGACATGTAAAGAATGACCTCACGCACGAAATATTGTCTTCTATTTCGGAGAATAATTCGGTTTCCTTACATATAGATTGACAACTTAGAATCCGTAATTACATAAACAACCCCTCTTCGAGTCTCTTTTTTCCTAGAAAAAGTTGTGAATTCTTTGGTAAGACAATTATGTATTTATCGGTTAAATAAGACGATCGGAAACTCTTCGACTATCATCTCACTACCAAGAGTTGAGACAGATGTATAGTCGGAGATACAAAAATTCTTAATAAACCACGGTGTTGGAAAGGGTGTTTTTAAGACAGAATAAACAAGGTCCCATCCTGGACCCGTGACCCCATAAAAAATTTACGAGACGTTCATTAAGGTGACCCTTCGGTCTTAAATTTCAGCAAGAATGTATCCATGGTTTCCGGGACACGGGAAAGGAGGTCTCTGACGAAGAAAAGTTACGGGGCGTGGGGGCGGAGATCACCCGGACTGTCCAGTGGAGACAGAGTGGAAACGGAGGGACGACTTGTCCCGATGCACCCGGTGCACAGGTAGGTGTCGGGGCCCTACCTCCTCCTCGTAAAGGGACGGACCTTTCTCTCAAAGAGACGTCTACCGTCCCCCGGGGACTGAACGGAGGAGACACCCGGACCCGTCCACCCGAGTTCGGGTGACCCCTTTTATTGTACGAGTAATAAGAGATTCTACTAAAAGGATCAACTATCTAAATGGTCCCCTTAAAAGACTCGGTAAACTAAGTTTAATGTTAGATAAAGAAGGGGACATGGTGTTTAGTTATGTCGTCAAAGATAACATTCAATCACTCTAACTTGTGACCGTAATTATAAAATACACGACTCGTTAGATACGTAAATGAGGCTCTGAGAAAGTCTTTTGAAACTAATATCGGTAAAAACACACACTCGAGGACTCTTTCGGTACGTGTTGACTTCCCGTAAACTAACTTAGTCTATGTCACTTCAGAGGGTTAAGTCATCGTGAACTAATTAATTAACAAAGACGTCCCTTGACCTAGACGAATCCGACTAGAAAATTACTAAGAGTCAAGACTGATGTGTGTTCAGTGGGTCTCTCTAAAAAAAATTCTATAATTATAGACCCGGAACCTATCTCACACCCCCCACCCCCGCGCCGCGCCATTCTTTGGAGTTCCCATCACGTGTCTTTACCATAAACACTTGATACGGGGTCCGGTCCCCTAACAGTATACCTAGGTCCCCATTCTTAACGGTGAGGAGGTTCTTCAAATAGTCCAGTAAACCCACTGTTCAGATGACAGCACCGTTCGGGTGGGTTGGAACAAGGTGTGCGTCTTTTTAAGAGAAGACTCCACGGTGCAAACCATACCAAACCAACCATTTAGGGTATTACGACTTAAAGCTTCTGGTAACAACTGGCCTTCGTTTGTATTCGTTTGAAAACCCTTAGTAGATACAAAGACATAAACTTCTCGACAAAATATAAATCACAGTATTTTTTAATGGTCGTAAAAACGAGAAGGACGGGTCGGTGAGTAATACCTTGAAACGCTCTCTCTTCGACCGAACAGTACTCCTACCCTGTAAAGAAATCGTGGGTCCTTTGTACTCTTAGGACTTCCCGGTGTCCCTGGAGGAAGGGGGACCGGTCGTTTGTCCTCCCTACAGCGGACACTGGACTGTAATCTTCTCTGATAGTCTCCTTCGAAAACCTATAGTCTCTAATAAAGACCCTCCTTTTTTCTAAAAAAAAGACAGTTCTTTTTGTGTCCGTAAATTCTCTCGAGAAGTTCAAAGTTATGCTCTTGAAATCTGTCATCCCAGACTTACGAGAGAAATGGTCGGAACGACATTTACAGGAACTACTAGTTTACCCTTAAAAGAACCCTACTTCTTCTCTCGTTTTAGACTAGGGAGGACAAAGGTCACTCCGTCGGTTTGTCACACAGTCTCGGGTGTCATCCGAAATACCTTACACTACTCGTTTCCGTGTTTGGTTTAAATTAAAAGATCAAAGACACCGTTAGATTTTTACTGTACATCGTTGATGAAGATCAACCTTAGAGTAAGATTCACTAACATTCTTTTTGTATGTATTTCATATGGTTAAACACGTATACACATATACGATAAAAACTTTTTCTTCTTTTTGTGACAGTTCTTCTTACTACGAATTTTGTATAGTTCTCTTAACATAATTTACCTTTTATTATCTTTCCCTCCAAACCTCCCTTCCCTCCTTCTCTCCATTTCTTCCTTCCTTCCCCCCCCACCGTCCTTCCCTCAGAATCCGATACTCTTCGACAGAGAGACCTGACCGATACGGGTAGGTTCGGGACACGCCTATGATACCTACGTCTCACATCCGTGCTAGTGGCAATACATCTTGTTCCCGTCTCAGACCCTCTAGAGTCAAGACACAGAGTCATAGACATACTGAGGTCCGTTCAGTAAGAAGTGAAGATTCCCAGAGTGGAAGACTTTTTCCTGTTTTAAAGGAAACTCAAAGAGTCTAAAAGGTCCTTCCTTTTACTCCCCTTTTAACAGTAGACTTCCGTTTTCTCCTTTAAACGACCGTTTTCAATCTTTATACGATCAGTCTAAAGTTTGTTCATTTCCGTTATCGTATAATATTCCGTTTCCATATAACAGTCCCATGAAGGTCAAATACATTGTCTTTTCGAGACGAAACACGTTAACGTAACGAATAGCCGTTTGGTGTCTCGAGTTTCTTTTCTTACAAAACTTTTATACCTTTTTTTAAAAGTCCCCGTCTCAAATCGAAAAGCCGGGACTTTGATCTAGCGGGAATACATGAGACCGTTAAACGTCCTGGGACACAATGATTGCCTCCGGTGTCGTAACAAAATTCCTTCCACCCTTGAACATGGAAAAGGAAAGAGGAAGATACAGTCTGGAAGATCCGTTCCAAGATCTTGGGAATCCAAAAAAGAGTCATAATCATCGTACCGATATTTTAGACTAGTAATAAATTTTGGACGATATGTCAAATCTAGACACAAACCCTTTTGTGTCGTGGACGTCTAGGCCGACGTAGGACGGGGGTGGTTCCTCTACGACGATGACCTCTGTTTCACGATTCGAAAGTCGGAAATCGTTCCTACTTTTGATGTTCGTTCCGTTAGTAGAGTGGACTCCGAATCTTCAGGGAACGTCATTCATTATCCTCTCGGTGAACTGAATTACTCTAGGTAGGAGAACCCTTAAACCCTTCGACGGGTGGTTTTCGACCTTGTAAAACGGGTTTCTCTCTTAATGTAGGACTAGGGACCCTCTCTGGGAGACGAATAGGAAACTTCACTACCGAAGGGACGTCCACAGTCCATCGAGGGAAGGACCCCGACCGAAAGTCTAAACCTCGAAAGACGACTCATAAGAGTCGTTGGAAAGAGGTACCCGGAACCCCTTTAAATGAATCATTAGGGAATTTTCGTAATGACTCTAGTCTCTATCGAGATTCTTATTTTAGTTTCTTCCGACGGGTCGTGAGAGTAAGGACCGACGTCAAAAAGAATTCCCTCCCCGATCGGGTCCATTCCGGAACTTGGTAAGGTGAAGAAGGATCAGTGCGTAGGTTGTGGGACGGACGACCAGGGGTCGGTTCGAGCACCCAGTATTCTCCAGTAGGAAATTGACAATTCCCACGGTACGGTCCTACATCAGGTGGGTCCTCCTCCGTCAGTCCCCACACAGGGTAAAGGTACCGGTGGAAACACACTACAGGGATTAAGTCGACCCTGAGACCTTGGTCGGAAGTCTCGGTCGGGGTCCACGAGGGTAAAGGACAAAGGGGAAAGAGAACAGTCGGTACCAAGGTTGGTGGAGAGTCAGTCCTTTCTGTACTGTCGGGATAAACGGAGACAGACATAGTCCCTATAATCATAAACAAGCGAAAGACTATTACGGGTAATTACGAGACCCTCCGTCCCGTCCTGTTCCCACGGTACCTTTCAGTGTAGTCCTGTCCTTAGAAACAATGAAAGGGTCAACCAGTGAAAAACTTCAAATCGATCCAACCAACACAGAGAAACAAATCAACAAAGAAAGTTTTTTAAATTTCAAAATAGTAAGAATTTAAAATAAATTTTAGACAAGTACTGACTAATTATTATGAGTAAAATAAAGTATCATTCCTTCCGTCTCAAAGACTACCGAAAAAAACAGTGGTAAAAAGTAGTCTTATTAATAATTTATAAGATTTTTACAGGTGTTTTTAAAAATAATTGTTATCTGTAGAAATTAAATTTTATTTCCCGAAGAAACTAGTGAGTCGTTCACTTCTTAGACGGACGTTACGTCTTCTGTGTCCTCTGTATTCAAACTAGGGACCCCACCCTTCTAGAGGAAGTCTCCCTTTGACCGGACTTTTTAGGGTACCTGTCTCTTCAGACCACCCGACATCAAGTACCCCACCGTTTGTCAGTCTATGTTGACTCATTTACTGTGTACTTGTGTCAAAATTTATTCCGAACAAACCAAAGTTCAGGAACGACATACTGAAGTTTGTTTCATGAAGTGGAGAGATTCTTAGTCAAAGGAGTAGAAATTCTTGACTCTATTATTATGAATGATAGATACAACATTGCTAACGTATTTCATTACCACAGGTCGAAAACCCTCTTGTTAGTTGTATACCTTTTTTTTTTTAGGTATTCACTTTCACTGTTACTCCTACGGTTAAGTTACGGGGAGCGCGTCTCCTGTCGTGTCTCGTCCACCACCCCTTCTTTAGACACACCCTTTATCCGTTCGAACCGCACGGGTACTTTCGTCGCTTTCTTTTACGAAATTTCTAATGTCACTATCTCTTGTCTTTTACTAGGTTTATTATAATAGAAGTTATCACTTTATCTGACGAGTGTGCATGTAGTATACGGGTATGCTTGTGTGAGAGTAAGGAGAGTGGGTGTACATATACGTGTGCATATGTATGTCTAAGTGTATGTGTGTGGACACGTGTGAGTAGGTGTATGTGATTATGTACCGACCCTTTCGACGACTATCACTCCGAAAAATTTACTATACACATCGACTTAGTCAGTTGGACGGGACCAGAATGACGGTCTTCACAGGGACCGACGAATGTCCTGTTAAGACAGGGTCTATGTCCAGTAAGCGAACTGACATGAAGACTCGACTGGAACATTTGTTCGAAGACAGGGAAGACACCGGGTACACCAGAGACATCAGAAGATAAAAAATTAGACAATTTTGTGAAACTTCAAGTCGAGACACCTAAACTGTAGGTCGAGGGTGACCTTGGATGACCACCAAAGGATAAAGACCAAATAACGATTTCTCGTTAGTCTTTCTATTTCGTAATCCCGTTCCAGTGAGGTTATGTGATTTATTCTTTATATAGGTGTCACTTGTAAGGTTCCCTTTTTTTTTTACTCCCGATAGAGACAGAGAGAGTCTCACTAAAAGATAGAAACAGAACAGAAACTTTTACTCCATATTAAGAGACTTAATATACGGTGTAATGAATGAAATAGTTGGTACTATAAGGTTAGAAATGTAGACGAACATTGATTTCTCTTCTCAGAGACTTACAGTGGTCCTGTGACCCCATATCCGTTACCCTGAATATTCGACGACATCGTTCTAAAATCAATTTTAAAGGACGATGAGATTTTGACTGTGAGTTTTTTTTTTTTTGTTTTTTTTTGGTCTTTGTTTTGGGTAAATAATTGTGAAAGAGGGGATTCACGACGATTTGGACGTCTAGACACGGTTTGATGATTGTGTTCATAGACAAGTCGGTCTACTACAAACGTGTTCGACAGTTCTTATTTTGGATGGAGGTCTCTGACGCTCATGTTATCTCCTCTACTCTCCCCTTTTGACTAATAATGTGAGCCTTTACGAACCGCTAGGTCCTATTCGCACTTGTGTGGGTTTATGTCCTACTAACACAATGGTTGTCTGTCCCGTAAAGTCTTCACGAGAACATGTACTTAAACGTTTCGTGTCACCCTTTGAGAGGGACTGTTTATCGAGACACCGCACCCCAACACCCAACACCCGGGAGACACGGACGTCCCCGGTCGTGATGAAGAATTAGACGAATCACACTTATGTTAGACACTCCCTGTTTCACCTCCGTCCGTCTCTCCTTACGTTCCATTTATTCCAGTTCCGAGTAGACGACGGAAACATCCGACGAACCCACATCCGGAGTGGTCTTACTAAAGACTTTTGTCTGTAAAACCCCGAAACTTCCCGAAACTCCCTTGACACTTCAGTAAGTCAGTACAGGATGAGTACACCAGGGTACCTGACATCGGGTGGTCTGAGGAGACAGGTACCTTAAGAGGTCCGTTCTTATGACCTCGCCCAACGGTACGGGAGTAGGTCCCCTAGAAGGACTGGGTGCCTAGCTTGGGTCCAGAGGACGTAACGTCCGTCTAAGAAGTGGTAGACTCGGGGACTCCCTCGACACCTACCCATGTCTAAGTCGGGAATGTTGTGGAGTACTAAGGACCCAATATAAACTCTTCGTTTCTTAGATTACGTCGTCGCGAAACACTCCTGTAGTTCCCTTCTTCTCTTCTCAAACATTCTTTGGTAAAAGAAATACGTAATTCTTACCGTATTGAGGTCCAGACCATTCTCTACATGTTCTTTCATGTACGACGGAATACTCTGTGTCAGATTCTCTTTCCTTGTTTCAATAAATATTTTCCATCTTGGTAGGATTTTACGGAGAACAGGTCTTCTTTTTACCCTATCGAGGTTTCTGTTCGTAGGACCCTCACGTCTTCATACGACATTTGTCAACTTACTTTGATAGTGTCAGACATTAAAAGATTCCTCTAAAAAGTCTAATTCTATTGTTTGTATACCTAATTCTTTACTTTTAGGGTGATTGTACGGTCGATATAAGAAGGAGGTCTTCTCATGTATTCTTTGATGACGCTGTACCCTTTATCCTTTATAAGAGTTTGGGAGTTTTATTAGTCGTTTTTGGATTTTCGTCTCCTTTTATTATGACCTTTAATCCGGCTATCGGAGTACAACCACTAGAAGAGCACGTCAAAAGAAGGGGATTCGTCCGTTCCGAGGATTTGGTGCATTAATATACCACTTGTCTACCGTAGTGTAGGAAGTGATATCGAACGAAGATAAGTTATATTTTATGGACACATATTTAAATTACGGGGGAGAAGACCAAAAACGACAGAAATTAGGATCTTGTAGTGGTTACAAGTGTAAGTTTCGGGACACGAAATAGGAAAAGAAGTCTATGCAGTGTGGAGTACATAAATAAGTCGTTTGTCCGGTGTAAGGGAGACCCAGTCCGGTGCGACAGGACTATTGGCATAGGAGATGACTCACAAAGGTACAGGAGAGGAACTGGTGGCGAATAACCTGATTCACACTGTCAATTGAGTTTCAATCAGTTAAGGATGTATACGAAAGTTTTTAAATACAACCGATTTTTAGTATCCACCCCGGTTGAAGGAGACCCTTACACCTCTGATTCTGTGAATCGATCAATCGTTTACCCACAACCTTTACATAGTTCACAAGGGTACTATATCGACCTCGACCTAGTCGTGGAGACTTAACGTATATTCAAGTCCTTCTCTATCCGTCTTTTCTTCTACCTAGTATAAGTGTCTCTCATCCTCTCTGGGGTGTTGGGACGTCGGGGGCCTCTCTCTCTCTTGTCGGAACTAGGGATTGTCGAAATATTGAAACCGAGGGTCCGGACCAATAGGCCTCCTATGTCAAGACCCTAAAGATACTCGAAGTAAGAGAGAAACATTTTCGGATTCAAGAACTCGGTCGCATCCACCCAAAGACAAAGAAAGATGACTTCTCAAGACTGACTTTGGGACGGACTAAATGTACAACGGGATTTCTTTGACCGACTTGTACTTGTAGCTCTCGTCGTAAAACCACGTCCGGTTGACTTACTGAGAATGGTCGAGAACAGCAAGTCAGCAATTCGACTTAGGCTGAGAAACACTACGGTACCTGACGTCGTGCGGTTCGAAGGGACAGGAGGTGATAGAGGGTCTCAAACGAGTGTGAGTACAGGTAACTCAGTCACTACGAGAGATTGGTAGAGTAGGAGACGACGAGGGAAGAGGAAAACGGAAGTTAGAAAGGGTCGTAGTCCCAGAAAAGGTCGGGTAGTAACAGTGTAAATATTTGTAACGGTAAGATGAGATCTTATCTTCGTTTAGGTCGCTAGTGAAAGATACATTTTGAACTTACACAAATATATCTTTCCTTGTTTCCTTGTCACACAATAGTACGACCATGTCAAAACTCACATGACTTATATCTTATATGTTATATCTTGTTAAGTGTCAACTCTGGATAGAGTGACCATTGAGACTTCGTACTGTTCAATCGATTCTTTGCTTTTAGGGATACTGACAATGATACTTATATCACGATATATAAATTTGGTACAGATGTGATAAAGGAAAGGTTTTATATTTAAATGTTGAGGACAACCCATAGACACTCCGATAACAGAATTTGACCGAGTAGGAAGATAACACTGTATGAAATTTAGGACTTTGTATGAGAAAGTAGAAAGACTTTGACAGTAGTGACAATAGATAAAACATCCCTTAAACTCCGGTTATTTTTATAGGTCTTACTATATCAATGTACAGTAAAAAGTTGAGTCTCCATATAGATATCAACTTTTTATAGACCTTCTAATACTAAAATTTCTTAATTTAACATCAAAAGGAGAAATGTATTTTATTCACTAACCGGAAAAGATTATCTCCAACACACTAAAAGACTTTATTTTTATGATAAACAGGAGCACCATTTCATATTAAACTCACCTAAACTTATCAGTACTCAATTAACGTCGAGTACTCTATGAAAAATATGTATAAATATTTTTCTTTGTAAAAGACATTATATTTTGTTTCGTTAATCTTTTAAATTAATCCTTTAGGTTGGTCGGGTTCACAAACGGTTCATCCCTTTTCAGAGACATCAATTCTTTTGGTGTATGAATTCCTTTTTGTAATTATTTTACAACTTAGTATCTTTCGGTTTACTTAAGTACTAACGAGACGGATCACATTATACTATATATTTTCCTTTACATTTCCTGTATCTTATTGATTGCAATAAGGTACTTTTTCATCTTATGTGTACCACCTGAAATTCATTCTTTCTTGACAAGAATCCTCTCTGGTCGTTCCTTGACTCCCCTCCTATCCCCTCCTCTTCGATTCATTCTCACACTAAAGTCGGATTAGAGTTCCCGTAGAGACCTTATATTTAATGAGGAGTCTCAAATATCAAGGGACTCCACTTCCTTGTCCCGAAGGTGGGCAATGAGGAGTTGTCGTTAATTTCCTGATACACACAACCCGACCCTTCCCTCTTACCTTTTAAAGCAAAAGAAGGAAAGTCCGTTCCGTCGAGGATACCGAGGTCACAGGTTCCCACCATATTCACACCAACAATCCTCGTTTCGTGTCTTCGACCTCCTACCCGAGTGTCTCAATGACTTTATTTTAGTTCTCCTAGACACACCACACTGTTGGCGGACCCGTCGGAGTGCCGAAGTTGGGTTATAAAGGGGACAATCGTCTCTACGGTTATTAATTGACCTCCTTTCCATCCTTCCTGTCTGAAACCCTGTCCCGAATTATAGAGATAATGAAAGGGTTCTTTAAATAGTCAAACCAAGTCAAGTTAACGAGTCAGTACAGACTGAGAAACTCTGGGGCATCTGACGTCATGTAGTTCGAAGGGCCAGGTAATGGTTGAGAGTCTCGAATGAGTTTGAGTACAGGCAGTTCAGTCCCTACAGTAGGTTGGTAGAATGAGAGACAGTAGGGGAAGAGGAGGACGGAAGTTAGAAAGGGTCGTAGTCCCAGAAAAGTCTACTCAGTCAAGAAGAGTAGTCCACCGGTTTCATAATCTCGAAGTCGAAGTCGCAGTCAGGAAAGTTACTTGTGAGTCCTGACTAAAGGAAATCCTGCCTGACCGACCTAGAGGAATGACAGGTTCCCTGAGAGTTCTCAGAAGAGGTTGAGGTATCAAGTTTTCGTAGGTAAGAAGTCACGAGTCGAAAAGAATACCAGGTTGAGAGTGTAGGTATGTACTGATGACGTTTTGGTATCGAAACTGATCTACTTAGAAACAACCGTTCCATTACAGAGACGAAAAATTATACGACAGATCCAACCAGTATCGAGAAGAAAGTTCCGTAGAAAGGATTTTAGGTTTTAAGTGAGTCCATTCTCTTTAGGAGTTTAATTTTGGATATTGTTTACCTTGAATAAGAAGAATCTTCCGTTAAGTCTTTAGTATGTAACATACGGAGAACTCCACCCAGAGTGGAGTTTGTGGAAAAGGTTCTAAAGGAAGGTTGGTGTAATATTAGGAGGAAGACTTTCTTCAAGACCCTTTCGTGGAGAACAAAGTAAAGGTCGCGACAAAATCCTTGTGAATGTCTAACCACGGTACCTACTGAAGGTTACTCAGAGAGAATTAGGTGGAGTCATAACGTTCGAGTTTGTACTTGACCTCGTCATCCATTGTATCGATTATTGATAACTTATAATCGAAGATGTGGTGTATACGATGGAAGAAATAGAGGAAACAAACGAGTTTATAGAATAATCATTCTCGAGGAGACTTATGACCAAATTTAAAACAATACTCGAAAAATTGTGTTATTTTTTAATTAAACCCTCCTTTTAGTTCTTCATTTGGAGCAGATGATGTTCTTATTTGATGGTGATAGTTGAGAGATTTAGAAGGAATGGTCCGTAATGGAAAAATAAGGTATCACGTAAATGGTATATGATAGATAGATAGTCTGAAAGGACCACCGAGTCCACCATTTCTTAGACGGACGTTACGGTCTTTCCGTCCAAACTAGGGACCGAACCCTTCTCCAGGATCTCTTCCCTTACCGATGCGTGAGGTCATAAGAACGGACCTCTTAAGATACCCGTCTCCTAGAACCACCCGATGTCAGGTATCCCATCGTTTCTCAACCTGTGTTGACTCGTTGATTGTATGTGTGTGTTTGTGTGTGTACATAGAATTATCTATGTTATCGAATAACAGAAAAGGGGAGGGGTTGATTTTACTTCAATCTCGAAATAAATGAAATATGTAGTCGTACGGGGGTTCGTGGATCTTGTCATGGGTCCTGTATCATCTACGGGTTATTTAGAAATGACGGAGTCGTTAGGATGTCACGTTCCCTGGGTCTATTTGACAACAAGAGGTTCTTCGTACTCTATCTTTATGGTCTGGTGGACCGGACGGAGGACTCTTTAGTCCATACGTCCAGTTCTTCATTGTCAATCTTGACCTGTACCTTGTTGTCTGACCAAGGTTTAGTCCTTTCCTCATGTAGTTCCGACATATAACAGTGGAACGAATAAATTGAATATACGTCTCATGTAGTACACTCTACGGTCCGACGTACTTCGTGTTCGACCTTAGTTCCAACGGTCCTCTTTATAGTTATTGAAGTCTATACGTCTACTGATGGGAATGTCGTCTTTCGCTTCTTGATTTCTCGGAGAACCACTGTCACTTTCTCCTTTCACTTTTTCAACCGAATTTTGAATTGTAAGTCTTTTGATTCTAGTACTGTAAACCGGGGTAGTGAAGTACCGTTTATCTACCCCTTTGTTATCTTTGTCACTGTTTGAAATAAAAGAACCCGAGGTTTTAGCGACGTCTACCACTGACGTCGGTTTTTAATTTTCTGTGAACGAGGAACCTTATTTTCGATACTGGTTGGATCTGTCGTATAAGTTTTCGTCTCTGTAATGAAACGGCTGTAATAAAATGGTTGTTTCCAGGTAAACCAGTTTCGATACCAAAGAGGTCATCAACACATACCTACACTCTCGACCTGATATTTCTTTCGATTCACGACTTCTTACTACGGAAACTTGACACTAACCTCTTATGAGAACTCTTAAGGAACCTGACGTTCCTCTAGGTTGGTCAGGTAGGATTTTCTTTAGTCAGGACTTATAAGTAACTTTCCTGACTACGACTTCGACTTTAAGGTTATGAAACCGGTGGACTACGCTTCTTGACTGAGTAACCTTTTCTGGGACTACGACCCTTTCTAACTCCCGTCCTCCTCTTCCCCTGCTGTCTCCTACTCTACCAACCTATCGTAGTGATTGAGCTACCTGTACTCAAACTCATTCGAGGTCCTCAACCACTACCTGTCTCTTCGGACCGCACGACGTCAGGTACCCCAACGTTTCTCAACCTCTGCTGGTTCGTTGACTTGACTTCTTCGTATTCGGAAAATGAGGGACGGAACCACAGTCAGTAAGAGTACTAAATCGGGGTTTCTGAAGGAGAGTACGAGATAAAAAAAAGAGAACTTAAGGATTTTGTTTTCATTAGACTAGTTCAGACTAGTCAATGGTAGACCAGATCTTGTGGAGATACCTCGTAAAAATTTCTCCGGAAGGATCCCACCTTTCGGTACTAGGTTAGTCAATAACAGTGGTCTCATCCTAATGTCCTGTACTCTACACCGTTGAAGAATTAGAATCGTTAATAAGTAAAAGAAGAGTGAGATTTACTCCAGTCACCTTTTCGGTTATGAGTCCGACCCGGAGTTTGGTAAACAAAGTTATTTTTGTATATACATTGACATATACCTACCCTCGGCTACTGGAGCCCCGAGACCGGGAGACAGTCAACCGAAAGGTTTAGTGGAGAAACCTCTTGGGAACTCTCTTTAGGATAGATCCTGTCTGAACGACCGTTCCTTCTCGTCACGTCTTCTCTCTGGACCTCAAATTATCGTTTAACACTGGAATAAATTCATTTACACAAATATAATTATCTACCATCAGACCTATACTCTACTTTTCCACTACATTTATATCACTAAGGAAACTGAAGTTCAGGTATTTTAAATCTTTCTATGTTTTAATTACAACACCTTTCTTGACCTGAGACCGGAAGAGTAGTCCGAATACCGAGATTCTTAATAAACTGGACCGATTCTCTCATGTCGGAGACATCTTGGCACAGAAGTGTGGATATTATGTCTCCCCAACCGACTCTTTTGGACCCTCCGAACGGTCGAACGTCAAGGTCGGTGTTAGTGAATCTTGAGACCTAAGTTTCCCATACCTACTTGTCAGAAGACTTAGGAAGACGGCAGGATTATGTGACGGATAGGTCATGTAAAACGTACCTATTAAAAAACTTTGAAATAGTGCAAGTCTTAAAGAATAAGTCCGTCTTTGATTTCTTATGTCTTTATAAAATGGTTTAAGGAGGAAACCAGTACTAGACCGTAACAAAATACAGCACACCTGCTAAAATTTTGGTCAATTCTTACTATGGAAATGAGGTATTTATAATTCACATCATGAGTAGGTAACATTATGATTCGTGGTTCCCAGTGTCTATTAGCACGACCATGTTCCAAAGACGTAATACCACTCTCTCTACCTAATGCGTCGTACTACGTGACCCCTATACTCCTTCTGTACCTTAATTACTATCACAAACACAGCTAAATATTGTCGAAAAACTAAAAAATTGTTCTTAGGACGGTACACACGGGAAATCACGATTGTCTGAAACGAGTCAGTGGTAGTAAGGTGACGTAAAACGGGTCGTAACTATACATACATTTTGTATGTTTTCCTATCGATTAGGAAGAAGACATTTTTGCAGGTAGGAAAACCCAAAGAGAGATCCTAACCTGACTTACACGTCAGTCTATTGAGTATAAATGAGATCACAAGACTTTTATGTTACCACACAGCGGTTGGGATTTACTTGACATGTGACTACTTTGTGTTTGGGCAATAAGGTAAAGAAATGTATACGCAGTGAGAGGTAATCCAGTCCTTTATCTCAACGTTTGAATTTACAGAGTTACCGGTCACTTCCTCACTTACTCACTTCGTCGATTCTAATTATATTCCTTACTGTCCCTCACATCTTTTGACCTTTCGAATATGGTGGTAGATCTCTTACGTTTACTTGAAAAAAAAAAAAAATTAAACCGATACGATCCGCGTGTCCTAGAAATCAACTCCGTGTACTTGAGAACCGACATCGTACACCCTAGATCAAGGGACTGGTCTTTAGTTTGGGTCCGGGACTCAACCCTCGCAAATCAGAACAGGTGCCCTCTTCCGTCACCGTGGGGTGAGGTCATGAGAACGGATCTTTTAGGGTACCCTCCTCGGACCACCCGACGTCAGGTACCCCAGCGATTGTCAGCCTGTACTGACTCGCCGAAGTGAAAGTGAAAAGTGAAAGTACGTAACCTCTTCCTTTATCGTTGGGTGAGGTCACGAGAACGGACCTCTTAGAGTCCCTACCCCCTGGGACCACCCGACGGCAGATACCCTAGCGTGTCTCAGCCTGTACTGACTTCGCTGAGTCGTCGTCGTCGTCAGAACAGGTGACCTGGTGGTCTCTTCAACACGTTTACTTGAAAGATCTTCTTGATTTTGTTTTAGGTGGGGGGAGTTTTGATACCGCGGTTTTCGAACGTTGTGACAAGAAAAGTACACATTCGGTGATTTCATCTATGCAGAAGGAGCTCCACCTCCGCCCGTCTATGGACACTGACCGGTTCCAAATCCTCTCAAACGTGTAGTCCCTCAAAGGACCAAGGGACAGATCATTAGACGAAACGACGGACCCTCTCATTTGGTGTCAATTAACGGGAGGGAATTTAAAGATTCATAATAGACTCTTTTGTCCTTTGTTAAAAGTAGGGTTATGGATTAACGAGTGTCTAATTAAAATGAAGGTATCTCTTTCAGTTCACTTCTATACTAAGGAGTATTTACGATATACTGAGACGAACTGTAGTGTGTTGTCGAGAAAGAGTAATTCGTTGTCCGAATTCAAACCTTACAATTTTATAGTTGTTGCACAAGTGTAAAATACCCGTTGGTACCGTGTAGCACACAGATTAACCCTAGATTTGAACACCGAGCAACAGTCTATTAGAGTAGTGATTATGAGTGTCGTTCAGAAAATATCCTAAATAAGTAAAACTGTTGTAATGAAAGGACCACAAAAGTGAGAGAAACAATCCCCAGAGTGAAGTTCGATGTAAACTACCTCATGCACGATTCTCTTTATGTTCGGTCTTCAAACTCGTTACGGTGGTCAGTCTACAACGAGACTCCTTTAGTTCGGAGTCCTGAAGGTTTCCTTTACACTTCTTGTTTGTCACGAGCATTTGAGAGAAATTGGGGTCTCTTCTGATACTACTCACTTGAAACAATCTTAAAATCTACTACGATTACATTAAACTTCGTAGACGAATCCATCCGTCATGCCACTCTAATTATCGTGTCCGAGACTTCAGTCTCCAGAACCCAGTTCAGCTTCCAGTGTGAATTAGTGAATTCTGAGTCCAAGAAGTAGACATTTTGATCGACCGAGTATCCGAACAATTTTTCTAGTTTACTCTCTTAAACGTTTTCTAAATCAGAGTTAGGACTGTGTATCATCCTGAGTTATTTACTATTGTATAGGGATGACAATTACAAACAGACTTTAATTCCGTTCTTTAAGTTACCGTAGATTAATCAAAAACTAGTATTTATTCGAACGAAAGATGATAAGGAATACGACTAACAAATTTTCGAAGTTGTAGACACAGAATATGTGTGTGTGTGTTGTGTGTATATCATCAAAAATATTATTCTAATAACATTTTTTAGAATCCATTTTTTTAAAATGGATTTCAATGTTACTACTCTCTTAATAGAGGGATGTTTGAAGTAGTCGTTAAAACCTTTGATACCGTTTTCTGATGTCACATTAATGATGTGTAAGTTCCGGGGCGTGAGAATAAGTTAATGACTGAAGTCACTGGAAAGTTTAAGAATGAGTTCGTACCACTTCTCTTATATCACACAAGTTAGAGATCACCCCATTAATGTTTATTAATTCAGATTAATTTGGGAGTAATACGTATCTCTTTTCGGTTCGTAAAGGGACCCAGAACTCTACAAGTACGTCAGAGGACTGATCGAACCGACTGACATGGGCCGTCGTCTTTTGACCTCTGAACTACTTTTTAGTCGTCTATAGTTCTTGAGGGACCGCTAGGTCACCAACCCTGAGATGTGAGAGTGACGGTTCCCGGATCCCAAGTTAGAGGTCAACTCCTTGATTCCAGGGTGTTCAGCACACCACTCTGTTTTATTTTTATTTTTATTTTTAGTCGTTTACGGCGAATAAGTGAAAACGGGAACCTGTTCAATGAGTCAAAGACACTCTGAATCGAAGGAGTAGATGTCTCTGACCCCATCCTGGTCAAGGAAGGCTCTGAAGAAGATCTAAAGTCTCAGACACGAAAACACTAGTGGACGAGGTAGAAGAAAGAGAGTTGTATTAAATTCCGCTCGTCACGTAAGGGTAGTAGTCGTCACCCTCTCTGGGAGTTTATAACTATCCTGCCGACGGTGGATGACCTCCCATAGTCTTGACGAGCACCCCACCCTTTCCCCTTAAATACCAATCTTCTTTGGGGAGGTGGGGTTGCATTAGTAAATTATGACATGGAGGAAGAGGTGGTCGACTGAATAAGGTTGGGAGGTTTATAATTTAAAATTTTGAATATAATAAATATTTTAGGGATTAAGTCCCCAGTTTTACCTCACCGAGAGTTGGATATTCTCGGATATAAATATAAATTTGTAGGTCCCAAGAATTCTGTAAACTTAATCAACGGTTTTGAACCCTAAGTCCTCTTAAGTCTTTCTTTAGACTTAAAGACCAAAGAAAACCTTTAAGTCTACGAGTCCGATGTGGTCCGAGTGTCAGGACGTCTTGTCAGTAGTTGGCATCGACTCTACACCGACTTGGAGGACGGAGGGGTGACAGGTGTCGGGACGGTGGAGGGCACTGAACGTATTACAAATAGTGAAACGTAACGAGAAAAAGAGAAGATCACTTCTTTGTAAAGAGATATAGGATCAAGATAGTTTCCATCCGTAACCTATCTGATTCCTATCTGGTACGAAAAATGTGGATGGGACAAAGTCGGCAAATAGTGGTCACACAGTAGAATAAACTGTACGACCGGTCAGGTTATAACTAAAAAAAGTCGAAACAGGGAAACTCTTGATAACCAAACTGGTTAAAAATGACAATGAATATAAGTGTATGAGAGTGTAACTAATGATCTAATAAAAGAAAGGAAATTTAGGGTAAATTGGTTCATATAATAAACATGTGTTTTCACGTGTATATATACATACACCATCTTTTTTCAAAATGTTTATCTGTGTTTATGAGATTCCATTCGCATTCTTTTATATTTGTTCTTGAAGTATATCTTCTACTGTTTTACAAAGACTTTCTATATTTCATAAATTCATATTCCTTGTTATACGGTATAAGTACTTATTCTAAGTTATTATGTTTTATAGTAAATAGGGGTTTAAGTAGATATTTCAGTTATTTTAAGGAGGGATTTGAATTATAAAAAACTACTTTGAATTATTCTACTAAGATTTTAAATGTATATTCAAACATTCCAGGTTGAGAAAATTTTGTTAAAAGTTTTTCGTTTTCTATCTTCCTGAGCGGGATTCCTAAAGTCCTGAAATTCGCTACCTTCAATTCTACTATTCGATGACTTTGTTCTTACTTTTTCATTATGTATTTGACTATGTACGTGTAAGGATCACAGGGATAACACCAGAGGTTTATAGTAAAGGATGATTTTACTTGATACCGAGGAATCTCTTTATCGACTAAGATCTAAATATTCTACTAGATCTTATAGAATAATAGGAGTTTCGTTCCTTTGAGAGTTTCGATGATTACATCATTCTCTTCCTAAATCCTTAGGTGAATTTCTACGAGGGTGTCTGGCTTCTTCTAGTCTCATAGGTATTCTTACTGTTGTTTTTACTGCATTCATTTATACGGAGACAGGAATTCTAGTGTTACCATGATACGTTGTTATTGGTGACGTTGTATGGAGTGAGTAGTAAAAATCTCCAACAATGTCTTCGTTGAATAAAACGGTTTATCATATATTTTCATTTCTCAGTTCTTAAATAGGACTGAAAGGTTATTTTTGTTAATTAAGTTCACTAGGTTTATCCACTACTCTCAAAGAAAAACATTTTTCAGAAGTCGATTATTTACTTCTTTCTTACTGTCTTAATCTTACAGTAGTGAGACATATAGGGAACCCCTTCATTAGATCCATTACTAATAATTGTAGCGGTTTATTTATTTGCTATGACGAACGAAAGATTATCTTCATGTACAGAGTTTTTACATGGACACCCTAAAAATGTGTGTCTCCACTGACTCCTTCCTGTACCTCCCCGAATGCCGTAACTTCCTTCTAATATGATGAATGTTCAGGGTTCTCCTTCCCCGTACGGTGGATGAACCAGAGTACAACCCCTCGTGGTCTAAACCAGTCCTCTGTCTCCTCGTTCCCCCTTCTTACTGGGTACCCGAAATAACACAAAAGTCCTTCTTTGCGTTTCTTCTCGCTCTCCTCGTCAATCCTGACTGATCGAACTTATGACAACCGTCCGAGACCAAAGAGCCCTAGTAGAAATCCTCGGACCATGGACTGGGACCCATTCGTCCCTAGACCGGAGGACCTCACATTCTCGGTCTATTTCCTCCACCGAGTCTCAGACCCGAGAACTGACCGACCACGCGGATACTTTCAGGAAACGATAGTGATTCCTGACCGACTGGGATACTCCCCGTCAGAGAGGGGTCAGTCGTTTCGGTGTTTGTAGTCTCGTAGTCCTTATAACTTTTATTCTTTTCTATCAAAGATGTCATACGTGACGGTGTTTACTTTATAATAACGGGGACTTAACTTGGATTTCATGTATTTGGTCGTGTGTACGTCATATAATGGTTTTGTTAGAATAGTTCTAAGATTTGGACTGACGGTTAAATTTCCTATATCTAACAAAGACGTATTTACCAATTTTTTTATTTTTTGTACTTTTAAATTTTAGACTGTAATAGGTCAAAACGTCCCTACACCTTATGACCCTTATATTTAACTAGGTAATTGAAATTCCTTGTTAACCAGTATAGATTATTTACACTCCTGTCCGTATGAGGTACTGAGGTACCCCATTCCGTATGAATGGGGTCTCTTTGAAAAAGTGGATATGTACCCTTATATGTGTGTTCTAACGACAATGAACAACGGTTTTTATTTTTTTTTCAACTCCACCCCCACCCTTTACTAGATTTACAAACAATTGTAAATCCTGCTCCTATTTATTTAGGTACGTTTGTTTTTTGTACGGTCTTTAAACTTACTCTGAAGTATGTAGTTACTCTGATTTAGGGTTTCGATATTAAAACACAACTTTCTTTCGTTCAACGTCTTATTTCCCTCTTTACATTAAATGTGTATCGAATATATTCCGAATTTTTATTCGTTTTAATTTACCATAGTATCAATACTTGTTGATTAAGGTATCATTATTATATATTTTATATACAACCAAACTATTGAGGTTTAAGTCCTTTCATCAATGGCGACCTTTCCTTCCTTTACTATATCCTAGATCCTATTTGGAGGTCCTTTGTTTATTTATTCACTATGAAATAGAGACTTTGTTTTTATTTTACTTTCGTTTATATCGTCTAACAATTTTAAACGATTGAGGTCTACCACCAATGAAACACAAAACGACATAATAAAAGGTATCAACAGTCGTACAAATTTCATCAACTAGTAAGTTTTTATTTTTACTACCATACAAGACACAATAATCATTATTACGTTCTTACCTTACAACGTCGATAAAGTTTTGACGGAATTTTATTTAATTATTAAATTCGGTTACACTTGTGTCGGTAGTCAGTTTCCTTAACTCTCAAACTTGGAGACACCATAATTCACCCGTAACACGATGGGTTGACCGGAGAATCGTTTCTAAATGGAAGTTGACGACAATTTTCCCCTATTTGTGTATAGTGATATACGAGGACAAAAATCACGTGTGTTGCTTCTAATTGACATAAGGAAGGGAACTGAAAACTTTTTAGTATCAAAGGTGAATGTTACATTTCGAAAAACATCATCATCGAACCGAATCATCCCACTTACGTAATAATCTACGGCGCATATGTGTTTTCGAGAGAACATTATTATGTCAAATATCTCGGGTTTAGTCTGTCAACAAAGAAAAAAATGTAATATAAACTTCAATCCGACATCCTTTTCCGTGACATCAATACTGATATAGGTTGATGACTTCCGTTATTCCTCGACGTGTTGTTAGATGAGGAATAACCAATATCACCTAAGAAAGGTTTACTCTTTGAAAAAATTTATGAACTCCAACCATAAAAAAGGGAGGGAAGGTTAAAATAAAAGACAGAAAAACAACAACAACAACAACAATGTCATAACAGGATCTGTCTCACTGGACATAGAGAAGTTAAGACTCTTTCAAAGAAAATTATGCTATTGGTATAAAATGGTAGAAGTCAACCGTGAATCGTACAAGAGAGAATGTCTCTTGTTGTACACTTTACACGGCATCTCGACAGGGTATACGTACTGTGGTGTTTCTATGGAAGACGACGTGTCGGTTTCGGACGGTCGTCACGGAAACCCCACGTCGTCATTCTTCTCCATTTACCTCGGAGACTCGTGACGTCTGGGAGTCGTAAACTCCCCCCGATAATAGACATAAAGCAATTCTTTCGTTGTCTTTCTGAGGTTTATGTGAACCATCGTAGAGACTTTTATTTGAACCAGTTTTTAGAGATCTTAGAGACGAAGGAAGTAAAGTCCGACCGTTTTGTTCTGGATCGAGAGATGAAGCTTCTTCCGTTACCGTGGGGTGAGGTCATGAGAACGGACCTTTTAGGGTACCTGCCTCCTCGGACCTTCCGACGTCAGGTACCCCAGCGACTCCCAGCCTGTGTCGTCGTCGTCGAGAGATGAACCTACTCACTACTCTCTCGTGATAGTGGGTCCACTATCCGAACTACGTCTGTAGGGAAAATATTACAACCCTTTATCGTGTACCAGAAGTCTTCGTTCCGGGTTACATTCTCACACACACACACACACACACACACGTGCGCATGCGTGCGCATGCGGTGTACCCTCTGTAATTGGGTCCCGAGAGGACAAGTCTGTTACTGTGTTTTGTTATTACATCGTCTTTCGGTGACTCCAAACCTTGTTTAGTAGTTTAAGATTGGAGGATCATCTTCCTCCCATATTAAAAGGATCATAAGGATCATAAAGGATCATGCCACCTTTAAAGGATTATAAAGGTGGATCCTTTTACCGGAGTCTATATATCCCTCCATCTTATACTTTCTGACATCGACACGACTTCAGTTTTGTTTCTAATAGAAAAGGGTAGAGGAGGTAACGGAAAGTAGTCTAAAGGAAGGATTTCTCCCTCACTTTACCTTATCTATGTACTTGAGAAAGTAAAGAAAAACAATTACATATGAAAACGGAAGATAAAATAGAAGGAGTAACACAAGAGTAGAGACAGGATTAAAAGAAAGAGGACGTAGATCGGACTGTAAGTATTATTGGAAAAGTAAACCAAAAATGGGGTTTGGTGTACAAACATATAAACAAGAATGTTGAAGACCACTAACGTCAAAAGTATCAAGAAACGCTCGACAAAAGAGTAGAACATTGTTGAAGTAGTATTGAACCTACAGAAATTGTTTTATTTTGTTGTATTTGAGTGAGAGTATGATTTGGTGTTAAAGACTTTACTTAGGTTTTTTAGTATCATAAAGTATTTTAGGGTTCTCAATTATCCAGTCATTTATTAATACCCAATAAAGGTTCTTTTGGGGTGTATTTGTTTTTTGTAAAAATGGTTTCACTTGTCTTTTAAGTATACATGGGAGACTCTGAGACTTTTTATACACTTATTAATTAAGAACGTTTGTTTTAAGAGGAGGGTACCAACGTTAATAAAACTGACTTTATTTTGAATCTAAATAAGGACTCAAAAAGAACTCAGATGTCTCAGATGTTTGATGAGGATCCCCAGTGTCAAACATTTCAAGAACCTTATTGTTCTTTTCAGTGACATATACAAGTCGAGGAGAAACAGAGACAACTACTTGAAAGTAACTAGATTATAAAACAGTTGTCAAGTAGTTTCATTACTTACTCGTCAGACTGTCAGGACAGAGGACCCTGGTGGTAAAGGTAGACACTCCAGAACATCGACAGAGAGGTACCTTCTTACTTACATATCCTAACAAAATCCCCGATCCACTTCCTTGTACCAGGAAAGTTGGAGTCCTCAGATCAGGTCAGGACTATTGTCTGGACTCAGTAAATAAGAAAGAGTTTTACACAAAAGTCTTCTTAAAAAACAAACAAGTTCAAGTCAACAAACATTGCTATACCTCGTAAATCATAGGGGAAAAAAAAATAAGAAGACTTTCTGACTAGTTCATTCGACTGGGCTGACCTTGGTGTAGAAAGAGTAACGGTCGTATCCCAAATAGATTAAATTGTTGTGTCACATCGTGCGACGTTTGTAATTGAGGAAAGTAGAGACGTTCTCAGGACCCTTTATTCCGATAGAGAAACTGAAAGTAGGGACAAAATTTCGACTCCTTCGATTCCGTGTTTCTACAAGTCACCGGCATGAGTTCCAGTGGTGTCGTTCACCGTCAGGCGAACCTCGTTCACCCGAGGTTCAGGGGTGTTAATGCTACCATCAAACATGTAGAGAAGAGATGACGAGAACCGTGAGATGGATGAGTTATGAAGGACGCCGAGTTTACCATTTCTTAGACGGACGAGCCGTCCTCTGGTCCCAAGGTAGGGACCCAACCCTTCAAGGAGACCTCTTCTCTGACCGTTACGTGAGGTCATAAGGACGGACCTCTTAAGGTACCTGTCTCTTCGGCCCACCCGATATCAGGTACCCCAGCGTTTCTCAGCTTGTGTTGACTCGCTGATTGTGTCAGGTCAGGTCAGGTATGAGTTATGTTCAGACCTACTCTCTTGTTCATCTTTTCTCTTTTCCTCCTTTCTTCCCTTCCTCTCTTCCTTCGTCAAATTTTACATGCACTTAGACCCTGAAGGGATCACCAGATCACCAATTCTGAGTCACGAGGGTGGTGTCCTCCGCACCCAAGACGGGTACCAACCCGTCAATTCTACGGCGTACGGTACATCGGTTTTTCTTAGATTTTTACAGTAATTACTAAGTCCCTATTTCAAACATAGACTTAAAGGAACAATAATACATCGTGATCGATCCTATTTAAATAGAAAAATCATATAAAACTATTGATTTTTCATATCCGTTGTAAATAAAATTAACAAATTTAAAATTTTTAAATAAATTTTAGATTTCGTTTTATGTTACTTATAGGTACTCCGATCGTGAGTAAGTCTTTAATCTTATACACAATATCTTTGACGGATACACAATTGTTGGGTCAAGTAGAGTAAACGGACCCTTCTTCATTGTCGATGTACTTAAAACACGAGTAGTAAAGGCAGGAAAAAACCATCTCAAACTAGTTTGTATATGTCCAACCGATTTGTCACCTAACAAATCAAAACGAGCGAAAACTCAACATAATTTTACCGATGTATTTTATAAGATAGTAAGCGAAAAAGGTCAAGTGTAATAGGATTCAAAGTAGATACAACTCATCTAATAAGAAATATTTTACAGGATATAATATTTTTCGTGAAAATACATTTAATAAAATAAACTAAGTGTATTTTTAGAGGTCATTATCTATAAAACCGGAACAAAAAGGACAAAGAAAATATTGTAACGACCATCGGTACTTGTTTGGGTCTAAAATTCGACTTTTAGACACGTAGTTCTGGGTGTCCAGTGAGACCCGAGGTTCTGAATTGCGATTGTCACTGTGATGTTCGGAGGGTATAGTCGCTTATACAAGCTTACGAACATTGACACTTAAACAAAAGGTACACCATACCCACAAGGGTCTAATATGCGCTCTTTTTGTTCGTTTTTGATTCATTACGGGAGAAGAATCCTGAAGAACCTTAAAGTAGAATAAAGGTATACATACTGTGTATTTATTTCGAAACAGAAGGTTTATACTACCGGTACAGATAAAGTGGTATAGATTATCCGAAACCATTTATTATCGTATACATTTAAGGTATATATATATATATAGACTCACCTCTAAGACAAAAGATAATGGAAGACTCATAGAGAATGTCTGTAAGAAAATCGACGGACCGTTCATACCTCGGTCCTTTTCTGGACTACAGGGACACTAACAGTCCCCAAAACACAATGAATAATGAGTGATTACACAATTATAGATGGAATGTTTTATCGTTACCAAGTCGTCTCTTTAGTCTTAAAACGAAGGATGTACTTTACAAGTTTTGTTTATACGGCTACCGGGTACTACAGACACTCTTCTCATCCTTGTGTCTTTCGAAGACATCTGATGTGACTTTCCCTCGAGTCAGGAGACCACAAAGGAGGTACGACAGTAACAGCAAATGAACGATTCAGTACGGGTTTAGAAAACCAAAGGAGGTCCTGTAATCTGATTAACTAGTGCGGAACAGATTACACGATATCAACTGTTCTGTAACTACGAAAGAAGTACTCAAAACTGATTTCAATACAGAAATATCCCCCTAAGTAATTACTTAACTTTGGTTGTCTCGTTAAGTTTCGTGGGAAGGGACTGACAACCCTTTCCCCACTCTCGATTTAAAAAGCGTATTTGAAGAGTTCAAACAAGAACGAATAGCTAATTGACGGATTGGGGGAGGGGCGGGGGTTTTTTAATCAGTAATGGTAGATCCCTTATTCTATATACGTATACACTCTTCGTCACACGAAACATTTTTGTCACTTTTAACTGAACACGACTCTGATTTCGTCAAGGGTAGGATGTCTATTCTTGTTCAACAGGTCATAGGATGTTCATCGGTTTTGTTGACGAGGGGAAACTCAAATATACTGGCTTCTTTTTAGTGTCTCGTTTTCAACAAAGGAAAACGGAGTAATCGGTCGTCGTGTCATTCCTTCAACTCCCGTACACCAACCTTAGTTAGCCTGAAGTCAAGTTCCAAGTAGAAACGACGCCTAATGTCAATCGAATTCTTTCAACACACACGAGCACAAGTCAGCGAGTCAGCACAGACTGAGAAACGTTGGGGCACCTAACATTGGACGGTCCGAGGAGACAGGCACCTAAAAATGTCCGTTCTTGTGATCTTACCCAACGTATAGGAGGAAGTCCTCTTAGAAGGACTGGACTCAGAGGACGTCGAGAACGAAACCGTCCACCTAAGAAATGGTGACACGGTGGGCCTATCGGGATTCTTTTAATGTATTGGAGAAACTTGGAGTCACAGATCGTGGTATTTTACCCCTATAAAACTTACCAGAGCTAAAGTATCTCAACGATATTTATAATTTACTCCATTTATATCTAGTCGACTGTCATGGACTGTCTATCACTCACGAAGAATGTCATCACACAGGGTAACCCACTGCCTTGCTAGGAGGACTAAATTTCTCGAGACGGTACGAACAACAAGATCCTGTCACGGAAGGACGTCTGTCCCTCGACCACCGACGTGAGAATCTGTCACAAACGTAAACCAACGGTACACCGGGGGTGGGGACTACCTCCTCTCCCTGTCTGTAGGTACGAGTCGTCGTGGACCCCTTGTCTTCCGAACGTGATCCGAACACGAAAGAGATGAGTCGTAGAATCCCCGGCCTTCTCTGGGTCGTCGGAGGAGAGGGGTCTCACTAGGGATGTCTCTCAGGCCTATGTGTTGGGTTAAAGTAGGACGGAGGTGTACCGTTAACAACAAGAAAAGATCCCGAAGTACAAAAGAAAGAATGGTTCAGGAAAAGTACAACTTCGACCCGTTCTACGTGGAGGTGTCGTCCGCCCGAGAGGGGAGGACTGTTCATAGACGAAGAGCAAAGGTAGGGTGTACCTATTTCGACCGACAAACCCCTTTGTTTGTCCGTTCCCGTCTCTCTCCCGTTTGTCCGACACAAGGGTGAGTCCCCCACCGGAGACATTTCCTTTCAGGGTGGACGTCATGACGAGAGAGTGGGTTGTTGAGCCAAACTGTACCAGTTCTTCTCGTTCCGTTTAGACCTGTTTTCCTCATTTCAAGTACGTTCACCCTAACCAACCAAAACTACGGACAGGAAAGAACAGAGTCTTTGTTTTGACCAGGGCCCCCAAATTTCTGTCAAGTAAACCTTCGACATTAGTTCAGTACGTTACATGAACTCTATACCTTGACTTTGCTTCTCAAGGTAAGACTTCTGACTTGTTAAGGTTCCCCGAAGGTTACTCACCATAAATTGATTTTGTACTATTAAAAATCAGGTGGTGTCCCTTCGTCTTCTTTTTTCTTTTCCTCTCTCCCGAAAGTCCAAGTTAAGTCCTTACCTTTGACTTTTCTTGTTCCCATCTCACCTCTTTCCTGCCTGACTTCCTGTACACGTCGCCTAACTTTGTTGACACACAAATTGTTCCTTACGGGTACGAAACTCAAGTCTCAAGAGACATCCGAAGAAGGGGTTCTTCAGAGTTCTAAGAAGGGTCTCCGTCAGTCGATCGTTGAAGGATCCGACGTACGAGGAGAGTGTTATGACAAAGGAGAAACAAACCGAACAGTAAAGAAAAAGGGTCATATCAAGGACATGCGGGACAGTAGGAACTACGGATATGTCAGTCAACGTAACTAATTCTGACTGATCCTAAAAGTAGAATTCGTCTAAAATTTGAGTAAACTTGTATAAAGGTTAACTTTAATAAAGTCACGTAAGACCATGTGCAGAAAAATTTCAAAAATTTAAAATAAAATATTCTTTATTCGTCTTGACACCGCCACCAAAAAGTTTAAAGTATCTTGACGTGTGATTTTCCCACTTTATAAGAAGTACAGTCAATATGAAGTTTAAAATTTTTCGAAATTTTTCTGTTTCCTGTTCATTTACAATGTCTTCATAGTCGATTTACTCCCTGAGATCGATTTGTCTTGTTCAACCCGTATCATATGACTTCAAATCTTGTGGTACTCGGGACCTAAAATCCGGATCGGTGTGGTGATTAATAGACACTCGAGAACCCCCACGTTAAATTAGAGATTTTTGAGTCAAGTAGTAGACATTTTACTTCCCGAATAGGTCTAATCGTAAAGAACTTCACACAAACCGTTTTACGATGAAGAAGTCAAGAAATCGTACCAACATCAAAAACACAATTTTTTTCACACCTCCACCCAAAGGAAACAGTTTATTTAAAATTCTTAATTCCCAATGGGGGAGGGGGGTTTTTTCAGTTTATCCAAACAGACCACGACCTGAAGAGGACCGAAAAATCGGATGTATATTTACACACGTTGTAAGGTATTTGTGTAAATTGATAGTTTGGGAAATAGGAGAGGTGAGGTCGTACATCATATATTTGAGACCCTCTGTGAATGGTTTGGGACAAAAGAACTGTTAACAAGACTAGTCAAAGAGTTGGTTGTTAAAGTAGAATTGTGAATTCTAATTTATCTTACTTCGATTTACTTTAGTAATTAACCAACAATATTGTTTAAACATTGTTCCTTGTTTATCTTGGTATGAAGTACAACGTACACATCCGTGTCTGCACAAGTTAGATAAGTAGTATGTGTATATAAAGTCCAAACGAGATCGTAGAAAACTCACTCAAGGAACATCTTTCGTCCGTCTCCGATCGTCTTTATTCTCTTATCATGTCTTCTAGGGGACCTCTTCCCTTACCGTTGGGTGAGGACATAAGAACGGACCACTTAAGGTACCTGGCTCTTACCATCCACTGTCAGGTACCCTGTGTTTCTCAACCTGTACTGACTTACCAATTGTGTGTGTTCGTACTCGTCTCATTTTCGTTTAAGATAACCTTTTATTTTTGTTAAATCCGGATTCTTTTCATACTTGAAACAATGTTTGAACTTAGTTGATAAAAGAGAGAGGAGAGATTGTTAAAATTTTCGGTTCAATATCATGTCTTCTCTGGAGTAAAAATCGAGGTAAGACCCTTAGACACATGGATGACAACCCCACGTTTCGACCGTTACCCCCTTAGAAAAACTTGACTTACTTGGTCTTTTTCGTCATCCGACAAAAAGGTGTGAGATTAGTTGTTGACTCGAAAGTCGTCAGTACGAAGACTCTTTTTCGAGTAGAACTGAAAAGACTTCAAGAAAACCATATACAATCTAATAAATATACGACAGTTTTCAACCGACTTTGGGTTAATAGGTGTAAATAGGTGTTAACGATCTTTTGAATCGTATACTACAAGGACACCAGAGAGACGGAAAGATACTCCTTGAATAGATCAATAATTACCAATGACCGGAGGAAATGGTAGGAAAACGTTACTTTAGGAAGACCTATTGTGTTTATGTCTTTTACATTTATACCAGTGTATATTATTTACTGACGAAAATGTTATCGAACTGATGTACGTCATATACTACTTGGGGTCGTCACAAGAGAGAAAGGATTAAAATAAATAATCTATGTCACCAACAAAAAGAATACAATGGTCTTTACTATGTAATAATTTGTTAAGGGCTGTATATAAAAAATATTCAATTTATATTTATTTTTAGAACCATTAATTTAATTACCGTGTTAAAAGAACCTTTCTTCAACTTGTTTACGGTACTCCTTTTATACTTCAGAAGTCAGTCTCAACGTCTTTTATTTTAATACGATATGTGTTAACCTTTGTCTTCCTATTGTTTTCAAACACCGGGGAGGTTCCGTTTGAAAGTTTTTACTGGAGTGACCAGGAAATGAACTTTTATTTTAACAACAGAAAAAATGTTATATCTTCTTTCCTCCTTTTGTGTTCATCTATAACACAAGAGGACATATAATCTGGTCACCAATAGATATTCGTTCATTTATTGTTTAAAAACGAAGGGAGTACCAAGTTTACCATTTCTTAGAAGTATTAATATTATAAAGATACAAATCAAACTATAACAATTGTACCTCAGTTTAGATCTCTTATGGTAATAGGAAATTCTGTCGTCGTAGTTAAGAACTGGGATTACAGTTATCATTTTTATAGTACTCTATCATTTTAATATAACCAGAAATCTAAAAGAACACATTAAGGAAAGTGAAGTCTATAAATGTTTTCTGGAAATTTATTATATAATCTAAAACCAATATATTCTACCTATTCAGACTCTCCCTGATAAACCGTATAATGGGTGTCAATTGTTACGACATAACATATGAATGTTTACAGTATTTTCCTAGTTGGAATACAGTTCACTAGGATAGTGTATATTATTATTATTATTCATTATTCTCCTGTTCTCCTCTGAAGACCTCCACTACCTATCCAAATACCGAACCTAACGATAACACCAAAGTGTCCGTATATGAATGGAACTTTGAGTAGTTTGATATGTAATCAATAAGTATCGAAAAACATACATTTATTTATTCGTTTTTTTCCCTTCTTTAATTAAAATTCTTCATTATTATATAGACTTGAAGAAGTTTGTATTTTATTGACGGTCAACATATACAGAACAAGGGTAAGACGTTTCTTTTTTTCTGACTTTTACAATGAACTTTCCAAGGTCGTTACGTAAGATCCATGTATCATCCTCTAAGGTTTACGAACAACCTAACTTTCTTGTAGTCGATTATTCATTGTTAAACTATATACATTGTGGATGTTCGAGGTAGTGAGTTTACAACGGCTTTGATTTGATACCCGACTTTTCAAAGTTTTTTTTGAAATCTTGTTTTATCCTTTACTTGAAAGAAGATCCCGTCGTCTTATTGTCTCACTTGCACAGGGTCGGTGTCTCTTGTACAACGATAGGTTACTTAGAAGATGGACGATAAGGAAAATTTACGATCGTTTAAGAAGGGTCCCCCCTTTAGTGTCTGTAAAAGACATATGAACCCTGTCTCGTTCTTCAGACACGATTAGTACGTGAAAGGATGTGTAGGGATGAAACACGATCCTGTCCTGACGGTGTGACCCACTGACCTTGTACCGCTACTAGATCTAAACTCTTCGTTCTCCTTTCTACGAGGACCAGGAGTTTAAAGTAGGAAGGTGTAAAGAGTTTACCCACGGGAGTTAGGGACATAATAACGAAGTGCTTTTCTGAACCTTCTGACGATTTTACTTTTGTGAACCCACACGTTATGAAACCGTTTATCTAAACTGAGATAAACTATAGAGACTAGTTTACCGTCACACGATACAGTGAAGTCAGTACAGACTGAGAAACGCTGGGATACCTGACATCGGGCGGTCCAAAGAGGTAGGTACTCCAAGAGGTCCGGTTCTTATGACCTCACCCAACGGTACGGAAGGAGTTAGTTTACCGTCTCCGACAGATATTACACGACTGGTGGAGGTTTGACTCGTCTTTTCTCAAGACAAAAACTAATCGTTACAGATGATACTCGTGTCCTCTTTTTAACACGATGTACATTCGGCTCATAAAGGACTGGGACAACAAAATCGGTTATATTAGAAGTAAAAGGAAACTTCTAAGTGGAGAAGGAATTATATAGTTGAACGGGAGATTTTATAAAATATAGATAAAAATTGTGTAATTTTAAGTCAAGTCAAACTAATTTATTCTTTACACAGTTTTTCGTATCCACAAGGGAGGACAGTTGGTACATCAGTCCGATAAACCGATCACGTCTCTTCCCTCTAAACGAGACTGGAGTCAGAAATGTCGTTCCTCTAGTATGGTTAGTATGATTTCCTTTAATTGGGACTTATAAGTAACCTTCCTGATTACGACTTCGATTTCGAGGTTATGAAACTGGTGGACTACGTTTGTCGACTGAGTAACCTTTTCTGGGACTACGACCCTTTCTTACTTTCGTTTTCCTCCTCTCCTACTGTATTCTACTCTACCAACCTATCGTAGTGACAGAGTTAGTTGTACTCAAATTCGTTTGAGGTCCTCTAGTACATCCTGTCCCTTCGGACCACACGATGCCAAGTACCCCAGTGTTTCTCAGTCTGTGTTGAATCCTTGACTTGTTGTTGTCAGAATATTATTTACCTAACTTCTATTTTTGAAACGTAACTTAGTAGTATACGAAACACTCTTGTAAATCGTCATTGTCTGGTAAACCGACTCTGTCTTTCTTTCTTTTTTCTCTTCCTTATTTCTAGTTTTATACAAAATAAAATTCGGTCATACCCGAACGAGTTCTATAAAATTTTCACCATGTCTTAATATAGTGTTTTGTAATATATACAGAGTATATACTCTAATAGATATCGTCGTTAAAGAAAGACTTTTTAATTCCTTCGAAAAATTTCTCCTCCCTATCGATGGTCACGTTCAAAGATTGGGACTACACGAACCAAATAAGACGTTCTCCTATAGACTAAACTAAATTACATGAGGATCTTATGAGAATGAAGGTACAAATAACGAAAAGGCGATTGGTAAATAAAAGGTACTTTCAAACTAGAATAGATAGATACTGTGAAAGCTTCTTCATTTAGGTCTGAAACAGTTTCGCCATAATATATAGGAAAGAAGTATTCTGTTAGAAATTCTGAAAGTATTATCTACGGACCTTTTAGGGTACCTGTCCTCTCAGACCACCCGATAAAAAGTATCCTGTTAGAAATTCTGAAAGTATTATCTCGAACTAGAACCTTAGGTAAGAAAGTTTTTATTCAAATTTCTAAAAGACATAGATACCGGGACAAATAAAAGTGTATCATGAAGAGATTTAGACATTAATAGAACAATAGACAAAGGGACAAGAAACAGATGTGGTATGTTTGATGTGTTCCCGTCCCTGAACAGACAGAACAAGTGACACAAAGATTATGGATACAAACTTTTCCTAATACTTACTTACTTACCTAGACTGCCACTATCTTGTCTTACGAAAGTAAAAGGTTTATCGAAAAAAAGTTGTTAAATACCATCAAGTATTCATCCCTCCAGGATCCATCTAAGAAGGATAAAGAGAACTCACACCGGAGGTATGGGTAGAGTGTATCTAGGGATCCGATGGTGAAGGTTACCTAGGAACGATAAAGACCTGATTCCGTAATACTTGGGTTTCGTCCAAAAGTACGGAGACAACCAGGACTGGGACGGACCTCGGAAATAAGTCGTTTCGTTCGATGCCGTGTAAAAGACGAGACAGAATCGTAAACTCAGATGTGTTTTCAAACCCGGCAAGTAACGAGACGGTTCTTTGTGAGAGATGTGGTAAATATTGTAGACCGGGTGTCAAAATTATTGGGTGTCCTACAGACCTGTGTTTGTTGTCGATTAAAGTATAGTACGTTGCAAAACCATTATAAAATTTTTACTCTATTATATGTACTTTCACGAAATATTTGATACTTTAAGATATATTTACTATTACTAGTACTAATAATGATACTAGTGACAACGGGATCGATTCTGTTCTTTGGAGACTTTTCGGAAAAGCGTAAGACAAGAATAACGAAGGTCCCTTTAACAGAGGACCGTAATTTTATCTTTTTGTTTTTTTGTAAAAAAATTTAGTGTAATTGTGAAGGTTCACGATACAATATCTTCTCTCCTCTTTTTCATTTTGGTAAAGGACGAGTGGGTCTAGGTCGTAAATAGGTTTTACACTTCCTGTTCGTTAAGAATCGTCAAATGCAAATAGTCTGTATATCGTATTCGAAACTTTATAGCAAAGTAAAGGATGGTACTTTTTGTTCGGACTAAGAGAAAAATGTGTTTAATAGAGGAATAGGACGAAGTCCCTTTGACAGAGGAATCCCACCTCTGGAGTGATACAGTTAGTTGGGTCGTTATAGCGTCCAGAGTAGTCTGAATAGTGTAGAGTCAGTATTCGCTTTATCTTCGACGGGACTTCAAACATTGAACTTCGTGTACTCTCGGGGATTTGGGTCTCCGAGATGGATCTCCAGATCGGAATTCCTCCCTTGTCTGACTTATTATCAGGATCAGAGGGACCGATGAAAGTTGATTGTTCGTTTTCAGAAAGATTCGTTTACTCTTTTGTTCCTACTTATGAATGTTTTGTACGAAGAAAATCGTATTTTAACAAGGATCTTCCATAACTTAATGTACAATCGTTCTCTTGATCGACTTTTTTTCTCGTCAGAGTCTTTCCCAAAATGTTTGTTTAAGGAGACAACGTGTTACAACTGGAAGCGACAAGTTCTTGTAAATCGAGAGAGGGTGATGGAACTCGTTATAGTGGTAAAGGATTATTACATCTATTTTCTTTTATATCTGGTTCTCAGGAATTTTCGGGTATGAATGATTTACTATGAGTCCTAAGACTCATTTTAAACATCTCTAAAGTTTGTACATTGTATGAGAGGATTCCCTGACGTGAGAGCCTTTCTTAGATCAAGTAACTAAAAATCTTTTTGGTTTCGTAAAAAGTTCCGAATAAAAACGTCCTAGTTAAAGAGGAAATCGAGGAGAGATGAACACTTATTAGTCTCCTCTTTTATTATTTTAGATAGAGTCCATTTTCCACAGGTTGATTTCTTGAAGTTATAATAAATGTTCGTAAACTGTGACTGAACCCCAAAGTGACTACTAACCTGACCTTTAACTGTAAACACTTCTTCGAAACCTTTACATATATTAAATCGAAATCATCAAATGTATTTCATCTCCAATCTAAGAAGGTTACTGGAAAGTACTTGAAAAATCTCACCTATAAAAAAACCACTTTTCCATTTTTTTATTTCTGAGGAAAAAGGATGGTTCCACCATTAATATGAATTCAAATACATCGAGATTACAAGTACCCTCTAGAAATATTAAATGAGGACTCATCCGAGAGATACTTCGAAGAGAAAAAAAAGGGAACTCTCTTTTTTTTTTTTACAAAATTCGATTGTAGGAACGTTTAACCTATTCACACCGTAATGTCACCAAAAGTTGGGTAACTATCTCCGAGTACACGAAACTTGAAATCATTGTCGTAAACTTTCTCTCTAATTTTAGGGGAATTGGTCGTTCGTAAGTGAAAAATTTTCAAAGAGAAAGGTTCCCGTACTTTCGTGACGTAAAACTTTCGGTACATTCAGGTTTGTTTCGGTTTACGTGGAGAGGAGTCTACGCAAGTGACCACCAGCCTCGAAAGTGTTTCACTGTAAAAAACTCCGACAGACGTTTAACGGGTTTCTCGGCCAGGAAGTGAGTCGTAGTGTCCCAAGAAGACGGTAGTACCATTAATGTGTGTAACGGTTGGGTTAATTCTAACGCACCCCTCTCTACTCACAAGTGACATCGGTAAAGTGAAATGTCAGTCACCATTTAAGACACTCTTTTGAAGTAGGCCGTTGAAAGGGTAGGAAGACCTTCCCCCCGAGAACCACCAGTCGGTCTTTATACGTTTCGATAGTTATATTAAGTACGGCGAATCCCCAAGTTTTTGTGCCTATAAAGGGTTCGGTCCCGTTTAATCGGAAACCGTAACCTTGAGACCTAATAAATAGGTGAGTCCGTGTAGATATGTTACTCTTTGTTGACGGAACTTTCCGTTATTTTACGACGCATGGTAAGGGTCCCCTTCCGAACGGACTACTTCGTAAATTAGTTCATCCGGTGTCTCGATAAACGGAAGACGTATACGTACCCCCCGTCCGTCACTTTGACCAACTCTCCTTCGGGGCATCTGGTCCCGGACTAAAAGAGATGTCCGGTTCAGGGTTGTCTGGCAGAAGTCCGAGGACTCCCCCACAAAGGTTCGAGTTCTACAGTCGAGACGGAAAAGTCCTTTGAGCCCCGTCCTTCCACGAATAAGAGAAGGTGAGAAGAACTTGAAAGTCTGAACGCCAGTCTCGAAGAACGAGTAGTAAAGCTCACGAAATCAAAAGAAAGGAGTTATCATTGCATCTGATGTGTTTCCGTTCTACTACTGTAAAGGGGGTGTCGTAGATTTTGTCACGAATCTACCTATTAACCAAGAACTTTTTACTCAGAGGTGACCAGATAAACGCCGAGGAGTGGATTTGTTTTAAAAATAAACCTTTGCCCTTATGGGGTCAGTGAATCCATTTGTGACGGAAGGGAAAGAAAACTAGATCCGAAAGGAAAGTTGGGAAAGGTAGATTACCAAGGGATGAGATTTAAAGGGACCCGTGTTTTAAACGATGAATTTTTAAGAATTACATATTCAAAAGTACCTACGCTTTCTTGTAGTCTGGCTTTCGTGTCGTAGGTGAATAGATCATCATGAAACGTATATTCTTCTTTTCCCTTCGTCAGAAGGTCTTGGGATCACCCAGTAGAGATCTCCTCATAAATATCACTAATAGACCGGAGGAATAAGTCCTCCGTGTTTCTTAGAATGAAAGAAATGCATAAGTTCATAATTCCTACGTAAATAAACGTATTTTACCTGTCCGAGATGTCACTCAAACTTACGATTGGTGGTCAAGGAGGAGTGACGTCTTGACGACTACTGAATAAACCACAGAGACACGTGAGTCTGTAGTGATCCTATTAAGGTCGACGTGGCACCAGTGTAATAAATTGAAACTACGGAGTCAAAGGTTTAGACACTTTACCTTTGTCGTTATCATGATCAGGTTTTCGGAGAACCCTCCTAATTAACTCAATTATATACATTTTGTGAATTAGGGACTGTGAACTACACATGAGTAGTTCATTAGCAAGATAAAAAAAGAAGGTCTAAAAGTCTACAAAAGTACACAAGGTCGTTTAAAATAGGGTATGGTCGACTCTCCTCACCTTCCTACGGAGAATTAAACCCTAAGAATCACGACTCAGGAACTGGAAAATAATGTATGAACAAGTTTAATGTCCGAAGTTCACTACTGAGACATAAAGATATTAGTGGTCTAATATCGAATCTAACTCTCTAAGGATTCCTGTACTTGAGATGGGATTTAAAGAAACATAACGGGTGGCACAGATTGTGTCATACAGTGTGTCTCATTCTCGAGGTATAAATAAAAATGTCAATTAAAAAAAGACAAAGAAGGAGAGGGCAACAGGTTCCGACTAATACCGTCACAAGGTGAAAAGTAGAAGAAGGTGTGGTACACAAAACTAGACACTCCCCAATGTCTCGGACACTTCGTATTTCGTTACCCCCCGAATTGTGTAGTCATTGGTTTATACACTCGGAACGGTCTTGGGAACGACAAATCTACCTTCTTTCCCGTCTCTAAAAAACCTGTCTAAACACAGGACCCAGTACAGTAGACACCCGACGACCACCCAATGAATACCCGACCGTACGACTATTGTAACCTTCCGTTAAGTTTTAAGAGTGTTTTGTAGTTGACTTCGGTCACACTCTTTATAACTAAAACTACCATCGTTGAAACAAATGTAGTCACCGGCTCTGTCAGGTGTTTTCACACAAATTACTTTTTACGAGGTGGCACACTTACTTCTATTACCCACTTTTTAAGTTTCAGTGACCCTATTCGAGGAAAGGTGTACAGGAATACACCAGGTTCATGGTTTGTGAACAAAAGAGTGGGTAAGTGACGTGAAAACTTATGTTTATACGTTGTCACTTGACTGAAGGAAGAGAGGTTTTCTTTGACAAAGGTCACGATTATTTTACGTCGGTGTTTTCTTTTAGAAACATCGTCTTAAAGTGAGGTCACCCTTCTTAGTTGGGAGTTTGCCACGTACGCACGAGTTAACGTAGACTGAGAAGCGTTGGAAAACTTGACATCGGGTAATCCGAAGAGACAGGTACCCTAAAGGATACGTTCTTATGACCTCACCTAACGGTAAAGGAGGAAGTCCCCTAGAAGGGTTGGGTCTCTAGTTTGGGGATAGAGGACAGGTGACTCGGTGACCCCTTCGGGTTAGGGGTCAGATAGTCGACACAAAAAAAAAAAAAAAAGTACTTGAGAAACCTTTCAGGGAAGGGAATAAATCAGGGAATAGAGGGGTAAATGGGTTAGGGGAATAAAATCGAAGGTCACAATAGAACACTAATAATAATTACAATAATTGTACGATAAAGTCTGTTGGATAAGATATCAGGTACTCTTACTTTATATGGGAAAGAAAGGTAGATGACCGTTTTCTAGAGAGAACATAAAAGTAAAAGAAATTCAACACTGAAAAGGACCATGAAACCAAAGTAGACTAGACAAGACACTGGACACATGTTCCGCAACAAAGAAAAAAAAGTCAACTTTTACTCGACCCAAGAAACCACTAGTGAATGTGTACAACAGAAAAAAGGAAACAAAGAGACGGATGAGTAAGATTTGGGGAGTGTAATATTCCACTTGAGTTAACAAAAACTTGGTCCTCGTGACACTTGAACCCTGAATTTAAAAATTTGTTTACCTAAAAAACTCACTTCCCGAAATTGTAATAAACGAAAACTTAAAAAGACAAAAATTACGAAAAGATTTGGGACCTACAACAAATCGGAATTGTCTTCCGTAAACTTGACATGTCAATTTTTCTACAGTTGATAATGGTAAATCGCGTAAGTCAAGTCAAGTCAAGTTAAGTCAACGAGTCAGCACAGACTGAGAAACACTGGGGTACTTAACGTCGTACGGACCGGAGGGACAGGTAGTGGTTGAGGACCTTAAGTAAGCTTGAGTGCAGGTAAATCAGCCACTACGGTAGGTCGGAAGAGTAGGAGACAGTAGGGGAAGAGGAGGACGGGGGTTAGCGAGGGTCGTAGTCTCAGAAAAGGTTACTCAGTTGAGAAGCGTAGTCCATCGGTTTGATGACCTCAAAGTCGAAATCGTAGTAAGGAAGGTTTCCTGTGGGTCCTGACTAGAGGAAATCTTACCTGACCAACCTAGAGGAGGGTCAGGTTCCCTGAGAGTTCTCAGAAGAGGTTGTGGTGTGAAGTTTTCGTAGTTAAGAAGTCGCGAGTCGGAAGAAGTGTCAGGTTGAGAGTGTAGGTATGTACTGGTGACCTTTTTGGTATCGGAACTGATCTGTCTGGAAACAACTGGTTCATTACAGAGACGAAACGTTATGCGATAGATCCAACCAGTGTTGAAAAGAAGGTTCCTCATTCACAGAAAATTAAAGTACCGACGTTAGTGGTAAATCGTGTAATGTATAAAAATTTATGTATTTTATTTTAGTCTTAATGAAGAAATAATCAATCACTGAATTAAACGAGATATCACTCTTCTTAGAGTACGATAACAGGTCGTACTTAATGACGACGACGACGATTCAGCGAAGTCAGCACAGACTGAGACACGCTGGGGTGTCTACCGTCGGGTGGTCCGAGGGGGTAGGGACCCTAAGAGATCCGTTCTTGTGACCTCACCCAACGGTAAAGGAAGAGGTTACGTACTTTCACTTCAGTGAGTCAACACGGACTGAGAATCGCTGGGGTACCTGACGTCGGATGGTCCAAGGAGGCGGGTACCCTAAAAGATCCGTTCTCATGACCTCACCCAACGGTAACGAAAGAGACGTACTTAATGATTCCTACATAGTTTATTCCTTTGGCAGAAGGTAAGTTTAACCAGACTTGTGGTCTCCTCCCTGTCAGTACAAAGGTCGGTGAAAGACACCACCGACAGTCTCTCTAGTCCTTCTAGGAAGTACTACACCCTACTCCCTTCTCTGTCAACGTCCTTTGTCTTCGAGGAATGAAAGGTCTTGGGTTCTCTTTAGTCCTCTCTTCCAAGGACTTCCGTCCCTGTTCTAATAAGAAAGGGTAAGATGTTCAAGAGAGAAAGGGTGGTCTTAGTTGTTCTCCCTTAATTTTTCATATCGTAAATCCCACCAGGGTTCTACCGTCTCCTTATCCTACCCCTCTGGTGAAAGAGGGGGTGTTTATGTACTTTTCTAGTAAACTTGCGACTCGTTGAAGGTTGTTTTGTTGAAGACTTACGACCGTCTCCTGTGGTCCGTGTGTCTTTCCGTCAGGTAAGAGAAGTTTTCCTCCATCCTGTTTTGTATTTTCTGTTTTTCTCTCTGTTTTCTTAATCCCTACCTCTGGACAGGACCCCTCCCTCAGTCCTTCCTCTTCAAAGGTTTATCATCCTTTGGGAGAGTGTCCACCCAGACACCCCTCAAAGAGTTGTATTGGTCCTCTTTTTGTTTGTTTATTTGTTTGTGTCTTATCCGTGGTTTGGTGTTGATGGTCGTCTCTTCATCGGGTCTCCGAGCGTAAGCGGTGGTCGTTCGTCCCCGACCTGTCCCTCCACTCCGGACGTAGCAGGCACGAATCCCATTCCTGGTCCGGACTTACGGGACTCCTGTTAGACTCTCCCGATTGTACTCTATCGTTGGGTTTAACACCCTAGTGGTTTTTTTTTTTTCTCTCTCTCTCTCTCTCTCTATCTTGAAAGGGTGCTTTCAAGTGTCTTGTTTCCTAACTCGTTTATGGTTTCCTCTCGATCGGCCGACGTATGTCCGGGGAGGGGCGTGGTCTCCGTCTCTCCGTCTCTACGTCTCTCCGTACGCACGCTGTCGGTCTCGGTCTTCCGTTCCCCGACGAGACTAGAGTCGGGGTCTCTGACCGGTACCTGATATCGGATGGTCCGAGGAGACAGGTATTATAAGAGGTCCGTTCTCATGATCTCACCCAACGGTAAAGGAAGAGGTCCCCTAGAAGGACTGGGTCCCTAAGTTGGGTCCAGAGAACGTTAACGTCCGTCTAAGAAATGGTTGGTTTGACGATTCCTTCGGGTCTCTGGTCGTAGGAGGTGGTTTGACACTCGTCCGAACGTCAACGATTGGTGCAGAAGGATCCTAGGACTTGCCAACTGTAGACGGTCTTCCCAGCGTCGGACTCTAGTCGAGGGGTCTCCTCTGTGCCGTGTGGACTCTGTCACGAGAGTCGTCACGTGACCCTTTGGCTCTCTCTGGTCCCTCCACGAATTCTACGTACCAGGTGGGCCCTGTCACGCGAGCGGTTTGTGGATCAGCGGACTCGATGTGCCTGGACCCTTCCCGTGTTTTGTGTGCGGGTTGGCTCAGACATGGGAACGTCTCATAGGTTCTTGGACTCGTTGAATCTGGACCCTTCGTGTTCTTTACGTACCGGGCGAAACTTGTCACGGGACGTCTCGTGGGGTCTCGGACTCGTCACATCTGGTCCTTTCGTGTGTGACGGAATTCGACCCCGTTTGGGTCACACCAGGTAAGTGACGCTCGTGAGGGGTGTGTACGGTCGTTATAAACAAATGTCACAAGGAGGGAGGAGTTTTGTGTTAACTTGTTCACTCGGATTTATTCACTGGTGGAAGCGGGGAAACACAGTCCCGTCTTTAATCTGTGACTTCTCTGAACTTTTGTCTCCTTCGGTTTTATTTGCTTCTTCTCCCTTGGCGAGACCGTCACTGTCCACGTCGTCTGATTTTGAGACATCGATTGTAATTGATTCGTAACCTCTCCCGGATATCTTGAACTCTTGTTCATGTTCGACCTTGTTCCTTGATAGACTTTGACTTGACTGGGGTGTGACGGGTGTTGTCGAGGTCTGTTTAAGGATCTATAATAATAGTGAAAAATTGAAAAATTTAAATACAAGAAATAATGAGGAAATTCAAAGTAAAAATATTGGATGATAATGGAACGTCTTTTTCTGGGATAAAAATTTCGTTTAAAGTGTATATATAAGAAAAATTAAAAACACTAACTAAAACAAGACATAAAAATTATAAAAAAACACTCTCAGATTGGAGATGAGATCTAAAAAGTAGAAACGAAAAACCATAAACAATAGTCAAAACACGGAAATTCTTAGATTAGAAGTCATAGGTAAAAGTAAATCCCTACACTAATGACCGAACTGACGAGAGAAAGGAAAACCGAGAGGGGGTCCAGTGGAGATGGAGGAGGGAGGAGGAAGAGAAAAGACGAATTGAGACACTTAGAGAGACCCACAAGACCCGACACCTCTTGTGAATTCTTTAACTAATGACCGAACTAACGACAGAGGGGAAAAGTGAGGGGGACAACAGAAGGACCCGTGGAGACAGAAGGAGGAGGGAGAAAAGAAAAGGTACATTAAGACACTTGGAGAGACCTACAAGGGAGTGTCACCTCTTAACGAAGTGGTAATTGGATTTACAAAATAAAAGACACGATATACCTACCTCTTTAGAACTCCGATGACATTCTTATTCTTACTTTCGGTCCCCGTCCTCCGAATTGAGGTTTTGAACTCTTGTAGTCTCTTGAGGACTAAGGTCCCTTGTAATTATGTGTTCTCAAGTGGGTTTTCGGAGGTATGGATGTGACTTTGGTTCGAGGTGGGTTCTCGGTTGTTCAAGGTCTCGTTCTGTATGGTACGTTTAAGAGGTTGTTTCGGTTTTGAGTCGGGACTCGTGACTTTTTGTCCAACGGGTTTCGGTATGGTTTGGGTATCTGTGGGGGTTTGAGTGACGACCTGTAAAGTAACGTGAGGTGTCTCATCTCTAGGTTGAGATGGGTGATCTTGTGTCTACGTTTGAGGGGATTGGTCTTTTGGAACTGTTCGGTGATCAGGTTGGGGTGGGTGTCCTTTGTCCAAGGTGTTTTTCTCTTTGATACTTGAAGGTCGGATGTTTTTACCGTCGGGTTTGGGTTGTTAGATTTGTTTTACTTTCCGTGTCTTTTTAAGTCGTTCATTTCCTTGTACTATTTAAGGGTTGTTTGGTTCGTTTTCTCCTCCGTTATCCCTCAGATGGACTTTTTCTCAAGTCTTATTACTATCATGTCTATTAGGTTTAGAACTTTTGTTTTACCTCAATGTCTATTTATCTGATCTCTGTTCCTAACTCTTTTACGTTCTTTACAAATTGTTTCTGGACCTTTTTTATTTCTTCTCAGTTAGTTATTACCTATTACGTTATTGACTCTAGTTTTCGAAAGACCTCCCTTGGTTGTCGTCTTTTTGACTCCGTCTTCTATCCTATTCACTCCATCTTCTATCTTGCCACCTTCATATACTTCGTCTCCCTTTTTTTCTTTTTTCTTTATTTACTCCTGTTGGATCTCTGGAGACCCTGTTACAATTTACGGGGTTGTAAACTTAGTATCTTCAGGGTCTTCTTCTTCTGTCTTTCTTTCCTGTACTCTTTTATGAACTCTATTATCAGGTTTTGAAGAAATTTTACCCCTTCCTTTATTGGTAGGTTCAGTCAAGTGAGTTTGAGTGCAGGTAGCTCAGCCACTATGGTAGGTCGGTAGAGTAGGAGACAGTAGGGGAAGAGGAGGACGGGGGTTAGAGAGGGTCGTAGTCTCAGAAAAGGTTACTCAGTTGAGAAGTGTACTCCACCGGTTGTATGACCTCAAAGTCGAAATCGTAGTAAGGAAGGTTTCCTGTGGGTCCTGACTAGAGGAAATCTTACCTGACCAACCTAGAGGAACGTCAGGTTCCCTGAGAGTTCTCAGAAAAGGTTGTGGTGTGAAGTTTTCGTAGTTAAGAAGTCGCAAGTCGAAAGAAGTGTCAGGTTGAGAGTGTAGGTATGTACTGGTGACCTTTTTGGTATCGGAACAGATCCGTCTGGAAACAACCGTTTCATTACAGAGACGAAAAGTTATACGATAGATCCAACCAGTATTGAAAAGAAGGTTTTGTGGGGTTCTGTGTATAATTAGCATTTATCGTTACCCTAGTATGAAGAGTCATTAATGGAAGTTACATTTTCCCAACTTACGGGGTTGGTTTTCTGTGTCTAACCGACTTACCTATGTTTTTGTTCTGAGGATATATACGACAGATGCTCTGGGTGGAGTTTGGTTCCCTGTGTATGTGTGACTTTCATTTCCCGACCTTTTTCTATAAAGTACGTTTACCTCCGGTTTTCTTTCGTCCTCATCGTTATGAGTGTAGTTTATTTTATCTGAAACTTTATTTCCAGTACTTTTCTCTCTTTCTTCCTGTGATGTATTACTATTTTCTTAGTTAGGTTCTTCTATTTTGTTAATATATACGTTGTATCCTCGTAGAGTTATGTATTCCGTTTACGATTGTTCATACTTTCCCCTTTAATTGTCGTTGTGTTTTTATCACCCTCTGAAATTATGAAGTGAGTGTGGATACCTATCTAGTTGGTTTGTCTTTTAATCGTTCCTTTGTGTTTGAAATTTACTATGTTACCTGGTCAATCTGGATTAACTATAGATATCCTGTAAAGTAGGGTTTTGTTAATTAAAGTGGAAAAAGAGTTCACGTGTGACTTGTAAGAGGTCCTATCTAGTGTAGGACCCGGTATTTAGATCGGAACTATTTAAGTTTTGTCAACCTTAGTAAAGTTCGTAGAAAAGACTAGTGTTACGTCATTCTAATATACGTCCAGTCCTTCGTTGTCAATCTTGACCTGTACCTTGTTGTCTGACCAAGGTTTGTCCTTTTCCTCATGCAGTTCCGACATATGACAGTGGGACGAATAAATTGAAGATACGTCTCATGTAGTACTCTTTACGACCCGACCTTCTTCGTGTTCGAGCTTAGTTCTAACGACCCTCTTTATAGTTATTGGAGTCTATACGTCTACTGTGGTGGAAATACCGTCTTTCACTTCTCCTTGATTTTTCGGAGAACTATTTTCACTTTCACCTCTCACTTTTTCAACCGAATTTCGAGTTGTAAGTCTTTTACTTCTAGTACCGTAGGTCAGGGTAGTGAAGTACCCTTTATCTACCCCTTTGTCACCTTTGTCACAGTCTGAAATAGAAAAACTCGAGGTTTTAGTGACGTCTACCACTGACGTCGGTACTTTAATTTTCTGCGAATAAGGAACCTTCTTTTCAATACTGGTTGGATCCATCGTATAAGTTTTCGTCTCTGTAATGAAACGGCTGATTCCAGGTAGATCAGTTCCGATACCAAAAAGGACACCAGTACATACCTACACTCTCAACCTGACACTTCTTTCGACTCGTGGTTTCTTAACTACGAAAACTTCTCACCACAACCTCTTCTGAGAACTCTCAGAGAACCTGACGTTCCTCTAGGTTGGTCAGGTAAGACTTCCTCTAGTCGGGACCCTAAAGAATCCTCCCTTACTACGATTTCGACTTTGAGGTCATCAAACCGGTGGAGTACACTTCTCAACTGAGTAACCTTTTCTGAGACTACGACCCTCCCTAACCCCCGTCCTCCTCTTCCCCTGTTTTCTCCTACTCTACCGACCTACCGTAGTGACTGAACTACCTGTACTCAGACCCTCTACCACTACCTGTCCCTCCGTACCGCACGACTCTAAGTACCCCAGCGTTTCTCAGTCTGTGCTGACTCGCTGACTTGACTTGACTATCCTTTTTTTTGATAATTTTTATGTTTGTACCTCCGATTTGTTGTGTAAAGACTTATTGGTTGTTTAGCNCTGAACTACCTGCACTCAGACCCTCTACCACTACCTGTCCCTCCGTACCGCACGACTCTAAGTACCCCAGCGTTTCTCAGTCTGTGCTGACTCGCTGACTTGACTTGACTATCCTTTTTTTTGATAATTTTTATGTTTGTACCTCCGATTTGTTGTGTAAAGACTTATTGGTTGTTTAGCACCTTTTTTAGTTTTTCCTTTAGTTTTAAACGTACCTTGTTTACTTTTACTTTTGTACTGTTGGCTTTTGGATATCCTAAGTCATTTTCGTCACGATCCCCCTTCCAAGTATCGTTAAGTTCGAATGAAGTTCTTTGTTCTCCTTTTAGTTTATTTATTTGATTAAATATGGATTTGGTTGATCTTTTTCTTCTTTACTTCTTGGGGTCCCAATCATCTTCTTTTCTTTAGTATTTTTAATCTCGTCTTTATTTACTTTTTCTTTGTTTCCGCTGATATCGTTTTTAGTTGTTTTGATTTTCGACCAAGAAACTCTTCTATTTATTTTATCTGGTTGGTAATCGGTCTGAGTAGTTCTTTTTTCCCCTCTTCCCAGTTTAGTGTGTTAATCTTTACTTTACCTCTTTAGTGTTGTCTGTTGTGTCTTTATGTTACCTAGTATTCTCTGATGATAGTCGTTGATATATGGTTATTTTACCTGTTGAACCTTCTTCGTCTACTTAAGAATCTTTTCATATTGGAAGGTTTTGATTTGGTCCTTCTTTATCTTTTACAATTGTCTGGGTAGTGTTCGTGTCTTTAGTTTTAATATTAATTTTTTTAGAAGGTTGTTTGTTTTCGGGTCCTGGCCTACCGAAGTGTCCACTTAAGATTGTTTTTAAATCTCTTCTCGATTGTGGATAGGATGAGTTTGAGAAGGTCTTTTAACGTCTCCTTCCATTTGAGAGTTTGAGTAAGGTACTCCGGTGGTAGTGGGATTATGGTTTTGGTCTGTTTCTACGGTGTTTTTTTCTTTTGATGTCCGGTTATAGTGACTATTTGTAGTTACGTTTTTATGAGTTGTTTTAAGATCGTTTGTCTTAGGTTGTTGTATAATTTTTCTAGTATGTAGTACTGGTTCACTCGAAATAGGGTCCCTACGTTCCTAAGAAGTTATAAACGTTTATTTAGTTACAATATGTGGTATAAGTCTCTTCCGTTACCGTGGGGTGAGGTCATGAGAACGGACCTTTTAGGGTACCTGCCTCCTCGGACCATCCGACGTCAGGTACCACAGCGCTTCTCAGCCTATGCTGACTCACTAAAGTGAAGGTGACAAGTGAAAGCACGTAACCTCTTCCTTTACCGTTGGGTGAGGTCATAAGAACGGACCTCTTAGGGTCCCTGCCCCCTCGGACCACCCGACGGCAGACGCCCCAGCGTGTCTCAGCCTGTGCTGACTTCGTTGAATCGTCGTCGTCGTCGTCGTCGTCGTATGTGGTATAATTGTTTAACTTTCTGTTTTTGTTATACTAATAGAGTTATCTACGTCTCTTTCGGATANCAGCCTATGCTGACTCACTAAAGTGAAGGTGACAAGTGAAAGCACGTAACCTCTTCCTTTACCGTTGGGTGAGGTCATAAGAACGGACCTCTTAGGGTCCCTGCCCCCTCGGACCACCCGACGGCAGACGCCCCAGCGTGTCTCAGCCTGTGCTGACTTCGTTGAATCGTCGTCGTCGTCGTCGTCGTCGTATGTGGTATAATTGTTTAACTTTCTGTTTTTGTTATACTAATAGAGTTATCTACGTCTCTTTCGGATACTGTTTTAAGTTGTGGGTAAATATTATTTTTGAGAGGTCTTTCGTCCGTATCTTCGTTGTATGGAGTTGAATTATCGGTATATACTATTTGGGTGTCGTTTGTAATAGTAGTTACCACTTTTTAATTTTCGTAAAGGGGATTTCAGTCCTTGTTCTGTTCCCATGGGTGAGAGTGGTGATGATAAGTTGTATCAAAATCTTCAAAATCGGTATCCTTGGTCTCCTCTTTTTCTTTATTTTCCTTAGGTCTAATCTTTTCTTCATTTTGAGAATGACAAACGTCTACTGTACTAGGAGATGTATCTTTTGGAATTTCTGTGGTGGTCTTTTGATGATCTCAATTAGTTACTTATATCATTTCAACGTCCTATATTTTAATTGTGTGTCTTTAGGGAACATAAGGATATGGGATTGTTACTCTTTTGTCTTTCTCTTTAATTCCTTCGTTAGGGTAAGTGGTATTACTACTTTTCTTATTTTATGAACCCTTATTTAGATTGATCACTTTGTTTTCTGGATATATATCTTTTGATATTTTGTGACTACTTTCTTTAGTTTCTACTGTGTTTATCTACCTTTTTATATGGTACAAGTACCTAGTCTTCTTACTTATATCACTTTTACTCATATGATGGGTTCCGTTAGATGTCTAAGTTACGTTAGGGATAGTTCGATGGTTGCCATAAAAAGTATCTTGATCTTGTTTGTTAAAGTGTTAAACATACCTATAAAATTTTTTTTACAGTTTATCGGTTTCGTTAGAACTCTTTCTTCTTACCTTGACCTCCTTAGTTGGACGGACTGAAGTCCGATATGATACTTCAATGTCAGTAGTTCTCTCATACCATGACCGTGTTTCTGTCTTTATATCTAGTTACCTTGTTTTATGGGGTCTCTATTTAGGTGCATAGACATCTGTTGAATAGAAATTGTTTCCTCCGTTTTTATATGTTTCCTCTTTTCTGTTAGAGAAATTGTTCACCACGACCCCTTTGACCAGTTGGTGGACATTTTCTTATTTTGATCTTGTGAAAGATTACGATATGTGTTTTTATTTGAGTTTCACCTAATTTCTAGATTTACATTCTGGTCTTTGATATTTTGAGGATTTCCTTTTGTATCCGTTTTGGAAGAGACTGTATTCAGTGTTGTTCTAGAAGATACTGGGTGGAGGGTCTCATTACCTTTATTTTCGTTTTTATTTGTTTACCCTAGGTTAATTTTCGAAAACGTGTTACTTCCTTTGATATTCGTTCCACTTTTCTGTCGGAAGTCCTACCCTCTTTTATTATCGTTTACTCCATTGACTGTTTCTTAATTAGAGTTTTTATATATTCGTCGAGGATGTCGAGTTATGGTCTTTTTATTTGCTGGGTCAGTTTTTGACCCGGTTTCTTGATTTGTCTGTAAAGAGGTTTCTTCTGTATGTCTACCGATTGTTTGTGTACTTTTCAACGAGTTGTAGTGAGGAATAGTCTCTTTACGTTTAGTTTTGGTAGAGAGCGGACAGTCTTACCGACGATAGTTTATCAGATGTTTGTTATTTACGACCTCTCCCACACCTCTTTTCCCTTGGGAGAATGTGACAACCACCCTTACGTTTGATCATATCGGTGATACCTCTTGTCACACCTCTAAGGAAATTTTTGACCTTTGTCCTGACGGAATACTGGGTCGTCACCCTGACCGTATGTGTGGTTCCTTTGGTCTTAAATTTCTCTGTGTGTGTACATGGGGTTAACGTCGTGATAAACGTTCTCGATCCTGTACTCTCGTTGGATCTACAGGTAACCGTCTGTTTACCATGTATATGTGTTACCTCATAATGAGTCGATAATTTTTCTTACGTGAACTTAGTCAAGATTACTCCACCTACCTTGACCTCGGATAAAATGTCTCACTTCATTCAGTCTTTCTTTTTGTGATTATGTCATATAATTGCGTATGTATATCTTAAATCTTTCCACTATTGTTACTGACATATGTACTCTGTCGTTTTCTCTGTGTCTATATTTCTTTTCTGAAAACCTGAGACACCCTCTTCCACTTCCACCCTACTAGACTCTCTTCTCGTAACTTTGTACATATAATGGTATACACTTCATCTACTGGTCAGGTTCAAACTACATACTTTGTCCCGTGAGTTTCAGTCATGGGACCCTGTTGGATCTCCCTACCCTACCCCTCCCTCCGTCCTCCCCCCAAGTTCTACCCCCTGTGTACATGTGGGTACCGACTAAGTACAGTTACATACCGCTTTTGGTGGTGTTATAACATTAATCGGAGATTAATTTTATTCATTTAATTAAAAAAATTTCATATCTTAAGTTAGACTTAACTTAAAAATCAAAATCAATCTTACTTTCGAAAAGTTTAGAGGATCTTGCTTAATGATCCGTTAATAGGGAAGGGTAGTATCGTTCAATGAATTAGAGAAAGACGGAGTCAAAGGAACAGAAGGGTTGGGTGTGTTTTTATAGTTAGGACAAACAATGGGTTCGAGATGTCGAAATATAAAAGTTGTATCTGATAAAGATGTATCGGTTTTACTTTCTTAACTTTCATTATTCCTCTTAATTTCAGAGTACGGGTTAAAGTGAGGACGTTGTGAGTCTCTTACTGATAGAAAACTTATCGACAAATTCACGGGACCTTGATTCGGGACCATCCACCTTATATCCATTATGAAACCTCGGGTAAACAAAGTTTGAAGATGACGGGTTCAAGTGATTTTACTGAACACGATTCTGGTCTTGGAAGGATTACTAGTTTAGGTCATCTTTGGTTCGATAAGAGTAAATAATAGAATTCACTGGAGAGACCTCGAACTCCGTAACACTTTTGTACCTGATAGGAGAAGTGGACCTGACAAAAGAAAAATACAACCTCACTATAATATCTTCTCTGTTTACATGACTCAGACCTTAGTCTACGGTCACAGTGATGGATGATCGACCATGAGAGTCCGTTTAATGAACAGGAGAGACACGTAGTCACAAGGGTACAATTTTTACCTTTATCATCTTGAATGAAATTTTCCAAAAACATAAGTAACTCAATTCCTGTTAGGAATATTTCTTGAGAGAGTGGATCGTCTAGGTCATTTATAATTAAAGTAATAAATGTTGTGATAAAAGAATCAAAAGAAGGATAAAAGTAGTAACAAAGTGCCAGAGGAAGTCCTTATGATTAAGGAGAGAAAACTCTAATTTAGTTATAGAAACAGAAAGGACGAGATACGGAAGTGGAATGTACTAGAATGAGTGGGACATAGAAATGTATGTTAGTTTGACACTTTTGGGGAAGTTAGACAGTGGCAGTCTGAAGACTTCGGGGTTCTATAGATAGAGGAATGACGTGGTAAGGGAAACAAACATGGTAGTCAAGGAGTTTAAATTATACAGGTGTCTCATTACGTAGTCGGGGAAGTGTCCTGAATTTGGTGGTCTTTGCTCCCGCAGTGTAAGTTTCGTTGTACTATCCCTATGGTTCCACCCCCACAAATCACTTACCGACAAGAGGCCGAGTCAAGGTCGTGTCCCACCGACACCTATTCGGTTCTCAGAAGTTAGATTCTTCTATCCGAACCGAGTCTAAAGACATTTGGAATATTAAGACCTAGGGTAAGATATCCCTTACCTCTTAGTAACCTTTAAAGACTAATCTCGTCGAGGATTTTTTGTACTAACGTACAAAGATCGAGGGTATTGTTAATCGATCATCTGAGATTACTACAGTACCCACTAGAGTCAGATAAAGTAACAAATAAAGAAACAGTTATCTGGAGTCAGATAAAAAGACACTTCTTTTCAGTTTCTCGGACGACGACAGTATAAAAGAGACTTACTCGACTTTTCCAGGTTATAACCTTGTACTTAGGAAAGGTGGCACCTTTAGACTTCTGGTTGACTAGACCGAGGGACGGAGGGAGACTTTAGAGACGACTTTACTCTATTAGGTCAAGATCAACGTCTCACAGTAAGGTGAGACTGTCGACAACAAAGTACCGAATTCGACTTGATAAAATCGAACATGGACTTCCTCATAAAAAGTGTCTAAAAGACTCAACACCATTCTCAAATTATGATCTATAAAGTTATCTACCATCTAAGACTAAATAAGATAGTAAGTACGTCGTTTTCAGTTTTCCGGTCCCCGGTTTGACCTACGAGTGACCACTATTAAGTCCGATTGAGAGATCTATCAATATATCAGTACATACCTACACTCTCTGGCATTTTCTTCCGACTCGTGGTTTCTTAGGCACGAAAACTTGACACCACAACCTCTTCTGAGACCTCTCAGGGGACCTGATGTCCCCCTAGTTTGGTCAGGTAGGATTTCCTAGAGTTGGGACTTATAAGTAACCTTCCTGACTACGTCTTCGACTTTGAGGTTATGAAACCGGTGTACTATGTTTCTCGGCTAAGTAACCTTTTCTGTGACTATGACCCTTTCTAACTTCCGTTTTGTTCTCCCACCGTCACCTACTCTACATTTTATCGTAGTGGTTGAGTCACTTGTACCTAAACTCGTTTTACGTCCTTTATCACTTCCTGTCTCCTCGGACCGTACGATATCAGGTACCCCAGAGTTTTTCAGTCTGTACTAACTAGCTCACTTGTCGTTTGTTGAGATCTATCAATCGCCCTGTCGGTCTGTTGAGTATCTTCTCCCACCGTTAAGGAGAAGTGAAATAGATCATTCTTTTACGTTGTTCAGTCTCTTCCGTAGGGGTAAATTCTGGTAGTGGATCGTGTTTCGTCCTGTTTTCTCCTAGGGTCGGTGTGGTCCACACCTATCGTACCTCGTAGGTGTCGGTCTTTCTCTTTAGACTGATAATATACGGTTCGTGTGTTTTTAATGAGTCCGTCTTATGAATAAGTGTGGTGAAGTAAGTGGTAGATAATTAAATCGTTCATGATATATGTTCTGAGAGAAGATCTACGGTCCCTATGTGGTTATTTGTCTGTTTTTAGGAGGTGTGAGTACCTTGACTGTAGGATAACACGACTTTTCATTAAACCTTGTACTCTCTTTCAAACCAACCTTTACACGAACGACCTCTGGTTTAAAGAATAACATGTAGGTACGAGACCACAATTTAGTCTTTCATGTGTGAGTGTCTCTCTCTATGTATGGATATATACATATATAAGTATGTATTAGTATACACTAATTGTTGTGATAAAGGAGTAAGGTGTACATAAAGATTCTCACTCTTCCATAAGAAAGTCTACCACAGTGTCAACTTCTCTTTTCGTCTACCACGAAGACCTCCTCCGTCGAACGAACGACTTTACAGTACCTATATGTCTTTATTTTGACTTTTACTTTCCGTTCTTTTTAAGAGTAAACTTATTGCTTGATCGATCACAAAGGAGACTCGGTGCGTCGAGTCTATTACTTTTCTTTGTGAGAGTCTAGGAAACAAGACGTAAATGTTGTTTTGAGCTTGGTGTACAGACGGTACATTGTTCGGTGAGACCTAGTAAAGAACTTCTTCTCCTTAGTAACAAACTACCCTGGTGAACATTTTTAGGTCTTCCATGGGGTCTCTTCGACCGTCAGTCTTATTTGGTAGGTTCCCCATTAAACACCCCTGTTTACTATGTGGCTCATAACGTAAACTTGAAATTTTGTTAACGAGTGTGTACTTTTTTTTGTTTTCCGACTCGGACGGGAGGTGGGGTCGAAGGACAGCGACAAGTAAAAAGTCACGAGGGGTACCAAGTTCCTTCGGGAGTCCTGAGTACCGTCGTCTCTCAAGTTTTACTACGGATATTTCGAAAAGATTAATAATAATACAATTTGTGTATTAAACCACCGAAACAAGACACTGATATACACGAATAAAGTCGGAGTATTATCAACGGTCTAAGACGACGTCCTAAACGTAGGATATCACTTTGTGTGTCTGGTGTTCAAGAAAGGACACATGGGTGTCAAGGTGGTCGTGATCCGTGGGGTTGTTACGGGTAGCAACAGAGGTCCCTCGGAACAGGTCTGGACTTCACTGTTTTTCCTCACTCAAGTCCGTCTAATTGTCGTACATTAATGTCCGTTTCTCAACCCGAAATGAGGAACCTTTCTAGAAACTCCGGACCCTATTTAAAACTGAGTTGTGGTTAAGTTGGTCAAAATTCTAGTCAACAAAGGAATTTAGGTAATACGGGTCTAAAATGTGGTCGGTCCTCTGGGTCGACGTCTCGGATGGGTCTCGAATAACAAAAGGTTTGATGTAAGATTGTCCCTTATGGCCTCTACACTGGAAATCGTGACAGTCCCACCTTGTCTTGGTTTAATAATTCCGGGGACCCCAGGGTCACTACTCCTTCTCCTCGGTTGGTAACATATTTTGGGGAGGCTAACGGCAGGGTGGGGGTTCGAAGGAGGAGGGTTTCGACGAAGACTCTTGTTTCGTTAAACGGACGATGAATCTTTGTTTAGTGGGGTCCAGATTTGTCTGTCGTGTTTGTAAAGAAAGTGTCTCTTCCACTCTATGGAATTTTCGTGACACTCGGTCGTTCCCTTCTCCAAACCTTTTAACTAACTTAGCAAAAGGGAATTCTCAATAAACTAACTTATCATTCTCCGGTTAACAATCCTAGACTTTTGTTAAGTCTTCGACATCTTTAGGAAACTACCATTGGAGAGAACGGGTCTGAAACCAGAGTACTCTTTCTTTTGAGAGGAGTTAATCTGGTTCGTTTATTACCGAGGTGCTTCGAAGAGTAAATCCCGTCTACTTAGTTTCAATTGTCCTCCGTCGGTCATCGTCACAAAACGTCAGATTGTTTGGGACCAAAATCTTTAGTCCGGAGAGGATGTGTCACCTCTTCAACCTGTCGTATAACTGGCTCACGCACTCACTTACGATTCAGTGAAGTCAACTTAGGTTGAGAAACACTGGGACACCTGACATCGGATGGTCCGAGGAGACAAGTACTCTAAGAAGTCCGTTCTTATGGTCTCATCCAACCGTACGGGAAGAGGTCCCCTAGAAGGGTTGGGTCCCTAGTTTTGACGTAGAGGACGCCAAGGTCGTAATGTCCGTTTAAGAAATGACGACTCGGTGGTCCCTTCGGGTAACTGACCCCCAGTGTTAATTTTATAGTTCCTTCCCGTCTGTCAGATACCACGGTGACCCACGGTATAGGACTGGAGTGGACTCATCCACAGACTGTCCTGTATGTATTTTAACTTAAATTAGTACTCCTTTGTAGTCTCTCTATTAAAACCTCGTAAAATAAATTTTCCCTCTTCACTCCGACCTCCGAAGTGCTTACTGTTCCATTATTTTTAGTTACTTTCTTATTGTACACTAGAATCTTACCTAGGACATATCTCCCCCCCTTGTGGTACTTCTTGAAAAAACCCGATTAACTTTTGTAACTTGCCAATCTCTAATTTATTAGACTATAATTTACGGGACTACAACCATTGACATGACACTAATACAGTCTCTTACAGGAACAAAAGTCCTCCATGTATGACTTCATAAATTTTCATTTCCCCGTATTATATACATTATATAAGAGTTTATAAAGTCCTTTATATATATATATGTATATATACACTCTCTCATTCTACCCTCTATTTTCCCCTCTTTGTCTCCTATTTCCTTCCTTCCTTCCTATTTCCCTCACCTTCCTACTCTCCTTCCTTCCTACCTTTCTATCCTGCTACCCTTTTTCCCTTTTTCATTGACCCCGTCTTATACTTGTTGTCCTATTTGAACTACCTCGTATATCTCTACGAAAAACATGATAAGTACGTGGATAAGATATTCAACTCTAATTAAGATTTATTTCTCCCAAAAAAAATTCGAAAATTCTACATAGGGTCCTACAGGAAATTCTCTTCCGTTCAACTAAGGAGACAAATACGTGAGATCGAATAAAGTCTTAGATGAGACGGATTCCACTAATTTAGTACGTCCTTTTATATGTACCGTAGGTCCCTACTAGTTTTTGGGTAGACTATCCAATCTACTCAGATAAAAGACTAATACTATAAGTCAAGTCTTTTATAAACTTTGTAAATTATCAAAATTTTTTGTTTAGTTATTATGATATTATCTCGTAAATCATTTGTTACTCAAAGATTTGACTTTGTTTATCTTTTCCACGGAGAAGTCGAAGAACAGGTTCTATGAGTTGAAGAGACCCGGAACCAAAGGACTCTCATTGTACCTTTATTATTATGATTGAACTGAAGGTCAGGTACCCCAAAGTTTTCTCAGTCTGTACCGAATTCTCAGTCTGTACTGAATCGCTGTTTTGTTGTTATCAGATATTATATGTACCTTAATATAAAATGTGTGTATATATATATTTCTTCGGTGTCAAAGAAATGGGCAAACAGACATACAACTGATAACAGTTATTATAATAATTGTAATATTTACATCTAATTATTGGCTGAAGAAGTAACACAGAAGATAACATGGTACATATTCGTAAATATTTAACTTTGGATATAATACAATGATATTCAACAAAAGGAAAATAAAGAGGAATTATAATGTCTGTCTCTTCCCTTACCGTTGGGTGAGGTCATGAGAACGGACCTTTTAGGGTACCTGCCTCCTCGGACCATCCGACGTCAGGTACCCCAACGATTCTCAGCCTGTGTTGACTCGTTGAAGTGAAAGTGAAAAGTGAAAGTACGCACCCTCTTCCTTTACCGTTGGGCAAGGTCACGAGAACGGACCTCTTAGACTCCCTACCCCCTCGGAACACCCGCCACAGATATCCCAGCGTGTCTCAGCCTGTGCTGACTTCGCTGAATCGTCGTCATCGTCTGAAGGAGATTCCAAATGCACTCTATTGTATATATAGTCATGTGTACAAAATGATATTGATTTTTGTATTGAGTTTGATCAAATTTATTATTTCCTTAAATAATAGAACGTCTTCTTCCATAAGGGTTCGTCCTATAACAGAGTCCTATTTATACGACCGGAGTGTGGATGAGGGAGAGAAGTACAGGGTGGATGTAGGGGTAACCAATATCAGTTGACCTTTGGTATCCTGTTCCGTCGGGTAGGTGTGTCCAGGTCTGTTCAGTCGGAAGGTCTCGTTTCTCGTCCTACTCTTTCCATCTACTACCGATACACCCCGTTTGCTTCCGATAGACGGGGTACGTCAAATCCAAACCAACTAACTAAATTACCCAGATACCTTAGTTCCTAGATCTAGGAAGGTAATCAGATGACGGGTCTCGAAACCGAGGTAGGGGGGTTTTCACCTTTTTTAGAAAGGGAAGTCAACCTAACGGGTCAAATCCAGAGTACGGGTCGAATTTAGGTTTCTCGGTAATCCACTCTATTATATATATATATAGTTGTCGTTACAAGACTAACTGAATTTGGACCAAAGGTCTCCGGGGGTGTCCTCTCCCTTACCCTATTGATACTACCCTAATCTGACGAATCTTTGATACGGAAAAACGACGGGTTTCCTTCCCCGACTTTACCTCCAGTCTCACAATTGGAGTCACAGATGATATCTACTTTTCGGGGTGTTAAGAACCGTGAATAACCCCCGAATTATTAAAAAAAAAGGAAGGACAACTCGTTCCAAGAGACGGTACGTAAAAAGAACGAAGATTTGTAGGACCCGTAATCTTACATTATATAAATAGAAAATTAGGTGTGTCTCCTCTCCTCCTTATACTTGTATTTATATATATATATATATATATATATGTATATATATATATATATATATATACTGGATCTTACAGTTATGTTCCATCATATAATTTACAAGTTGATCCCCGTGTCTAAACCCAACAAATCTTACCACCAAAGGTTCTGTACCAGGGAACATCTGTCCATCTTTAGTAATGTTCTTAAACGTTAGGTTTACGAGTACTTCGTAATTGGGATCCCAAATCCGATAAAGACTACTCTTTTATTTATATGTGAGACTCACGTGAGTACAAAGAACGGCCATTTCGTAGGAAGTCGTCAGACGGATGTTTATCCGACACACCAGATCGTGGAGGTTGATCGTATGTGTTATTGTGTGGTCCCAAAGACAATTGGTACTCGTCTTGTACCGTCGGTACGGGTGACCACCGACCGAGGATCGGTACGGGTGACCACGACGGGTCTAGGGGAAGGACATTCTCCAGGACGTTTTCACGGTTCATGGGCCCCTTCGGTAGCCAGTGGTGGGTCAAGGGACGTTCCGTTCGGGACCACTCACTCGAACAGAAACTTTTCAGGTGAGAAGGGAGTACCGGGGCCACGACCTCAGGGGTTTCGAGAGTCTGAGAGGTGTCCGGAGATCACCGGACTAGGGGTCACTGGAACGACCTCTCCGGATCTCCTTCGTAGTCCACCGACCGTCTCGTATTGACGTCAGTGGTCCGAGGTACGGCCTCCGGAGTCTCAGAATCTGATCCGTCCGACGTTGCTTGTGTCTTCGTCAACCCAAAGAAAACCGTAGTTTTGTGGTTTTTCCTTCAGTTCTCATGGGGTGACAATGATGGGTTCTGTGTGGACTCGAAAGGAATACGTTGGTCGTCTGGATTTTATTATTTTGTTTTTGTGATAGACGATCATAAACATTTTACAATCTATGTTTAATTCCATAATGATGTAAGTACCATCGAAAAACGATAATTCATAAAGGGAGTTACAATCAGTGAGTAAACAGAGACTGAGAGATGTTGGGGTCCCTGACATATCGGGTGGTCCGAGGAGACAGGTACTCTAAGAGGTCCGTTCCTATGACCTCACCCAACGGTAAAGGAAGAGGTCCCCTAGAAGGGCTGGGTCCCTAGTTTGGGTCCAGGGGACGTAACGTCCGTCTAAGAAATGGGTGGCTCGGTGTTCCCTTCGGGGTATAAAAGGAGTTTTGACTATAATTCACTTGTTTGTAAGAGTATTGTGTAGGAACTTTATGAAAAGTGCAAATATTCTATGGTTTGACCTTTTCCGACTCTGGGGACTAAATCCTCAAGAATCAAGAAAATAGTAGGAGGAGGGTCATGCGGAAGGAACCGAAGGATACCCCCAGTAAGTCCGATGAAGTAAGAACAGGACGACTAGACAGGACACGTAAAAGACAACCTCCTACATAATTTCTTTCATGATTCCTTTCCCTCTCGACCACAGACCTTCCTCTCGGGACGGGAAAATATTTGAAGACGAAGGTCTAGGAAGACGAGTCGAGGATGAGAAAGACCGGACTCGGAGTCTCAGAGGGGACAAGAGAGACCTGGGCTTTCACGAACCAATCCTAGAACTCAACCTCTGAGTAGAACGGTTCCTTGATAAAAGGTGACTGTTTAGTTCTTCGTACACACACTTAAGAGACTCCTTATTGTAGACAAAAGGGAGTAAAAGGTAAGAGTTTTCTCGTTCCATCATAAAAAGGATGTCCCTGTTATAAGGGAGATAAAAGTAAGAGAGATCCCCTAAACTTTACTCTAACCGAAATAAGTTCAAGATAGGGAATTTTTACCGAATACCATTTTCTATCCTGAACATTGAAATGTGGTAGTTTAGATATATATCCTCCTTAAGTCATTTGACAACTTACATACTTTCTTAGTCATTTATTTAAGGGTTTGTAGGGACAAGGTCGGTCCTATCTGATACGAGAAGAAATTTCGACATCTTTATTTTGGAATCACCGTCTATGTTGACCTTACCAGAATCCACTAGACCTCTTTGGAGAATGTAATCTTTGGAGGTCGATAAGGTAAGAACCATATATAGGGTTTCCCAACGAGAGTGTCTAGGTTCTCGCGAACATGTTCCTGCAGATGGTGTCGTAATATACACCCCCGTCTTTCAACCTCGTTGTACCCTCAGATAGTGACCCTCAAATTTGACAGTCTTCGTTACCTAAGTTATCCGTGTGTCGTTGTTCCTACATAGAATTTTGTTACCACGAATTCCGGTTTGTATTTTGTGTGTTCGTTAAATACGTGTTCGTGTGTTTCGTCGTTATGAGTAAAACGGCCCTTTCCTACGGTTGTTTTCTCAATGTTATTTTTGGTAGTGGAAAAAAAATTTGAATGAAAGTATCGTCCGTTCCACCTTTTCCCTTTTTTAGTCCAAATAATTAGTCTATAATGTTTTTGTTAAATGTTCAGGAAAAGTGTGTTCTTATTTTTCGTCTAGATTCTTTAAACAAACCATAAAGAAGTTTAGAGAGCTGTGACCGTTATTTTCTAATCGACTTGACCATCGATAATATTAATACGTACGACTACATACAATAAAGAAGAATGTACCTTATGTACCGTTGAGAGGTCTTTGAGAACCAGACGATAATACAACATTATAAGAAGTTATATCTCCTTTTGAATTTTTTTTAAAAAAAAGAGGAGAAAACAAACTTTACTAAAGGGTACGGAAAGTACCCAGAACCATCACAAGGTTTTGAAAAGATTAGTTAGATTGAAACCTTCAACAGTCTTATCTAAAAGAAGGGGGGTTAAAAATACTGTCATACGTAAATTATAGACAATATGTATTTAGGAAGATAACAAAAGAGAAACATAATAAAGGAAAAACAGAACGTTAAACAAAAAAAAAATTCCAGACAACTCAAAAGAGGTTAAAAATTTCGAAATAATTTTATCGAGATATTAAGATAAAAGTCTTTTTGACTTAGCCGTTTTAGAAAGACCTTTAAAAGATAGTACAATCAACCCCAAACACTTAGTGAAGCAAACTTTTCGAAGATTTTTCAATCTTACAACGCCTCCTACTTGCCAAGACCAGCTTGATCAACCATTTAAGTCAGTGTATTCGTGTCTTAAGACTATTCAAACTCCTGATAACAAAACAACAAGAAAAGTATATAACTCACTGACGGAAGTGAATGGTAAAATGGTTTTGTCTTCAAAATAAATACAAAAACGGAGTGAGATTAAGGTATTAGTTTTTTATTGATGTAACTTGTATTTTCATTTCGAATTTTAATTTATTATTAAAGTTGAACTATTTAGTTTCAACGAAGAAGTACATTTGTCAAATATTTAGAGGGTACGTGTGTCTACAAAAACAGAACAGTTAATCGTAGAGACTGTATTTTTTATAGTGTCACATGTTCGAGGAGTTAGTTAGTCGTGTGATAACCGGAGGTAAGGATTTCTTTTGGATATACTAAAGTCACCTCGTTTCCTAAACTATTACACTTATCTTTCTATTATTGACGAACTTTCGTCTTGGATTCACGACGGATACCACATAATTCTATTATCTAGTTGAACAACCAAACAAACCATCTAAAAACAAAACATTAACGACAGTAGGAAATTAGAAGTGCACGTCATGTCACACCAACCCCTTAGTGACCCATAACCAAGGTGTGGGGACGATGAGTTACATCAGAACCCTAGGTGACCCATAATCAAGGTGTGGGGACGATGAGTCACACCAGAACCCTAGTCGTCGTAGTCGTAGACGACTACAGTCTGCACGTCTCAGAGTCCGGGCGAGTGGGTGGGGTGGTTATACGTGAACTTATCTCAGAAGTCTATTAATGGACGTGAACTGTCAAACTCCGTACGAGAAGAGTACTAGAAGACTGAAGGGAGGAGAGTGGTACAAGAATTGTTCTTAAGTTAAAGACCCCACTTAATAGACAACAAGCAACGCATTACTTTTACTCATATTGGGGCGGTCGTTATGAAGAATAAAGGGGCCTGAAGAAAAGGTGAGATTCACCATTGTGTTGTTCGTGAATGTAACTAAAAGGGAGGGTTCTCAGGGTAAATTTACGAGAAAAGGACTTCAAGAAAATCTTTGTCTGGAAGAGATTCTACATCGGATAGTTGAGTTTTAAGTTGGGTTTGAATGGAGTTTCGAGTGCAGACAATTTTCTACAATTTGAATCTTTTCGGTTTGTCGTTTTCGTCCAGTTCCTTTTTCACGGACGTCCGGACTCCTCGTACGATCTTATAAGATGAGTAAGGGAGAAACCAGGTGCCCTTAAAGTTTCCATAGAATATCCGCCTTCCTAGACCAATGACGTCAGAGACGTGTTATTGAGACGAAACGAGGAAGGAACTCACATCGCGTCGTCAAGTGTTTACGATTACACGACTTCTTAATGGTATGCCGTCAGCACACGCTACTTTACGTAGAACCGGAACTACCGGTACCCACCCAAACTGAAGTACTTGAAAAATACAATATATCAGTAAATTTTGGATCAGAGGTATATTTTCCCCCGATGTGAAATGAAAAAATTTGTAGTTATTGACTTTAAGGACTTCACAAACATAGTACTAATTTATAAGTCTTAATTATCTAATAAAACCGTAATTAAGTTAAAAATTTTTGTACAATATATCCATTTTATTGACTATTAAGCCACTTTATTGAGATTACAATGATTGACTAACCCGTCCCATATTTTTATTATAATGTATTGTTTAATTTTTACCTTTTTGACTCAGAATATCAGTGGTGTATTTTATAACAAGAAGAAATATCTTACAGTGGAATCGACAGGTTGATGTTGATTCTAAACTTAACGTATAATATAAAGTCATAACATAATTGAAACACACAATGGTTAACAAGAAAATTCTTGTATGTAACCTCTTATATATGTTCTAAGATATACAGCAAACACAGAGAATTTCTAAGTGCGTGGAAACCCTTCTACACTCTTACCCAATACATGACTGGAACCTTGTTGAATGGAAACACAATAAGGACATACATGATACACCCCCTTCTTTCCTGACTTGTAATTTCTCACACACCCAGTAACTATTGTCATCTCTGATCGGTTCAGCCACAAGTGCCCAACCCCTTTTACGATGAATAAAACGTTATACTTGGAAAGACAATTAAACCCAAATTCCGATTTATCCATAATATAACCTCTTCCGTTACCGTGGGGCGAGGTCATGAGAACGGACCTTTTAGGCTACCTGCCTCCTCGGACCATCCGACGTCAGGTACCCCAGCGATGATCAGCCTGTGCTGACTCGTTGAAGTGAAAGTGAAAAGTGAAAGTACGTAACCACTTCCTTTACCGTGGGGTGAGGTCACAAGAACGGACCTCTTAGGGTCCCTACTCCCTTGGACCACCCGACGGTAGATACCCCAGCGTGTCTCAGTCTGTGTTGACTTCACTGAATCGTCGTCGTCCATAATATAAAACTTCCCCGAAGGGTCCACCGGACTCACCATTTCTTTGACGGACGGTTACGTCCTCTACATTCGGTGGGTTCAAACTAGGGACTCTTTCCTTCTAGGGATCTCGTCCCGTGTCGTTGAACGAGGTCAGAAGAACGGACCTCTTAGGGTACTTGTCTCCTCAGACTACCCGATATTAGACATCTCGGAGTTTCTCACACTTCACTGACTCGTGTGTCGTGTGTTTAAACAACTGTAATCTGACAACTGTCTCACTTTTGTAAAACAAAAGACTTTTGTAGTGTCTGCTAAATATTTTGGAAATTTGAGACAGTAATTGGTTTACACGAAAGGTGTAAAGGTGGAAAGGGGATATTATTTATACTTATTTATATTATATGTACAAAGACTAAATAAACGTTGATTAAATAGTTTTACTCGTTCTGGATAAACGATTGGTGTTCCAGATCCCTCAGACACACACAGTCGTCTTCCCCCTCCTCCCCCCACCTCTTACAGAATTGCAGAAGGAAAACCTGAGTCAATTAGGTCTCCCCTAAGTTTGAGGCTAATACTCTCAAATAATTTTCAACTCTTTGGTAATTTACAAAGAAAGTGAAATAAAAAAGACAGAGTAGAGGAAACGGTAAGAGTTCCAGGGGTTAAGAGGAAACAAACGGAACGAGAGTCCTATCCACCCTGTACAGGTAATTGTTATGATCGTTATTATTTAGGTTTTACACTTAACTTAGGGGTTTAATACTTATACTCACGAAAGTAGGGGGGAACCAAGAATAAAAGTTTCTCTTTTCAATGAACTTCAGTCGACATATTATTTAAGTCGTGTAAACGAAACTCAAAGAAGGTATTGAATTGACTACCACACCAAGTTAGATCTACAAGAGGTGAATTTCAATGGGATTTTGGGTCGTTTCCTCACACGTATAACCGTTATTAATTCGGTAACTTATCGATATACAGAAAGACTATTAATTAGTCAATTGTTTATAAAGCATAATAGGTCAGAGGGTTTGTACGAAGTAACATCTTAAATGGACTCGTGAATGAAATACATAACTTAGAGGTCAGAGAGAAGTCTTCGACTCCTTGCACATACAAATTTATCACGGGGTCTCACTAAGAACTGTTAGACCCGGGGTTGTGTGTGACACGACCAATTAATACGACAATACTTTGTCTCGAAGAGTTTTCCGGTAAACCCCAGTAAAATTAGAAAAATTACTTCTAATGTAAAATTTACATGTTAATATACACTAGATCATAGATATAACATAGTATTCTCGAAAGGATAATTATGAAATACTTGATCTTTTCAAAGAAACAGTCTGACAAACAGAGTTAAAAAGGAGACCTTCTCACTAGTCTTATTCTAATTGGTACCAGAGAAGGAAGTTCTTCTAATTTCCACGATGAATCTGTCCCCGGTATCATACTACAACTGTCAGTGTTTGAGTGACACATTGAACCCTAAACAGTGAAGTAGATAAACTTTAAATAAACCTGTAATTCCGTTTATAGTTTTAATCTCTACGTATATGAAACTATTATTTCACCGACATTGTAGTGACGAAAATAAAATAGACCAGTTTCGTAAAAAAAATGAAACATAAAATCCATTGTAATTTCCTTACTAATTACACATTGAAATGAAAATAGTTTACTCCCTGTACCTAATTTTGTCCAATTCTTCATGTCCAAACCCGTCACGTAAACAAAAGATAACGACGCATTGTTTAATAGTGTTTAAACCCTCGAAGTTTTTTGTGTAAAATACAGTACCGAAGACAGACACCAAGTGTTCAGGTCCAAAAAGAATCGCCTGAGAAGACGGGTCCTAGAGTAGTCCGATATTACGACCTCCAAACTTATCCCTTCTTAGAAGAAGATTCGAGTAAGTACAACGACCCTCCTGAATAAAGGGACCAACATCCTGATTCCCGGTGAAGAAAAATAACCAGTAGTCGACTTCCGGTGAGTGTCAAGGGTCGGAAGAGGTAGTCACCAAGTATGGTACCGATAAACGAAAAAGTTCTAGTCGTCCTCTTAGAGAGAGAGGTCGAGTGATTCTACCTTAATTCTTTTGTTAGTGTCCTCACTATAGGTAGTGGAAAGGATATAAGATATCTTCGTTTGGTATCCGAAGTAGACGAGTTCCCCTTTCCTGATATATCGATCCCCCGTAGGGTCTACCGTGATCACCAATTCTCGGGTGAACGACTACGTCCTCTGTAATTCTTTGTATCCGAGTTAGAACCGAAGTCCTTCTAGGGACCTCCTCCCGTACTGTTGGGTGAGGTCCTAAGAAAGGACCTCTTAGGTACCTGTCTCCCCGGACTACCCGATGTCAGACATCCTAGTGATTCTCTGGACTGACTTCACTGAGTCGTGCGTACGTGTGTACTCATCCAGGTTAAGTCCGCAGAGTTGGTCTACTAAAGATCTAATTCGAGGAATGAAATGAATCTTTTGTTACACCGAACTTTACACCAGGGTTTTGGAGTATGGACTCTTAAAGGGTTCCTCGAATAAATTTTTACGTCTACTGCCTTAGGTGTCGGTATGGACGACTTAGTCACGGAACCGTGTCCGACTCCCTTAGAAGTAAAAAATGTTAAAGGGTCCACTAAGATTACGTTTAATTATAAACCCCTGAAATAATAAGATACAATTAACACTTTTTCATTGGAAATTTCCCGTTACTCCTATGGTCCCTTTTTTATTCAACCTGAAGTGACTTTATTTTTGAAGACACGAAGTTTCCTACGGAACTTTTTTTACTTTTCTGTTGAGTGTTTTACTTAGTACATAGATTATTCCTAGATGAAAGGTCTTATATAAGAATGTTAATTTTTAAGAATGTTGAGTTCTTCTGTTTGTTACGTTAAATTTTCCTCATCTTTTAAACTTATCTGTAAAGAAGTTTCTTTTATTCCAAAAGTTATTCTTGTGCTTCAGTATTCCTTTGTAGGAGTCAGTATTCCTTTTACGTTTAGCTTTGGAGTTACTCTATGATGAAGTGTGTTCAATCCCATAATATTATTTTTTGAACCCGTTATTGTTCACAGCCAGTCCTGTACTTCGTTAATCTTGGGAATATAGAACACCCACTGTTTCTGAGGGAGGAACTAGTCTGAATTCAGTATGAGGAGACTAGGGAGTGGAGTTGATCTGTAGTAGGAACCGGATATACAAGAATCTTAACTAATCGGACTAAATCGTTCTTAGGACTGTTCTGTCAAATGGTTCTTAATGAGTGGAACTATGGGTCCGGGGTAGGAGAATCACTAAAAGGTAGGTGGATGGGAGATCGATATTTAAGAGTTGGAAAGACCTCAACTCAAATCAGAGAAAGAGGAAATGTTATTAGAACTTATTCAAAAGGAACGGATAAATTGAGGTAGGTCATGTTAAAACCCCCGAAGGGACCACCGAATCTATTATTTCTTAGAAAATATATTTCACCACTTTTACATTTTACCATGTCGACAAAACTTTTATCAAAGTGTCAAGGAGTTTCAATCAATGGGTCGTTTAGGTAAAGATACATATATGGGTTCTCATGACTTTACTATAAAAGTGTTTTTACTAAACATGTGTCTACAAGTATCGTATAAATATTGTCGGTTTTTCATCTTTGTTGACACTAAGTCGACTACTTACTTTTTTGATTTACATCGTATAGGAATGTTACCTCGTAACTAGTAGGTATCTTTCTTTACTTCATGATTATCCACAATTTTGTATCTACTAACTTCAGTCTGTGTTTTCCGATACACAGTAAATTAAGGTAAATATACTTATAGGTCTTCTTAGGTATTCTGAAGTCAAGTCAATGACTCAGTACAGGTTGAGAAACACTGGGGTACTTGAAGTCGTGTGGTCCGGAGAGACAGGTAGTGGTTGAGAGTCTTAAACGAGTTTGAGTACAAGTAGCTCAGCCACTACGGTAGGTTGGTAGAGTAGGAGATAGTAGGGGAAGAGGAGGACGGAAGTTAGAAAGGGTCGTAGTCCCAGAACAGGTCACTCAGTCAAGAAGTGTAGTCCACCGGTTTCATAACCTCGAAGTCGAAATCGTAGTCAGGAGGGTTACTTATAAGTCCTGACTAAAGGAATTCCTGACTGACCAACCTAGAGGAACGTCAGGTTCCCTGAGAGTTCTCAGAAGAGGTTGTGGTGTCAAGTTTTCGGTCGAAAGAAATACCAGGTTGAAAGTTTAGGTATGTACTGATGACCTTTTCGGTATCGAAACTGATCTACCTGGAAACAGTCGTTAGTGACTATGATAGATTAAGGTCCTGTGACTGTAATAGGACTTTTCTTTAGAGTATGGATAATCGTCAGTTAAGGGTTAGGGGAGGAGGGAGTCCTTAACTGACGATTATCCATACTCTAAAGAAAAGTCTTATTACAGTTACAAGACCTTAATCTATCACAGTTACCAACGTGTTACAACACTTATATGATTTCCGGTGTCTTAGAATACGAAAATCTTACACTTGAAATGTAACATACCCAATGTAAAGTTAAAGAAACTTCGTATACTCCTCCTTTTAAGTCCTCCTTTCCTTGAAACATATGGACACAGACTAAGTACAACTACATACCGTCTTTAGTTGTGTTACAAAATTTTGTTAATTTTGTTATAGGAGGTTAATTTTTATCAAAAAAAAATTCATTCGTCTTTTTTTCGTCACTTTTCTTAGTAGAAGATTTACTTGAACGAAATACACACAAACACACCACACACCCAGACAACTTTCAGTTATAATTAATTCCCTGGTTTTATCTTTATGCCTTACAAATATAAAGTTTATTCATGTAGTAATTTTAGTGAAGAGAAAAGGATCCGTGATATCGAGTTGAACGTAATTCGAAAATTCCTAAGTAGTAGGGATTTATTAGTTATTTCTCTATGTTCCTTGATTATACATCACTTATTTGGAAAAGACATTTTACAATGGTCTGTCTGTGTGTCAGAGAGTCTACGTATCGAATAGAATGGACACGAAGAGACTTTGAAAAATAGGTCCTCTTCCCCTCTCTCCCTCCTCCACCCCTTCCTCCTCTTCATTCCTCTCCCTCTTCCTTTTCTCTACCTTTTTCCTCTCCTCTCCTCTCTCAGTAATGACGAGTAGGACCTTTAATTCCAAAGGCGGAATCCTGAAACTTCGACGATGACCAAAAGAGGTTGTGGAAGAACTCTAATCCGTAAAGCCGACGTAAGGTATTGTATCAAACGTTATAGGTGAACATCGACAACTCAATGCATCGGTTATCAAACCTTCCTCTGATGTTTCGGTTTCTCTTTTGACGGAACGTATTCTTTCTTTGTCCTTTGAGTACCCACTCTCTGCTCGTTAATCTTTACCGGATTCCTTCCTACCTTCTTAGATAACTTTTCTGTCCAAGGGCCATTTTACCGGTTAAGGTGTTATCCCTAATCGGTTACTCTCCCGTCTCCCTGAAAAATTCTTGTCCTAATGGATTGTGTTAACTTTCAGTGAAAGACGCACCACGATATTATTTATGGTGAACAAGAGGGAACAGCTTACGTGTGTCGGAACACGGACATCAGGAGACCTTCCACCTATTTACGGTCCCGAGTCCTTCCCTGAGGTCACATGTCCCACTCCACTACGACACACGAACGTTTCCTTGGGGAGTTTGTCACTCCACTCTCTGACCTCAACACATCTTTCGTCCCCTATTCGTACCACTCCCTTATGGAAACGGGTACAGTCTTCCTCGGGGACGTAAAGGGTGAGACACAATACGGGTAGAGAAATAAGAAAGGTCTTCTCTGACATTGTCCGGGAGGAGCCTCGGTTACCTCTTATTTTGTTTTATAATTCGAATACACAAAGAATGAGAAACCTACTAACACTAATAAAGACCAGAGTAGAACTCATTTCTGAACATTCTTAAGTGACACGTCTTACAGGGTATCTCCCTTACTGTATTCAGGAACGTTTTCTGTCTGAACTCGACCAAGTGACACCGGACTAGTAGAAGGGGATAAGTGACCCGTTTATGTCTCACAATCTCCTGGAACTATACACAAGACCGGATTTCTAGTCATTCCCTACCAGAGACGAGACTTCCTTTGTCAACTATAGACAAATTTTACGTACACATCATAATTATCAGGAGTTATGACATGATGAGTTTCGTACCAGACACGTGACGACGATCAGACGTTCAACAAATAACACCATTCTATACATGTCTTTAACTTTCATAAATTGAAAGTATCATGTAACTGTCTCATTGGATGATAGACAACTTAGATTAATAATTTTTAACTCTAACACAAAATATAGAAAATAACGATCGTAAAAAATTAATTAAATAAACATAACGTAAAGTATTTTAAGAATCAGGTACTATCCAATCTCACTTTATTTTATGATCAGGGAGTGGGGACTATGTAACTCTTCAAGACAAGAGTTTCTATACCCCACGGAATATTGATTTGAAAGGGACCTCACAGTCCCATTTGGAGGGTCTTCCCTACTAAGATCTCCTCTTTGGAGTTTCTATTTGTCTAAACAGTCTGTCCGTTCCTTTCCTTCCGTAATGTTCTTTCCTGACGAATACAGTTCCGTCTCACAGTAGTCTGTCGTTCATCGAGTTGTACCAAATATACCCATGACCCGACCCCCACTCCCCCTAATGTTTCTACTTTAACTCTTTGGTGGAATATCGTCAGACTTAAAGTATCCCGTCCGTTACCCTCTCCAATGTCCATCCCTTACATCGAACAAAATGAGACGAACCCGATGGTATCCGACCTACCCAATTTGTTGTCCGTGAATAAAGAGGATCAAGATCTCCGATCCTTCAGGTTCTAGTCCAACGACCGTCTAAACGAAGAACCATTGTCGGGAGAAGGAGCAAATGTCGTCGAAAGAGTGACACAGAAATGTACCGTCTCTCTTCTTCGAAACCACAGGGAAGGAAAGGAACGTCTTCGTGATTAGGGAAATCCACCTCCCCCACAAGGTAGGAGTAATAGAGTAGAACGTTACCGGGACGGAGGATTATGGTAGTGTGACCCCCGCCAATCCTGAAATTGTACACTTGTCTCCACCCCGTGTTTGCGACGAGATTTGTAAGTAAGGTATTGTATCGCTTACTTAACCGGTATAGAACAATCTCATTATTAACATATAGGTTTTGACGGGTCGTCCGTTGACGACGTGGTCGGGGCAAGAAACGTCTCTGCGTACATCCGAGTTCTAAACCAAATATTTCAGTAGTTGGAGTTCCACCAACAATTTCAGTTCCTTTATGATTCTACGATGCGTATTTCTTATCTCTCACTTATTTCTTCTCCTAGTTTTTAGCACCCCCGAGGTTCCATGTCTGTCTCTTTCTCCTTACACGAATCCTTTGTTATTCTGAGACAAACTGTCCCTCCCCCTCTTGTCCTAACGTCAGTCTCCTCGTTGAGATTCTCGTCTCTTGAGATTCCTGACCCTTCCCGATAGGTCCTTCGTGGTTCTTTAATTACATGGGGGATCCAGAAGGATAACCGACAGAGTCAACGAATTTCAAAGTAGACTAGTGGGGTATACTACCGTTGGACCAACACCTTTATCCGTTCTCATAGAACTGAGTCGAATCAAAACCAAGTCTACAAGAAGAATAGTACAATGGTGGTCGTTTAAGACATCGGGGAGTTTTGGTATTACAACAGTAGATGTTTTTCGTCCTATGATAAAGATCGGTGTAGAAGAGGAAGTGTCCCAACAACCATAACTTACTTTGGTATACACGCGAATAATTTTACGATACAGACGTTTCACTATTATAAAATTTCCAGAGGACGATTCGACGTCGTAGCACTGACTCTTCTCAAATAATAGTAGGTATTAGTGTAAATATCTATTAATTAAGAGTAGTCGAGGAGAGTCACTACCTTACATACGAACCGACTAGGGTCCTTTTCAGGTACCGTCCTTTATGTTTCGACCCGTAGTCCTCTACCTACTGTTGTTTCCTGTCCCCGACAACTTCTCCTTTGAACAGGACCCGGTCCGAATTACCTTTATCTTGACCAGTACTTAAGTGACGTAAGGTTTCAGTGACGTTAGACCACTTTCCTCTCCACCGGGAAACTTGAATTCAATGTTTCTTCAATGTAAATTAGACGCGTACGTTATCTTATCCGGGAAATTTTCTTTATTATCGGATTGACAACCGTGTTAATGGTCGTCCAAAAGATCACAATTTATATGTAAGACTTTTATCTTTCCTGTAAAGTTTTTTGAAGATCGGTTTGTTAGTTTTCGCTCACAATGTTGTGAGTCTGGAAACCTCCTGTCTTAATGACTTGAGTCCTTCCTCTTTGTAAAGAGTGGGACCCTGGAGAACCATTGGACTGACACCTTTTGCACAGTTTATTTGTTTTCGTGGTTGAAGTCTGTTGTATTCAACGGTTAAAGGGGAACTTCTGATAGTTTACAAAATCTGAATTACCCGGTTTACATACGAGTTCAATCCATTTCTCTCATACAACATTATAAAAAGTAAAGACAACGAGATGTAAGTAATAATTAAATAATGTTGTTTTTACTTTCACTATTCATCCTGTTTTATATCTGATGTACAGAACTACCAGTTTAATCAAGGCTGATTCCGTCGACGATAATCCCTTAAAGGGTATTTCCCTAAATTTAGAAGGTCGGGGCCCGTATTCTTCTGTTCCTTAATAACTACATCTTTATTTATTTTCTTCTTATCCCTTTACGAGACGGTTCACTTTCTAAGATTCGTCTCGGTTGAAAAGAACTTTAGTACATAAGTAAGTATTTTGTTTAGGTGTGACGTTAATAATTGACTCGGGAAAATACAAGGTCTGTACCAAGGTTTCGTCCCCTCTCTCGTCCTTCGTGAAACCTTCCCCGGGGACGAAAATACTTCGAGTATCATATCAACCCTTCCGAATCTAGTTAGTTCAATAATTTGTTTCGTAGTGGACTAACTTGTCTGTTACGTCACAACCTACCTCTACTTACTTTCCAGTAAACTCGGATATTTATGATAATCACATAAATCGCAGAGGAAAGTGAGACTAATGATGAATAGAGTGTGTATACACGTAAGATTCAACGAAGTCAAAACAGACTGACTGAGAAACGCTGAGACACCTGATATCGGGTGGTCCGAGGAGACAGGTATCCTAAGAGGTCCATTCTTATGACTTCACTCAACAGTACGAGAGGAGGTCCCCTGGAAGGGTTGGGTCCCTAGCTTGGACTAAAGGACATAATGTCTAAGAAATGGTAGACTCGGTGACGACGACGGTTCAGCGAAGTCAACACAGGCTGAGACACGTCGGGGTATCTACCGTCGGGTGGTCCGAGGGGGTAGGTACCCTAAGAGGTCCGTTCTGGTGACCTCACCCCACGGTAAAGGAAGTGGTTACGTACTTTCACTTTTCACTTTCACTTCAGCGAGTTAGCTCAGACTGAGAATCGTTGGGGTACCTGACGTCGGATGGTCCGAGGAGGTAGGTACCCTAAAAGGTCCGTTCCCACGACCTCACCCCACGGTAACGGAAGAGGTAGACTCGGTGATCCCTTCGGGTATACGGGGTATGTGACACTAGGATAAGGTCGGAATGAAGCCAAATTCTTTTTATACCTTTCCAAACTCAACTAACAGTCTTTGACTTCTTCGAGGAACTGAGTCGTATCTTAGTTCACGTTCAAGGTACCGTCGGTTTCAATTGGGTAGTTTGATTACTGTACACATTAGGTATAACACGAAGTACCATTAATTGGATTTACCAAGTCCATTTAGTGAAATTAAACATAATATAACTTTCTTAGTTTAATGCAAAAAAAGAAACGAAAAGAGAAACAACAACAACGAGTCAACGACTCAACACAAACTAAGACTCTGGGGAACCTGACATCGTACGGTCCGAGGAGACAGGAGGTGACAGAGAGCTTCAAACGTGTTTAAGTACAGGTAACTCAGTTACTACGATAGATTAATAAAGTAGGAGACGACGGAGAAGAGGAAAACGGAAGTTATAAAGGATCGTAGTCCCAGAAAGGATTACTTAACCGAGAAGCATACTCGACTGGTTTCATAACCTCGAAGTCGAAGTCGTTGTCAGGAAGGTTACTCATAAGTCTCGACTAAAGGAAATCCTAACTGACCAGACTAGAGGAACGACAGGTTCTCTGAGAGTTCTCAGAAGAGGTCGTAGTGTCAAACTTCCATAGTCAAAAAGTCACGAGTCGGAAGGAATACCAGGTTCAGAGTATAGACGTGTACTGATGGCCCTTTTGGTATCGAAACTGATATGTGTGGAAACAGTCGTTTCACTACAGAGACGCAAAATTACGTGACAGATCCAAACATTATCGAGAGGAAGGTTCCTCGTTTACAGAAACTTAAAGTACCGACGTCCGTGGTAAGTGTCACTAAAACCTTGGATTCTTTCATTTTAGACAGTGACAAAGGTGAAAAAGGGAAAGATAAACGATACTTCACCACCCTGACCTACGGTACTAGAATCAAAAATCTTACAGCTCAAAACTCGGTCGAAAAAATGAGAGGAGAAAGTGGCAGTTGTTCTCCGAGAAATCAAGGAAAAACGAAAGACGGCATTCCCACCATAGTAGACGTATAGACTCCAACAACTATTAAGGGGGTCGTCAGAATTAAGGTCGAACACTAGGTCGGTCGACCGTAGAGTGTACTCCTTAGGACGTATGTCCAATTTATTCGTCCCAGTGTTATATGTCGGAACAGATGAGGAAAGGGTTAAAACTTGGTCGAGCAACAAGGAACAGACCAAGATTGACAACGAAGAACTGGGACCAAAGGTATCACCCAGTCACCATTTCTTAGGTAGACGATTTACATCCTCTGCACCCAAGTCAGGGACCCAAATTAGAATAGATAACAACTGTAGTATCGAATACGATCTTGTGTAGTGATAAAGAGGTTAAAAGATGAGAGACTTTAAGGAAGGTTTTACTATACTCTTCCCTCACTACGGAACATAGAGATAGTCGTCTCGACCTTACTTACTTCGACTTCTCAGTTCTGAGGTAAACGTACCCAAGAAAAGTTCGTTGAAAAACCTAAATATTAATACATAAGAAAAAAGAACTTCTGCCCCAGGGGGTTCTTGGGAAACCTTGGTGGAAGTTTTCTCTAAATTTGATTTTTTGATATATGGGTACTCTTATTTTTTCAATTGATTTTATACAAGGATCATATAGTAGTACCGTAGTGTCATGTTCTGTATAAACAAACATCCTGTTCTGACAGGTCCCTTCTTCCCTTTTCATATATTTATTAGAAATGACCAGAAAAAGTGAAAACGAACCTCACCTGTAACAAATTTGTAAGTCATTAAGTTGACTTAATCAATGACATACGAGTTAGACACGGTTATCACAAGATCTTTTGACCCTAAATAGTCCTTTGTTTTGTTGATTATAATGAGTTGAATACCTCGAATACTAGATCGTTCTCCCCTTGTCTATTATTTGTCATTCGTATTATTCATTTATAGCTAATGGAATCTTCCACTATTCTTACCCCCTCCCCTTCCAGTCTCGTCCTATTCAGTCTAACTCTCATGTCCCACTCTCTTTTCAGTGTGTGACAATCTTTTTCTGTCGTCAGAGAACCTCATTAGAACATAGATGATCACTTAAGTACGGAGACTTTAAGACGGTTAGGAATTTGAAGTACAACGGGGTGTGATATGTTCTAATTAGATTCTCAGACGAGAGAAGAACCGAACCTCTCAGACACACACTCGACGTATCGAGAGAGAGAGACTGGTATCTTTCGTTTTGTTAACTCGAACCAGAAAAATTAGAGGCTTTACGATTCCTTAACTATCCACATGTCATAACCCATCATCTGTCAACCTGTCTCGTCTTGGGTAACTCTTCTACTGTAAACTCGTCTCTGTTCTTCCGACTTTTCAACCAGTTCGTTTATTGACCTATGTCAACATTCTTCCCTACTTTCTCCTGAAGTCAGAAGGGATCTAGTCAAGGACTGACGAAAGAGTCGCACTTCAATCACAAATTTTTGTACTGGAAAAATTACTACATCGGGAATGTGTATTTCAATGATATAGCAGGAACCATAAACTAGTCCCTTTTTCCTTAAAAACAAGGTTATACTTTCTTTTTAACTGTCACGATCTGCATGACTCTTTACCCGACACCAGAGGGTTTTCTACGGAAGGACTCCTTAAAGTTCCTTTTAAACTAATATAAGTTTATAGTGAAATGAATGACTACAAGCTTAGTATAGTAGTTCATTGTGTGTTAAGGTAAACATATGTCCGCATTACGATGACCCGAAGGGGCCACCGAGTCACCATTTCTTGAGTGGACGGTTGCGTCCTCTGTACCCAAACTAGTGACCAGGTCGTTCTAGGGGACCTTTTCCCTTACCATTGGGTGATGGCATAAGGACGGACTCTTAGGGTACCTGTCCCCTTAGACCACCGATGTCAGGTACCCCAGTGTTTTCTCAGTCTGTGCTAAATCGTTGATTTTGTTTTAAATTTTTCAATTAAATGAATTATGAGTATTATTGAGATATTTGTATATGAACGTAGGGATATGTGTACGTATTTTTAATATATTTTAAAAAGTAAAATGTATACTTCCTGGACTCCTTGTCTCCCCAAATCGTTGAATGGTCTCAATATGTAAACCATTATCGTCTCGAACCCAAAGTTTGAGTCCCTCAGGACGAGGCCTCAGACTTGAGGGTGTTCTGATCCTATGATGAGAGACTTACGAAATACTAATTTATGACTGTAAACGTCTGAGTTTCTATCAATGAAAGAAGGTTCGTTTCCTTTTCAAAGAAGAGTGGAAGATGGAGAACTCAACTTCAGTGACGTAGTGATATATCGGTTTCTTCACCAATTCACAACTCTCTAGGTTTTCTTTCCAGCTTATATGTCTCGGGACTACAACTGTTTGTACTCTGTGAGAAATTGTGCTATCTGTTTGGAACGGGCCGGAAGAGTCCATGTGTCTCAATCGCGAAAGACCCTTAATTATTAAACGGACAACGTCCTTCCATTCCCCTGAGTCTCCTGACGAGACAGTGTACCGAACGTCAGAGTCCGAAATGCCACTACGGTAATCGAAGGCCCAACAGAGACCGAACAGTAGCAATAAGTCCTAGGAAGGACCACCGCACCCGTAACGAGCTGGTTCTACCTAAAGTTATTCTTCCTAAGACCCTCCAACCATCCTGTATACATGACCGTCAAAGAGAAAGGAAAAATGGCAAGAGCTTACGATGGTCAACCACCGTCGAGCAACCAAGGTGCAAGAAATAGCCATGGAGGACAAAATTTTCTTAAGTACGGTCACCGATGAATGGACCGATCTGGTCCGTCAACGTCAGTCACAATTGATTGTGCGAGTAAGTGGTAAGAGGTACGGGAAGACGTGCACGGTATTGGTCTTCCCCCGTAGATGGAGATCCATCTATAGAAGACAAAGTGAGTATTCTAGGATCCACGGATCATACCACGGACCGTGTATTGCCACAGAGGTTTAGTACGGCTTACTTCGTTAATTTACTTACCCATCCCCCCTTATTTTAACAATAAATGTACTACCAACTGAAAAACAAGGAGAAAGATGGACACATACTCAGTTTGCACGTTGGTGTATAATAAGTCATTGGAACTCCGACGACGAATAGTGAAAGGACCTCGGAGTCCATTAATGCGACAGGACTTTTACGGGTAATGAATACATTTTGGAAGGCTACAAATAAAGATCCCCGTCAGTTGAAACCCACTGGATTCCCTTAAAAACCTCCGTCATCGATGATTTTGATCATCTTTCGTCAGCAAGAGAAAATACATATACCATTTAAACGACGGAAATAACAACGAAAGTCTTATTCTCTTTCGCATGCGAAAGTCCGACTTCTCACCTCCATTACTTTACTACTTCCTGTCCGGCTTAAGAAACGACCGAAGATCACTAATCGTCATTTCTGTCAAATTCAAGGTCCCACACGGGATCCTCCGTCTCAAAAGGTGGAGTCCCGTTAGAAACGAAGACACTTTGGTTTGACCGATTAACCATAGGAGAAGTTTTTTGAGGGTGTGACCCCAGGGGTCTCTGGTCATTCATAGAGCCCGAGGGTCGATAGATCGTTATTACCCCTGCTCTCTCCTTATTTAATAGTAATTTCTGAGCAACAGGAGGTTTCGACCCTCAAAGTCGTAAACCTTTGTATTTTTACACGATCCAGTAAATTATTAAGTGAAGGGCTTCACGTTAGATTAAGATTAACTTTACTTACAAGATTAATCGTGAAACACCCTTTGAATTTTATCTTGATGTGAAGATTTCCATAGAGAAACTCTTTCCAACCGAAATCAAAATAGCTTGTCAAGAGGGAAGTAGAAGCACTGAAACATCAAGTGTATCTAAAATAGTTCTATTGAAAAGAACATTTAGACCACATTCCAACCAAAGGTGGCGGGTGGGTGGGGGCGGGGGAATCCTAAACAAGTGAGAGTCTTAAGTCTACGGGTTGAGACCTTGTCTTTCACTTGTACTGACGAAACGACTACTAAGAATGAATGTGTATACCGATAATACAACATGTAAATTTTATATAAATTACGTCACTTAAGTTCACGAAAGGTACACTCAATCAAGAGGAAGATGGTGAAGTATTGGGACGCACGATACACGGTACACGAGTCAGTACAGGTTAAGGGACACTGGGGTACCTGACGTCGGGCGGTCCGAAGAGATAGGTACTTTAAAAAGTCCGTTCTTACGACCTCATCCAACGGTAAAGGAGGAGGTCCCTGGGTTGGGTCCCTAGCTTAGACTCAGAGGACGTAACGTCCCCCTAAGAAATGGGTGACTCGGTAGTCTTTTCGGGAAGTATTTTACCTCCATACACAATTATTCGGTTTCTTACTGGTATATGGTCGAAGTTCAACATATATCAATCCTAAGAAATCCGACATTCATTGTGTACTGTCAAATTTGGTAATCCTGTTTATAACAGAGTTATTTAAATTTTTGGGTCTCAGTCCCGTTTGAGGTCGAAACTATTCCACGGGTCATTACAGTGGTTTTGAAGGAAAGAGAGGAGAGACGACTTAAGTGCCAGTTACAGTAGGTTTCCGATCAAGGGGAACATTATGGTTCTTCCGACTCTCACTATTGGTCCGGAAATAAGAAAGAAGAAGAATAGGTCCTCCTCTCTTTTTTCTCTTTAAGACGGGTGAGACGACAGTCGGACCGACCCTTGGAATCCGTTGTCTACTCAATGTCAATGGTTCCCTTATGTCAGTTGAATCTGGCAGTCACTAGCTACACCACCGACGATCGGTGTATTCCCACGACCCGTGAAACTTTGCACCGAGCAGATTCCACTTTACACGACGTTCACTTTTTCTATGGGACCTATAGTTTCTAAATCATAGTCTTAATGTATCGTAGAGTAATTATTAAACATATAAATAATATATAATTATATACAATCTAATTTTATAATTTCACTTAAAATAGACAAATAGGAAAGATTTTTAAAGACTGATGATCTTGTAAAAATTAATGTATGTACTGAAACATAAAGATAACCTATCACGATTGACTAGACCCAAGGAGGATCTCCCCATTCCCCGTCTATGTGTAAGTTTGTTTTAAGTTCCCAAAAAATCTTTCTCTCTCTTAACCACAAGTCTTAACCATATCATACCGGATGATGTAGACCTCTTGATAAAAAAGTAACGAGAGAACGATAAAACTAAGATTAAAAATTAATCACCGATCCCCTATATCCTTTTAGCTATCGATATCCTCCCGAAACGAAACCTGTTATGTCAAAAGAGATTCGTAGTGTCTTTTTTGTCGGTGACGTAACGGACTTTCAAGACTCTATCGTCTTTAAAGGTTATGAGAAGGAGTAAAGGGACGTTTCGGTGAATGTGACCCTACTTTCGATCTAACTAGAGTCCGAACTCAAGAGAAGGTGACGAGTCAGGATTTGTTAAAATGAAATAAAGAGACGTCATAAATAATAATAATAATCTCGTGATACGGGACCGTCGGGGTTTACGTATTTCGACTAACTTTCCGACACCCCTGTCCTTGTGACAACTTTCATAACGAAGGACGTAAAGACGACCCGTGACAAAGTCAAAGAGGGGAAGACAAACGAGAGAGTGTGAGTATCCTTTTCTCAAGAAAAGGTGTGAGTAATACTCCAATAGGAACAGAGAGACTGTCGATAAACGTGTTGAGAAGGTTCCTGTTCCTAAGTTTTCCTAAACATCTCACTAGTCCTCCTGAAATCTTTGACCGTTTCTTTTTAGTACCACTTAAGAGTTGTTTAAAATATCGGCTCCAAGAGTCAGTATTTCACTTCTGAGAAGGAAACTCTTATTCAAGGGAAGAGAGAAGTAAGTTCCTCACGTGCACCCCGTCTTGACGGAAGATGGAATCTCAGTCGATGTGGGTCTCGACTGTAAGGCGAACACGTCTTATATGGTGTCCGGCATCGTGTTCGATGTCATGACCTATGAACGTACCATTAGCCATTCGTTGGTATCGGAGTTTGGGGGTCTACGGAAAGAACGGTGGGACCGAGAGGACCAGAGAGGAGACGTTGGGACAAAAAAAAAAGGGGTTTTTTGTATTAAGTAAAGGTTCTAATTTTCTCTAGATCAATTGGCACACGTATACTTCCGACATATGAGTCTTGTACTCCGGTATTATGGACTCACTGGTAATGGACGATTCTCGAAGGAGTTTCTCGTCCGTCGGTTGACATTCATGTTCTTTTCTTAGTTCGAGATGTTCACCCGTACGGTTTGATTTCGACGTTTTACTACCGGCCGTAGGGTTGACATGAAATCGAAATATCAACCTAACTCTTACTTCGTCAAGAAACACTTTCGGTTCTCGCCTTGTTTTGAAAAAAAAAAAAAGCAGCACGAACTACATCTATTGTTTTCTTTATTTAGGTTTGATATCGTAAGCCAACGGTCAAAACCCCCACTTCCCCTCATACCATCAACGACTCACATCCGAGAGGTTTACGCATAAACGACGAATCCTTATATTTTTCACCGAAAAATGATGTTCCTCTCCTTCTCCGTCCACCCCTGCCGAACTTAGATGAAAGGTATCCTTGTCTGTCCTACACAGAAGAGACTGGAGAACGATGAGAGGATAAAGACAGTCCGGAAAACCCACTAACACGAGTCTAAGAATAAATTTAGGTTAATTTAGACTCCGAACTTATTTGTGTGTACATATAGTAGGTCTTCTATCATAATTTCCTAAGATGTGCATCCGGTTTCGTCGACATAGAAAAGACGACAATTTCTAAATAAGAAAAAGAATCCTAGAAACCTCCCCCCTCTTTAACCGTCATTTATAACCTCCAAAATTAAAGTATGTCTTGTTTTCACAGGGAGAAAAGACAGGAAAGGAGGAAAAACCGGACTCGGTCTGAGTAGAATTTTGTCACACCAGTCCGGAGAGAAAGGTCTTGGAGAGGTAGTGGGTGTCCAATTCTAGGTCGAAGGGTCCCCCTGAAATCTAGGGGAAATACTAGACTAGTCAGGAAGGATATATCGAAATACAGGACGGTGAACAGTGTATCTTATAAGGTAGTTTAAATCTGAGAACGTCACAGAGGTTGAGTCTCGTAAAAGTATGGACGGACGAAACGGTCGGAACAAGTAGAACGGGTGCAATAGCGGTACACAAACATACCCTAACTAGGAGTAGATAGACCCCTCGAGACATCCCTACGAGGAGGGAGGATTACTAGAACAAGAGGAATGACCCATCGTGTCATTGTACGGTGATAAGATACTTGTAGATTACTTTCTTATTCCTTGGCATAAGGACTCTATATCCTCGGATAGCTGGGAGAAAGTAATAATAACTCATCAAAGATCCTTCTTCTACCAACTCCTTATACGACACTTCCCGTTCTGACTCAAATGTAACGAACGAATGAGTTAGACACGGTTTCATTTTACTACTTTGCAGTGATCTTTAATAATCTGAAATCAACCGTATGTTGTCAAAACGGGAAGTACCTGTACCTACACCTTCCGTAGTTAATCAACTCCTGATTTGACCCTCGTATTGGTAAGACTCTTGGTCGATCTACCGGTACCCGTTTGACGAATTAAAGTCATAGTAAATTAAACATTTGACCCTCGTTACTATCTAATAAACGTAAGGGATGGAATCTCTTCAAAATCTTTTACTCTCTTATATTAAAAAACACCTGTAAAGACTTTTACATTTGATTACTTATATGCCGTTAAGGGTCGTCCCTCACTGAAACGAAGTAGGGACACGGAGTCCTCTAGAACCCCTTAAACACCTCTGTAGTGATCAACAACGGTCACCCCGCCCCCACCGACAATGACCATCACCAGTGACTACGACCATTTTTTTAGATGTTAAGTGTCCTGTCAAGGGTCTGAAAGTTCTTTATTGACACACAAGTCAGCGAGTCAGTACAGACTGAGAAACGTTGCGGTACCTGACATCGGACGGTCCAAGGAGACAGGTACCTTAAAAGGTACGTTCTTATGACCTCACCCAATGGTAAAGGAAGAGGTCCCCTAGAAGGTCTGGGTCTCTAGTTTGAGTGTAAAGAACTTAAAGGACTTAACCGTCCGTCTAAGAAATGGTGTCACCGTGGACCTTTCGGGGTTCTTTGTTAATGGTCTGGGAGATATAGTGATCACGATTTTGACTCTTTAGGGACACATTTCATGTGACACTGTAAAGAATTGTAAACCAAGACAATTAAAAAAGAATGTAGAAATAACTTCTGTTTTTCCTACTATCGTCATGAAGTCAAGATGTTTGATATTGAACCTCTGAGTGTTACCTAAATAACTTAACACCGATTAGTTGCACGGTGGGAGACGGTGGAACCAATTAATCGACGATAGTAACTGGGTCCACGACAAAATTCGTGAATTGAACATAATTGAGTAAATTAATAGTGTTGTTGGGATACTCCATTTAAATAATGAGGATAAACTGTCTACCTTTCTGACTCCGTTTTTACTGTTTTGGTTTAAACTCGGGTCAGAACAAGGTCCGGAACACTGTTTCTAAGTCGATTCTGATTCAGAGAGGTAGGAGGTGATGTATATAGAGTGAAGACCAGAATTGAAAAAAAAAAAAATTCGTACACACTAAAAGAAAAGTAACAGTGGAAACCGTCCCTTTAACTGAGACCAAAGAACCCAGAAGAATTGTCTCTTGAATGACCAAATCTACGATCTGTTGTCGAGTCGTGTCTTTTTCCTGTATTCCTTTGTTTAGAGAGTTCTTGGACCCCAAACTCGGACCGGTAGATACCTTTTCGTGAACCGTTTACTGTCCCGACACGAAAAGTTTGCTCTAGTATAAGTTCTTAATGGTCCCCTCGAACAATTTTTACGACTAAAGGGTCGTAGTGGGATTTTCGAAGACTGAATCTCCTAGACCCTCCGAGGGTCCTTAGACGGAAAAATTGTTCGAGGGTGCACTCGGACTACGTCCACCAGATTCGCGTGTGGAACTTTTTGTGAGACCACGTTCACCCCTAACCCCTGTTCGTGACCGACTAGGGTCTTCTTCTAAACCCAAACGGACGTGCAATTAAGTTTGGTGAACGCACCCTCGGATACGCACGACAAGACCAGGGACATTAAACGATCGAAGTCCGGTTCCTCGAACTAACTCTCCCGTCCCTACCCCTCCTACCTCTGCCCTTCTTTCCTCTTCCGGTTAATGTTGGTGAAGGTCCCTTCACTAACAAAGAGACACCTGTCTCCTCCTCGACAGTGACCTCCGGGAAGAGGGAAGTCACAGGGGGATTAACCGACAACACTGATAGTAAGACGGGGCTCCCTCAAATTATCCTAGTTCTTTTCTCTTCTTTTCCTACGGTTTATTGAACCTCGTCCTTGTTTTCTCCTCATCCCGAGTAAAGGTGGTCGTGTCTCTCTTCGGGACTAAGTCAGGGAAAGGGGTCCCAGGAGAAAGTGTGGTAGAGGAGCTGGAAAGGGGGTGGAAAAAGAAAACAGGGAGGGTCTCCGGTTATTTGAGTCCAACAGACCCATTCGTCTCGAAATATTAATAGGTCCCTTCTAAGGCTACCGGGTTTTAAGACGGTATTTCAGTACAACATGACAACGTCGTCGTTTCGTCCCTACAAAATTGGAAGAGTCACTTAATGTGAGAAAACCTCTACTTGTGGTCCGTCTCCGAGAAAATACGACTCGTAGAAAGGTTCCCTGGTTAACTCAATAAAATTATAGACTCGTAATACGGAATTGTTACATCAGTTGAAGAGACAGGGACTTGACTCATTAAATTTAGGTAAAGTCGTTATATCACATCGTATCACTTATTCCAACGGACCGAAGTAAGGGTCGGGACGTATAGCGGTCGCCACACTGGAACTTCCAATGAAATGTAGTGATTCGACGTCCATGATTAGACATTTTGACTCTATTATTATCCTGGGGTGAGGGTTTTGTGTATGTGTGTGTGTGTATATATATGTGGTGTGTGTGTATGTGTGTTTGACATCACCTAACAACACTGGTGGTATACTTTGTTATATAAATTATGAAACGGAGAAGGTGTCGTTTGGGTGTCACAAACGGAGGTGACAAGTTGAACAAAAGGGACCTAATAATTACAAACTATAAAATTTGGATATAGACCTGTTTTTTAGTCGTCTTTTTGTGTTCCTTTTCTCTTTGGTCCCTTTTCCGCAAAGGTGAGAGAAGGGTAACTTAAAGTTTACGAGCATTGAGTGACGCTCGTCCTGTTGTCTACTGAAGGTAGGCTTCCTTTCATGTGTCTTGAACTCTTCGTCTGTCTCCTCTTGCTCTATTTAGTAAGTCAACGGATGGTGTGTGCAACACTCTATAATTTGCACCTAATCTTCGAAGAATGGTTATCAAACCGGAGGTAAAGAGCTCACCAAATACAATGGTCTGACGTTTGTTTACTAATATACACACTGTTTTTATACATTATTCGACCTCCTGTCTAAGTTCATTCGGTCCGAGACCTCAAGACCAGACAAACGAACGTCGAAAGACGTGTCCTTTAGGAGGCTCACGTCGTAACGACTTCCACAGGAGAAGGTCCGTCGAAGGAACCCCAACATCGAGTTGTCGGAGGTCAGTCACGTTCCAATGGTTCGTTGAGTAAAGGGTGACTCCATAAACTCCTTTGTTTCAGAACTAAAATTTTTGTTTTCTTTTGGTTTTTTGGGACGACTCGTCTGGATTTGTGTGTGTGTGTGTGTATGGGTGGGTGGGTGGTGGGAGAAAGAGGAATTCGGAGTTCCATAACATGGAAATGATTTATCGTGTTGGAGGGTCTTTATCTTTCGTTCGACGTTAAACATTTCATTGAAGTTCGTGATAAGATTTAATGACGATTATTTAAAATGAAGTATCACCTTGGAAAATATCACCTTGAAGAATATCACTTAATATAACATACGGACAGAGAGTTAACCCACGGACTTACTTTTCGCTGATAGTAAACTTATTCAGAATCGTTTATTTAACCGGTCAAAACATATGTTCTCAACTACCTTTCTCCTTACTCTTTCGAGAATTAATACAGTATTATTAACTTTAATGATCGAAGTTTCTCAGTTCAATATCGTAGTGACAACATTGGAAAGGGTCCTATCCCGTTCCCTCGTCGTGTCTCTTCCACCCTTTCTTAATTTTGAGGGTTCACCTTCACTCGGACCCAGACTGTTGTCCGACATGGACCGACATGGAAGACTGGAAAAGGTGTAGCACCATATAAGACACTCTGTTTGTTTTTTTGATATTAAAGTAAAAATGTTTCGTAGTCTGTCTTCCTGAATGCAACCTCTTCTAACTTTATAGTCACTGGGTCCAGAACAGATCTACGAAGATTCAGTGGAGACCTCGGTCTATATGGGTACCCTTCGCGGCACGTAGATTCTGTACGACAAATGTACCGAAACGGACGACCCCTCGATTTTAAAAGAAGTATTGTACTTCCTTACAACGGGGATGTCTTGATTGATGTCAGACGCCCTACATTACGTGAACCGACCTGTTTGTCTCGACACTATCTTGGGGTCGGACTTGTGAGTGATCAAAGGTACTTCCATCGAGTGTCGAGATTTAAATCCCTTTATTATACATCACGAAACAACCCGGTACAACCCCGGACTTTCTCTCCTTCTCATATGGGAGGATGTATGTGAATATTTTTGTGTTAAAGTATAAAACTTAGTACACTTTTTTTCGTTATCTTCGAGAGGTCGTTTTTTTTTTTTAAACAACATTTTTAAGACACAAAGAGTTAGACGAGTGTGTGGTAGTGGTTGAGATTAGTTCACCGACTACACCTGTCCGACTGGTCCTCATTGACAAAAAGACAACATATTATCATGTGCCAACACTCTGTGTGTCGAGTAAAAATGAAGTTTAATGTAAAATAAGAAGTACCTCAAAACCATAATTAAACCTAAAAAAATCATAGTGTAATTTTATAAAACAGTTCATGACTCAAAAAACTACGGGGGAATTTAAAACGAGGATATCACTCATATAGTGGACGGAGTGGGACCAGGACTTTTATCCCTTAAACTTCCTGATAATATTAGTCATCACTTCTAATATTTCATGGAAGTGTTTTGATTATGAATTTCCCATCGGTAACGTTAGCATAAAAAAGTTCTGGACGTCTCTTAGACATCTATAGTGTCCTGTGCGACCGACCTGTGTGTGATGATTTCGTCATCATACTGTTGAACACCGAACAATTGTCCAACTTTTCTATCACTCAAGATTAGTTGGGGGTCTAGGACGAATAGTTCCTTCACTATTAGGAACTAGTCTTACACGTTCTCTTCCCACGACCGGGTGGATCTTAAAGAGAAGCCAAGACCCCTCAGGGAACACCTAGAGTGGACAGGGAACTGTGGGATTACTAATGTGAGTCTCTCGAGAGGCAGAAACAGACGTCGGTTTTGTCAGAATTCGTGATTCAAATGGTCATCACAATCAGTGAGTCAGTACGAGTCGAGAAACGTCGGGACACCTGTATCGGGTGGTCCGAGGAGACAGGTGCCCTAGGAGGTCCGTTCTTATGACCTCACCCAACGGTAAGGGAAGAGGTCCCCTAGAAGGGCTGGTTCCCTAGTTTGGGTCCAGAGGACGCAACCTCCGTCTAAAAAATGGTAGACTCGGTGGTCCCTTCGGCGCAAATGGTTGTCTGAAGACAATTTTCGAGGCGAAGATAGGAAGCACACCTCGTCACGGTGGTCGGACGAACCGACACAAAATCCCAAAGACAGAGAAGTCGATCTTGAGAAGAGACATCGGGTTACAACCTAGAGTCACCTGTCTCGACCCCCAAAAGTTAGGGGGAAACCGTCCTTCTTGTCGAAGAACGACCCTCAGACGGGGATTTGGAAGGGACAATCGTTGCGACTCGCCATCTTTGTCGTTGAGTCGTCGAGAGGCCAGTTTGTAGTAGTGAAGGTTATAACACTCTGGACGCCTTTTATTTGACTGCACTTTGTAGCGAGTGGAGACGGAGACTCTCATATAAGACCCCCTTAAACCACCGTTCGTGTCACTTTCGTGGTCATATGTCAATTTCAGTTGTTTGTGACTTTTTAATTGTGTAGCTGACGGAGTTTGATGGGGATGGATAAGATATTACACCACAGATCGTCTTGTTGAGGTCCCATTAAAACGACACACAATGAAAGTCGAATTCTTCCTTTTATTTATCCATGAAACTGAAAAGTAAGGGACCCAACAAGCGTCTCTCCCCCTTTTAATTTTGTTCGTTTGATAAGTTGTAACTTTTTTTAAATCAGTAGTTTTCTTTCACGAATGTGTTCCTTCCAGAACTGTTTTTTATTATAGATCTGTGTTGTGTCCCGAAGAGTGAAGACTACGTAAACATCGGATTTACCATTTTATACGAATAAGGGTAAAGTGGAACAAAGGAGCCTCTAGTCCGACTGTTTGTCGGGTAGTGGTTGTCAATAGTGGGAAACAGACGGGACCTGCGACTTCCGAGACACTCGTCTCTTACTCGTTTACACTCTATTTACAATCGACGACTAAAGTAAGAGTGAGTTTTGATAGAGAGAGAGTGAAGACTCAGTAATTCCTCGAGAGTCTAAACGTAGTTAGACTGAGTAAAGTGTGGGACCGAACAGAAAGATGAAAAAGGGAACCACACGCCATCTTTGTTTTACGGGATGTTCTACGACGACACAAGGAGTAAACGAACAAATCTAAAAGTTAAGTTCAAGGAAATAATAAATAAGAGTAATGTTTCTGTTAGATACACGATATTCGAGGAGATTATGTCTTTCTACTTTTCGTTTCGTTTTTTACTTTTTTTTTAGTGACTATGAGAGTAGTAGTTTTTTATTGGTGTTCATTGTAAAACTACACTGAAGAAAGTCTAAAAAGGGTCGAAGGGGGAGTAAATAAATAAAAGATAGGTAAAAGAAGGGGACGAATAAACTAATACACACACACACTTTCAGCGAACCAATATAGACTGAGAAACGTTGCGGTATGTCAGGTACCTTAAGAAGTCCGGTCTTATGATCTCACCCATCCGAAAGGGAAGAGGTCCCCTAGAAGAGTTGGGTCCAAAGGGTGTAACGTCCGTCTAAGAAATGATCGACTCGGTGGTCCCTTCGGGTTACGGTTAATATCATGTAACATTTAAGGGTCTCTAAACAGTCACACAAAAGATCTGAGTCAGGGTCCTATAGAAATACATAACTGAGTGTCAAGACTCCCAAGAAGTCTCGGAAACTCTACCCCAAATTCTTTCTCTCACACGTCACCCGTCCTTCGTCCACAGAGACGACTCTCTATCTCTAAGACCCAGAGGGTTAAGAGGAAAATGGTCCGGTAAAAAATAAAAAAAGGGTCTTTAAAGCCGAAGACACACTTTAAAACAATCTTATTTCTTAATACACCGTTTTCGTTCTAGGTTAAGTTTGAAGTGTATAAGGTAAGGCAAAGGGACAGTCCTATCTTCTAAGACCATGACACGAAATCGTCGGCAGTAAAATCACACTGACATGAATATACTGACAAAACTTCACTTCCACAAAGGTATACTGGATTTTTCGTTAGTAAAGTACCCATTCGTTAGTAAAGTAGTCATTCATGACACACTTTTTCTGTAGGAGTGGTTTAAGGACTCGGTAGACACCAGTAAGACTATAAGGGACCACCACGGAGTGAGGCAGGGTCCCTCTCTTGTCCCAAGAGTGCTCCAGAGATAAGTAAGGACCGACGTGAGAGGAGGGTAAGTGCCACCACACTTTCGATCTGCACGAGAGATCCTGATCTCTAGAGGTCTACCGACTTGGACTGAAAGATGGTCCCCTGATGGGTGGATTATACGACCTTAAGAACGGTGTCATCGACGAAGGTACGTTTCTACCTCGGTGTCACGGGCGTAACGAGCAGACGGAAATACCCGGTCCCTCTCGAGTGGTGGGAGCAGTTTGGGAGGGGGGTGTAAGGGTGTGAGTGATTACTTTCGAGAGGTACTGAGTGTAGACGAGGTCCTCATTGGTAAAGGGTCCTGACGACTCTCATCCTTTTTGGGGTGAAGATAATTAGTCCTACACCGGACCGAAGTACTGGTTCTTCCTTTTATTGTGTTTGCAAAATGTAATCATATGTTATATATAAATTTTGCACCCAATAGACAGGATGGGTAATGATGAAGTAGTACATTCGTTTCATTCGTTTTTCAAACACGTAAAAGACTATTAAGTAGATATATAATTTACTAGACGGAAAGTTATGAAAGTAAACAGACAAATCATACCGGAATAAGTATTTGGATACATTTCACCTGTAATGTCCTCTCATCCATACTCTTCCACCCCTACAAGTCTGAATTGTGATTGTAAATATATTACAAGAGTTACTATGTACAACCAATATACTTTGAATATTTACATTAATCATCTTATCCTATTTAAATAAACTCCTCCGACCGAACGAATATTGTCTGATAACTTCATAAAATAACTTAACTATACTGACGTTTTAATTACGTCACTAATTAATTAATTGTACACTAAATTTTTAGGGTTGTCTTATCGTGACACATTTTATTTTCAAGTAAAAACCACAGTCCAAATCTTTATCTTATTTACAGTTCCTACAGAAACCATGTTTAAAGAACCTTCAAAAATTTTTTACATAAAATATGAAAACATGTTAGTAAAACCACACTAATACGTTTTTTATAGAGTCTAATCTCCAGATGTGTTTTTGGTGTCAAAAGTAACGATATCGAAATATTCTGTTAAGATATACACGGTTCAGTTTCCGGGTGACTAATAAAAAAAAGGGAGGGAGGTTTAAATCAACTACTGAGAAACAACAAATAACAAGTAAACCGGTTCTTACTTAATTTGAAACTGAAATGACTTCGTCGTCAAAATCGTCGATTCTCTTTGCTGTTACAAGTTTCCGTGCTAGAAAGCTACGATGAGACAATGTGCGACAACACAAAACAAAGACGTTTCTCGTGGTCTTTGATACAACTGGGAGTCACGAATTGTAAACAGGAGCACCATTTAATCGTAAACACTTGTGTGAACCAAGTAAGACAAAAATGTGAAAAAAGGGTCAACAACCACCCCCCGTCAGACTTTCCGCACTTACACAATCGACTAGATAATCATGGAATAACCTTGTATTCAGTTCACGTGGAGAGAATTGCCCTTACCATGCCAAATTCACTACCAATCCTTTTCTCCTCTGTTCATCAACACTCTTTCTCCTTCTTTGAAGTATAATGTTAATGTTTGATCCTTCAACCGAGAACTTCTGATTAAAACAAAAAGGACGTCCGACGAGAAACATTGAAGTCGTTTAAATAGGTTTCCATAGATATGTGTGTCAAAGGTCCACAGTCGTGTTTGAACGGTGGGTAAGAAAGAGAGTACAAGAACCTCCAACCCTACTCGTCTCTGGATGAGTTCCATAAGTCCGGACCCCTAAAATAAAATTTCTATATATCGTTTTACTCCTGAGATTCGAGAAAGTCCAATGTTCCTCGTCTCTTGGAACGTTACTGCCACTTTGTGTTCTACAGGTGACTTTATCATCATTACCCCTTTTTTTACTCAAAATATAACCGGATATACCGTATAAAACTTCGGACCTAACTGACAGGGTGTATACTTATGAAAAGATGTGTTCGTTTGTTTTCGTACGTAAAAAAGATATATAATTTTCTAGACGGAAAGTTTATGAAACTAAAGAGAGAGCTCAAATGGTAAATATGATTTATTATTAAATATTATTCAACAAACTTACAAATGATTGTCGTCGACGGTTAAGTCCGGAGTTCCTTGATCTTGTCTTAGACAACCCGACCGGTTTTTCAAACAAATCGAAAAAAACATTGTAGACTACCTTTTTAAGTTTACTTGAAAAACCGGTTCGGTCACCTTACTGTAGTCTTATATTACGAAGGATGACAATGTGTAGGAGGATTTCCTAGGGTTCAATAGAGACGAAAGGGAAGAAGACTCTGATGAAGCGGTGAAGACTGGTCGTGAGAGACGAGAATAGGAGAAACGAAGACTCGTAGAGGAATGAGGACTATGCACTGTAGAGGGATAACGGAGGAAAGAGACAGAGGGAGTAGGGTACGGTGACGAGACGGTTTAGAGAAACCTATAGACCGTAAGTTTAAGTGGGTCTCTCTCTTAGACTAATCAAGTCGGACAGTGGTAGGCACGAGTTTTCGAAAACATCATCGGAGATTTACCTGACGAAAACATAGTTCGTAGTCAGGAACCTGGTCAATTGACACTGGTCCCGTCCCAGTGGACCGTCTTTCGTACTCAGAGGTACGGGTCCCTTAGGGGGACGTCGACGAAAAGAGTCTTTCTGTAGTACGTATACTGTCTGGAAGTCTCACCTTCCCGGATCAATCATACCCTTTCAAAATCTAAAAATAAGTACGAGTGATTGCCCCAGTTGTGAACATAACGGTGTTTATGTCCAGAACTGTAACCAGTAACTTTACTGTCTCGTGGTGCTTACGTCGAGTTTCATCGTACGTAACCGTCGTTTCTAAAGAACCGGAAATGTGAGTTTATGTTGTCACTCACTGAGGTCGGTCTCTCCGCATCGACCACCCCGTATAGCATACACTGGATCTAAAGGGTTTAGTAAAGTCGGACCTCTATCCTGTAGTTGTAGTTATCGGTTTATCGTAAACAGTTTCAAGTAGTAACACACGGGTCTTCCTTGGTAAAAACAAAAAAAGTGACTACCTCGAACGTACAGGGTTCCCCTAAGAGGGAACACGAACCTCTTGATTGGAAGAACTGATGGTACCACACAGACTTAAGAGAGGGAGAAAACAAAACTAAGGACCACTACTTCTAGGACCACCGTCGACACGGAGGGTGGTTTTTGTGGTGGTGTCGACGAGGACGGCGACGGTGACGGATGTCTTTTTCTACAGTGTTCTAGATGGGGTTTACATTGAGACGGGTTCATCCTGTACTGTTTGTCGGTGTCGACGTCGTTTGGGGCGTAGGTGATTACACCGACGAAAGTGCCAGTCATTACAGCGGTGTTAATCACGGTGAGGACCACGGATACCCGGTCGACGAAACACGTGGATTACGGGGTCTCTCTGAAATCTTTCTGATCGAAAAATTGAAGATAAACGAGAAGGTGAGTTTAAAATAGGAGGTATTTGAACCGGTACTCCGATATCCTCGGCTCGGTCTCACATTAGATCCACTGTTTAACACAGGTCTCAGTAGGAAGGAAAGGTTATAGTCAAGTGACCGAGAAGAGGTAGAGGAGTACCGAAACCTTACTCAAGAAACAGCGTTTGCAGAACCATGGAGGATACATATCCTTATTCCGGAGTTCTTAGGATGGTTGACGTCTCATTAATCGGTGAAGACTCCTTAATCGATATGGAACAATACACTAATTCATTAAAAATCTCCAGTGGGTCTAATTTTCTATGTCCGATATTCATACACAAATTCCTCTAATCCCTATAGAATTATATATACTAACTTGTTCTTAAGTTTAAGGTAGTCAACATAAGAAAGGTCGGATTTCTTTCTTTCTCTTCCATCCACCAGAAGGACCTAATGTCTTTACCTTTCTGGTTCTACGTCTCTACAAATGTACATGAGTTGTAGTAGGTCTCGTTCTTCTACGACTTAGACCGTCTGTTTCTATAGGGTTAGTAAAGGTTACTTAACAGACATAATCATATTTTGTATCGAGGAGGAAGAAGTGGTCCAAAAAGTAACAAGTCAGCGATTCAGTACAGACCGAGAAAACACTGGGGTACCTGACATCGGACGATCCGAGGAGACAGATACCCTAAAGGGTCCGTTCCTATGACCTCACCTAACGGTAAAGATAGAGGGCTGGGTCCCTAGCTTTAGCACAGAGGGTACAACCGTAATGGTGACTCGGTGGTCCCTTCGGGAAGTGGTATCGGACTCATTTTATGAAGGGGTTCTAATAAGTACATGAACGAGATAACAATACGAGTGGTTTTGTAAGAACACCTAATAATTTACGTAAATAAACCCTGTAATTATTTGACCCCTGTGACGTCCCCTTAGACAGGAGTAGAAATCCCAACCTGTGTCTTTATCAAGAGACATATTATAACTCATTTGCGTGTGATATAAATGACTGATATAGGATGAAATTTCAAAGTATTTCAACGAGTTTCATTTGAGAAATGACCCTTAATACCCGTGAGAGTTAAGTATTTGTAGCAATAGAGGGATTTAAGTGTAAAAACATATACTATGAATGAAATTCACCCTTTAATCTCTCTGTAGTGACAAAGAAACTTTTATTATTAAAAAGATTTTGATGTCTCTTACACGGAAAACACTTTTTTTATATAAATGCGACAGAAAAATAAAGGGGATCCCGATAATTTGTGACACACGATCAGGAAATAGTCTTCACAAATATGTCGTACTAAAACAAATAAATCTACGAACATCTCACATTTTAATACCCAAACCACCAAACGTCGATCTTAAACGAAGGGGCGAAGGTAAGAACGAATATGAACTTAAAACTTCCCAAAAACAAAACAAAAAAAAAAAACCATATAAAAACAAAAACAGATATCTCGTCTATTTCTCGTATATTTGAGGGGTTGTTTGAGATGTGTCTAACTATCAACCCTTCTTAAGGACAGGTAAAGTCTCGACGTGTCAAAAGTTCAGTTCAGTACATTTTCCTCGTACTGAACCCAGTCCGACCCCTAACCGGAACTTTACAGACATCGAAAAGACGTTGTGTCATCAATAGACCAACGGGAGGAGGACAGGGTCTTCTCCAAGATAAGAGAAAAATTAAATCCTACGTAGAATCCCTCCGACTAACCGAGTTACGACACCTCTTTTAGTCAAAGTTAAGTAAAAGAAACGTACTCAGTTTATATTTGGATGAAACGTTCTTCTTAGATCTCGACTCAACAAATAAGAAGAGTTACCCACACAACGAGACGTCAGAGCGTGTCCCTTTGTCATCGGAAACAGTCAAAGAATTTGACGAGAGTCGAATAGGACCGACACTGAAGATGTGAGTCTGAGAAGTCTCCATGTCAATTAAACGGAAAGTCTTCAGATGTAGTTCAATGCTAATAACTTAAATTGAGTTTGTACGCGTCGAAAATAAAAACAAAACAAAACCTCCCGACTCTCCAGACCCAAAAAACAAAACAAAACAAAAGTCAAAAACCAACGTTGATTGTCTTTTACTAGATCTTGATTCGGTCCGTTGGTTTTATCCCTTCCCCTCAATGACCAAGCAGCTCTGATTCTTAACTTCTTTGTCTTTCCTATACTTACGTAGACCCGGCCTTCAGTTGTCCTTTACAGGTCAGGTGGACCCAAAACGTTCCGGAGAGAGTGAGAGTTAGAGGAAGAGGGGGAAAAGGATCGGTACTGAGACGATCCAAGGAGAACCCCTAACGGAAGTAAGAGAAAGTGACTTCGGAATTGAAGAGGTACTCCGTTCTGTGGTACTACCGAAAAGTAAAGGGTGACACCCTAAGGACACATGGTCTCCCCATGACTCAGAGACGAACCACCAATTTTGACGAGTCCCGTCTCAAACCTTACCGAGCCGACCCTTCCATGGGTAGAGACCTGATTAGTTTCATGATTAGTCGTCACGACGGAACATTCTTACACCACCAAAGATACCCTTGGTACCCAACCTACTCCTCCCTTCCTTCCTCCTCCTTGTTCAGGGGGTTTTCCCGCCCCTCATACCCACGAACCGTAGGAGTCTTTTCTTTGTTACATACGGACAAACTCCGACACCGTGTCGATATCCACGTGTTCATATAAGGAAAAGGAATAAACTTACTCAATCGACTGTACAAACAGTGACGGGGTGTAAGTGAGGGTTCTGACCTAAAAGGGGAAACTCCGTACACCCCCTTTTTTATCCGAATGAAGAGACAAGTCAAGTCACGTCAGTGAGTCACAGACTGAGAAACGCTGGGATACCTGAATTCGTACGGTCCGAAAGGACAGATAGTGGTTGAGGGTCTTGGATGAGTTTGAGTACAGGTAGCGTAGTCACTACGGTAGGTTGGTAGAGTAGGAGACAGCAGGGGAAAAGGAGGGTGGAAGTTAGAAAGGGTCGTAGTCCCAGAAAAGGTTACTCAACCAAGAAGTGTTGTCCACCGGTTTCATAACCTCAAAGTCGAAGTTGTAGTCAGGAAGGTTACTTATAAGTCCTGACTGAAGAAAATCCTAACTGACGAACCTAAAGGAACGACAGGTTCTCTGAGAGTTCTCAGAAGAGGTTGTGGTGTCAAGTTTTCGTAGTTAAGAAACCACGAGTCGAAAGAAATATCAGGTTGAGAATGTAGATATGTACTGATGGTCTTTTTGGTATCAAAACTGATCTACCCGGAAACAACCGTTTCATTACGGAGACGAAAAATTATACAACAGATCCAACCAGAAAAGAAGGTTCCTCGTTCGTAGAAAATTAAAGTACCGACGTTAGTGGTAGACGTCACTAAAACCTCGGGTTTTTTATTTCAGAGGGTGACAAAGGTATAGATAAAGGGTACTTCACTACCCTGACCTACGGAAATAGAATCAAAAGACTTACAACTCAAAATTCGGTTGAAAAAGTGAGAGGAGAAAGTGAAAGTAGTCCTCAGAGAAATCAAGAAGAAATGAAAGACAGTATTCCCACCACAGTAGACGTATAGACTCCCATAACTATAAAGAGGGCCGTTAGAACTAAGGTCGAACACGAAGTAGGTCGGACCGTACTATATGAGACGTATATTCAATTTATTCGTCTCACTGTTATATGTCGGAACTGCATGAGGAAAAAGATAAACCTTGGTCAGACAACAAGGTACAGGTCAAGATTGACAACAAAAAACTGGACGTATGTCTAAAGAGTGCTCCGTCCAGTCCACCAGACCATACGGGTAGAGAAATCCTTAAAAGGTGTCAAACAACACTAGGTGTGTTAGTTTCAGAAACCGTATCAGTTATTTCGTTTTCATCTACAAAAAGACATAGAGGACGAAAAAGCTACTAGGTCGCCTACAACCGTTAAACTAGAGGTCAAGGAGACGGAAAAGATTTAGGTCGAACTTGTAGATCTTCAAGTGTCAAGTACATGACAACTTCGGACCGAATCTCTTAAAACTTATAATGAAACGATCGTACACTCTACTCACGTCAACACGTCATCAAACTTGTAAGAAACTGTGACGGAAAGAAACCGTAACGGAAAGAAACCCTAACCTTACTTTTGACTAGAAAAGGTCAGGACACTGGTGACGACTCAAAAGGTTTAAACGACCGTATAACTCTCGTCGTGAAAGTGTCGTAGTAGAAAATCCTAAACTTTATCGAGTTGAACCTAAAGTGTCACTATGAAGGATTCCGGGTAAACTGAAGTGTAAGGTCCTACAGACCGAAATCCACTCACTAGTGTGGTAGTACCAAAAGACCCGGTACTTCTAGAAAAAACATATCAAGAAGACACATAAGATACTATTAATTCTAGAAAAAACATGACACCCTATTCAATAAGTTTATTTAATTGGCAAAAATGAAGTACTTAAAAAGTCAACTAACCAACTAGGACATGGGTGTTTCCTCAAACTTCACCAAATTTCCTTTGTGTAAGTTCCGAGGAATTTAACATACACTATAATGTTTTCATTTTGTTTAAAAGGTGTATCGGTTACGACTTTTATTTGACACTAGAGTTAGCGTCTTAGTAAGAACTTTGGGTGGGAAGTCTTCAGAGTATTTTGACGGTAAACCCAATGAAAAATAAAAAAAGACTGAAATTTCCAATACATTCGTAGCACGTCGGGTACCGAGTAGGTTTATAACCTGTTTCCTTTTGAAGTCTTTAGAGGATCCTTAAAGGAGACCAACATTTAATTATCTTTCCTACCTTAAAAACTGTCAGTTACCTATTTAAATTGTTTACTAATGAGTAATTTTTGTATTTGTTCTTTTTCGGTTTCGGTGGGACCGAAACTCTTAACCGGAGTGATCGTTCTTAAAAAAAGGGGTAAAAGTAGGGGAAAACGAGAATAAATCTACCGAAATCTGGTTTTGTGTGAAAACCTTTACCTTGTTTGGTCAATAGAGACGTGTTCGAAGAACGAAAGGAAAGGCGTCGTAGGTGACAATTTAAGTATGGAAGTCTATCCGTCTCCCTGTAAAAGGTGGTCTCCCGTTAAACCGTTACAAAGTCGGTACGTCAGATGTCTGTAAATGACTTTCGGACGAACCATGGTCACTGTCATGATCTACGACCTAATGTCACGACTTGTCAGTCCTGTTCCTGGTCAGAAGTATTTCGAGTATTATAAGAGATCGAAGAAAGGGAGGAGGACAACATCTTTAAAACAGGAACTTAAAGAGAAAAATGAACTAGAGGAGACTAGTATTGTGTCACAAGGTACACGTATGGAAGGAGTAGATATCGAAACACAAAATCTCAGGGTGCCTAGACTACCGTACATTTTGTACGGACGTAAAGACCAACGGTGCAGTTTAAGTCATACAGGGAGTTTTACTTAGTGGTAGCAGATGGAAGTGACAGGAGGAAAGGAGTGAAAACTATTAAAGTCAGGGTAATAGGGATCAGGTAGTGAGTCTGAATTTTAGAGTTTGTAGTAACGTTACCGAAATTGTCCAGGAAAACGAGGGTCATAAAGGAGAGAGAAACTAGGACTAATTTACAACCACAGTTTCCTTTTTAAGTATTACTTTTGGTTAGTTATTAAGTCTAGTGTACATCCTTACTTGAATCATTCAATATTTTAACATGATACAATCAAGAAAAGGTACAAGTAATAATACAATGATGGGTCGGCTCCTCAAAAGTTACTGATGGACGTGAAAAAAAATTTGTTTCCGAAAAAAAATTTTTTCAACTTCATATCAACTAAAAGTTACAACATAATCAAAAGTCCACATACTAAGTCAATATGTATGTATATATACGTATATATGTATAAGAAAAAGTATAAGAAAAGGTAATATAATTATTAAATAATGTCCTATAACTTAGATCAAGGGACACTATATATCATGGATATGAAGAGTTTATTTAATATTTGAGAACCTGACCCGTAAACTCTGTGATATTCTAAGTGGGGAACACATAAAAAGTGAATAAACGAAAACGTGAAAGATACGTGACCTGTTGACTTTAACAAGTGACAAGAAAGTATCGGAGTCACTTCTCGGAGGAGTGAGTACGAAACGAAACAGGACCTTGTGGATAGAAGGTTAGGTAGGAAGGTACAGAGAGAGGAACTCTGATTGTGAACTTAAGACGGTTCTCCTCTCCGGGATTCACACCCTCATTACCTTAAGGTGCCCCGTATCCTATTGACACCGAAGTCCCTGATCAATTATATTTAGAACCAAACTTTCACAGTCCGTACTTTTCCGATACTTCTTCATAAGATTAAATCCCCCTCCCCGTCCGTTTTTCAAAATACCTTGCACTCGTCATCCTGCGGTCACTCATGAAAGTTTTCACCCTTATTACAACTACATACCGTCTTTGGTTGTGTTATAACATTTCGTTAATAGGAGGTTAGTTTTTAACTATTTTAAAAAAATTTATTTATTTTTATCTCTTAGAGTTTTTTCTTTTTGTTCACCCTTATCTCCTAGACTCCAACCTCAGACCTACAAATCTGTTAGACCTCAAAACTACAGTTCTCAGCACCCTCCTATTCAATCCTCTATTTCAGTAAACGTTCTCCCCCACCCCACTCCCCTTCTTGTCGACGTCACTGTCTCCTGTGTACTCTCGACGAGACCTTTTAAGAGTTCGGAGTTCAGGAAGGCTCAGAGAGGGTCATCTGAGTATAGATAGAGGTGACACCTAAACGGACTCTAGACTTTCGATTATTTCGGAGGAGACTTAGTGTATTTGACCGATGTGGTTAAAGTTATTTCTTTTTCTACTTATTTAATTTAAGATGGGAAGAAACAAACACACCAAGTAAATTGAACGTGTCTGTTTCCTGTTGACTTTAGACCTTTTAAGGGTTCCTAAATAAAAAAACACGAACAGTCGTGTGGACTCATTTTGGTTTGAGGATTCGTAATAGATTAGATTGAAATGTCCACCGAAGTCCCTCTTTATTTATGGATTTACGAGTCCCCGTTCAGTTCACATTTTATACGAAACACTTTTACGGACCACTTAAAACTGTACTGTACGAAATAATATTATTACTTACTAGACTATCATTTCCCGGGAGCCCGAAAACTCCGAGTAACCACAGTTAAACCCCTTCTTCCCATTTCCTAACATAAAAGTTCGAAACGACAATACGAAATAAAACCTTCAGAAAAATCTTCACTAGTATTAAATAATAAGTATTCTCGTTGTTTTTTATCTAGAAGGTATCTTAAAAATTTACTTTCTAGATTTTAATAGTAGTTCTATATTTAAATAGAGTACTATAAATCAGACACAGTTGAGTTGAAACTTTTACTTATGTCTTTCAATCTTAAAATGAAAGACCAATAAGTATAGTTGAAACATAATTATAAACACTGTCTAAGAGTTTAAACTGTAAAGAATGTGACTAGAGGACTAGAAGAAGGTGGTCGGACGAAATGGACTTCTGTATGTGTAGGTCGAGTCATTTACTACTGAGGTAGGAAGGTCAACAAGTCCGGTACTCGTACCTCAGTCGGGACTGAAGAGAGAAAACGTACAGGTTGTAAGTTTACCAGTCGCATAGGATAACTAACGTAGAAGTGTTATCTCTGTCTTAGGTTGGTTAGTGGAAAGTCTAGGAAGTAGTGGTCGAAGGGCCAGGTTCGTTCGTAGTAGATACCGGACAAGTAATGTCATCGGAATAGGAAGAAACCGGAAGGACGAAGTGAGAAGGAGGTATATTAGATGAGAGTTTTCTCATCGGTTAAGTCAAGTCTCAACAGGAAATTTTAGAGCATAAGAAGATGAATTTTGAAAAGTCATAAGAGGGTGAAGAGGGTTTCATTTCCAGGAAGTTTTAAAAAGTTTCGGAGGGTCGAAGACGCTTTAGATGGACACTTTAGATGGGGGCTAGAGTAGTAGAGTAAATGGAGGCACTGGTGTGGAGGTCCTCGAGAGAGGGGACGACTCGATATCCGTGTAACGGAAGGAGTGAGAAGAGATAAGAGGTGTATGATCACCATTGGAGACACTGAGAAGAGAGGTTGGACTCAAAAGACAAGGACTGGGGGATCTTCGAGGTAGGGGTCGTAGTCTTGACGGTTGGAACTTCGATCGTCACCTGTCAGTAGTCCTCTTTTGTCAAGGTTGGTAGGAGGAAATTTAAAAAGATAGTTTCAGTGCAAAGGAGATTCGTACTGTTTGTCGACTTAGTATACACTACAAACTTTCTTTTCCCTTCTACCCCTCTGGATCACCTTGATTTTTCAATACTCTTGTTTCGGAATCGATGACTACTGTAATTAAGGTTATCATGAAGTACAATGAAATATAAGAATTCAAAGTAATTTCGATCTTTAAAGTATACTTGGAAAGACATGGTAAATCTTCTCTACGAAGGGTCCACCGTGTCACCATTTCTTAGACGGACGGTTACGTCCTCTGTGTTCTCTGTGCCAAAGCTAGGGACTCAACCCTTCTGGGGGACCTCTTCCTTTATCGTTGGGTAAGGTCATAAGAACCGACCTTTTAAGTTACCTGTCTTCTCCGATCACCCGATGTCAGGTATACCAAAGTTTCTCATCTTCTCTTTGTACACATATATATGTACAAATTTCTGGTATCAAGGATCCGTGGGTTGATTTCGAGAATCTCACTCAAGAGAAGGTCTAAAACCCTTTATGACCAGTCGAAACCGTCTGTCTTTATAAAGTAGTAAATATAGAGATCGGATTCGTTTGTTGACTAAATTCTAATACTTAAAATTCCAGAATCTGTGACTGGTTTTTTATTTTCTTTGGTTTGTCGGGGGGTTTTACGTACAAGATACTCCAGGTCTAATCCTTCGTGACTACTTTAAGTGGTTTCGTTCGGAACGATAAAATTCATACATAATATGTAAAAGAATTATTTTGTTCTGACAGGTGTATTAAGTAGAGATCACCCAAAACTCGTCTAAGTCCTATTTCTAGACTAAAGGTTCTGACTGACGTTTATACGAGTAGGAAACCCTTGTGTCTTTTCCTTTAGATTACTACGTCTTTATGAGTATCTCGTCGGTCCTTTCTTTCCCTTAACCTCTTCGGGTCTGACCTACCGTTTTCAATGTGGGTTTCTCGAACTACCTTCAGTCATTAGTTTGTGGAGGAATTTGACCCGAACTGCTAAAGTTCCGCACCCCTTGATTTTGTCACTGACTACAACTAGGAGTGAACAAAAAGTCTATATAACACTAAAAAACGAAATAAAGTAGTCATCTTCATGTGTAATGGAAAAAATAAAATGCCACTTAATGATCCAATAAAATTTGACTAGTTTAAAACAGGTCTTTGACCGTAAGAAAAAGATACTAAGATATAAAGAGTTTGAGATCCTCAAAGGACTTTAAGGTCCCACCACCCTGCCCCCAAGTCCTAACCCTTGAGTACATGCAGGCCCCACCTAAGTACAGTCACATACCGTTTTGGTTATGTCATAACATTCATTTTTTTTTTTTGTGGTGCGGGGGTTTTTTATTTTATTTTCATAAATTTTTATTTATTTATTTAATAAATGTTTGATTTTTTTTTTTTTCTTAAGATCTATAGTATTACAATTAAAATGAAGAATAATTTTAAAAAACGAAGATGATAGGTAAGGTCTAGGGGAAATGCAAGGAAAAAAAAAAAGAGTAAACAAAATAACAAAAGGTAAAATTACCTACTTATTTTAAAATCCTATAAATTTCTATTTTTATAAATGGAAAGAACTAAGGAGTTATCGTTGTGAGAATAAATAAAAAACCAAGAAGACAACAAAGAAGGATATAGAGATATAATACTTAAATAGATAGTCGAAAACAAAATAAGTAATGTCAGTATTAGACGAAAATCGAATAAAACAAGACACAGTTCTTTATGAAGATAAAAAAATTATACACCAAACAATAACAAATCGATTGTGGATAACTCCTGAAAGACACCCAATTCGTGACAATGTTCATGAAACACATTTCATTGAGTAAATTCGGAGTGTTTTGATATTTTATGTATTAATAATAATAAAGATAGGATATCTTTCCTTTAACTTATTTTATCGTTAGTTCTTTTACAGATCTAAGTATGTCGGCCATTCTTAAAATCTCTATCACGACGATTGTTTATACATTATGATAGAAAAATCCATCAGATAAGTCAGTAATTGGTGAAAAGTGTAAGATTATTCTTATGTTTACCCCTCCCCCCAAGTCCTAACCCTTGAGTACATGTGGGCACCACCTAAGTACAGTTACATACCGTTTTGGTTATATCATAACATTTCATTTTATTACATTTTATTTATTTAATTAATTTAAAATTTTTTTTCTTATATTTATTTTAGGTATGTTATGATTCATCACACGATACTAATATGAATCGANAGAATATCTTTCCTTTAACTTATTTTATCGTTAGTTCTTTTACAGATCTAAGTATGTCGGCCATTCTTAAAATCTCTATCACGACGATTGTTCATACATTATGATAGAAAAATCCATCAATCCATCAGATAAGTCAGTAATTGGTGAAAAGTGTAAGATTATTCTTATGTTTACCCCTCCCCCCAAGTCCTAACCCTTGAGTACATGTGGGCACCACCTAAGTACAGTTACATACCGTTTTGGTTATATCATAACATTTCATTTTATTACATTTTATTTATTTAATTAATTTAATTTTTTTTCTTATGTTTATTTTAGGTATGTTATGATTCGTCACACGATACCAATATGAATCGAAGAAAAAGAACCGACGTGGAACGTTGTACACCTTAGAATCAAGGGACTGGTCCCTAGCTTGAGCGTGGGGAACGTAACCATTCCACCTCAGAATTGGTGACCTGGTGATCGCTCAGGATATGAACCACAGAATAGACCAAACAAAAGAATCTCAAGGATACACAAAACGAAATCAAACAAAACAAAGAATGAAACAGACGGGAAAGACAGAGGATCTAACAAAATCATAGAGTTCTTATCATAATTTATAAAAAAGGAAATTATGGAAAAGGGTTCGGAAGGTAATAGGACGAGGTTCAAAAAGACTAAAGAGAGATCCTACCTAGCAGTGTCAGGAGAGGATCTGACCTAGTAGACAAACAATCGGAATGTAAAACAAGAAAAGAACCAAATGACAGAGTAACACGATATTACATAGGAGTTCGTTATAGGATTCTGTATCCTATCATGGAAAGTCCCTCGATGTAAAAAAGTCCAAAAAATTTTTACACAGAAAGAAACCTGGTCACCCGAACTGACAAAAATCGTAAAATCCAACTTGTATTAAAGGCGAATTTAGAAACTTCCGTAAGGAGGCAATAGAAGATCGCAAGTTTTACCAACTGACCTATTGGTCACGGTTTGAATGAGAACAATAAAACAACTACACGACAAAGAAGAGGAACCCTTAATGATCCTATTAGAAGGGGGTACTATAAGACTTTTAGATACTGTCATATTGACACACCCGAGATTATAAACTACATGACCCTGAGGGACCTGAATAAATCAGACTTCTGAAAACAGAAGATGAGATCCTTTAGAGGAAAGAACAAAGGAGGGAAGACAGAAGGGACAAGACAAAGATTTTACGGATACTTGTCCTACAACTCGAAAACTTATTCATATATACACTTATATACAGAATGTTGCAAAGAGAGTATAAAAGACAGAAAAATCGTAAACCCAAAAATAAGATCTTTCAAGTGAGTTGTTAGAAGATTGGTGAGTAAAAAAACGAAAGATACAAAATCAAAGTATAAAATTTCATGGATTTGTATAAAATCCTTGATTTTTCGGAGAACTACTTTCACTTTCACCTCTCACTTTTACAAACCGAATTTCGAGTTGTAAGTCTTTTACTTCTAGTACCGTAGGTCAGGGTAGTGAAGTACCCTTTATCTACCCCTTTGTCACCTTTGTCACAGTCTGAAATAAAAACCCCCGAGGTTTTAGTCACGTCTACCACTAACGTCGGTACTTTAATTTTCTGCGAATGAGGAACCTTCTTTTCAATACTGGTTGGATCCATCGTATAAGTTTTCGTCTCTGTAATGAAAAGGTTGTTTCCATGTAGATCAGTTCCGATACCAAAAGGGACACCAGTACATACCTACACTCTCAACCTGACACTTCTTTCGACTCGCGGCTTCTTAACTACGAAAACTTGACACCACAACCTCTTCTGAGGACTCTCAGGGAACCTGACGTTCCTCTAGGTTGGTCAGGTAAGACTTCCTCTAGTCGGGACCCTAGAGAAACCTTCCTTACTACGATTTCGACTTTGAGGTTATGAAACCGGTGGAGTACTCCTCTCAACTGAGTAACCTTTTCTGAGACTACGACCCTCCCTAACCCCCGTCCTCCTATTCCCCGACTGTCTCCTACTCTGCCGACCTACCGTAGTGACTGAGCTACCTGTACTCAGACTCACTTGAGCCCCTCAACCACTACCTGTCCCTCGGGACCGCACAACGTTAAGTACCCCAGTGTTTCTCAGCCTGTGCTGACTCGCTGATTTGACTTTAACTTTGACTTTGACTTTGTATAAAATTTCATGGATCTGGAGAAAAACACCCCTTCCGTTACCGTGGGGTGAGGTCATGAGAACGGACCTTTTAGGGTACCTGTCTCCTCGGACCATCCGACGTCAGGTACCCCAGCGCTTCTCACCCTGTACTGACTTGCTGAAGTGAAACTGAAAAGTGAAAGTACGTAACCTCTTCCTTTATCGTTGGGTGAGGTCACAAGAACGGATCTCTTAGAGTCCCTGCCCCCTCGGACCAGCCGACGGCAGATACCCCAACGTGTCCCAGCCTGTACTGACTTCGTCGAATCGTCGTCGTCGTCGTCGTCTGGAGAAAAACAAGAGAGTAAAAGGAAAAGTAACGTAGGACAAAACAAATACCCACGTCTCAGAAGAGATTAAAGAGATTATGTCTAATCTTCTCAAAAAAGGACTTAAGACTTAATTGATAGAGGAGACGACGACGACGATTCAGCGAAGTCAGCACAGGCTGAGACACGCTGGGGTATCTGCCGTCGGGTGGTCCGAGGACGTAGGGACCCTAAGAGGTCCGTTCTTGTGACCTCACCCAACGGTAAAGGAAGAGGTTACGTACTTTCACTTTTCACTTTCACTTCAGTGAGTCAGTACAGACTGAGAATCGTTGGGGTACCTGATGTCGGATGGTCCGAGAAGGTAGGTACCCTAAAAGGTCCGTTCTCATGACCTCACCCCACGGTAACGGAAGAGGCTCGATAGAGGAGATCCTAGTAAATAAAAAAGGACAAACAATTAAAAATAGAAAGTGAAAAAAACAACAACGTTCGAAAAGAGTATAAGTTACAGGGAACAAAAAGTTAATCTCAATTCGTACTCCGGTGTCTTCCATCAGACACTCGAGAGACCACCATCACCCCGACCTGTTGGTCGGTCGAGAGTGTGGCCCCTGAAATTTTACTGTCTTGGCCCCGTAAACGGGGTCCCGAAAAGGACCGACAGAACCAAGAGGAATCTAACAAGTAAGTCACGTTACTCTTTTATAGAAGGGGGAAAAAGGGAACCAAACTAACAAATTCCTCACGACGGACCGAAGATCCTGGAGACACACGTCCCCTTCGTTCCCGATACCGTCCCACCAGTTACATGACATGAAGTTAATTGGGGGTAAGACACAGGGGCGAAGTGGGGATAAAAGGGGACAGGGACACTAGGTTGCTTGGTGTAAGAGGTCACGACACGTTATAATCGCCAAAAGGTGGAAAGGACATCGAGAGGGGAGGGGAAAGTCCGAAGTCGTGGGAGAGGAGGTTTAGTTGGTCAGGGTTAGTAGGAACATGAAGATCCTTTCATAACTTTACAGATCAGGTTACTACCAAGGGAAGAGTAAGAGAGGCTACAACTATCAAATATGAAAGTGATAATCCCAAGGCTAGGATGTTAGAAGTGATTCTCTTACACGATTTACAACACTAGACCGATAACCTGTGAAATACATCCGGGTAAAAAGAGGTTTTATATGGAGAGAAGTCGGAAAGTCATGACTTCTATAGGGAAAGGTCCAGAAGACTAAAAAGGGGGTGATACGACCTTCCCTAACCCCCGTCCTCTTCTTCCCCTACTGACTCCTACTCTACCGACCTACCGTAGTCGTAGTGCCTGAGCTACCTGTACTCAGACTCACTTGAGGCCCTCTACCACTACTTGTCCCTCCGGACCGCACGACGCTAAGTACCCCAACGTTTCTCAGCCTGTGCTGACTCACTGACTTGACTTGACTTGACTTGACTACTTTACTTCGAGTCAATACCCAAAAAAAATCCTTCGAGACTCACTAATCTTATACTTCGGTCACGACCTTCCTGACCCCTCCTTTCGACATCAGGTAGAGTCACAACTATCCACAGAGACGTACTGGATAAAGTTTTAAAAGACGAAACCATCTGTAAAAACTTTCTGAATGAACCATTATATAATTGAGTGATCGATTTCAACTCTTTGACAGTATAGTTCGTTGACTTCACAATAGTAGTTCAAGACGACGAATAGTGTATGTTCATTGACACACGCATTATCAATATCCCAGTCCTACAACGGTTGAAGACGAAAAGGTACCACGTTACCCTGTCTTTTAGGAGGACACTAAGAGTCGGTGTCCTTGTGTCCAGAGACACCGGTGATTTCGTTATTTCAGTACAATACAGTGAAAATTTGAAGGTATTCTTCTCCACACATAAGGATGTAATTCGTAAATAAGGTCAAGTTAATTAGGACGGTCCTTTAACACGTACACGAGTCAGCAAAGTCAGACCGGGTTGAGAAACTCTGGGTACCTGACAGTGGGTGTTCCGAGGAGACAGGTACCCTAAGAGGTTGGTTCTTATGACCTCACCCGACGGTACAAGAAGGGGTCCCCTAAAAGGTCTGGGTCACTAGCTTGAGTTCAGAGAACGCAACGTCCGTCTAACACATGAGTGACTCGGTGGACCCTTCGGACGGTCATTTAATGGTCATACTATTCATAGGCGTTTTATGATAACCTTTACACGTAAAAATTACACATTCAAATATTTTGAAGAAGAACTTCACACTAACACAAGGGAACCGTATTTTCAAGATTCAGGAGACGGGTACGGGGTGAAAATGTAATTTCGAAGGTGAGGGACCTTCTATGCAAAAGGGTAAAACTTTCTTAAAACTTTAAGACACACATAGTCAACTACTGAAATAATTTTTACGTTTTAGGACCCGGAGCTCGAGTCTTTTTAACTAAATCATTTCCACCTGATACCGGGTCCTTAGACGTACCTTTTTTAACAAGTCTACTAAGGTTACGTCCTGCACAAACCTAGAAGGAAATTCTTAGAGTGAGATTCCGCATGTCCTCTTTCTCCGTCTAATTAATTCTTCGGTCACAGAAAACTATTTATCCTCTTTTGTCCCGTCTCTTTTAGTCATACGTCTCCAGAGATTTCCTGAACTCAGGGTGATCTCGATTTATCTACCATTAAGAAGTGTAATATGAACATTTACATATTGGTTTTTCTATACTTTCAGTAAGAGTCCTATTAAAGTAAAAAATTTCTTTTTGAGTAAATGAATATATTTACTGTCATAAAAGTAAGACAAACACTTTATGATTAAGATGTCTTAAAACAAAGAAGACGTATGACCTAACTGTACAGAGCGGTTTGTGTTTTCTGTGTGTTTGAGTTGGACGGGAAAATTTTATTTATCTTCAAAAGTGTGAACAGAGAACGGGAGTCAGAAAGGGTCGTAGTCCCAGAAAAGGTTACTCAGTCGAGAAGTGTAGTCCACCCGTTTCATACCGTCGAAGTCAAAATCGTAGTCAGGAAGGTTGTTTATAAGGCCCAACTAAAGGAAATCCTGACTGACCAAGCTAGAGGAACGTCAGGTTCCCATCCTCCTCTTCCCCCGTTGTCTCCTACTCTACAAACCTACCGTAGTGGCTGAGTTACCTGTACTCAAACTCGTTTGAGGTCTTCTATCACTTCCTGTCCCTTCGGACAGTAGGACGTCAGGTACCCCAACGTTTTCAGCCTGTACTGAATTCTCTGACTGGTTGTTATTGTTATATACAGAGAAGGGTTCTTATAGAGAATCAGAGACTTGGAGACATATAAACAAGTAACACAGTCCCGTTTGGCGTCAGAGTTTCTGTCTTCACTTGTCCATTTGTGCAACTTTGATCTTCGCGAAGAATCGACAGTTGACAAAGTGAGTCTCCTTTCTAGTGGTTTCCCTCGATAGACCAACTTCTATTCATAAGTTTATTTCAGTCATATTGTAAGTTTGATAAGTAAAATATTTCTTGAACTCGATAAAAAGTTATACAATAGTATTTTCATTTGTCCATCTTTGGACGTCTGAGTCTGACACTCCCTTCATTCACTGTCTTCGGAAACAATCAAGGAATTCATCGAACGGGGGGAAGAAGGAGAACACACGTAGGTGACTGTTCGTCAATACTAACGAAATGTCTATAATTTAAGACGACCTTTCAATGAGTGAGACTAACTCTTCGGATCGTACTACCTCGGGGTTCATTGGAGCCGGTCTACGGTTCACTTTAAAGGGGATTTGTACTGACAGAACGGATAAAGGTGTTAGGGTCTCTTCCCACCGAAGTTTAGACAAGTGGTGGGTGGGGTAGAAAGATGACCAATATCGTTTTCGGGAATTGGTTGACGGGAACAAGAAATTTAACAGGGAAGACTGGACGTAAAGAGTGGAACGATAGTTGGACACCGATGAAAAATGACCGACTGGACACCTGACTGAATCGTTTCGAGTCTAGACGAGTGGAACGGTAAAATTTCTATAAAACTAGGGTTTTACTAATCGAAGAAAAATATAAGTCATCCATATTTACAGGAGTTAATAATCCGGACAGTGTGTTCTCCCTCCTCTTTTATCTCCACCACTTCCCTTTATTTCCTCAGGGACCTACAGACGACACTCAGTCGGGACCAAGACGTAAACTTGGGAGGTGGAAGAAGGAAGTTATCCCTACCCTTACCCACGTTCAGAAAAGTAAGGTAATAAATAGAATACTAAGTCTGAAGTAAAAAAAAATTACCTAGCCAAATGAATATTGTATAACACCGGTTTTTATTTTGATTTTAGTTCTCTTCACGATCAAGTGGATGTAATATATCCCACTACTCTTATATGTTGTGGAATACGGTTCATTCATAGTCACATAGTTGGTCGAAGTAGGTAAGTCTTACGTACATGACTACCGGATAAGATACGGACCGTGACTCAACTTTATTTCCAGGGTGACATGAGTGAAACCGTCGTGTCTATTATTTTAACCTTACTTTGTTTCTTCTATTCGTACCGGTGACACGTTCCTACCTACCGTACGTTTGAATATTTCGTAAGACATAATTTTTTTCTTGTCTCTCTGTCTCTGGGGTGATAATATATATATAGTTGGTTTGAACTTTTTACATCAGAATTATAGATGGACGGTGAACTCAAATAAATAACATTAATTTTTTTGTTTTGTCAAACAGTAAAGAACGGGAAATCATAGTGTTTTCTTCTAAAAGATACAAAATTCTTAGAAGATACTACCAAGTATACAGTAATAAAGAGTTTGATACCAACCAAGTACGACCCTACCTTGACGGTATGTCCCTGAATCTCAAATCAACAGTTTTATACAATTAGTCTTATACTACTAGATTGCAATATTGGTACAAACACTAGGATACAACTCGAAGAATGGATTATTGTTATTAATAAAGGAGAAAGGGACCTATGACTACCAGTTGAAATCTCTCTATGATATAATCATATCATTGACTTTTGTAAGTTTTATTTTTGTAAAGGTAATCTAGAAAAAATTTATAAATAAAAATAAATAAATAACCAGACGTGGCCCAGAATCAACGTCGGACATTCTAGTAACTAGTAGTAACACCGTGTGTCCTAGAACTTGGCACCATATACTTGAAGATCAACGCCGTGTACCCTGGATAAAGGTACTGATCCCCAGTTTGGACCCGGGGTACGTGACCCAAGTATCTCAGAATCGGTAACCTGGTGATTCCTTCAGGGAGGTAGTCTAAAAAGAAAAAAAGAAAATTAATATTATCTTACACTCAAATCGAAAGAAGTATAATGTTATGAAATTTAATATCATGTAGATTACTTACTTTCGTCCACTAAAAGAACCGAGATACTAATTCAAAAAACCCGGGCCCTCATCTTTACCCGACGAGATACGTCTGTCCACTCTCGTGGTTCGTTTCCTTCGACTCTTCCCAGTATCTCCTCTATTAATCCGGACACTCTTACTTATTTCATTACAGTTCATTTATTAAATTAAGTTCGACAAAAGTAATTATAAATTTTTAGATCTCCTTTCCCCCCAAACCCCGACAGAGGAAGATCATGGGTATTTCATGTACACGTCGTAATTTTTAAAGACAACGGACAGATCTGAAAATTTTTTGCATGGAGTCCCTAATCAAATCGGTATTTTCCAGACTCTGATTATGGATCCTAAAACTGAGGATCCAGTTTTACAAAAAAGTGTTGGTATATGTTATCGGACTAGAAGTCGTTCTCTATAAAACGACTTCCCATGAAAGAATATCCTGTATTTCCGTTTATTACTAGATAAGACCTTACGGGTCACCTTAGGAAATCGAAAGCAGAAGTTCCAAGTTCACAATCGTCGACATTATTTCTCGTTCAAGAGTCGTCGTTGTTCCCGTACTTGTGTCCCCACTCGTCTCCACCTCCCTCATTCGCAACAGAGAGAGAAGAGAGGACAGGACGGACTCCGGTTTTACAAGGGTACTGAGAGTAAAGTCACTACTTCAGTGTCCGTCGTGAACATCTGACCGGTTTATGAGTGTTTTCGTGACGAGAAGAAAAGTCATGGGTAGGTTAGACTTTTGGGTTCAGTAACATTATAAACTGGAGACCTAAGTTACTGTCCCAAATCTTTCAACGTGTATCCTGCGATTCGATTAGTTGATAAAAGGACAGTAAAAGATTGTGAGTAAACTCTTTAGAGTACTGCTCTAGATTGTGTTAAATTTGTGTTGAAAATTTTGACGAAAATCTATAATATTTTTGTGTAGTTATTAATCAACTATTTTGATTAATACGTTATCCTTCAAGTCTTTAACTCCAAAATGTCAATTACTATCTTTAGTGTGATATGTTTCTTTCATTCACGATGAATGGTGTAAAAAGAAAAAAAGACTTTCACTACCTACTATCAGAGTCTTGAAGTTCTTCACCTCCATTAAGACACTTTTTGTTAGTTAATCTACCCAGTCTAATCCGATAGTCAGTAAATGTAGATCCATAAGGGTAATTGTAACTGTTAGACTAGTTTCAAAACCGAGAGGTCGACCAGGGGTATTTAATATAAGATGATGTGGGGTTTAAACATCACAAGTCAGAGTTAATTTTTATTAAACTTTAATTTAACCGTTCCCACATGACCCACTGCTAACTTTACGTTTTGTTACGCCCGGTTTCCCATTTCAATTTAAACTTGGTTTCGGTCTCGTAGAACAATATTTATACGAATTTTACAACAGAAAACAAAAACGGTTTACTACACCCTTTGACTCCTTTAAGAAACCTCTATTAATTTTCTTTGATTTCTCTTTAGGTTTTAACGGAAACTAAACTCCATAAGTTTATTATATACATTTCTAAACCCCCAAACAAAACTGAACTTAATAGATTTATATTAACGATATTTAAAGAGGTAAAGTCAATAATACAAAGGTCCCCAGAAATTTTATTCTCTATTTTCCGGTGATAAATCTTCGTACAAACGACTTGTTGTTGATCTCACTTGACTATTCATATTAGATATGTTTGTGTCTTTAGGGGTGGTATAAGGGAAAGAAAAAGACTGAAGAAAGAACTCTTATAGATTATAAAACTAACGGTTAATAAGAAAAAATTTCGTTAGTTTACGACAAATCTGAATTGACATTCAAAATGTCAAAAGGGACGAGTTAATAATAAAAAATTAAGTATCGAAAAGGTATATATATATATATTTAAAAAAAAAAAAAAAAGGGACATTGGATAGGAGATGTTTCAGAAAGACTCTTTTAGACTCACCATTTGAAGTACTGAAAAAAATCCGGAATTATAACCAGACGAAAGAACCAAGTTTTAATAAAAGGGTGTCTTTAGAGTTTCTTTAACAAAGTGATAAAAAAAAGTAAGTCACAACGACTACCTTTCAGTTATCTTACATAACTAGATCGTGGTTCATCCATCTAAGACCTTAAATTTCTTGCATTCTCTATTTCCTCGAGTCCTAAAAAGTCACTCACTAATTAGACTCGTTCCTCTCTTCCTACCTGTTTTCTCCCCACTACTCTCAAACTTTTCTCATTTTAGTTACCTAACCTGAAGAACTGTTCCAGTTTTGTCAATCTCACCCGTCTGTCTCATCTAAACTACCAATTAAAATACACAGATAAACTGACCGGCTATTCCGGGTCTATCAACCAGTTTATAATGAGATCTACAAAGACAGTATCACAAAAACCTACTCTAATTGTAAATTTAACCACAGGAAACTCATTTCGTCGAACGGAAGACATTCCACCGATCCGGAGTAGGTTCGTCGACCTCCGGAAACCTGAACTTAACGTTGTAATCAAGACGGGACCCAGAGTTTAGACGGTCGGACGGGACTTCTAAAACCTGAACGGTAAAGAGACATTAATGTAATCGGTCAAGGAATTTCAGTATAGATAGACAGGTGGATCCAAGACAACTTCTTGGGACCCAAGAGACTTCTTCGGAATGTTTATGTTATCCACTCGACCTTCATGTGTTCCAGTACCAGTCTCCATTTTAACTCCTAAAGACTAACTGAATAGACTTACTAATATACATTAGAGACCAGTCAATTTTTGTAATCACTTAAAACAGGTTTTACGAATTGAGTAAGTGTCCCGTAATTATTTCGTTACCCTCAAAATCAGTATGTGTTGTAGGGTAAAAGAATCCTATACGAATTCCAATTCGAAACAAGAATTCCTATTAAGTCTACTATTTTTATTTATTATCATTATCACTATTACTACTTCTGTAACCATCATTATCACTATAATTGTCCATTGTTATCGTTCGTGAAACACAGTCCGAGAAAGTTCATGAGGTACACATAATGAGGTAAATTTGAAATGTCATTAATATTCATATAACCCGACTTAACCTTACCTTACGAGTCAGTACAGGTTGAGAAACGCCGGGGTACTTAACATCGGACGGTCTGAGGAGACGGGTACCTTAAAAGGTCTGTTCTTATGACCTCACTCAACGGTACGGGAGGAGGTCCCCTAGAAGGGCTGGGTCCCTCGCTTTGTCGTAGAGGACACAGACGACGTGACCATCCATCTAAGAACTGGTGATCACGGTGGACCCTTCGGGTATGTTCGTGTGGCCAATCGAAATCAAACGACAACAACAAATCAACCATTCAGTGTAGACTGAGAAACGTTGTGTACCTGATGTCGTACGGTCCGAAGGGACAGGAAGTGATAGAGGGTCTCAAACAAGTTTGAACACAGGTAACTCAGTTACTACGGTAGGTTTGTAGAGTAGGTGACAACGGGGGAAGAGGAAGACGGGAGTTAGAAAGGTCGTAGTCCCAGAAAAGGTTATTCACCCGAGAAGCGTAGGTCACCGGTTTCATAACCTCAAAGTCGAGTCGTAGTCAGGAAGGTTACTTATAAGTCCCAACTAAAGGAAATCCTGACTGACCAAACTAGAGGAATAACAGGTTCCCTGAGAGTTCTCAGCAGAGGTCGTGGTATTTAACTTTCGTCGGTAAGAAGTCACGAGTCGAAAGAAATACCAGGTCAAGGGTGTAGACCTGTACTGACGACCTTTTTACAGAGACGAAAAATTATATGAGAGATCCGAACAGTATCGAAAAGAAGGTTCCTCGTTTGTAGAAAATTAAAACACCGACACCAGTGGTAGGTGTGACTAAAATCTCGGACTCTTTTCTTTTCGACACTGTCTAAAATCTTAGACAAAGGTGAAAAAGGGGGCAGATAATCAGTACTCCCGAAGGGTCCACCGCGATCACCATTTCTTGGACGGACGGTTACGTCCTCTGGATTCTCTTCCCCAAACTAGGGACCTAACCCTTCTAGGGAACCTCCTCCCGTTGGGTGAGGTCATAAGAACGGACCTCTTAGGGTACCTGTCTCCTCGTAATCGACACTTCACTACCCTGGTCTATGGTACTAGAATGTAAAAACCTACGACTCAAGATTCAGTCGAAAAAGTGAGAGGAGAAAGTGGGAGTAGTTCTCTGAGAAATCAAGGAGAAACGAAAGACGGTAATCTCACCAGTATGGACTCCAACAACTATAAAGAGAGGTGTTAGAACTGAGGTCGAACACGAAGTAGGTCGGACCGCAAAATGAGACGTATACAATTTGTTCGTCCCACTGTTATATATCGAAACTACATGAGGAAAGGGTTAAAACTTGGTCAGACAACAAGGTACATGTCAAGGTTGACAACGTAGAACTGGACGTATGTCCAAAGAGTCCTCTATGTATGTCGAAATAAAATCTCTACTTCTTTGGTTTTGTATATTTCCACTTTGTTTACTAGATTTTGACGTGTCGATTCACTACTGCACCACGACCGTTGATCTAGACGAAATGGTGAGGTGAATGAGAAACATAAAATTGAACCTGTGATGACATCTTATTGTTCGAAGGACCCATCGTATTTTTCAGACGGATGTTACACCCTCTGGACCCAAACTAGGGACCCAACCCTTCTAGAGGACCTCTTTCCTTACCGATGGGTGAGGTCATAAGAACGGACTTCTTAAGGTACCTGTCTCCTCGGACCACCCGATATCGGGTACCCCAGAGTTTCCCAGTCTGTACTGACTCGTTGATTGTATGGGTGTTACATCTTATTAGATCTTAGTAATGAAATACGACGAAGAAAAGGGGAGATGTCGTAGAACGAGTGTACAGTGAGACAGGAGTCAGAAGGAGGACCTACGACCACTCGGGTACAGTGATTGACCTACAAGTACCGGCCCGCTAAGTACAGTCGGGACTTCTGGAGTTACAGAGGAAGATGAGACACTCCGGTAGAACCGGAGATACGGGGAAGGACTGGGAGTTGAACACTCGGACACGTAAACGAATTGTAAATAAAGACATCAACATGAACAAAAGTTGTCGACACATTGTTTAATGATATTTGAACAAAATTATGTTGTGTTTTAATAGTAGGGTCAAAGACACCCAGTCCTTAAGACCATGTTACACTGTCCTACGAGACAAATCCCGGAATGTTCCGACTTTAGTTCTCAGTGAACCCAGACACTCGAGTAGACTCCGAGTCCCAGGAGAGGGTTCGAGTGATCAACAACCGTCTTAAGTCAAGAAACGCTAACATTTCAGGGACAAAAGAACGACAGAACACCAGTCCCTAGTACAAATAGAAAGTCTCCGGTGGATATGAACAGACTGTGTACTGGAGAAGTTTCGGTGTCACACACAAAAGTTTCGGTGGTCCTTTTAGACAGACTAAACAAAGAGACAGAAGATCTTGTCGATAATGATCCCTAGTAGACTAATCTAGACTGGGTCAGTGTACGTTCCTCTAAAAAAAGAGGATTCGTTATACTAAATCTCCCGGTAGGTAAGACTATGTACAATGGTAACGAGAAATTAAAAATCGACGATATAACGTAGGGTAACATACTTGTATTATTAGTAGAAAACCTAGAATCAAGTGTGTAAAGAAGTCCTTCCTGACAAGACTAGACTATTTGAAGGGGTCACATAGTGATGGACATTTATATATCTCTATGACTATCTATCCTCTTATCTAACTAGTCCTTGGGGTTACTCCGTGAGAGTATCTTGAACTATAAAAAGAAACATTAAAAAAAACTGAGAAGTAGTAATATACCTAATGAACCAATTAAAGAGAAGGGGTGGACAAATATTTCGGGTACTTTCTTTGTTAGTACGAATAAAACGAGTGATAACACGGGAGTAAAGGATCGTACTTCCTCAAGTTCTGGATAAACAACTCACTTCTGACAAGACAACGTTTATAAAGATTGTCACACCAAAATTATCTTAATGTACCGACACCCGTAACCATTTTGTACCTTCTTTTCAAGTTTCAGTTTTGGAGATAGTCACTCTCGACTTTGACCTCCAACACGTGTGTCCCGTCGTCTGAAACTTCGAGGTTATTACGACCCAAGGACTCATTTTCCTGTCTATAACGAAGAGAGAAGAGACAGTTATTTCTTAATTCACACACAAATACCCTGAGTTCCAATAAAAGAAAATTCTTTCAATTAACTACCTCCCAATTCATTTCGGTGTTCAAAAATGAATTTTGTCTTTTACTTGTGAATGAAATTAATACTCGTTACACAGTCTTCTTTACAAAGGGTTAAATTAGAAAAGACCCTCATTGTGTTAAGAAGGACATTAAGTTTAAGAAATTTTTCCTCCCCCGATGTACGATAAGTTGGGAAGAGATTATCTGTGTATGTGTGTGCGTGTCTGCTTTGTCAGTCAGTCGAGGGAGAATCTAATGTTGTTTGCTGTACTTAATTAATGTACATAATTTCGAAAAGAAAGGTTTCATAAACGAAAGGTTTCTAATCAAAAGGGTACAATCGACGTCTTCCGTGGGGAAAGACCAATTACTTCTCAGAGTAAGACCGTTCACTGACATTTTCGGAAACATGACGAGAGGGTGGATTTGTTGTGGGGTTTAGGGTCTCCGGTTCCCAGTCTTTACAGTGTGTAGGTTAACACAGAAAATTTCCGTCGAGTTGACTTTAAGAGGACCTCTGTCTCTCGTCTTGTTAGAACCTTGTCTAACTGACAATTGTAAACAAGAATTAGATAGTCTTAAGAGGATGAGTACAAGCGTCTCAAAGAATCATAGGAGACTTCGGAAAAGTCAACCTTTGGTCAGGTTAGGGTCATCATTCCCTCCTAAATTTCCCTACCTCCTCCACAAGACAACTAAAGGGAAAAAGGGAGTTACAGTTACTAATTCTTTTGAGATACAGAAACAAAGAATCTCCAGTCATAAACGACAACAAATAAAGGAAGAACCAGAGGGATTCCCCTTACACAACCATCCCCTCCTTAATATCTTTTTTATCCTTTCTCTTCCCCTTCCCACCCTTCTCCTCCTAGATTCTGACTCCTATCATTCACATTCCACTTTAACCGTCCTAAATTCATCGAAGAAGATTGATTTGACAGTACTCGAGGTACACCACTGTAATATTACCAGGACTTTAGACTTTGGGTCCTTTCCGTTCCCTTTTGTCACCCACCCCTTTAAACTCCAAAGGATATATTATTTAAGACCGGTTCCCGGTCTTAGAAACTCCCAAAACGTCAGTAAAAGTCTGACCGGTACCAAAAACAAATAAAATTGAAATGTGAGTACATCTAAAAGTCCTTCAAGTTCTTCTCTAAAGTGTTGTTAAACCGACACGGACCATACTAAACACTATTTGTCAGTGGAAGACTTCCCCATTTGTTGTTACCCTGTTTCGTGTGAGGTTTCTTATGTCCCATTGAAGTGTATCATAACTCTTCAGCAGTTGTATTTTAAGGTGCTTTACGAACCAGACACTCGTAACCGTCTCGTCGTCTTTTTGTCAATGTCTTCTATTCACCGATTTGGCTTGTAACCTACATTCCGTCCGTCGTCCCCTATTCTGCAGTTTTCTTCGTCCAGTATCGGGAGATAGGGAACCGAGTCGTCTCCTCCAGTTGGTCTACATATTTTCTTGTTGGTTCCGAAACCTTTCTCTCGTCGTCCAGGAAAGGAAGAGGAATGTACGTTCCCTTTTCCTGTGTCGAAATCTTTATTCTCCTTATCTCTAAAGGTCGAGGGGTGCATGGTGGGACATCATGACTGAGTCCCAGTCTACTTGTAGAAATCTCCGAGAAACGTCACTTTTATAATACTCCGGGAGGGGTGACCGTTAAATCTTGCTATGGATTTCTCACTTTGTGTCAACGTCCTTACGACTTTAATTTAGTGAAGAAAGATCTACAAAACTAATATCTTGTACCGACTCAAGTAACCTGGAACTGAAGAGAATAACCACACCTAAACCACCGAGTCAAAAAAACAAAAAAAAAAAATTACGGGACCTGGGTGTGACTCCGACGGACAACCAACTAGGTGGAGGTCTGAGGAAGATAATCCCCTTCGTATGACTGACTTTGGTGGGTGGGACCGGTCCGTGGTATCATTGGTAGACGTACTCGACAAAATACTGTCCTCCAGGACCATTCCTCGTGTCTTGATTATTCGGTGGTGGTTGGCCTTCTCAAGTCCTTTTCAGCTTTCCTCTTGGCGTACAGACTTATGGAGGGTCTTAGGAGAGACCGTAGGTTCAACCGACTTGTTCCGGACGTGGTGGTCCTTCCTGAGACTCAATCTTACTAACCGATTTCTGTTGGGTCTTTGATTAGGTCGTACCGTCTCAACAAGAGGACCCAAGGGAATAGGATGACGAGAGGTGGTCCCACGAGAAAGGGTTATTTTTAGAGAACGAAACAGTCGTGTATACAGAGGAGCCTGTTAAGTAAAGGTTCACAATCTGTTCTCGGGTCAAAGTCCGGAACCTTCCCCAGGGGGAAGGACGTTGTGAAGGTCTAGGTTTGTCCCCGACCTCTTCCGTCTCCCTCTACCCGGTCCCGTGTCTTTGTCTACTGACATCTTTCGGAAGGTCCTAACAGAAGGAAGTCTTCACTGACGTCCAGGGTCCGGAGTCACGAGGACCGGTCACTCCTCCCACACTTCGAGGGGAGAAGGGGTGGACTCGACCCGACGACACAGACTCCACCCTATCCGTCTCACCTCGGGACTACTACGGCACCACCAGTGAATCGTCAACTTGAAGGTCCGAAGTGTCAGTTCGGTGATTTCCCTTTTACAGACATGAACTTCATTAGTATCCGAAAGAGGAGATTATGGTCGGACGGGACGGTCTCACAGTCGTCGTGTTTCCGGGGTCATAAGAAGGAGGTAGTGTCTCATGCGCCGCGTAGGGGGACGACGAACCGAGAGTCGAGGGACAGACCTGTCCTTGTGTCGACCCGAAAGTAGATTACTCCCCACCTAAGTTCGATTAATGAAAACAAACCGGAAGTGGCTTCTGTTGTCTCGTCCTCCGTAAAACGTAAACGGACATAAACCTCGGGGTCACGCCCTACTGAGTTCTTGTAAAAGAAGAGTCTCGTTTCCGACAATCACTTTTTAGAGTATTTTAAAGGAAGAGTCTTTCCTTGTAATTCTTTTATCAGTCTTAAAACATGTCTTTCACACATAATGAACGTAATAGTTTTTTCATTGTGTCATAATTAAATTTTCTCCGTTTTTCTCTTTTACTAGACTTAGAAAAGTCATTAACAGACTTTCTATTCAAGGAGAAAAGAGGAGTAAGAGAACAACCGTTGGAGGAGATGGGAGTACCGGGGCTTCAAGTACACATCCGAGCACCAAGGGATTTAAATATAGGAATCGGGTTAGAAAATGTACTTGGAGTTGAGTGTATAGAGACTGACGAACAGTAGAGTTATATATTTATATAGTACAGAAGGAGTTTGAGTCGTGGGCTCAATGACTTTAAGAAAGTACTGGAAGGGGTTTAGGAATGGAGGAAGAGCTAAGAAGAGAGTAAATAGTACGTTTGTTGGTTATTAGGTCAACAAGTTCAATAGGAAGAAAAAAGTAAAGAGAAATAGGACATAAAAGGATATAGGGTGGTCGAAAGAGAAAGACCATTTCAGTATGAAAGAACATATTATTATGACTATGAATAAATCACGAACACAACACGGTCTATGATAAGATTAACGAAGTATGCATAATAAAGTAAAGTGGGAGTGTCACTGTGATTCTCCGTTCATGACAGTATTAGGCGTAAAATATCAACTCCTTTCACTCCATGTTTCTACAATGTACTGCAGTACACGTACACACGATTCAGCGAAGTCAACACAGACTGAGAAACGCTGAGACCTGGTAGGATCGAGTGGTCCGAGGAGACAGGTACCCTAAGAGGTCCGTTCTTATGACCTCACAACGGTACGGGAGGAGATCCCCTAGAAGGACTGGGTCGCTACCCTGGGCACAGAGAATACAGAGGACGTAGCTGTCCACCCAAGAAATAGTGATCGTAGTGGATCCTTCGCGTACATTGTAGAGTGTTGTCCATTGATTTCCTGATTCCCGAGTCTGGGTTCGACCCACTACGGTCTTGCATACGAGAGTTAGGGTCCCAACAAGACGGAAGAGTTTAATAGATAAAATATGTATACATATGTGGAACGGGAAGTAGGAGTGATAAATCTATTTTGACTAGTATTACATAGACTTGCTAGGGAGGAGGTCTTAATTCAGGGATTTTGTGTTTACACAGTGTGAGGACGGATTAAAGTTAATTAAGAATGTTTACTAAGAGTTAGTAAGAGACTAACTAGGAAAGAGTGAATTAGTAATTGACCAATGAGAGTGTCTACACAACGGTCTAACTTCCGTTGTGCGTGCACAAGACAGAATAGCCAAGTGGTCCCGATTATGACACCGTCACTGTAGATAGCGTGCCTTGTGACTTAACTCCACTGGAACTCTACTGTCTTACCCCCCGTCCAACGATTCTTCGGGCCTCTTTAAAGTGCAACCCGGTTCCTTTCGTATACACGTACCTTGTACTCCTTTGAAAAGGTAGAAGCATATTAGGTCCGTCCTACGTTAAGATGAGTCGTTTCTTCTAGACGTTATTTATGTATACGTTCAGGTGAAGAGAGCACACGGGAGTCGTTAGGTCATATGTCGGTCTATGCTCCGAGAGTCTGTACAATCCCTTTTGTTCAGATCTCCTGCTTCAAGTTTCAGGAGTGCAGCTATTACGGAGGACAGATAAGAGACCGGGGTAGACAGTAGTGGGGTGAAGAGGGAAGTGGGGCTTGAGACGAGGTCGAATACAGATTCGTGTGTAAGGAGGAAACATGGAGGGGTCGATTTCTAGGAGAGAGGAGACGGATCTACCGGGAAGGAATGGAACAGAAAGACCTTCTAGAAACAAAAAATCCAAGTGAGCTTCTAGTAGGGGACGCAGAGGGGATGAGAAACATGGTACATCTATTCGACGACAAGAGGGGGTCTGACCAAGTATACGAGTGGATTTAGTGTAGGTGTCTTGTAACTTTAGTAAGTAAAAAGACAGAGGGAGTGATCTGGGTCCACCGTGATCACCATTTCTTGGACGGACGGTTGTGTCCTCTGTATTCTTTGCACCCAAGCTGAGGAAAACCCTTCTAGGGATCCTCCTCTCGTATCGTTGGGTGAGGTCATAAGAACGGACCTCTTAGGGTGTCTGTCTCCTCGGACGCCCGACGTTAGGTACCCCAACGGTTCTCAACCTGTGTGGACTTCGTTGAATCGTACGTGCGAGCGATCTGGTCCTCGAGGAATTTTCGTCCCAGAAACGAGACCAGTAGAAATATGTCGTTACTATTCGTATGACTTATTGTGTAACATCCACGAGGTATTTATGACCTTACTTCCTTCTATGTGACAAAGACTTGATAAGTCAGTCCAGTGTTCACACAACAAAACCGACTTACTGGACATATCGTGTAAGAGAAACTGAAATATTAAAAATACGATGGTTCCTCTTTTGTGATCTTTCGAAATAAAGTCGATCAATAGGAAATAGGAGTTCATTGTACCTTTACGGATAATATTTTTCACAGTCTTTTCCCGGTATCTACGAAATTACCTTAGGGTCCTACTTCCTTTCCTTTCCTCAAAGACACACGGTCGTTGTATTATAAAAGGACGAAGTCGACAGGACGGTTCCTAACGTTAAGTCCTTACCTAAAGTTCGACTCGTCTCCTTTTTTACTCTATGAATTACTTTTACCGGTTTACAATAGTTGTCGATAAAACACTCTCCTCGACACAGTCCTCGGTAGGGGTACATTTTACCTGAAGACGATGTTTGGTCGGTAGACGTCCGGGTACTTCTGAGTGTTTGGAGAGGACTCCCTCGGAAAAGTCAAAACACGAAAAAGACTACGACTCTTTAGTCTGTAAACACTAAATGATGTCCCGTCAATATCCGCACTTCAGTTGATAAAGGACCCTTTAGACTTTTAACTTTACTCTTTAAGTCTTTTACTTTTATAAAAGATACAATTTTTTATATATATAGTCTTTCGAGAAGTTTAGTTTTTTCGTTATTGACGAATTATTTTACATCTGATTACTCTCAGACTTCTAGGAAAACAAAGGTCATATAAAAACTTTAAAGATTCGATAATTAAAAGAAAAAACGATCCCTTAATGTTATGTCACTTTAACAGTAACTTAAAGTAACTGTGAGTCACTTTCACAGTAAGATTTATTTACAATGATTAAAGAGACTTATATAGGGAAACTTCTGAATCACAAAACTGTAAACTGTAGAGGTATCGTATATACCTCTTCCTTATATCATGGCTTCCTAATTTCACGAGGGTCATTCTTTACGATCTCAGACCAAAATAATAAATATTTACTGGAACTCGTTCAGTAAATTAGGGGGGTTTCAAAGTCCATGAAGTAGATATTTTATTAAAAATTTCCATAGACATAGAAAGATGAGGGATATAAGGTTAGAGTCGAACATTCTCCCTTTAACTAGTTATGAAGAGTGGAGTCTCCGTCAAGAAACTCCGGGTTGCGTTGATAAAAGAGACGTAAATGAGAAGGACCTCTCAGATTATAGATAATCAGAATCAAGGAAAAAACCTTCCCTATTATGTAAAAAAAAAGGTGAATTTACAACAAAAAAAGTTCCACCTTCTGATAATAGAACCAAAAGTTAACAAACTCTTAGTTCTTTTACCCTATGTATTAATTGACCGTTAGAGGTCACTAGGTGAACACTACAATAAACACCTAGTCCTTCTGTCTTCACCATTGTTTAAAGGGTAGTCAGAATCGTGAACTACCTTTAGGATCATTAAAATTCTATAGATCAACAAAAACAAATCAGTATCCGTACAGGTTGAGAAACACTGAGGTACCTGACATCGGGTGGTCCGAGGAGACAGGTACCCTAAAGGGTCCGTTTTTGTGCCCTCACCCAACAGTAAAGTCGTCGTATTTTTTTAAATTAGAAAATTGTTTCTTCCATCACCCCCCTACCCCCACCATAATAGTCTTGCCTCTGTGATTGTTTACAAACTTTTAGACTTGCCCATATACTCCATTAACTGTATACTTTATCTTGTGTCGTTTTACGTCTAAGTTTAGGTGATTGACGTCCGACGTGCCTCTACCTTCACCCTCGGTCAGAAGGGTAACCTTCAGGGTCCCACTTCCACCCTCTATTCCTTCTTACACCCTCTGTCTTCGTCTCGTTTATCCAGACACTTGGTTTAGTGACGGGTTACATGAAGAGTGGAGAGGAAGGAGTGTGGTCTTCTTCTTTCAGTTCGTCGGATTTGATCAATCTGACGATTCCGAATACAACACCATATGTTCAAACTTTCGAGAAACAAGATCGGAAATCTCTTTGACACTGGATAGGTCGTCTACAGATCTAGTGAGTGGACATTCGTTTAGTAGAATAAACTGTACGCGAAGGGGTGTATATATTTTGATAGTCAGTTCAAAGTTATGTCATCTCCCACCATAACGGTGACAAGTCAACGGTTCAGAACAGGTTGAGAAACGCTGGGGTAAATGACGTCGTACGGTCTGAAGACGCAGGAAGTGATAGAAGGCCTCAAACGAGTTTAAGTACAGGTAACTCAACCACTACGGTAGGTTGGTAGAGTGGGAGACACCAAGGGAAGAGAAGGACGAGAGTGAGAAAGGGTCGTAGTCCCAAAAAAGTTTACTCAGTCGAGAAGCGTAGTCCACCGGTTTTATAACCTCGAAGTCGAAGTCGTAGTCAGGAAAGTTACTTATAAATCCCAACTAAAGGAAATCCTAACTGACCAAACTAGAGGAACGTCAAGTTCCCTGAGAGTTCTCAGAAGAGGTCGTGGTGTCAAGTTTTCGTAGGTAAGAAGCCGAGAGTCTGAAGAAATACCAGGTCGAGAGTGTAGGTATGTACTGGTGACCTTTCTGGTATCGAAACTGATATCCTTGAAAACAACCGTTTCACAACAGAGACGAAAAATTATACGACAGATACAAACAGTATCGAAAGGAAGGTTCCTCGTTCGTAGAAAATTAAAGTACCGACGTCAATGGTAGTTGTCACTAAAACCTTGGGTTCTTTTATTTTAGATAGGGACAAAGGTGAAAAAGGGGAAGACCAACGGTATTTCACTACCCTGGACTACGGTACCATCAATATCCCCTTTTTTGGATCAGTGTGTGGTTGTCCACTTTGAATATGGTCAGTGAATTTCTCGGAGTAAGAAATAAGAATTTCAACTTATTGTTTTTTATATGTTGACCTTCGTGCTTTCTTTTTCCGGTTTTATTATTTTGTCTTTTTAGTTGACTTCTTTTGTCTTCTCTCAAATTATTATCGTAAATATATCGTGAATAAACTACAGTCCGTAACAAAATTCCTGAACTATCTATAATTGAATGTATAAGGAGTGTTGATGGAATGGTTCATACACAGTAGTGGTAGGAGTAAAATACCTATTCCTTTGACTCCGTGTTTCTTCATATTGTTCAAGGGGTTCCGAGTGTCGACCATTCACTACCTCCGCACCAAGATTATGGTCCGGTCCCTCGGACCGAGGTCTCACACGAGAGAATTAGTCAGTCGGTTAAGATTAATTGTAGAATGGTAAAACACTCTTCTGTCATACACACACATCATTCTTATCTTACGTTATAAAATTTCCTAGAGGGGTTTTCAACAAATTTCTATATCTCCATCAGTACTCGCTCTCTACGATCTCGAGACTAGATAAACGGGTTGAAGGTTTCACTTACACATCTGTAAAATCTTTTTAATACTTCATGAAATAAATTTGGTAACATGTGTTCACCTTAGATAGGATTATACCTTTCTAACGATGTCTTCCTTTAAGGTGTTTAAAGGAAACATTTGGAGACGTTATAAATTGTTGGGTGTAATAATTCTTTAAGAAGAAATATAGATTGGATTTAGGGAGAGCAATGTAAAAATTTGTAAAGGGACAAAGGAAGAAACCACCTCTACCTCTTGTCGACCGGTCGTAAAACACATAAATCGGAAATCCGGTTTTATTACGGTTAACAAAATTGGGAAAGATCTTCAGACAGGAGAGATCGGGAACTAAGGTAAAAGGATATAGAGAAGACTTAGGGGGAAGATAGAAGAGACGTCAAAGAAGAGTGGAAATCCCGGAGAGATCCTCAATTCGTTCCGGTTTTTTAATTGAGTTAGGAAAAAGTTGTAATAGTTGTCGTCAAAGATTAAACATTTGTTACGACGGTCTTCACGATTTAAGTATGACTCAGTATCACTCATTCAATGTAGGATTCTTGTGACTATTACTTTCTCTTTAATATGACTACGGAGGTCCTGTACGTTTGTACTAATTCCCCGTTGCGCCTGGACCCGCCGTCCTTTCTCGTTTGGCACCCACATCTCGTTCCTGTCACTCGACACAACCCACTCCGGGACGACTTTCCCCCTCGTTTTGATGTGCGGGCACAGGACCGACACACAGGAACCCCTCCTTTCGAGACACACACCACTCCGTTGACCCAGTGGAGGGACCCCACTGTCGCAGACGCGTGTCGTCTACCCTCGACCTCCTCCACCCTACTTACTCGGTAAACTTACCTTTTGTGGTCAAGACTCGTACTCAGACAGAAGGCCGACGGTTCATCTCCCGAGACGACGAGACTACCCCACTCTCGTCCACGACTACAATCACCTCACCCCTCTGAGTCCAGTCAGTCCCGGTTGGAGACACCTTAGGGCATGGTCATCGTGGAACCAAAACGGGTCGTACCATACCGGGTGTTTTGTGAAGGTGTAAGAAGGAATTTTTACATATATATATAAATAAATAAATAAATAAATAAATAAAAACCGATAGAATCGACGTAGTTCACCTTAGAAAACAACGACTCGTGTCCGAAGAGAGATCACCACGTACCCGAGATCTCACGAACCCGGGTCATCAACGTCGAACGACCGAATCAACGGGGGTACCGTACACCTTATAACCAAGGGTCTGGTCCCTAGCTTGGGTGTAGCGGACGTAACCTTTCGTCTAAAAATTGGTGACCTGATGGTCCCTTCAGGGGATGTAAGCACTAAATACAGTGTGTAGTGGGATACTCCAATCGTCCGGTGAACATAATAGTGGTTAGATGACCTTTTCTCTACGTGCGTACTAGTGTACTGGCCCTCTTTTTAATCCTTTAGGGAAACGGGAAAACGGAGGATGAAATCACCAGAAACGAGGTATGGTAAGTCAGAAAGGACACTCCCGTCCATAGTCACTCGTAAAACAACTCTAAGAAGACATTCCTTGTCGTATGACGGATTAATCGATTTTTAATGGACATGGGTTCGGGTTCGATATGTTTCTCGTACGAGGTATTTGTGATTTCCCTCCATTACAGTTCCTCCTCCTTCGACAAAGTAACCGTGTAACTTACCATCAAACATCTGTGGGGGTTTATTGACTAATGGGAGTCTTTTGTAGAAATTGAGACCAAATCCCAACCTACTTCTAGAGAATTGACAACAATACACGGAACCATTTATTTGGGACTTGTCTTTTTTTCTGTTCAAGAAATTTATGTACACTGGAAATTAGCATATTTTCTTGTATAAGTTTCTTAATAATTATAATAAAGGACAAGTGTTATGGGATTTTGGTTTGTAATAGGGGTAGTCTTACTCGATACATGAAACTTAACAAGTAGTCAGTTTATTCTTGACTTATGACAGAACTTTGGTTCCGTTTTAATCCCAAAAAAAAAAAGGAGAGTCATTTTCCTGAGGAAGAAGGGTGAGGGTCTCGAAGGTGTGTCTAGTCTCTTACCAAGTAAAATAAAATTGTTTCGAAAACCGTTTTACAATCGGTTGGTGTTTACACCGGAGGTTCGGGTTCGTGGTTTCTTTGACCATTGACAAGTAAACTCTTTATACATCAGACACATTGTCTATTCTCCTTCACCTCTTGGTATCAACACAGTTTTGATCATTCACTCATTTAATATGTCACTTTAAAGAGTATTCAGTCGAAGGTAATTTAGTGTAACGTATCATAGTGAAAAGTCCAAAGAAATTGGTATAAAACACTACGAGGGGTTATATTTAATTACCGACCGAATCACGCGAGTCAAATAAGTAAGTTATGAGAATGTCCTTGTACCTTTGTAAACTGAACATGTTCAGTCAGTCTGATATACTTTGGTGGTCATTTCTGGTTCTGTGTATGGAGACCAGGGACGAGGTGTCCCGTCAGTATGTCCACCGGTCCCGGTTTAGAAGGACTGGTCAGTCTTTCTTGTCACAATCTGTATAACCTGGGTTGGTACCTTTATATTGACACTCGTTATTATCTTATCTCTCGAGTAAGATTTAGAGTACTCAACAGGTATCTTTTCCCCTCTTAAAAAAAAAAAATTAAACTGAAGTATCAAACCAGTAAAATGAGTTTGTAAATAAGAACCAGGATCCTTATGTTGAAGAGAATCACTATCAGGAGTAAGATATGTTTACAAGAAATACACAAGACTAATAATATCCGAATTTTTGCACTAGTACTCTACTACCCATAAATCCCACCAAACATCGGAATGTAAGAGGTATAGTATACCTCTTCTTATAAGTCAGAATAAACGAGTCCCGGAGTCATCAATACCCGAAAGGGACCACTGAGTCTGTCATTTCTTAGACGGACGTTTCATCCTATGGGTCCAAACTAGGGACCCAACCCTTCAAAGGGTCTCTTCCCTTACCGATGGGTGAGGTGATAAGATCAGACCTTTTGAGGAACCCGTTTCCACGGACCACCCGATGTCAGGTACACCAGTGTTTCTCAGCCTGTGCTGACTCATTGAAGAAACTGAAAGTCATCAATATGAGACAGATGTGTCACATAGTTTCGTAAGTAAACAGAATTTAAGTACCACCTTTAATCCGGTCCTGCGTATAAACCGAGGAGATTCCTTAGAACTTAAAATGTGTCACTGTCTGACGACAAACCAGTAGGAACTTGTCCGACGTTTCCCGTGACCCGTAAACATCTACCAAGTCTGGCTCTGGATAACGGACGGTTACTTTTTACTCGGGAACCCTAGGTGATTTACACCCAAGACAAGGTAACAGAAGTAGACGTCGGAGGATTAGATAAGCACATCAGGAACTTTACGAATGGACAAAGTGTGTCTGTCATTGGAGTGTTCCTTTCGGAAGCCTCCTGGTCCGTTAGGCACACCCAGGTCTTGTAGGTGTTCTCGGTGGAAGTGACCGACATGGTGAGGGACGGGACCGGACGTGACTCATGGGAAAAGCCTTGCTCCCACCCCTATTGTTAAAGAGTACGGGACACTAGTAAAAAGATGTCTCCAAAATAATTGACTTATTTCGTCTCTTTCGTTAAATACAATCTCGGTTTGATTGTACACCATCTTTAAGGGACTCCCTAAGTTCACTTGTCCGACTGGGGAGGGAGACTCTCTATTTCAGTTCAACCCTCTCGCTGTTTAGACTCAAAAGGAAGTAATACATTTTATATGTCAGGGGGTCCCGAAATGGACTTTCCTTAGATTCCTGACTACTTTATAGTATTTTCAAGATGGGATACTTACTTCTTTGACCGTTTGGTTCTGCAACCGTTTCACTAATTACATCCAGTCACCACCTTATTATACAATCGAAGGATAGTGGTACCCAAATTATATGTTTAAATAAAAGAATCTCAAGACCTCCCCTCTTCAGATTTAATTCGACCGTCCCAACACGAGGACCTTAGAGATGTCGTCGAAAATCTCCGATGACCGTAAGGAACCGAATATCGGGGTGACAGGTAGAAGTTTTGGTCGTCGTATTGTAGTAGTTCCTAGAAAGGAAAGACTGAAGAGAGCCGTAGACAACAGTGTAGGGTAAGAGACTCAGTAGGAGAATGTTAGTGGGAGTACTAATTATTAGAGGGTTGAGTTCTAGAAATTGAATTAGTACTTACGTTTCAAAGAAAATGACACATTCTATCATATAAGTATCTAAAACTCATATACCTCACCCCATCCCTTCCTCTCTCCACCGTATAATAACATGGATGGTGTCTATTGTCAGTTTTTGATATTTGAAGTAATCATTGATTCCGAGATCGTTTCTGTACACAATTAAAACAAATTTTTTGGGAGTGTCCTATGACACTAATTGTTTATACCGTTTCGTTTATTCTCCGGGCTATAAGAGAAATTAATTAAACGTTTTTATATGAAATTTACATTAAGTGTTCATCTCTTCGGAAGAATTCCAGGAAATCTTTCTTTTTTATAATTCTGATTTTGACGACTATACACTCTGTTTCTCGAGTAATATGGTTGTAAAATTTTGTACCAGAATGGTTAGTCTTTCTTACCTTACTTGTTGTCCTATCTTTTTTTTACTCATTTTACTCGTGAAATGTATTATTTTGTATATTTGTCTTTTTACGTGTATATTATTTTTTTTAGAAGAAGAGTCCAACCGTTCTAATTTTTCTGTCCACTCTTACCAGAAATGTTACCGGACGTTCAGGACGTGCCAGGCGGAGATGAGAGAGAGACTAGGAAGAGACAGGGAGAGACTAGACTAGACTAGAGTTGGAGTGAACAAACGAGGTAGGTTTTTTTTTTCTTTTTACGGAAAAAGTAGGACATTATCTTGCTGGAATTTTATAGATGATTTTGAGTTTAGATATACGGTAAACTGGATGGTTACGTGAATTTCTTTAGATTGAAAGTATTTATAAATGCTTTACTTCATATATATCGTTACTCTAATATAATGTTTTTACATTAATCTTGTTGAACCTTCGTTGGATTGACAAGGATTCATTACGCGCGATTCAGTGAATCAGTACAGGCTGAGAAGTTGGGATACCTGAGATCGGACGGTCTGAGGAGACAGGTACCCTAAGAGGTCCGTTCTTATGACCTCACCCGACGGTAAAGGAGGAGGTCCCCTAGGAGGACTAGTCAGTCTGTACCTGACTTAGGTACAGAGGACGTCGGAGACGTAACGTCCACCTAAGAAAGGACGACTCGGTCGCCCCTTCGGGGGATTCATCTCTGAACCAATTTATTTAACTACATACGAGTATTTTGTTTTATACTACACTGTTGATTAAATTAACACACACGGACACACACACACCCCCCCCCCCATTTTATATAGAGTTTATATGACTGTACCATTTTAAAGACTTAACACAGTAAATTATATTTATTATTGTACATGTGTAAACAGACAGCCGAAGAGTCCACCGCGATCACAATTTTTTGACTCTGCACCCAAGATAGAGACCCAACCCTTCTACGGGACATTCTCCCGTACCGTTGAGTGAGGTTATAAGAACGGACCTTTTAGGGTACCTGTCCCCTCGAACTTCCCGATGTCAGGTACCCCAGTGTTTCTTGACCTCTACTGACATCGTTGAATCGTGTATATACAAAATCAGAAAGTCTGACGATATTGTTTTTATAGTATCAGACCCACCAAATATTTGTTGACCTAATAAAGAGTGGAAAGATCTTTGACCTTCAGACTCCAGTCCCATGGTCACACCGACTCAAACACTCTTGGTAGGAGGTCCAACATCTGACAGGTAGAAGAGTAACAGACGAGTGTGTCACCATTCTCTCTACTCGCTCGAGGGACCCAAGAGAAATTATTCCCGTGATTAGGATAGTACTTCGGAGACGGAAGTACTGGATTAATCGAGAGTTTCCGTAGAGGAGGATTATAATAGTGTAATCCCCAAGTCTAAACTTTAATACTTAAACTCCCCCCCTGTGTTTGTAAGTCAAGTATCGTTAGATTTAATACGCAAAACATAAATAAGTAATATGAAACGTAATAAATATTTTATTGACATAGGAAACCGGAGAGGAAAACGAAAGCTAGAAAGGGTCCGTTTTGCTCTTCTTCCTCCGTCTCCTACTCTACCAATCTATCGTAGTGACTGAGTTACCTGTACTTAGACTCGTTTGAAGTCCTCTGTCACTTTCTGTCCCTTTGGACCGTACGACGTCAGGTGCGCCAGCGTTTCTCAGCCTGTGTTGAGTGCTGACTTGTTGTTGTTTGACATAGGATTATGTGCAGGAAAGTTTTTATGGACTTTTACCGACCTTCTCCTTATTTATAACAAAAGACAAATAGACTACTAACTGTGGAAATTTGACAGGATCTTGTAAGTTCAATAAGATTATCTTACGGTGTCTTACCCACCGAATATTTGTTGTATTTAAATGAAGAAAGGTAGCACCTTCGATCTTCAGACTCTAGATTCCTCGGTCGTGCCAACCCACTCCCGAGGGAAGACTCACCGACTAAATAGTAACATAGGAGTGTCCGTCTTCTCCGACCTCTAAGAGACCTCGGAGAAATATTCTGTGATTAGGGTAAGTACTCCTAAGGTGGGAGTACTGACTTCGTAGAGGGTTTCCGGGGTAGACCATTATAGTAGTGTAGTGAAAAACCCCTAATCCTAAAGTTGTATACTTCAAACCCCCCTGTGTGCGTAAGTGTGGTATCGTATTTGGGTCTCCTTTGTAAAGAAGCTTAGTAAAAAAATTAAGAGGGAAGGTCAGTCTCTCTTTTATGGATCGCTTTTGACCGAAACAGTTTTATAACCTTTCAGAGTAAGGAACGTCAGAGACAAAATCCTCAGTCTTAGTGGTGGCAGACGATACATGTAATATGAGTTTCGGGAAACCTACAAAAGTAATGTAATACATAATGTACCTCTTCTGAATCCGTAGGAATCTTAAAAATATTCGTATACCAGAGGGAAGGAATACTCTTTTATGTCTAGAGTAGTTTTATTTGAAAAGATTTTACTTTATGAAATCACATATTCAAATCACTCTGACGTAGACTTTCGGTGTTTGAAACCGATCTTAAAATGCATACTGGTTTAATTGGATGTCGATTGAAATAATTTTTGTCTTGTCATTGTTGAAACAGAATAGGAAATTCTTTTAAGTTTCTGTCACCAGAGACGGATGAAAGAAGACCAAAAGTGTCCTTGTAGTGAAAACGCGAGCGATTTTACCAAGGACTAGTAATCACGGTAGTCTATTTTAATAAAATTTATTAGTTTAAGAGATAAAAATGTGAACTACCCCAGTAAAGGTTTGTTAGTAAAAGGTTCCAATAAAATTTGAAAAAAGGAGACGTTTAGGTAGGTACGTTATAATATCTGTGAAGGGGATACCTGTTGTAGGAGGACCGGTACTTATAAAGTCAAACCAGAGTCACAGGTTCTCTTTTTTTTTTTCGTGACGTTTTCCTGTTTAACTTCGTGTAATTTAAGCTTAATCTTCGTGCAGTCATAATTGTACCTTCACAATCAGTATAAAAGGGAGAAGAAGAGAACCTTTGGTTTCTCTGTTCTTTATATTTTTCTTGGACGCTTGAGGTAAAACCGTTTTGATCCACCGTCTAAATTTAATATTAGAGTTTTTATTTACGTTCCCGACGTTTTTCGTCGGTTCTAGTCCGTCTTCGGTGTGTATTTTACACTCCTTTTATCGTCTCTCTCAGAGTTCTACTAGGTTATCACCGTCTAAAGTTTTCTCGGGGGGGTGGGGGTGGGGTGTGTGTGTGAAGGACGTCCGCTCTCTAAGTCAACTCTCCACTCCTTTGACATAGGTACCCCCGTTGTTACCTGTATCCGGACACACTCGTCCCGACCGTCCCCTTCAGAAGTACTTGTGTCATTTAGACTCTCTTCGTCTCTTTCGCCCCAATGTATTTTTGGTGGGACGATTCGGTGTAATCTTCTTTCTTCACACTTAGACTCCTTCGTCTCATTCTCTCTCGTCACACAATCCTTCGGGCTTTCCGATGCCAACACAAAGAAGAGGATATCCTCGAAAGATCCTTTTCAACGAGTCCTTTCAAGTTTAACATGTAATTATTTCCCTTAACTATGTCATAACTAGGTTTCTAATATATTCTCTTCTATACCTTTTATCGAGATTTTGGAAGTTTATACTCCTTACAAGTGGTCTTTCACAATGGTGTTTCGTTTATTTCAACCTCGACTTCCGAGGTAACACTTAGATTTTAAAATTATTTAATCAAAAGAGTCACTTTCGTCGTCTTTATTTATTCGTTTATTGTTTCTACACCTTCTGACTTCATCGTACTATTTATTCTGAGGAGACTAACAATGTATGCAAGAGAAGCAAGTGTCATACATGAATGTTTTAAATCGAGATTTATTAGAGTACCCAAACGAATAAAGACAACAGTAACGAAAATCTAACAACTCTTGAGGTACCAAAGTATCAAATCCCATTAAATAAAAGATTCAGTATATGTAAGTCTTTTGCTTCTAGTACCGTAGACCAGGGTAGTGAAGTACCCTTTATCTACCCCTTTGTCACCTTTGTCACCGTCTGAAATAAAACTCCCCGAGGTTTTAGTGACGTCTACCACTGACGTCGGTACTTTAATTTTCTGCGAATGAGGAACCTTCTTTTCAATACTGGTTGGATCTATCGTATAAGTTTTCGTCTCTGTAATGAAAAGGTTGTTTCCATGTAGATCAGTTCCGATACCAAAAAGGACACCAGTACATACCTACACTCTCAACCTGACACTTCTTCCGACTCGTGGTTTCTTAACTACGAAAACTTGACACCACAACCTCTTCTGAGGACTCTCAGGGGACCTGACGTTCCTCTAGGTTGGTCAGG